>OY757025.1:114849899-115449899 GCA_963580285.1 Lucinisca nassula | reverse complement strand
CTAGCTGCAATGAAAATTGGCCTCTGTGGTTTTTAACATACAGGACAAAGAATACTATTAAAAGGGATACCCCCTTGGAATTGAAATGCCAATTCTGTCGCCCAACATTGCGCATGATAAGTATTTTAAGCAGTCTTAACACGAGAGTTGACACAAATACCTTGTTGATTAGTTCTTCTGCAATATTGCCGGATGCAGTAAGTTTGGCTATAAGACAATAGCGCCTTTGGCTAGTTTTAAACTCAGTCTTGACTTTTAAAATTTCTGGTTTTTCGTATTTTGAGAAAAATTTCGCGAAACTAGGTCATCGGCATGTGCAAGCCCATCTTTTTCAGGGCTAAGTTAAAGTTAATGCCTATGCACTGATAATAGTGACACTGATAATAAGGGATACTGTTACTGAAATTGTGGATACAGGGTGTGCAAAATAAATGGCCGCGCAATGTTACCGGACTCGAGTTGAATTTAATCTGCTTGTCTGGAGGGTGCCGTGACACCCTCATTGAATGACATTTGGCCACATTGAACTTCATTTGCCATCGGCCTCCCAAGGTGCTAGGCAACTTACAACTGAGGTAATGGCCAAATATGACCGACTCAGTATAAGAAGATAGATAGATAGGCTATCCAGGTCATCTTGTAAGATAAGACAGTCAGAAGAAGTATATATATATATTCCTATACAAAACACAATCATCAACAAACAAGCGAACAGATGACCTGATATTATCAGGAAGATTGTTAATAAATATCAAGAAAAAGGACAGGTCCAAGTACCGCACCTTGTGGGACACCAGAAAAAACAGGGACTGGATCTGACGCTTGGCCGTCAAGTACAACTTGTTGTGTGCATCCAGAAAGCCATGAGCTAACCCACTTAAGTGTGGATCCTCTTATCCAATAATGATCCAGTTTGTACAATGGCAGTGGCTATTCGTACGGCCCCGTACAAATAGTCTGCATTGGCTAATCGTACGGCCCCGTACGATTAGCCTGTATTGGCTAATCGTACGGCCCCGTACGTTTAGCCAATATACGCTATATTGGCTAATCGCACGGCTATGAATAGGTTAAAAATATATTTTGCGAATATTAAATGTGTATTGGGCAGTATGAAACAGAATTATATTATTTATGCATATATACTTATAAATATTGTTAAATATTAATATCGATGACATATACATGTCGACAGAAACAATTTAATTGTTTAATAGTATCATCAATTATCAGTTTGTTTAGGATGGTAAGTTAATGAAATTAATTGCTTCAATTATCGTTTTCGGCTAAGACTGATGTTTTAGCTTCTTAGTTCTGGCGTTTAAGTGGCCGATAATGCTATGTACTTAAGTTGTGAAAAACACTATGAAAACGGCCTTCAGATTAGTCGCGGTATAGATCAATATTAAGGATTAACGGTATATACTTTAAAGGCTGTGTCAAAATACTTAAGTACGCATAGTTAAAATAATTAGTTATGTTCGCTTAATATAAACAAGGTAAGCTACAAGCAAGATGTCATTTCTCCCAGAATGGAGATATCATTGAGTGTGGGTGAAAAATTTCCAAGTTATAGTGCTTTGGAAAGCAAAATTGAACAGTATCAGCGTTTTAACTGCGTTCAATTTTATAAGCGCAGTTCACGCACAATTTCGGCTGCTAAAAGCAGATGCCCTAAAAAGTCTTTCAATGAGGCTCTCAAAGTGTCCGAAATAACGTTTAGCTGCATCCATGGTGGGAAGACCTTCAAAACTGAATGCACAGGGAAACGTAATCCGAGGTATTGTTATGATGTTTTCTTACATATTTTTAATTTTTCAATTTCCTTAACTTACTTAAATGTTAAGCTACTTGCATTTCTCTAAACATTTTCTTCCTATTTAAGCTTTGACAGTATGCATAGCAGATGAGTTTATAGAACTCATCATATAAGCGACCGCTGAAGGATAATATTTCTGCCCAGAACATGGATTTGGGTACCCGTTAGAACCGCCATCGGCGAGGCGGTTCTAACGAGTACCTACGATTTTAATTATCAACAGAAATAAGAAAAATAGTGTGCACCCCTGTAAAGTTTTACAATAAAAGGTGGGTTTAAGGGGATCCAAAATATAAAGGCTTGTTTCCGTGGTGTTGTTCTGATGCACAGGCTGATTTCCTGAGGGGATGCACAGGCTGATCTCCCTGAGGGATATAGCGGCGCAAACAATATCATTATTAAAACTTTGCATTTAGCCTGTATCAATACAAAACTGCCCTCGTAGTGAACAACAAATATATTGATAAGATTGGGTAGATGCGCAGACTGATTATTGTGCCATCAATAGTTCCACATGGTATGAACAATTCAGTCTGCAGCATTACGATAACACACCCGTGCGACATAGTGCAAAATACGCACAATATATTTTTAGAGCAGAAATAGGAAAAATAAGGTTTATCGCTGTAAACCCCAGTTTCACTATATAAAAGTGGGGTTCAAGGGGGTCAGAATTAGTATCAGTTCCTTGGTGCTGAGGTTGATACTGCGGTGTTGACGTCAGTATTAAGGTACTGATTTAATTAACTATATTATATCCTTAATTCTATTTTTTTTTTCTAAAACTAAGGGTGAGACATGTCAGGTGAGACATGTATCTTAGCGGATTTGGTTGTCATTTTTAGTTATATTTTAAATTTTGCAAGTCTCGCTATTTTGGACATCTCCTTCCTGATGCCCGGGAATTCAGTGGCGTGTGGGCCATGTGTGCTGGTGTTGGCTCGGTAGGGGACGCCTATAAGTCCGCGGGTAGGCGTCTCTTGCCTGATGCCTCCAGTTGACCTGACTCATGAGCTACGTCGGTCGGTGTGTGCTCGGAGGGGAATGTGCTGTGTTTGCCAGATCTTGTCCATCATCCGTTTCAGTTTCAGAACTTTGGGGTTGAGACACACTGATGAAGATTAAATATCAGAAAGGCCTCTGTGTCACTAAATTTGGTATAATTACGCCTTAATAGACATGTGTTCGTGATGTTTTCTGAAAAAAAAAAATATGTGATGTCTTTCTTATTTATACTGCCAACATAAATTGTGGGTGCTCGTTCGAACCGCCTCAATGAGGCGGTTTGAACGAGTTCCCACAACCCATGTCTAGGAGCACTGTATAAAAGTGGGGTCCAAGGGGGTCAGAATTATATAGACATGTTTTCGTGGTGTTTTCTGAAAAATATGTGATATCTTTCTCATTTATACTGCCAACATAAATGACATATACAGTGTTGACGGGGATGTTAAACATCAAATCCAACAAAACAAAATCAGTACTCATGTGCGGTCGGTTTCAGCTCTGTGCGAAAGCATCATGCAGCGCATATGTTTCTTCACGCCCCGATGAAATATTTTGTGGGTGCCCTAAGTAATCGCCCTGTCTGTCCGTCCCTCTGTCTGTCCGTCTACATTTGTCATGTTTTTTTCCAATCTCCCTTTTTGGGGAGGGACATGTAGTTTGGCAATTGTCCGAACGTTTGTCTTTCTGTTCGACAGATGAGAATGTTTGATATTTTTCTTAATTCTTGTCCACATATAGATTGTGGGTGCTCGTTAGAACCAACTCAATTAGGCGGCTTTAACGAGTACCCACAATCTGTTTATAGCAAAAATAAGGGAAATAATGAATTCCCCCGTAAACCTTACTTTTTCTGTGTATAAAGGGAGGTTTAGAGGGGTATCCATAACATGGACTTGTTAATCTGATGAATACGCCTTCTAGAAGAAGTGCGGTTCCATAGCTTAAAATTGTCTGGGTTGCGTCGTGGGCCGTCCGTCGTGCGCTGTCAACAGTTTCTTTAAATGCGAACTCCTCCTCCTAAACGCCATTGGGTCAATTTGATACAAACTTCACCGCCCGTCCATTAATATCCTTTATGTTTTGGGTTTTAGCACATTTCAAATGGGATGCAAAGCTGAAATCAAGGTTCGTGTTACAGCCGACGGGCAGTTCTAAGAAGTGAGATCACTAAATGAGTTACACAACCATGAATTGAATAAAGCAGTATCCAGAACTTTGCCTCAGCAACGTCGCCTAGACTCCAATGACAAAGAGAATATTGCAAATATGCTAAGCGTTAAAGCAAACAACAAAATGACCCAACAGAAAGTTATGAACGAAACAGGAAAATTTGTGTTGTTGAAAGATATTCATAACTTGCGCACACAACTGAAATCTACCAAAAATAAAGATATGACTTCTCTACAGTCCGCTGTTGATCATCTTTCAAAATGTAATGGCGCTTATGTGAAACTTGTAACCAACGAAAATAATGAATTGAGGGGACTGTACTTTCAGGACGCAAGAATGCGTGATATATTCCAGACCTATCCTGAATTCCTTTGTATAGATGCTACTTATAAGGTCAATGATCTTCGAATGCCTTTGTATGTACTTCTCATAGAAAATGGGAATGGTCAGAGTGAGATCGTTGGGATGTGGCTAGTTGCAGACGAGACCGAAGAAATGATGACACAAATAATAAAATTATTCAAAGAACAGAACCCTAACTGGGATCAAGTACAGACGGTTATGTCGGACAAGGACTTCGTAGAGAGAGAGGTCTTTAAGAAAGAGTTACCACAAGCACACCTCAAGATTTGCTTGTTTCATGTGTTGAAAACTTTCCGAAGGGAAATTACTACTGACAAAATTGGAGCGAATAAGGGACAGAGAGACAATATCTTAGAGAGCCTACAGAAGATTGCGTATTCAACATCATTAGAACAATATGAAACGACATTGAGGCGATTTTAATGAATACCCACAACCTACAGCCTCATATCTTGGAGTAATGAAATGAATATGAATGTATACTCATTTTGTTAACGTACAATGAAATATGCTACAGAAACACCTAAACATAGATTGTGGGTGCTCGTTAAAACTGGTTTAACGAATACCCATAATCTTTCATTTATAGAACGGCTTTGGCATTGACATTTTTCTAAGGTCTTGGCTCTCGTTAGAACTTAGTTATACTATGAACATAGGTTGTGAGTGCTCTTTAGAACCGCCTCATGGAGGCGGTTCTAACGAGTACACAAAACCTATGTCTTGAAGAAAAAATGAGAAAATAATGTAAACCCCTATAAGACATGTGGATTACGCATTGTCGTCATGGGTCGGCTTTGGCAGAAAGAAATGCAATTTCCTTGTCATGCCAAACATAGATTGTGGGCGCTCGTTAGAACTGCCCCAAAAAGGCAGAAAGACATGCGGATTACAGTGTGGCAATTTCCTTGTCATGCTAGTACCTCGTAGGGTTACGCATTGCCTTCATGCTATATGTTTATTTTTGTGATGTGGTTTTAATGTCTACTCAGAACCCACTACATGCCTTAATAATGTGATAGCTTGAAAGAAAAATCCGTGAAAAAGGCTGTAAAAAGCCGAAACGTCTGGAGATTGTGAAGAATTATTGTGATAATAAATGTTATAAAACTGTTTGTGCGTCAAAGGTATTTTTTTTTCGACAGACATAGATTGTGGGCGCTCGATAGAAATGCCCCTCAGAGGCTATTTTAACGAGTACCCACAATCTATTACATTTAATGGAACGGCTTTGGCAGAAAGACATGCGGATTACAGTGTGGCAATTTACTTGTCATGCTAGAACCTCGTAGGGTTTGCTTAAATGGTTAAGCACTGAACATAGATTGTGGGCACTCGTTAGAACTGATCTACAGAGGCTATTATAACGAGTAGTCAGTACCCATAATCTACTTCCTTTAATGGAACGGCTTTGGCAGAAAGACGAAGTTTCTGTATGTACATGAATGTTTTTAGAGTATATTTTTTTGGGTATATAATTTCATATTGAATATGCATTTGCCAAATTTGCTAAAAGATGGGTTTCTTCTTTAGCAAAATAAGGCATTTCATCTAGGTGTCATTTTACATTATTGTTGCCTTTAAATCAGTTCAGGTTTGTTTGTATTGGAGTTTAATGGCCAAGTCAACACTGTTTTAGGTTATTTTTGAGCCGGTCAGTTTACGTGGAAGCATCATGCAGCTCATCTATTTCTTCAATCTCCGATGGGCGGGGTCCGTAGCCATTTCGATAACATACCCTGCGACATAATGAGGCGGTTCTAATGAGTACCCACAACCTATGACTCAGAGCAGAAATAAGAAAAATAATGTATACCCCCATAAACCCCAGTTTTCTTTGAATAAAGTGGGGTTTAGGAGGATGGTGTTCATTTCATGGACTTGTTCAAATAATGGCTACCGAGACCAGTCTGTTAAAAAATAGCTATATTTAATGTTTTTTAACATTCACATGTTAACATTTTTATACACTTCCCAGTAACTGTGACAAAACTTCATAACAACGTCGCTGCAAATTCGTGACAGTAGAGTGACGTTATGACTTTGTGTTAGCTGGGTGTGGTTATTACTTTTTCCTATTGTTAAATTGCTGAATGTAGCTCACAAATGTGCCTGTTACTGTTGAAACCATACATTTGATTTCTAAATGTACAATACGTCGTTATCACACAACGTCAAAACAACGTCGTTAAAACGTCGCTGCAAAGTAGTGTCATTGCAGCGACTTTGTAGCGACGTTTTGGCGACGTTGCGTGTTTGCTGGGTTTTTGTTAATACTCTTTCCCCTTTGTTAAATTCTGTGAAACGTAGTTTAGAAATGTGCCTATTACTTTTGAAAGCATACATTTGATTCTAGAATGTACAATACATCGTTATATGCATCTTCTTATGTGCTTTTGAATAATTGCCATGAAGTGTTCTGCAGTTAAGGAAAATAAACTGTAACTATTTACTTTGTGTGTTTGTTTGTTTTCTACCACGTCTTTTGTGGGTTCGTTTGGTGTTTTCGACCCTGTCAACAGCTAAGGTCATGTCTGGTCGATCAATTACATTCACGGTTCCTTGACAGGCTTAGACCCTCTAAGCGGTTTACTAGTAACTGAAAACAGGTGGTGGGTCAACGACACACTAACAACTAAGGCCATATGGAGACCAACAAATCTAAATTATAATTTCCCAACTGCAGGACAAACAGTCATCGATAAAAAATTATTCCTTTTTTAAGTCTTTCTAATTAAAGTCATGCCAGACAATTAATACACACTTTACAAGATTGCAAAGTAAATGTAGCCGTACGGTACCGAAGTAGAAGGGCCGTACGATTAGCCAATACAGCCTATATTGGCTAAAAGTACGGGGCCGTACGATTAGCCAATACAGGCTAATCGTACGGGGCTGTACGATTAGCCAATGCAGGCTATTCGTACGGGGCCGTACGAATAGCCACTGCCTTGTACAATATAGCCTCCTGTGAGGTACAGGGTTTGAGATATAATTTCATCTCAATGTGGAGTAAATGTCCCACAAAATTGGAAGCAATGTCTCCAAAATGACCTTTACAGTGTTGACGGGGACGTAAAACCTCAAATCAAACAAACAAAACCTTGTCATACCTTGCTTGCTATTTCTTGTTTCTTCACTTGCTTATTCATGGTCAGTCTAAAAGTCTTACTAACGAAATAGTCAGTTTTGTACAACTGGGTTCAGTTTTTTTTTTTTTTTTTCTTTTTCAATTAAAGTTCTAGCTTAACATAGGTATCGTAAACTGGAAATAAAATGAGGTGGTTGGGACACGACAGCAGCCATTTGTAAACAAAAGAGCGATAACTCTTCGCAACCAAAATAAATGATGCGGCACGAATGCACCAGCGGTCATCGGAAAGACCGAAATCATCGAAATCAATCGACATCACCGAAATAACCACAGAAATCACCCTAGGAATGACAAAAATCACCATCATCAAGGATTATTTTGGTTTGTTTTTCTATTAATACCAATGATTTTGATTGTTTTGCGTCCCCGTCAACACTGTATAGGTCATTTTGGAGAAGTTAGTTTAAACATATTTTTATTTCCAAACACATTTGAACATGCAAGCAAATAAACAGAGTCAATACAAAATTTTAGGATCAGAACGAAAGCAGTCGGTCTCCCTATTTGGTGACAAGAGGTGACAAGAAGTGACAAGAGCTATTTTATGGTGACAAGAAGTGTTAAAACGCATTTGCGACCCTTTTTAAAAGTAAAGTATGATATATTAAACATTTTTGCAAGCAGTTGATAGAATTAGTGGAGGAACTAGGAAAAAAAATCTCTGATGGTCACCAAGTCGATTTAGTTTTGCAGGATTTCAGCAAGGCTTTCGACAAGGTGAACCACTTGAAATTGCTTTTTAAACTTTCAGCTCCTTCCTAGGGGGTCGAACCAAGGCTGTAGTGCTCGAGGGGAAATGTTCATCAGAAGTACTCATCACATCAGGCGTGCCACAGGGCTCAGTCCTGGGCCCACTTCTCTTCTTGCTCTACATAAATAACCTCCCGGAAAACATTAAATCCCAGGTCAGGTTATTTGTTGATGATACAGCAGTTTACCTCATTGTGAGAAACCAAAATGACAGCTGCATTTTCCAAAAGGATCTTGATACATTACAAGAATGGGAACGAACCTGGGACATGGAATTTAATCCAGGTAAATGTCAAGTTCTGCACATTAGCAGAGCTTGACAGCTTATCCACTCTCAGTATACCCTCCATGGCGAGATATTGGAGTCTGTAGACTGCGCACGCTACCTTGGGGTAAGTATCTCAAAAGACCTGACCTGGAATACACATATCAAGGAAATTATTACTAAGGCTAATCAAACTTTGGGATTTGTTAAAAGGAATGTAAAAACTATAAATCTGTCAGTAAAAGAATTAGCCTACAAAACATTTGTTAGACCAAAAGTTGAGTATGCCTCCACTGTGTGGAGCCCCCATACCAAGAAAAACATAGATCAGATTGAAATGGTTCGAAGGCGGGCCGCACGGTGGGTACCAAATAGATATTCCGCGTACGATAGTGTTTCTGTGATGCTGGACAACCTCGGTTGGCGCTCCCTTGAGTATGGTCGTTGCGATTCACGTCTCGCGATGTTTCATAAAATACAGTATGGCCTTGTAGCAGTGCAAATGCCCTCATATTTTGAGCGTCCCAGGAGAATCACTCGCCACAGCCTTCAAAATCCGCTAGGTTTCCGCCAGGTATATGCTTCTGCTGATTATTACAGGTGTTCGGTCTTTCCGATGACGGTAGTTTTGTGGAACAGGCTCCCTGCAGAAATTGCTCTCCTAAATGATTTTGACTGCTAGTGCTTCAAGAGAGGAGTGAGCAAGATCGATCACTCAATGCCGTAGAAAGTAACATTGTTTTATCTTGCTTTTAATCTCATTCTTACTAACACTCTAACACTATCATCTTTTTTCATTCTTCACTATTACTCTTTTAACTCTCACTATAAAATTTCTTACTTTTAGCCTCGCACGCCTCCCTGCGCATAATACTCAGAAATGAGGGTGCCGCCGTATCGATAGATAGATTTTGAATTCCTTTTAAGACTCCTATGGTGCGCTGCATCTAAATAATTGAGCCAGAGAAACGCAAACGCTCGCATGCGTATTAAAGCCTGTAAATGACTACATCCCTAGCTGTCATAAACAAAATCATTTATCGTCACATGACTAGGCAAATAATTTGTTCATGCCTGAAAATGAATTTCCTTCTAAAATTGATTTCAGTAAATGTAGAGATGAAATCGCTGCTTCCTTGAATGAATTCGGTAATCGATGGTGTAAGCGAGAGTATGTTGAGCATAAAGCCCTTAAGGACTGGAAACTTAGCATTTTAAAACTAGTGAATAAACGCATTTCTTTTTATTCTCAAAATACTAACTTATTGCCTCCTAAGCCCAAGACGTCTTTACGTCATCTTAAACTAGGTATTCAAGAATTTCATAGGAAGTTTGTTTTTGCCCCTGCAGACAAGGCCGCTAACAACGTCGTCGTTGTGTGACGGCTCTACTATGTTAACACGCTTTAGCAGGAGCTTGGTAGTACTAAGGCCTATGAACTTCAGCCTTTAGCTGAAGAGAGAGCTATAGTAGATAAACATGTTTGTCATTCAGCCACCAAGTTTGCTTTGTGTGTTAACGAAGGCCAAGACAAGCTTCCTACGCTATACTGGTTACAAAAACTTCATAAAAGACCTTACAAAGCACGGTTTATTGCAAATTCTAGCTCTTGCACTACCACTGAACTTTCTAAATTATTAACTTCCTGTCTTACTGCTATTAAAACGCATGTGATTAAATATTGTGATAAAGTCTTTGAAAGATCAGGAAGAAATCTGTTTTGGTCTATAAAAAATTCGAATTTTTTGGTGTCTTTTATGGGTGGAGTAAGTTAATTGTATCAATTCCTGATCTTTGTTTTACTTCTACTTTAAATAAATTGAAATCCAGACATTTTCGTGCTTCAAGTCTGTCTACTTACGATTTTTCCACTCTTTACACTACACTTCCTCATAATCTTATAAAAGAAAAGCTTAATGATTTAATTGAATGGGCTTTTCACAGAGAAGATTCTCTCTATCTTGCATGTAATGTCAGAAATGCATTTTTCACTTCTAAAGAGCATAAGAATTATACACTTTGGTCATGTCAGAAAGTGTGTGATGCCCTCACCTTTCTATTTGACAATATTTATATTAGATTTGGTACTAAGTTATTTAGACAAATTGTGGGTATTCCGATGGGTACGAATTGCGCACCTCTTGTGGCTGATCTGTTCTTGTATTGTTATGAACGAGATTTCATGTTGTCGCTTTCCATTGATAACCAATCTGAAATTATTGAAGCTTTTAGCTCCACTTCTAGATATTTAGATGATTTTTAAATATTGATAATACCTATTTCGATGGTTTGATCGGTCAGATTTACCCCCCAGAACTTCAGTTAAATAAAGAAAATTCTTCTGATACCGATGCCCCGTTTTTGGATTTACATCTATCTATTGTAGATGGATTTGTTTCGTGCAAAATTTATGATAAACGCGATGACTTTGATTTTGAGATTGTAAATTTTCCTTTATTGGATGGTGATGTTCCTCGTGCGCCATCCTATGGCGTTTATATTTCGCAATTAATTCGATTTGCTAGAGTGTGTAGTCATGTAACTGACTTCAACACTCGTAATAAATTATTAACGGCTAAACTCCTTAATTAGGGTTATCGGTACCATAAACTACGCAAAGCCTTTTCAAAATTTTATAGACGCCATTCTGATTTAATTTCAAAATTCAATATTGGACTTAAATATCTTCTGCAACAAGGTCTATCGGAACCCGAATTTTATGGTGACTTAGTATACAAATTCAGAAAAATATATAACCGCAATGACTTCAGCACCCAATTTCGTAAAATCATTCTTCGATATAAAAAGATTGGGTACGACAGACTGCATGCATGGTAGTTAACCCAATCACGGTTGGCAACTTTGCTTCCCTCTTTAATTGCACGCCGGTGGGTCAGGCCTCAGATTCTATGACGGCTCCAACGTAAAGGCTTATTGAGAATTAGAGAGATCTAATTCAAGGTAATGTTGGTTGGTGCCTGATGCTCTGTCTCTGGTCGGGCCCATCGGAGTCTAACTGTTGGTTTTCTTTTGCTCCAGCATTTCAGTGGTTTCTTGCTGTCGAGTCCTCACCGTTGTCTCACCTCTGTGGTTCTATGTTTTTTGTGTTCACGGAGATGTTGCACTGATGAGTTAGGAGGCCTTCATGCGGACTGAACAAATTATTTGTCTAAATCGCGACAGAAGTAAGGGCGAGGATTGTGGCCACGTAAAATCGATTTAAGCCCCCCAGTGGAAATCATTCAACTGACCGTTCCAAGGCGGTTCTTCTGTGGCGGTTTATTTATGGTGTTGTTTGTTACTTACTGTTAGTATCACTTGTGTCTTTTTTATTTTGGATGGGCATATGGCCATTTTGTGGGAAAGTAACTTTCCTTATGGCCTTCCTTTGTTTAGGTTTCCATTATGGTCTGGTCTTTTAATGTTTGTGTTTCTTTCCCTTTGGTGTCTTTGATGGGTGGAGTAAGTTAAATGTATCGATTCCTGATCTTTGTTTTACTTTTACTTTTCATAGAATATAAGACACTAGAACCCCAAATGACCCACTAGAATCATATCAGGGCCATCTTCAGATTTTCTTGTCGGGAATAAATTCAAGCTGGTGAGAAGAGAATGTACACAATGTGTCTCACTGTCACACAAAATCCCAATAAAATGTGTATAGACCTTAGCAGAGATTGATATATCAGGCTGAGCGTATGCGCAGGCTGATCCAAGTCTTTTCTAGCCACACATACTCGATGACGCTTCAGTGTTCTTCAGATTTTCTTGTCTGGAATAAAGTCAAGCTGGTGACAAGAAAATTTTACATGTATGAAATGATCTACTATATTTCTCCGTCACATAAAACAAACAGCCGACAAAACAAACCAGACTGCGCATATGAACAGGCTGATCCATGTCTTTTCTAGGCACACTTGCTCGACGACGCTTCAGTGCCTCTTCAGATTTTTTTGGTTGGGAATAAATTCAAGTTAATTTGGTGACAAGAAAATTTTACGCGTATTAGATGCCATTCTATATTTCTCCGTCACATACAATTATTCCCTCAACAGAGAAAACATATCAGACTGCGCATATGCTCAGGTTGATCCTTTCTAGGCACACTTGCTCGATGGCACTTCAGTGTCTCTTCAGTTTTTTTTTCTTTTTTTTTGGTCGGGAATACAGTCAAGTTAATTTGATGACAAGAAAATTTTACATGTATGAGATGATCTACTTTATTTCTCCGTCACATAAAATTATACCCTAAGCAGAGAAAACATACCGGACTGCGCATATGCGCAGGCTGATCCAAGTCTTTTCTAGGCACACATGCTCGATGACGCATCAGTGCCGCTTCAGTTAATAAAGACAAGTTAATTTGGTGACAAGAAAATTTTGCGTGTATGAAACGATCTACTATATTTCTCCGTCACGTCACATAAAATTATTCTCTCAATGGAGGAAACATACTATGGATGCTGCGCATATGCGCAGGTTGATCCAAGTAGTTTCTAGGCACACTTGCTTAAAGCCACCACCCCCCCCCCCCCCCCCACACACACACACACACAGCGGAAATCAGCGATTTATTCATTTAATTTTTTTTTCTTATTCTCATGTCAAAGCTATGAATATTTTAAATAGACAGAATATAATCCTGAGAATTAAAAAAAAATACTATTTTATTTATTTATTTATTTATTTATTTATTTATTTATTTATTTATTTATTTATTTATTTATGCTCTTGTCAAAGCTATGAATTTATGATTAGCAAGCGGAGTCAAAATAATATGTCGACCAAATGCTAATAACACACAAGCTTGTGATTAATCAACCGACCGAGATAACTCAATACTGAGTGACAGCAATTATCTTAATGAGTGGCGCACGCACCATTAAGGAAGGAAGGAATGTTTGTTTGTATATTGCGGTTTAACGGCCCATTCAACACTATTTAGGTCATTTTGAGCCGGTCAGTTCATTTATCCACACTTTTCCTGGGCAGGCTTATACATAAGCGGTTAACCAGTACAGTGCAATTCTTTTGCCAGAAACTGACAACTGCCCTTCTTGAATGCACGGGTGACTTATCATAATGGCTTCGTCCCCGCCCATCTCGGGCTTGGAGAAATAGATTGGGCTACAAGATGCTTCCACTCAGAGCTGAATCTGACCACACACGAGTTCTGGTAAAACGCTTAGAAGAACTAAGCCTGCCCAGGCAAAATTGTGTGAGTCAGATCGTCCTGTGCATATAAGCCTTCTGGTTTCAATTGGCGGCAGGGCTTGAAATGTCATAATGTCGGGTAAAAGTCCCACAAAATTGGAAGCAACGTCTTCAAAATGACCTAAATAATGTTGACGGGGACGTTAAACACCAATTCAAAGTAACAAAAATCATAATGGGAAAGCCCAGTTTTCTCTATATAAAATGGGCTTTCCCGTGCAGGAAAATCACATGAATCCTGGTAAAACCCGCTTTTATATTTATAAAATGAGACGGCATTGTTTTTTAGCCTGAGTTTATTTGAGAAATCTCTTGTGGGTTAATGCGGTTAACCCCTTCTTCGGTTATAACGAGTACCCACGTTTTATGTTTATGAGCAGCGAAAAAAAAACATGAAGGAAAGTCACAGCTACCCACTTAAAATTCACTTTTTTGCTTATAAAATGAAGTGACTTTGTATATAAAGAGAACTTTCTTGTCGGTTTGTTTGTTTGATTTGAGGTTTAACGTCCCCGTCAACACTGTAAAGGTCATTTTGGAGACGTTGCTTCCAATTTTGTGGGACTTTACCCGACATTGAGATGAAATGACATCTCAAGCCCTGTCGCCCAATGAAACCAATAGGGTTTATCTTTCTTGTCGGTAAATGCGGATAAAAGTCTGGATAAAGCATGTAGCTTTTTCCTCCAAACGGCTTTAAAATTGGCCAAAATTAATTTCTAACTCAAGAATAACATTAAATTTATCATTTTAGGCAAAAATATAGTTTAATTTTGTGTTAGAAAGTTTCTTGCCACCATAAAATAGCTCTTGTCACTTCTTGTCACCCAATAGGGAGACCCCTATTTTCATAGTGAATAAGTGCTTGTATCTAAAGACGCTCCGTGTATCAACAAAGGCTTGAATGGGAAGCCCTTTTTTCCAACCGCAAGACGGCGGTTGCCGCCAACCGATGACTGTGTTTTACCACCGGTGTTAGGTTAGAAATATCCCGAACATTTCTCCTTGGAAATGGCGTCCGTGACAACATGGACGCAGTTAGAAGATGCCCTCGAATATCTTCGAGGGCACGAAGTAACAGAGAACGTAAGATTTTCGTGCATTAAAATTTCAAAAGGATTTGGAAATGGAGGTATAGTGTATTGGCATTTAGATACAGTTATGTTATGAAATAGGAAAACACGAACTGGAAGTTCGATACTAAGTTAACTCGCCCCTTAATCAGTTCGTACATGTTATGCTTAACTCTTAACTGTTTTCGGCGAAATCTATCTATCTTCTAATACTGAGTCGGTCATACTTGGCCATTACCTCAGTTGATTGGGTGGCTAAATTTAGAATTTAGCTTAAAAAAAAAAAACTATCTTATCACTAAGCATAGTCTGCAGGTACTTGATTAACTCATAGTTACAGCATGGCACCCACCTACTAGGGCTATGAGAAATAATTTCGGGTTACATGAAGCAGTTCGTGCTTTCTTACAGAACTGAAGTTTGTTTCCGCCCTGCTCATCAGGACTTGATGAAATCGATTTTGCTGCACAACGCTTCCCGGCAGAGCTACCGGTATCTATCTCTATATACTGCCTTATGCCCGCAAGCAATACCGACTTCACATGAGTATTGGTAATGTGCTGAGAAAGTCTAAGTCTGTCCAGGAAAACTGCTGCGAGTGGGCCCATCCATGCTTGTAAACCCTGTTGGTTTCATTGGGTGGCAGGGATTTAGATGTCATTTCATCACAGTGTCGGGTAAAAGTCCCACAAAATTGGAAGCCATGTCTCCAAAATGACCTAAATAGTGTTGACGGGGACGTTAAACCTCAAATCAAACAAAAACTGAAGATTGTTTGTTTGTTTTGGAGTTTACAGTCCAGCTAACAATATCTAGGTCATTTTTTAGCCAGTCTGTTAACCTATCCAGACTTTTCCTTTTCATATATGTAATGCACCAGTCATTTGTAACCAATCCCCCCCACCTACGGGATGAGGGGTATAAAAAGCGGGGATAATGTATTACCCGTCGTCCGTCCATACGTTCGTCTGTAATGTCGCACCAAATCTCCTACACCATATAATCTAGAATCTCGAAACTCACAGACAATAGCTCTATATATGGCTGAGGACTACAGCAATATAGTAAGAATTTTGATCTGACCCCCAGGCAGGGGGTGGGGCCCAACTTTGCCCGAGGGGTAAAAATTCTTTTTCTTCAAACATAGTCATGTTGCATATCAAATTGAAGGTAATGAAGAGTAGAATATGCTGATGCAAAAATGTTGCCCTGGGGGCATGTCTGGGGGTCACCAGAGGTCAAAAATAGGATATTTTGTCATTTTTTTGATTGTCACACAACTACACCTAGGCTTTTTGAGCTAGTATCTTGAAACTGTCACAGTTATTAGCCCTATGGATGAGGACTGGAGGAACATAATCAGAATTCTGATGTGACCCCCCTGGGGCAAGGCCAGGGGGTGCACCCTAGGGTCCAAATTACTTTTTGCTTAAACATAATCATGTTGCATATCAAATCAAAGGTAATGAAGAGTAGAATACACTGGTGCAAACAATTTGCCTTGGGGGCATGTCTGGGGGTCACCAGAGGTAAAGAAGAACTTTTTGGGTCCTTTTATTGTGACAAGATTTTGCAGCGCGGGGATATGCGATGGCTCACCATCGACTTGCTCTAGTTTTTCTTATCTGTGTTCAAAATCGTATATTGTGGGTTCGATAGAACTTCCTTGTCAAGGCGGTTCTATCGAGTCCTCACAATCTATGTTTTGATCATAATTAAGAAAAATATCATATTTTTTATAAGAAAATTTTCATTTTCTGGTGGTATTTTTTCCTAATATATTTGTATAGGCATGTTTTTCTTAATGGCCAGTCAGATGTGCATCTGACTGAGCTACTGAGGCCGGCACAAGACTGAAGTAAGCTGTACATCAGAACTGCACTCAAAGTGAACTAGATCCTAGTAATGAATTTTTAATCCCCGCCGCGAAGCAGAGTGGATATTATAGGAATGCCTTTCATCTGTCTGTCCGTCTGTCTGTCCGTAACACTTTCTTGTCCACTCCTTAACCCTTTGATAGAATTTCATTAAACTTTGGTCATCTGTTCACCTCAATGAGACGGTGTGTCCCGCGCAAGACCCAGGTCCGTACCTCAAAGGTCAAGGTCATACTTAGAGGTTAAAGGTCAAAAATCGGTTTTGTCTTGTCCGATGAATAACTTTCGTATTCCTGGATGAATTTAAATATTACTTGGCAGAAATGTTCACCTCAATGAGAGGTGAACATTTCTGCATCTGACTGAGCTACTGAGGCCGGCACAAGACTGAAGTAAGCTGTACATCAGAACTGCACTCAAAGTGAACTAGATCCTAGTAATGAATTTTAATCTCCTTAACCCTTTGATAGAATTTCATTAAACTTTGGTCAGTTGTTCACCTCAATGAGACGGTGTGTCCCTTGCAAGACCCAGGTCCGTACCTCAAAGGTCAAGGTCATACTTAGAGGTTAAAGGTCAAAAATGGGTTTTGTCTTGTCCGATGAATAACTTTCGTATTCCTGGATGAATTTAAATATTACGTGGCAGAAATGTTCACCTCGATGAGACGGAGTGTCGCACGCAAGACCCAGGTCCGTACCTCAAAGGTCAAGGTCATACTTAGAGGTGAAAGGTCAAAAATGGGTTTTGTCGTGTCCGATCAATAACTTTCTTATTCCTGGATGGATTTAAATATTACTTGGCAGAAATGTTAACCATAATGTGACGATGTGTCGCGCAGAAGACCCAGATCCGTACCTCTAAGGTCAAGGTCATACTTAGAGGTGAAAGGTCAAAAAAGCATCTTTTTTATTGTGTCCGATCAATATCTTTCTTATTCCTGGATGGATTCAAGACCCAGATCCGTACCTCAAAGGTCAAGGTCATACTAAGAGGTTAAAGGTCAAAAATGGGTTTTGTCGTGTCCGATCAATAACTTTCTTATTCCTGGATGGATTTAAATATTACTTGGCAGAAATGTTCACTTCATTGAGACGGAGTGTCGCGCAAGACCCAGGTCCGTACCTCAAAGGTCAAGGTCATACTTAGAGGTTAAAGGTCAAAAATGGGTTTTGTCGTGTCCGATCAATAACTTTCTTATTCCTGGATGGATTTAAATATTACTTGGCAGAAATGTTAACCATAATGTGACGATGTGTCGCGCGGAAGACCCAGATCCGTACCTCAAAGGTCAAGGTCATACTTAGAGGTGAAAGGTCAAAAAGCATCTTTCTTATTGTGTCTGATCAATATCTTTCTTATTCCTGGATTGATTTTAAAATAACTTGACAGTAATGTTAATCATTAGGAGACGATGTGTTGTGCGCAAAACCCAGGTTGGTTTCTGAAAGGTCAAGGTCATACTTAGAGGTCAAAGGTGAAAAAAGGGTCGTTTTGGGTCAATCTTGATCAAATTTCATGAGAAGCATCATCAGGTAGGAGGAAAGGCTGCATAAGATTTTTGGGCTAATCAGATTGGAATTCTGGTTGCTATGGTAACATATAGCTCCCGTAGAGTTACAATGGGAAAAAATTAAAATATCTTCTTCTCTGAAACCACAGGGCCCAGAGCTTAGATATTAAGCAAGTAGCAACGGCCAGTGGTCACCTACATAATTCCTGCCAATTATGCCCCTGGGGTCCAAATTGGCCACGCCCAAGGCCCCTTCGCTCCCATAGACTCATAATGGAACAAAAAGCTTCAAAAATCTTCTTATCGGAAAGACAGGGCCCAGAGTTGAGATATTAAACATGTAGCAACGGCAAGTGGTCAGCTACATAATTCCTGCCAATCATGCCCCTGGGGTCCAAACGGCCATGCCCCAGGGCCCTTTAGCTCCTATAGACTCATAATGGAAAAAAGCTTCAAAAATCTTCTTCTCTGAAACCACAGGGCCCAGAGCTGAGATATTTGGCATGTAGCAACCGCAAGTGGTCACCTACATAATTCCTGCTAATCATGCCCTGGGTTCTAAATGGGGGACGCCCCGGGGCCCCTTCGCTCCCATAGACACATTATGGAACAAAAAGCTTCAGAAATCTTCTTCTCGGAAACCACAGGGCCCAGAGCTTAGATATTTAGCATGTAGCAATAGCAAGTGGTCACCTATATAATTCCTGCCAATCATGCCCCTGGGGTCGAAACAGGCCACGCCCCAGGGCCCTTTAGCTCCTATAGTCTCATAATGGAAAAAAGCTTCAAAAATCTTCTTCTCTGAAACCACAGGGCCCAGAGCTGAGATATTTAGCATGTAGCAACGGCAAATGGTCACCTATATAATTCCTGCCAATCATGCCCCTGGGGTCCAAATTAGCCACACCCTGGGGCCCCTTAGCACCCATAGACTCATAATGGAACAAAAAGCTTCAAAAATCTTCTTCTCTGAAACCACAGGGCCCAGAGCTTAGATATTAAAGCATGTAGCAACGGCCAGTGGTCACCTACATAATTCCTGCCAATTATGCCCCTGGGGTCCAAATTGGCCACGCCTCAAGGCCCCTTCACTCCCATAGACTCATATTGGAACAAAAAGCTTTAAAAATCTTCTTCTTGAAAACCACAGGGCCCAGAGCTTAGATATTAAGCATGTAGCAACGGCAAGTGGTCAGCTACATAATTCCTGCCAATCATGCCCCTGAGGTCCAAACGGGCCATGCCCCAGGGCTCTTTAGCTCCTATAGACTCATTATGGAAAAAAACTTAAAAAATCTTCTTCTCTGAAACCACAGGGCCCAGAGCTGAGATATTTGGCATGTAGCAATGGCAAGTGGTCACCTAAATAATTCCTGCCAATCATGCCCCTGGGGTCCAAATTTGCGACACCCAGGGGCCCCTTCGCTCCCATAGACTCGTAATGGAACAAAAAGCTTCAAAAATCTTCTTCTCGGAAACACAGGGCCCAGAGCTTAGATATTTAGCATGTAGCAACGGCCAGTGGTCACCTACATAATTCCTGCCAATCATGCCCCTGGGGTCGAAACGGGCCAAGCCCCGGGGCCCTTTAGCTCCTATAGTCTCATAATGGAAAAAAGCTTCAAAAATCTTCTTCTCAGAAACCACAGGGCCCAGAGCTTAGATATTTGACATGTAGCAACGGCAAGTGGTCACCAACATAATTCCTGCCAATCTTGCCCCTTGGGTCCAAATTGGCCACCACCCGGGGCCCCTTAGCTCCCATAGACTACTAATGGAAAAAAAATCTTCTTCTCTGAAACCACAGGGCCCAGAGCTTAGATATGTAGCATGAAGCAACGGCAAGTGGTCACCTACATAATTCCTGCCAATCATGCCCTGGGTTCTAAATGGGGGATGCCTCGGGGCCCCTTCACTCCCATAGACACATTATGGAACAAAACGCTTCAGAAATCTTCTTCTCGGAAACCACAGGGCCCAGAGCTTAGAAAGTAAGCATGTAGCAACGGCAAGTGGTCACCTACATAATTCCTGCCAATAATGCCCCTGGGGTCCAAACAGGCCATGCCCGGGGCCCTATAGCTTCTATAGACTCATAATGGAAAAAAGCTTCAATAATCTTCTTCTCTGAAACCACAGGGCCCAGAGCTGAGATATTTGGCATGTAGCAACGGCAAGTGGTCACCTACATAAATCCTGCCATTCATGCCCCTAGGGTCCAAATGTGCCAAGCCCAGGGGCCCCTTAGCTCCAATAGACTCATAATAGAAAAAAAGCTTCAAAAATCTTCTTCTCTGAAACCACAGGGCCCAGAGTTTAGATATTTAGCATGTAGCAACAGCCAGTGGTCACCTACATAATTCCTGCCAATCATGCCCCTGGGTTCCAAATTGGCCACGCCCCGGGGCCCCTTCGCTCCCATAGACTCATAATGGAACAAAAAGCTTCAAAAATCTTCTTCTCGGAAACCACAGGGCCCAGAGCTTAGATATTTAGCATGTAGCAACGGCAAGTGGTTACCTACATAATTCCTGCCAATCATGCCCCTTGGGTCCAAATGAGCTACGCCCCAGGGCCCTTAAGCTCCTATAGACTCATAATGGAAAAAAGCTTCAAAAATCTTCTTCTCTGAAACCACAGGGCACAGAGCTGAGATATTTGGCATGTAGCAACGGCAAGTGGTCACCTACATAATTACTGCCAATCATGCCCCTGGGGTCCAAATTGGCGACACCCAGGGACCCCTTTGCTCCCATAGACTCATAATGGAACAAAAAGCTTCAAAAATCTTCTTCTCTGAAACCACAGGGCCAAGAGCTAAGATATTTAGCATGTAGCAACGGCAAGTGGTCACCTACATAATTCCTGCAAATCATGCCCCTGGGTTCAAACGGGCCATACCCCGGGGCCCCTTCACTCCCATAGACTCATAATTGAAAAAAGCTTCAAAAATCTTCTTCTCTGAAACCACAGGGCCCAGAGCTTAGATATTTAGCATGTAGCAACGGCCAGTGGTCACCTACATAATTCCTGCCAATCATGTCCCTTGGTTCCAAATGGGCGAAGCCCCGGGGCCCCTTCGCTCCCATAGACTCATAATGGAACAAAAAGCTTCAAAAATCTTCTTCTCGGAAACCACAGGGCCCAGAGCTTAGATATTTAGCATGTAGCAACGGCAAGTGGTCAAATTCCTGCCAATCATGCCACTGGGGTCCGAATGGGCCACGCCCCTGGACCCCTTAGCTCCCATAGACTCATAATGGAAAAAAAGCTTCAAACTCTTCTTCTCTGAAACCACAGGGCCCAGAGTTGAGATATTTAGCATGTAGCAACGGCAATTGGTCACCTACATAATTCCTGCCAATCATGCCCCAGGGTTCCAAATGGGCCACGTGCCTTGGCTTCTTTGCTCCCATAGACTCATAATGGAAAAAAGCTTTAAAAAATCTTCTTCTCTGAAACCACAGTGCCCAGAGCTTAGATATTTAGCACTTAGCAACGGCAAGTGGTCACCAACATAATTCTTGCCAATCATGCCCCTGGGGTCCAAAAGGGCCAAGCCCCGGGACCCCTTAGCTCCCATAGACTCATAATGGAAAACAAAGCTTCAAAAATCTTCTTCTCTGAAACCACAGGGCCCAAGGTTGAGATATTTAGCATGTAGCAACGGCAATTGGTCATCTACATAATTCCTGCCAATCATGCCACTGAGTTCCAAATGGGCCACGCGCCGGGGCCCCTTTGCCCCCATAGACTCATTGAGAAAAAAAGCTTTAAAAATCTTCTTCTCCGAGACCACAGGGCCCAGAGCTTAGATATTTAGCATGTAGCAATGTCACCTACATAAATCCTGCCAATCATGCCCCTGGGGTCCAAATGGGCAACACCCTGGGACCCCCTTAGCTCCCATAGACTTATAATGGAAAAAAAAAACTTCAAAAATCTTCTTCTCTGAAACCACAGGGCCCAGAGCTTTGATATTTAGCATGTAGCAATGGCATGTGGTCACCTACATATTTCCTGCTTATCATGCCCCTGGGGTCCAAATGGGCCATGCCCCGGGGCCCCTTAGCTCTAATAGACTCATTATGGAAAAAAGCTTCAAAAATCTTCTTCTCAGAAACTGTGAAGCACAGAACTTAGATATATAGTGTCTAAGAACATAAAATAGCCAGCTACATAAATCCTGCTTACCCTGCCCCTGGGGTCAAAATTGGCCACGCCCGAGCTCATCACCTCCAATAGACTAATAATGGAAAAAAAACTTCTTCTATGAAACCATAAGGCCCAGAGCTTAGATTTTTAGTATGTAGCAACGTCAAGTGGCCACCTACATAAATCCTGCCAGTTATGCCCTGGGATCCAAATTGGTCACACCCCAGGGCTCTTTAGCTTCCATAGACTTACAATTTGAGAAACTTCAAAAATCTTCTTGTCTGAAACCACAGGGCCCTTATAATGAAAAAAAAAACTAAACAAAATAAAAAACTTAAAATGGGGAAAAAAATCTTCAAAAATCTTCTTCTCTGAAACCATAAGTCCCAGAGCTTAGGTATTTAGCATGTAGCAATGTCGAGTGGTCGCCTACATGAATCCTGCCAATCATGCCCCTGGGGTCCAAATCCTGTGGCCCTTAACTCCAACAAACTTATAATGGAAAAAAGCTTCAATCATCTTCTTTGAAACCATGAAGTACAGACCTTAGATATTTGGTATATAGCAACACAAAATGGTCGCCTACATAAATCCTGCCAACCCTGCCCTTTGGGTCAAAATTGGCCAAGCCCCAGGGCTCATTAGCTCCTATAGACTTATACTGAAAAAAAACTTATAAAAAACTTTTTCTCCAAAACCATAAGGTACAGATTTTGTTTGATTTGAGATTTTACATCCCCGTCAACACTGTATAGGTCATTTTGGAGATGTCTCTTCCAATTTAGTGGGAATTTTACCCGACATTGAGATGAAATTACATCTCAAGCCCTGTCGCCCAATGAAACCAGTAGGGTTTATAAGCATGGACACCGCTTTGCCTGAGCTGAGATATTTAGTATGTAGCAATGTCAAGTGGTCTCCTACACTAATGATTTTCTGGTACATAGGTGAGCGATATAGGGCCATTGGGCCCTATTGTTTATTCATACTAAAAACATAGGTTTTGGGTGCAATAGACCACCTCAACGAGGCGGTTCTAATGAGTACCCTCAACCTATGTCTTGGAGCAGAAATAAGGAAAATTATGTTTACCCCATAAACGCCAGTTTTCTCTATATAAAGTGGGGTTTTGAGGGGGTCTTTGTTTCACGGACTTGTTCACGTGATGTACAACCTCTGTTTTGAGTATAAATATGGATAATACTACAAATTGTCATCAGAAAATAAACGATTTGGGAGACACGAAAACATGCACTATGCCACATGAATGTGTTATTAAATGATGTTTGTTTATTTCAGGAGTATCTACAGAGGTATTCACTGCGGTGCCAATGCAAGGTAGTGGAACATTTGCTGTAGAATCAGTCTTTCAAACTGCAGTGCCCAGGATTGGAGGAAAGGTGAGATCTCACGGTTTTCTCTGACCCTCATCCCATTTTGTACGAAAGAGAATATTCCTCCTTATTAACATAAATACAGTGAAACTGATGACTCAAGAAGCCTCCTTGGTGTAGTGGTTATGCTACTCGCCTTGTAAACCAGGGGTTGCAGGATCAATCCTGGGCTTCTCCAGACTTTCGGATGTGTCTTTTAACCGAGGTCCCCTCTCCATATGACCTTAACTGTTGGTGGGAGGTAAAGCTCAAACACTCACTCACTCGATGACTCGAACACTGATGACTTGTTTACTAAAGCAGTTTCCAAACTTGTTCTTGGGTAGATGGGAAAAATATCCAATAACTGCAGAAATTGGGGATAATTTAGTAAGAATTTTTCCTCTTTATCTTGAAAATATATGTCATGTGGACTCATTAGAATCGCCTCATTGAGGTGATTCTAATGAGTTCACATGGCATACATGTACCTTTAGCATAAAGAAAATCAAAAAGATACGCATTATGTCTCCTGACCTTGTACTATGATTAACCCTCAGTGGCTTAAACTACCCCTGTCTCAAACAAATTTTCATGGTCCCAACGTTGTTTGAGACATTTCTGAGCCTGACCAAGAAGCAGGCATCAAACAGCCATGAAATTTTGTATTCATTAAATCCAAACCTTTATTACTTGATTTGACTCAAATGAGTTCAAGTTTACCTGCAATAACGTAGAAATTCTAGACTTTGAAATTTGATAATAGCACGTTTTTGAGAAAATGGACAAAATCTGGCATCGTGGTGTCATCAAGTACCTCCATAAAAAGGGGTTAGCTCCTAAGGACATTCATGCCGATATGGTTGCTACATTAGGGGATGATGCTCCTTCGTATGCAACCGTGAAAAGGTGGGAAGCAAATTTTAAGATGGGCAAGGACAGCCTTGAAGATGATGACCAGTGTGGATGACCCACAACGGCAACAACTGAGGAAACCATCAGCCAAGTGCACAAAGCCGTGATGGATGACAAGCGTTTAACTGTGAATCAGTTAGCTAACACTGTTGGCATCTCCCGTGAACGAGTAGAGAACATTCTACACAGTGAATTAGGAATGTCGAAGGTTTCCGCCAGATGGGTGCCACGGCTTTTGACGCCTGACCAAAAGTTGACTAGACTGAACCTGTCACAAGCCAACTTGGCTATTTTTGAAGCAGACCAAGATGGTTTTCTTGACAGTTTTGTCACTCAGGATGAGTGTTGGGTTCATCACTTTGAGCCAGAGAACAAAAGGCAATCCATGCAATGGAAGCACCCTGGCTCACCCCCTCCAAAGAAGGCAAAGGTCGTCTCCTCTGCAGGGAAGGTGATGGCATCAGTGTTCTGGGATGCCAAGGGTATAATATTCATAGATTACCTTCAAAAGGGCAGAACAATTAATGGGGAGTATTATGCAGATCTGCTAAAACAATTGCGAAAAGCAATTAAGGCTAAACGACCCGGAAAATTGACAAAAGGGGTCTTGTTCCATCAGGACAATGCGCCTGCTAATAAATCGGTTGTTGCAATGGCTGCTGTGCATGACTGTGGCTTCACACTTGTCAATCACCCTCTGTATTCACCTGATCTAGCTCCATCAGATTACTTCCTGTTTCCAAACCTGAAAAAGCACTTGGCTGGGCAGCATTATCGGTCAGACGAGGAGGTGATAGCTGCTGTGGAGGAGCTTTTCAGGGACCAAGATGAGACCTTCTATACCACTGGGATCCAAGGACTCCATCATCGCTGGAGGAAGTGTGTGGACAGGAAGGGAGACTATGTTGAAAAATAAGCCACTTTCAGCATGGACAAACCATTGGATCTTGGTCAGGCTCAGAACTTTTCAGCCTACCCTCTTAAGTGGGATAAAGTTAGAGTGTGTTAGCAGGTGTCCATTTTGAAATTTTTGGGTGTTATGTTGACCTTTTTTGAGTGATTTAGAGAAGGGCTGAAATTTTTTGCAAACAGACTCCCAAATTCTGTAGTGTGATTTGGACTTGTATAGATTGCCAGTATCCCATTTTGAAATGGGTTTAAGTGCTGACTTAATTTCATACAGCTTTGAGTTTTGGCCCACATCTTTGAGTGGGCAAGGGGTTGGGGTAGGGTTATCCTTTGGGATCATTGATTCCATTGTGGAATTTTGAAAATATCTGAGGGTCACTGATGAGGTCTCAATTGGCTGAAACTAGCTAGTCTGGCCCAGAAAACATGTACACTCCATATTTTCAGTTCTGTGGTGTATTCCTTGCTTCCTAAGGATAATCCTTTTATAGAACATATTTAACTTCACTACAGCTGGTGTGTGGGAATGTGTGGCGGCGGTAAAACGTCTCCCTGCCCTACATCATAGTGTAGATTATTTTTTTTTGTCCTTTGGGATCATTGATTCCATTGTGGAATTTTGAAAATATCTGAGGGTCACTGATGAGGCCTAATTGGCCGAAACTAGCTAGTCTGGCCCAGAAAACATGTACACTCCATATTTTCAGTTCTGTGGTGTATTCCTTGCTTCCAAAGGATAACCCTTTTATAGAACTTATATGAGAAGCAATGTTCTGCTGTACATTTCATGATGGTGTGTGAGAAACGTGATTTTTTTTTACCATGTTTAATTACAATTGTCTTCTATAACTTAAACTGAAATAAAATAATCTTGACACATAATCATCTTTATAGCACATTTCATTAGAGTGAATGCTTTGAGTTTTACGTCTCACCAACAGCTAAGGTCATACGGACATGGCACCTCAGTTTAAAGACTCATCCGAAAGTCTGGAGAAGCCCATGATCGATCCTGCGACCCCTGGTTTACAAGGCGAGCAGCATAACCCCTACACCACAGGGGTTTCTACATTTCATTAGAACACAGTATAGATATAACACAGTTTAAATATGGGTACCAAAAATGTTTAGATTGTATAGAAAAAGAAGATTCAACCAGTTCTTTAACTTAAGGGGTATGGGAACACCTAGCACATTTTTCCACCATTTTTCAAAGGGAGACAACTTTCGGGACTTCCTGTTTGCTTTTCTATAAGCCCTGCCACAGTGAAAAAGGGGTCTAATATTAATGGAAAGAACTTGCTCCTTAGGAACAAATTCTTTCCTTTAAAAGTTGACCCCTATTGACATGGGAGACATAAATACTTTTGCAGAGAGTTGCCTCCCCTGAAGGTGTTCCCATTCCCTTTAAACAGTTTCAACATCAGTGTTATAAAAAGGTAATCCTGTGTGACACCTTATGGAAGGATTTTTTAAAAAAAATCCGTCCTTTTGAACAGTGATGTCCGGGCAGGCGTTGGGCGAGAGGGCGGGCGTGCGTCGTCCAAGGTTTACCTTTTGGTCAACGTTTTTTTTTTAAAAAATCCGTCCTTGAGAATAACGATGTCCGGGTGGGCAGGCGTCGTTCGAGGTTTACCTTTTGGTTAACCTTTTTTCAAAGTAATATACATTGTATTACCTTTATTCTTCATAGGATTGCTTTCATATTAGGACTGTTGCTTTATTAATAGTACCTCTTTTATAAGCAATCCATTAATGGCACCAAGGACCAAAGTTTTGTTGAAAATTACCATTTTTCGAACTTAAGTTTATTTATGAAGTTTTACTCTGTATTACCTCCCTTACTTCCCCTGTGCTTGATGGTCTTGCTTCAATTCCAGGTGGAGGAATGTTCTTTTCTTTTTTTTCCTTCTTAAAAACACATTAACGTTATTATTAGTCGCAAGTTTCAAATATATAAATTTTGTTTTGTACAATGCAAAGGCTTTAAAATTTCTTGTTCATCTTTTCTTAGGGGTACCATTTGGTTCTCTTTCAATTGCTGCAGTCTGTTTAACTCTTTTACATAAGAAAATGGCTTTTGGACGGGTTTTTGGATGGTATGCACTCATGCATACATGTAGTATGCACTCATGCATACATGTACGCATGTATACATGCACACATGTATGCATGCTCTTTTACATGCTCTTTTGCATGGGTTTTTGGATGGTATGCACTCATGCATACATGTATGCATGCAAACATGCATGCACATGCACATACACATGCAAACTCACACACACTTGCCTGCTCACATGCATGCATGCACCCTTGCCTGCATACATGCATGCATGCACTCATGCGTGCATGCTCATAAGTGACACATGCAGTCATGCAAACATGTATGCATGCTCACACTCATGCATGTATGCATGCACATACACACATGCATGCACACACATGATTGCATGCATGCATGCACACACAAATACATGCACTCATGCATGCATACACACACATACAATCATGCATGCATGCACACATACATACATGCATAAATGCACCCACTCATGCATGCATGCAAGCACACATGCACTCATGTATGCATGCACACACACACACATGCATGCACACACAGTCATGCAGGCATGCATGCACTCCACATGCATGCAGGCATGCTTGCACATGCACACCCAAACATACATGCACACATACATGCACTCACACATGCATGCATACATTCATGCAAGCTTTCACACACATACACACACACAAGAACACGCATGTATGCATGTCACACATGCATGCATATATGGACTCATGTATTCATACACACATGCATGCACATACACATGCATGCATGGACTCATGTATTCATACACACATGCATGCACATACTCACACATGCATGCATGCATGCACTCATGCATGCATGCATGCACGCACACACTCACTCAATTTTGGGTATAACAAATTGTTATCTCAAGCAATATCCACTTTGTCCTGAACCCAAGGTCAAGGTCACTGTCTTTTTTAGAAAACCTTTGTCAACGCTGTATTGCTTCATATAAATGTTGTGCATTAATTGCTGCAGTCTGTTGAACTCTTTTACAGAACAAATTGTCATTTTGAGGAAAAAAAACCTGCATAAATGAAATTTTATTTGTTTAGATCCCTATAGGCGAGCTATGTTGCCTTCTGCCAACTCTTACTACATATCAGGTTGCTGCTTTGCTGACGTCAAAACTGTACTGAAAAACCCGTCCATAATGCCATTAGGCTTTTTTTTTGTTTTAAATACTCTGCAGTGAAATCAATGGATATCTGAAACAAATAAAAATGATATTTTCAAATATATGATATTTTCACACTGTGAAAAATAACATGACCGTGTTATTTTCACAGTAGCATCCCGAACTACTTTTTCTCGCCAAAATTCATATGTTATCGATTGAATAATTCTGTAAAATACCTTGAAAAACACTCTTTGAACTGTAAAAATGCTGTATTCAAAATGGCGATCTGTTTATGTTTTGAAACTGACAGTTGTGACGTCATAGCCAGGTCAAAATTGTGACGTACGATAAGTCTGATCAATCCTGTAAATATCCTATCAAAATTATAAAATAAAAAGAAAATTTACTTTTTTTCGGTGGATGCTAAAAGTATTTCATCTCGTGGGTTGAAAACATCAGAATTTTGATGTTGTCGTCACATTCTATGAAATATTTTTGGTATCCACCTGAAAAAAGTAAATATCCTCTATATATTGTCACAGGTTTTAGTGCTGGAAAATGGTGCCTATGGAAAAAGAATGGGGAACGTCTGTGAGTGCATGGATATAAACTGCCGCGTCAAATCATTCCCTGAAAACAATTATGTTGATGTAAACAGAGTGAGAGATATACTCAAGGGAGATAGCTAATATACCATGGTATCTATCGTTCACTGTGAAACTAGCTCGGGGGTTTTCAACCCAGTGGTAGAAGTAGGAAAGATTGTCAAAGAATATTGTCCAGGTATGCTGAGTAATATTTATACGTTCTTTGAAAAATATATATACAGTAAAATTTCGCTATTAAGACCACCTTATATTCAGTCTAATTCTGCTTTAAAAAGCTTATTTAGTAGGTTGCAGTTATTCTTTCTTTGTGTTTTCTGCATACAGGGTCCTCTGGTCAGAGACCACCTTTGGGACTGTTCAAAAGTGGTCTTATAGAATGCAGCTTTTGATCTAGTTTTACACTGCTCAAATATGATACATTTTTGTACAACTCAAAAACTTCCATTCAACAAAACAAAACTGATACCCCTATAATTGAAAATGGACCACTCCAAACTTATTAGGTAGAGGGTTGTCATATATGGGTTAATAGTGTTATTAAGAGGTTATGGCATATATTTTGTAGATGCAGATTTCTTCGTGGATGCAATGAGTAGCTTTGAGTAGCTTTGGTGCTGTCCCTTTGGACCTTGAGGAAGCCAATGTAGATTATATAGTCAGTTCAGCCAATAAATGTCTAGAAGGAGTTCCAGGGTTTTCCTATGTCATTGCCAGGTTGAGCAAGCTGCTAAAGTGTAAAGGTATGAACAGTTAATATTAAGGCATAAATGTGTTTTTTAAGGGTTTTCTGTCAGAAAACATGGGTAGGGTAGCTGGGGATTTTTTTTTTTTTTTTGGATGAACATTTCACTAGAAACATACTCCCAGCCCCAGATAAGGCGGAATAATGAAGATAATTATACCCTTTTTTTGAAAAATAAGTTATGTTTGTTTCGCCACAGGTGTACATCTATCCTTCCTTCTTTCCTTCCTTGTGATGCAACTACATACTTCTTTTATTTCTCAGCCTATGTTGATCAAATGTGGTGCACCTATTGCTTAGGGACTGTAGATGTGCATGAAGGTATCCAGCTATTGAAAGAATTCCAAAGAATGAGTTTGAACCAGCAATGTCTTTTGTTTGATTTTAAGTTTTATGTCCTCGTCAACACTATTCAGGTCATTTTGGAGACTTGGTTTCCAATTTTGTGGGACATTTACCCGACATTAAGATGAAATGACATTTCAAGCCCTGCCACCTAGTGAGGGCAATGGGGTTTATATGCATGGAAGGTCGGACTCACACCACTTTGAGTGTCAGGCTTAGACCTTCTAAGTGGTTTACCAGTAGGCATGAGGATGGTGGGTTTCAGTTCTGCGTGGAAGCACCATGCAGCCTGATCTATTTCTCTAAGCCCCCATTGTCGGGGACAAAAATCAGCAATGGTAAACAAGCTGTCAGTGTTTGTATCATTGAAGTTTATATATAAGGATAAGTGACAGGCCTTGGTGACCAAATCATGGTTAAGAGTGCTGACACTTAAATAGTATGTGGTTCACAATGGGTTTGAGCCTTGCTTGGGTCAAATTTGAGAAGCCAAGTTCTGCAATGGAAAGTAAGGTGTTATTTCTTTCTGTACTCCTGCTTTTGCCCACTATGGCTGAAGAAATTGGCTCAATATAAAAAAAATAATGTTGAAAGGCTCATAGAACCAGCATAAAAAATAAAGGAGGGAAGAGGTAAAACACAAAAAGAGTCTGCAAGAACAACTTCCCTTGTGAGTATGTCACGTAACTTTTGATCTTCTTTTATCACAGGTAATTCCAGAAGTCTGAGCCTTGATGCTTATGACCAGTATGACAATTTGGAGAAAACTGAACAGTTCAGGTTTACTCCACCCACCCACACCATGTTGGCTTTTAATCAAGCTCTCAAAGAATTTGAAGAAGCTGGCGGCCTTTCAGGAAGAGCAAAAAGGTAATGCCGATCTGTTGAATTTTTTTTACTTTCGATCCCTCAAAACTATCTTCCAGACCAGATTATGGATTTGACATGATAATTTTTAACCAGGTTTTAGCTGCTACTACTGTAACCTACTCCCTGTGTCATTGACACCAAGAAATAAACACCCCATATAAGCCTTTATAAAGCCAGTGGGCCAGGGGCGGGGCCGTCTTTGGCCCCAGGGCTATAATTATACCCCCGACATACGAAGTATGTCAGGGGGTATATAGTTTTCGCCTTTCCGTCCGTTCGTTAGTTCGTTCGTTTGTTCGTTCGTTCGTTCGTACTTCCGTCCGTCCCGCCGTTCGTCAACCTTTACGTCAAAGTTTTGCGTTAAACCTTTTTGATAGCTCATATCTCTGTAACCATATGTTAAATTCTCTTCATATTTGGTAAAGGATATCTCTATAGCATTACCTTTCATATGGAATAACTAAGCCCCTGGGTGGGCTGTCTGTCTGTCCATCTGTCTGTTCATCTACTTTTACGTCAAAGTTTTGTGTTAAACCTTTTTGATTGCTCATATCTCTGTAACCACATGTTAGATTCTCTTCATATTTGGTAAAGGATATGTCTATAGCATTTGCTTTCATATGGAATATCCAAGCCCCTGGGTGGGCTGTCTGTCCGTTTGTCAACATTTACGTCAAAGTTTTGTGTTAAACCTTTTTGATTGCTAATATCTCTGTCACCACATGTTGGATTCTCCTCATATTTGGAACAGGATATCTCTATAGCATTACCTTTCATTTGGAATATCTTAGCTCGCTGGTCAAGCCCCTGGGTGGGCTGTCCACCCGTCAGTCCGTTCATCAATATTTACGTCAATGTTTTGTGTTAAACCTTTTTGATTGCTCATATCTCTGTAACTACATGTTAGATTCTTTTCATATTTGGTAAAGGATATCTCTATAGCATAACCTTTCATATGGAATATCTAAGCCCCTGGGTCAAGCCCCTGGGTGGGCTGTCTGTCAGTTTGTCAACTTTTATGTCGAAGTTTTGTGTTAAACCTTTTTGATTGCTTATATCTCTGTAACCTCATGTTAGATTCTCTTCATATTTGGTACAGAATATAGCTATAGTATTAACTTTCATATGGAATATCTAAGCTCCTGTGTCAAGCCCCCGGGTGGGGCTATGGGTCAATAATAAGGACTTACACATTTTTATCACGTCCAAGTTTTGTGTTAACTGTTTTGGTTTAAACAATATTTATTAGAATAAATTCACATGTATACATCGCATAATAGTATATGGTACAGGATTTGATAACTGTTTTCATTATACTCCTTGCATACAAAGTATATCAAAGGTTATAGTTTTTGTCTTTCCATCAGATTCTGTTCATTATTAGTTAGTTTGTTCTTTCTTTATGCTGTGACCCTTGTCAGATTTGTCAGTTTATACATGTATATTGGTCCTTGTGATCTTAGAAACAACAGCGACTAGAACTGTTAAATTTTGCTTAATATTTTCTCTTGAAATGCAGACAATAATAAAAGCAAGTAAAATAAAAAATGCATTGCTTTATTATGTCATTATACAGCTACTTTAATTCAGCAAATGTTCTATGAGAGCCTATTCTATGTTTGTTGTTTCCAGTTGAAATTGTTCCAAATTGCAACAAACTTTGAATTTTTATTATTCAGCAAAGACAAGCAGTTTCATCTTTGCATATGATAAATTATACTATATTTGTTGAAATGCAATAGTTATTCTCAGTGGACTAAATGGAAAGTTTATATGGAAAGGTTCAATGCTACAAACAAATTTTCATTTCCACTAAAAAGGGATGGCACTGGTCGGGGGTATACATGCCCCACTGGGCACTTTCTCTAGTTTGAACAATCTTGGTAGAGGTTCACTAGATGAAGCTTCATACCAAATATCAACGACCTCGGCCTTCTGGTTTCAGAATAGAAGACTTTTAAAGGTTTTCCCTATATAAGCCTATGTCAAAACAAGTGGGCCCAGGGGCGGGGTCGTTTTTGGCCCCAAGGCTATAATTTGAACAATCTTGTTAGAGGTCCACTAGATAAAGCTTCATACCAAATATCAATGACCTAGGCCTTCTGGTTTCAGAGAAGAAGATTTTTATATGTTTTCCCAATATAAGCCTATATAAAACCAGTGGGCCCCGGGGCGGGGCCGTTTTTGGCCCCAGGGCTATAATTTGATCAATCTTGGTAGAGGTCCACTAGATGAAGCTTCATACCAAATATCAAAGACCTCGGCCTTATGGTTTCAGAAGAGAAGATTTTTAAAGGTTTTCCCTATATACTGTAAAACCAGTGGGCCCCGGGGCGGGGTCGTTTTTGGACATAGTTGGTTGGTTGATTTGAGGTTTAACGTCCCCGTGAACACTGTAAAGGTCATTTTGGAGACGTTGCTTCCAATTTTGTGGGGCTTTTACCCGACATTGAGATGAAATGACATCTCAAGCCCTGTCGCCCAATGAAACCAATAGGGTTTATTAGCATGGATGGTCCGCCTCGCACCGCGGTTCCTGGACAGGCTTAGATCCTCTAAGTGGTTTACCAGTACTAGTGTGCGGGCCGGATTCAGCTCGGCATGGAAGCATCATGCAGCCCATATATTTCTTCAAGCCCCTATGGGCGGGGGCCTTTTTGGTCACAGAAGAAATTGGTTCAATATAAAAAAAAATAATGTTGAAAGGCCCATAGAACCAGCATAAAATCCATTCATCTCTATTTTCTCACCATTTTCACAGGTATCAGGAAAACCGAGCAGTATTAAAAGAAGGGATGACCAAACTGGGTTTCCAGGAATTTCTGGACAGTAGTCATAAAGGATAAATAATTACTTCCTACAAGTTCCCAGCGGACAAGAATTTCAATTTCAAGCAGTTTTACACCAAACTAAATGAAAGAGGTAAGCTGTGGTCAGTAACATGTAAAAGTGCCTCTGCTGCAAATTGGTGTAAAGAGTTTGCATGATATTACAAGGGTCTAAGCCTGCCCAGGCAAAGTGGTGCTAGTTGGACCTTCCATGCATACAAACCCTAATGTATTGGTTTCACTGGTCGGCAGGGATTGAGATGTCACTTCATGGCAGTGTCAGGTAAGAGTCCCACAAAATTGGAAGTAACGTCTCCAAAATGACCTATATAGTGTTGATGGGGACCTTAAACTTCAAATTAAACAAAACAAACCTCACCACTGCTATTAGAGGAATTGACAGGGAGGATTTTATTTTATTTTTAAGAACTTCAAAGAAAAATTACTTGCCCATAAAACATGGTTATGGTATGGGTAACTCAACAATTTGAAATCAGTTTGAACACATACCCAAAACAGGTTTTATGAAGAAATCAGACTTTTTTCACACACTTCAGTACGTTCCTGGGTTTACCTCATAAAAGTGATAACATGCCCCTAATCATCTGGGTTGTGTCTCTCAATTCCTAAAGGTCCAGATTGTATTTACCATATGTATTCAGAGAGATTGTAAATCCAGCTGAGATGCTCATCAGGGTCTACACTGTTTGCCATTCATCGGACTATTTTTACACACAACATTGGATAGTAAATTGTACTTGTTCTAATTTTAGAATAAGTATGGTAAGGAATTGAGGTGTCTGAAAATTTAGGGTAAATCGGATATATCATGTCTCCATGAATGCTCATGTAGATAAGGGGAGTGAAGTAATGGGGTTTATTAAGGTATAATTTTCCTTTATCTTCCTGTGAACTATATCCTGTAAGAACTTGTTACAATTGCCTCATTGAGGCAGTTAACAACACAGGCTTTTATGAGAAATAGAATTTTACCTTACTCTCCCTCATCTAGAGTTTTAGGTGATTTTTTAACAGGTAGACCCATTATTGTAAACAGTTGGCACTCTGTGTTCTGACCTGTCAAAATAACACTTTGTATTACGATAACTAGCCTAATGTTATTAGCCTACTAGAAAATTACACTGTTTTGCAGTTTTCTTTAACATTGAGGTATTATTTCAGTTTTATGTTACACTCAGTAGCTCAGATCGGCATTTGAAAGATGATCAGCAGTTACCAGTTTCTGGCAAAATAATGTGCAATGTACTGGCTAACCAGTTATACATGTATATAAGTTGCCAATGAAAAGTGTGCTTAGTTGAACTGACCAGCTTGTTATGAGCTAGATAGTCACAACTGGGCTGTTAAACTCCAGAAAAAAACAAACATGTTTTCCAAAATTGCAAAATACCCAGCAGTCTGTTGCAGAGTGACAACTTGCTTGTAACTGCGCAAATGATCTTAACCCTTTTTGTACCAAATGGAATCTTCCTCCTTATATATAGAAGGAATCCATTTCGAAATATAGGGCTGACAGGTTGTGTTATCTTAAATTTTTTTTTTCAGAAAATAGCTGAACTTTTTGCAAATATTGTAGGCCCTGATCAGATGCCACATTCTGTGGCCTCTGATCTGGGCCTGCACTGTTTGCCAGGTGGCCCCCGCCCATATGGGCTTGAAGAAATATAAGGGCTGCATGATGCTTCCATGCAGAGCTGAATCCGGCCCGCACACTACTACTGGTAAACCGATTAGAGGATCTAAGCCTGTCCAGGAACCGCAGTGCGAGGCGGACCATCCATGCTAATAAACCCTATTGGTTTCATTGAGCGACAGGGCTTGAGATGTCATTTCATCTCAATGTCGGGTAAAAGTCCCACAAAATTGGAAGTACATCTGCAAAATGATCTTTACAATGCAGAGCTGAATCCGGCCCGCACACTACTACTGGTAAACCGATTAGAGGATCTAAGCCTGTCCAGGAACCGCAGTGCGAGGCGGACCATCCATGCTAATAAACCCTATTGGTTTCATTGGGCGACAGGGCTTGAGATGTCATTTCATCTCAATGTCGGGTAAAAGTTCCACAAAATTGGAAGCGCATCTGCAAAATGACCTTTACAGTGTTCACGGGGACGTTAAACCTCAAATCAAACAAACAAACAAAAACTGTTTGCCAGGGCACCCATTTTCAGGTTTCCAACACAAAACGGGTTAAATACCTACTAAATGCAGTGAGAGGTTGAGACAGTGTGAAGGTGCTGTATAGCTTTCCGTGCTGGGTCATTCTACTGCTTTGGCTTCAGTAGGGGAAGGGCCTGTTGTACTTGCAGCAGGTGTTGGATTGGTTTATAAGAATCTTATTCAGGTGTGAGGGGTGGATGGAAAAATCCGTCCCGAGGGACACTGTCCGGCATCACGAGGCTTGCTGAGTGATGCTGGACAGTGATCCCGAGGGACGGATTTTTCAATGCTGCCGTCACTTCGGTTACCAATGTCTGCCATATTGTATTGACACTGCAGGAATGTTTAGTGACGTTGCTGTGACGTCAACCTCAACGAAGGCTCGTATGAGGTCGTAATCAACCAGAGCATTTACCAAACACGAGATTATATTCAATTTTGGGTCGGAACACCAGGGTCAGAACATAAATTTCTATCCCAGGGTAAAATCACGGATTTCCTTGTCCGGTGTGCAAGAATGTGTTTTCTTCTACTCTAGCCTGTATTTCATTTTTCTAATTCTTCATCTCTGCGGGGATGGCTTGAGATTATTCGTTGCTTGAGGACTTGGCTGTTGACCAACCAGCAGGTGTGAGTTACTGATTAGGGCTCTCAAAAAGTACTAGTAAACTGCTTCAAGGTCTAAGCCTGGCCAGGAACAGAGAAGGTGACTGTTGCTACGACATGACCTTAGCTGTCGATGGCCATTAATCCATAACACACATACTTTTTGGAATGCAATGCTCTTTGGGAACTTGTAAACCGCTTAGAGGGTCAAAGCCTGTCCAAGAACAGTGAAGATAACTGACTTGGCCAACATGACCTTAGCTGTTGACTGAGCTGTAAAGCCACAACATACAGTCAAACTTCAATAGCTCGAACACCTTTGGGACCTCGAAAATCTGTTCGAGACATGGGTAGTTCGAGCCACTGAGGGTTACTGCCAGGAGGCATAAGGAGATACTTTTTGACAACTTTTCTGCGCTCTACAATGAAAATGTATGCTGTGTGTACTCGATTCTAATGAGTATACACAGCATACATTTGCGATGAGGCGATTCTAATGAGTACACACAGCATACATTTTCAAGATAAAAGACTAAAATCTCCTTAATTATTCCCCATTATTTTGATGTAGAGGATTTAGCTAGGGGCTCAAGAATGGGTTCGACACATCCATGGTAAACGAGCCATCGGTGTTCGAGCCATCGAAGTTCTACTGTACATACCTTTTGAATGCAATGCTGAAGTTGGCTTTTGTTATTCTTTACAGACCAAGTGATCTACCCAGGAAAAGTGCTAAATGCAGACTGTTTCAGGATTGGAAATATAGGATATCTCAACCCGGATGATATTAGACATCTACTCAAGTGTATTGAAGAGGTTTGCCATGAAATGAACATGTCTCTACCTGTATCTTGAAGCATATATAGTGAGACATCTACTCAAGTGTATTGAAGAGGTTGGTCATGAAATGAACATGTCGCAACCTGTATCTTGAAGCATATATAGTGAGACATCTACTGCAGTGTACTGAAGAGGTTGGCCATGCAATGAATCTATCTCTACCTGTATCTTGAAGTATATTGTGAAACTTCAATAATTCAACCACAGTTGGCTCGTTTTACATGGCTAATGCAAACCCACCATCCTGAAAACATACCTACATAATATTGACCCCCTTGAACCCCACTTTTATTTAGTAAAACTGGCATTTACAGGGGTAAAACTTTTTTTATTATTTCTCCTGTAAAATATAAATTGTGGGTACTCGTTAGAACTGGCTCGATGAGGCGGTTCTAACTTGTTACCATAATCTATATTTTGAACAGAAATAAGAAAAATATGATTTTTCATCTTAAAATTTTCGTTTTTTCGGTGGTAAAATTGACAATGTATTTGTATAGATGTGTTTCATAATGCCTTAGAGTCCCTAGAAAATACTTCGTATAGCTCTAGATATCCATGTATTTAGAACAATTAGGTTTTTTATGCCCCTGCCATTCAAAGAATGGTGGAAGGGCATATAGCGTTGCCCCTGTCAGTCCGTTCGTCTGTACATTCATTCATCCGTCCATTTGTTTGTTTGTTCATTGTCCAAAACTTAAACCCAGTCAGTAACTTTCTTATTTCTGGATGGATTTTGAAATTACTTTGTAGAAATATTAACCATCATGAGATGTTGTGTCACATGCAAAACCCAAATTCCCTTGTCCATCCGTACATTCGTTCATCAGTCCATTTGTTTGTTCGTTTGTTTGTCCATCCAAAACTTAAATGCAGTCAATAACTTCCTTATTTCTGGATGGATTTTGAAATTACTTTGTAGAAATGTTAACCATCATGAGATGATGTGTCAAAACCCAGGTCCGTACCTCCAACTTCCAAGGTCAAGGTCATACTTAGAGGTCAAAGGTAAAAAAAAAATGGTCAGAGACTTAAAAGCAGACAATAACTTTCTTATTTCTGGATGGATTTTGAAATTACATGGCAGAAATGTTGGCCATCATGAGACAATCTGCCTCACACAAAACCAAGGTCAAGGTCATACTTAGAGGTCAAATGTGAAAAAAGGGTCCAAAACTTAAACACCATCAATAACTTTCTATGGATTAATACAAACATAGACATATTTTCAGGCAGGGGCATCCTTGTCCTATGGACACATTTCTAGTTTTATTGTTTATTTTATCTTGAAAAGGTATGTTTTGTGTACACAGCAGAACCACCTCAATGAGGCTCTATGACATGACCCTCTGAGTAATGATTTCTTCGGTCTTCTATTTCTTAGTTTGTGTTGAGGTTTAACATTCCTGTCAACATTATATGGGTTATTTTTGAGATGTTGCTTCCAAATTTGTGGAACTTTTACCTGAAATTGAGGTGAAATGACATCTCAAGCCCTGCCAAAACAAACCACTAGGGTTTATATGAAGAGGCGGTCTGACTTGCAGCAGGCTAAGACCTTCTATGCAGTTTTCCAGTACTCGCATTCAGTCAGTTTCAGCTCTGCAGAGAAACACCATGCAGCCCAATCTATACCTCCAAGCCCTGATGGGCTTTCGATCTTCAATAAAATAATGTTGTGCGTACTCATACAATAATCAAAAAAGAGTCTGCCTCAATGACTGATGCTATGGTCAGCTCTCAGTATTTAGAACAAACCCTATCTAGAACAAATTTTCAGAGTCCCATAGAGGATCTTACATAGGTGCTCATGTATTATTGAATTTATTAAATAAGTTGAGGGAAAGGGATGAAATTTGAGGCTTTGCGAGCATTTTATCCCTTTTCCTCAACGAGTTTAATAAATTAAATAATATATGAGCACAAATGCAATATTTAATCATTATGTTTATCATATGACGTTTAAAATGCACTTTATTCACGATCTTTTACAAATAAATTTCAATATTCCACCATTAATAAATTTGATTTTGTTAAGTATGTTGTAATGTTACAGGGTGTATCTAACTAATTTTCATATTTAATCCACTAGTGCATTATTTAATTTAATACATGGCATTATTGCATTCTCAGACATGACATCATATGATAAAAACTATTGAAGTATGACTGTAATCAGCTGCCATAGATAAGTTCTATTTGTTATATGATACCTAGCCTAGAGGTTCTAGAGTTTTTCTCATGCTCATATAAGTTGAGCATGAATTTTTTTTGCTCATAAATATTAAAATGCCTACAGTTGTTGGCTTTTTAATAATTATTGGCAAGAAAAATACTATTTATGCTGATCTGATCATGAAATAAGCACATACTCTGTTGATGTATATGCTGATTTGAGTCTTTGCTGGGTGTACTTGCTCAAACACCCCAGGCCTTTTTCGCTTATCTCTTTTTGTACCAAATGGAATCTTCCTCATATATAGCAGGAGTCCATTTCAAAATTTAGGGGTGCCAGTTTGTATTTTTCTTCAATAGGCTTTATTTGGAAAATGTCTGAACTTACTGTGAACAGTGTAGGCCCTGATCAGAAGCCACATTCTGCTGTGTCTGATCTGGGCTTGCACTGTTTGCCAACTACCCATTTTGGGGTTTCTGGTACAAATTTGGTTAATATTTATGTGAAATAAATTTATCAGTTACCCCTTATATTTACTGCATTGTAACACCTTGATCTGATAAAGCTATGCTCTCTCAGGTCAAAAGAACTTTATCTTGACATTGCACTTGTATGAACTGGACTACTGGAAAAACTGGCAAAATTGTAAGAATGTACAAGGGGAATAACTGATAAATAGAATACCAGATATGTGTCATTTGATATCCAGTTCATTAGGCTTGGCTTCAAGAATGCATGTATAAACCCTCAGCGAGCCTTGCGCTTCTACAAGCATTCTCGAAGCCTTGTCTGGTAAACTTCATAATTATCAAAAGACATGAACCTGGTATTCTCTAGAAATCATGCTCATTTTAGTTGAGCATTGAGTCTGAAAAAATGTTTTATAACATCAGTCCCTGCTTATGTTTGTTTATGAAGCTGGTGAGAAAATTTTCATGTATGTAGAGACAATGTTCATGTATGCACATTTTTGTTAAAAAAAAAAAAAAAAAAATTCCTGTTATTTGCATAGCGATATTTTTACACTCATATAATTTTACATGTTTCCAGTAAATGATTATGTGCTTTAATACTTATTTTGATCACTTATGTTGAATATACACTGCTGCCATAAAAGTTGCATACATTTTGTTGAGTGTTTGTTAATTAATTGCTATGACATCAGATAGGTTTTTTTTCTATTTATATAGGGAGATATGTTCTCCTCTATTTATATAGGGAGATAGGTTCTCCTCTATTTATATAGGGAGATATGTTCCCCTCTATTTATATAGGGAGATAGGTTCCCCACTATTTATATAGGGAGATATATTCTCCTCTATTTATATAGGGAGATATGTTCCCCTCTATTTATATAGGGAGATAGGTTCCCCTCAGTTTATATAGGGAGATAGGTTCCCCTCTATTTATATAGGGAGATAGGTTCCCCTCAGTTTATATAGGGAGATAGGTTCCCCTCTATTTATATAGGGAGATAGGTTCCCCTCTATTTATATAGGGAGATAGGTTCCCCTCTATAGCTGTTGAGGATAATTAAGGGATAATTTTCCTTACTTATAGTCAGAAACTTATGCTGTTGGTACTGGTAAGAATTTCCTTGACAATGGATTCTAACAAGTACCCACAACATACCTTTTTATGGAGAAATAAGAAAAATCATCCCTTAAGGGGAATGCATACACCTTCGGGGAAGGCAACTTCAGCAAAAGTATTTTTGTCTCCCATGTCAAAGGGGGTCAATTTTTTCCTGTAAGAGTAGACCCCTTTTTGCATGGGGCAGAGTTTGTAGAAAAGCTAACAGGAAGTCCCGAAAGTTGGCTCCCTTTGGAAAGGTGGAAAAATATTCTGCCAGGTGCATCCATTCCCCTTAATTATCCGTATTATTCCTCCTTATCTGGATCTATGAGGAAAATTTTCTGACAATGTTTTATTTATTCCATAAACACAGTTTATTGGTATTCAAACTACTCAGTAGTTGAGATGCTTCTAATAAATACCCACAACTCTTGGTTCAGATTCAGATTAAATAATCTTCCTTTACAAAACTACTTTTTTGGAAAGTACCATAATTAGGGCCCCGCACTGAAAGTGTGGGTGCCCTATAGTAATCACTCTGTCCGTCCGTCTGTCTGTCCATCTGTCCATCCACAAATTTCTGATAGCGCTGCCGGGGCCCTAGTCAGTTTCACTGACAGCTCTAGTTGTAATTTTGCTTGTAGCACTTGTTTTATAGTTCTGCCAGTATAACTTTTACATTTCGTTTCAGTTTCCATACTATTACGAGGACTGTTCAAATATGAATGCAAGTAGAATGTTTTCTCATGCGCTAATGCGAAAATCACCTGGAAATAAATATCACAGCGTAGAAAAACATTTTACCTATACATTGATACCAAACCTGTTAAAATCCGTCCACTTTAGCCATGTATATTGTTCGATAAACAGTGTCAACTCTTGTATACTAATACAAAATATGGTTGGAAGAAGGTCAAAGTACGCCGTTGAAATACGGTCCTCTATTAAGAATCGTTGTATTCTTGGTATACGGTGCAAAGACATTTTTGATGAAATATGTTCGGTTTTTGGGCATAATGAAATGTCTTTTCGACAGTTTTCGTTGGTGTAAGAAATTCAGCTGTGGGCTAGGCTCAACAGAAGATGCACCACATGATCGTCGGCCGAAAAGAGCAACATCTGCCAAGATGGCTGCTAGAGTGAAAGAAATAGTTGCCACCGATGCACGATACACCTCTAGGCAAATAGCTAGTATGGTTGGCATCTCATTAGGAGTAGCTCATACAATTCTGAAACGGGATTTGAAAATGAGAAAGATCTGTGCTAGATGGATTCCCCATCTGTTGACAGATGAGCAGAAAAAGACACGCGTTCAGTGCGCCAAGAAGTTGCTTAAAAAGTTTCCAAATTACAATGTACGGTCTTTCGCTAATGTCGTCACAGGTGACGAGACATGGGTTCACTTTTTTGAGCCAAAACGGAAGATTCAGAACAAAATATGGGCAACAAAGTATTGCAAAAGACCATGCATTGCAAAGCGGACCATGAGCATCAAGATCTTTTCAAATCAGGGCCCTGCTATTCCCGTTGCTGTGCCAAAAGTTAAATCTGTAAATGCAAAGTTTTACAAAAATAAAGTTCTTCGAAAATTGAAGAAATATTTCAAAGAACAAGGACCCGCAACTAGTTTGGCCAATGTCAGATTGCTACATGACAATGCATCATTGCACAAGGCGTTCATTGTGCAAGACTATCTGAAGCAGGAAAAGGTTGTTGAACTCCTTCACCCCCCGTATTCCCCTGACCTTGCCCCGTGTGACTTTTTAGCTCACCGTCATGTAGTGAGGAGGTGAGCTTTTGGGATCACTTTTTGTCCGTCGTGCGTCCGTGCGTCCGAAAACAATTTCTTTAAACGACATCTCCTCCTAAACCACTGATCACGCTGATCAGATTTTGACCAAACTTCACAGGAATGATCCTTAGGTGGTCCCCTTTCAAAGTTGTTCAAATGGTTCTGGTCCGTTGCACATCAAAGTCATAGGAGCCAAAAATAGATTTTTTTCACCAAAAACCTAAAAAATCTTCTTCTGTGAAACCACAAGGCCCAGGTCTTTGATATTTGGTATGAAGCTTCATCTAGTGGACCCCTACCAAGATTGTTCAAATTATACTGCTGGGGCCAAAAATGCCCCTGCTCCGGGGCCCTTTGGTTTTACATGGGCTTATATAGAGAAAATCTTTAAAAATCTTCTTCTCTGAAACCGTAAGGCCCAGGTCTTTTATATTTGGTATGAAGCTTCATCCAGTGGAACCCTACCAAGATTGTTCAAATTATAGTGCTGGGGCCAAAAATGCCCCCGCTCAGGGGCCCTTTGGTTTTACATGGGCTTACATAGGGAAAATCTTTAAAAATCTTCTTCTCTGAAACCGCAAGGCCCAGGTCTTTGATATTTGGTATGAAGCTTCATCTAGTGGACCCCTGCCAAGATTGTACAAATTATAGTGCTGGGGCCAAAATTGCCCCCGCTCCGGGGCCCTTTGGTTTTACATGGGCTTATATAGGGAAGATCTTTAAAAATCTTCTTCTCTGAAACCGTAAGGCCCAGGTCTTTTTTATTTGGTATGAAGCTTCATCTAGTGGACCCCTACCAAGATTGTTCAAATTATAGTGCTGGGGCCAAAAATGCCCCCGCTCCAGGGCCCTTTGGTTTTACATGGGCTTATATAGGGAAAATCTTTAAAAATTTTCTTCTCTGAAACCGTAAGGCCCATGTCTTTGATATTTGGTATGAAGCTTCACCCAACAAGGCCCAGGTCCCCCCCACCCTCCCCGGGCATTTTGGTTTTACATTGGCTTATATAGGGAAGATCTTTAAAAATCCTCTTCTCTGAAACCGCAAGGCCCAGGTGTTTGTCATTTGGTTTGAAGCTTCAGATAGTGGACCCCTACCAAGATTGTTCAAATTATAGTGCTGGGGATAAAAATGCCCCGCCCATCTTTAAAAATTTTCTTCCCTGAAACCGCAAGGCCCAGGTCTTTGATATTTGGTATGAAGCTTCATCTAGTGGACCCCTGCCAAGATTGTACAAATTATAGTGCTGGGGCCAAAATTGCCCCCGCTCCGGGGCCCTTTGGTTTTACATGGGCTTATATAGGGAAGATCTTTAAAAATCTTCTTCTCTGAAACCGTAAGGCCCAGGTCTTTTTTATTTGGTATGAAGCTTCATCTAGTGGACCCCTACCAAAATTGTTCAAATTATAGTGCTGGGGCCAAAAATGCCCCCGCTTCAGGGCCCTTTGGTTTTACATGGGCTTATATAGGGAAAATCTTTAAAAATTTTCTTCTCTGAAACCGTAAGGCCCATGTCTTTGATATTTGGTATGAAGCTTCACCCAACAAGGCCCAGGTCCCCCCCCCCACCCTCCCCGGGCCTTTTGGTTTTACATTGGCTTATATAGGGAAGATCTTTAAAAATCCTCTTCTCTGAAACCGCAAGGCCCAGGTGTTTGTCATTTGGTTTGAAGCTTCAGATAGTGGAACCCTACCAAGATTGTTCAAATTATAGTGCTGGGGATAAAAATGCCCCGCCCATCTTTAAAAATTTTCTTCCCTGAAACCGCAAGGCCCATGTCTTTGATATTTGATATGAAGCTTCATCTAGTGGACCCCTGCCAAGATTGTTCAAATTCTAGTGCTGGGGCCAAAATTGCCCCCGCTCCGGGGCCCTTTGGTTTTACATAGACTAATATATGGAAAATCTTGAAAAATCCTCTTCTCTGAAACCGCAAGGTCCAGGTCTTTGATATTTGGTATGAAGCTTCAGATAGTGAACCCCTACCAAGATTGTTCAAGTTATAATGCTGGGGACAAAAATGCCCCGGCCCCGGGGGCCTTTGGAATTACATGTGCTTATATAGGGAAAAATCTTTAAAAATTTTCTTCCCTGAAACCGTAAGGCCCGTTTTTGATATTTGGTATGAAGCCTCACCCCACAAGGCCCAGGTCTCCCCACCAGATTATTCAAATTATAGCCCTGGGGCCAAAAATGCCCCCGCTCCGGGGCCCTTTGGTTTAACATGGACTAATAAATGGAAAATCTTGAAAAATCTTCTTCTCTGAAACCGCAAGGCCCAGGTCTTTGATATTTGGTATGAAGCTTCATCTAGTGGACCCCTACCAAGATTGTTCAAATTATACTGCTGGGGCCAAAAATGCCCCCGCTCCGGGGCCCTTTGGTTTTACATGGGCTTATATAGGGAAAATCTTTAAAAATCTTCTCTGAAACCATAAGGCCCATGTCTTTGATATTTGGTATGAAGCTTCATCTAGTGGACCCCTATCAAGATTGTTCAAATTATAGTGCTGGGGCCAAAAATGCCCCCGCCCCGGGGCCTTTTGGTTTTACATGGGCTTATATAGAGAAAATCTTTAAAAATCTTCTACTCTGAAACCGCTAGGCCCAGGTCTTTGATATTTGGTATGATGCTTCACCTAGTGGACCCCTACCAAGATTGTTCAAATTATAGTGCTGGGGCCAGAAATGCCCCCGCTATGGGGCCCTTTGGTTTTACATAGACTTATATAGGGAAAATCTTTAAAAATCTTCTACTCTGAAACCGCTAGGCCCAGGTCTTTGATATTTGGTATGATGCTTCACCTAGTGGACCCCTACCAAGATTGTTCAAATTATAGTGCTGGGGCCAGAAATGCCCCCGCTATGGGGCCCTTTGGTTTTACATAGACTTATATAGGGAAAATCTTGAAAAATCTTCTTCTCTGAAACCACAAGGCCTAGGTCTTTGATATTTGGTATGAAGCTTCACCTAGTGGACCTCTACCAAAATTGTTCAATTATAGCCCTGAGACCAAAAATGCCCCCGCCTCGGGGCCCTTTGGTTTTACATAGGCTTATATAGGGAAAATCTTTTAAAATCTTCTTCTCTGAAACCTGAAGGCCTAGATCTTTGATATTTGGTATGAAGCTTCATCTTGTGGACCTCTAGCAAGATCATAGCCCTGGGGCCAAAAATGCCCCTACTCCAGGGCTCTTTGGTATTACATAGACCTATATAGGGAAAATCTTTTAAAATCTTCTTCTCTGAAACCAGAAGGCCTAGGTCTTTGATATTTGGTATGAAGCTTTATCTAGTGGACCTCTACCAAATTGTTCAAATTATAGCCCTGAGACCATAAACGCCCCTGTCTCGGGGCCCTTTGGTTTTACATAGACATATATAGGGAAAATCTTTAAAAAATTTCGTCTGTGAAACCACAAGGCTTAGGTCTTTGATATTTGGTGTGAAATTTCATCAAGTGGACCTCTATCAAGATTGTTCAAATTATAGCCCTGGGGCCAAAAATGCCCCCGCCCCGAGACCCATTGGTTTTACATAGACTTATATAGGAAAATCTTTAAAAATCTTCTCTGAAACCTGAAGGCCAATGTCTTTGATATTTGGTATGGAGCTTCATCTAGTGGACCTCTACCAAGATTGTTCAAATTATAGCCCCCGCCCCGGGACCCTTTGGTTTTACATAGACTTATATATAGAGATAATCTTTGAAAATCTTATTCTCTGAAACAGCAAGGCCCAGGTCTTTGATATTTGGTGTGAAGCTTCATCTAGTGGACCTCTATCAAGATTGTTTAAATTATGGCCCTGAGGCCAAAATGCCCCCGCCCCAGGGCCATTTGGTTTTACATAGGCTAATGTAGGGAATATCTTAATAAAATCTTCTTCTCTGAAACCCCAAGGCCCAGGTCTTTGATATTTGGTGTGTAGCTTCATCTGGTGGACCTTTGCCAAGATTGTACAAATTATAGCCTTTGTTGATATTTGGTATAAAGCTTCATCTTTTTAGACCTCCCTCAACATACCGACCCCGATAGCTCAGTTGGTAGAGTGTCCGCTCCGGGGAACGGGAGGTCTCGGGTTCGATCCCGGGCCGCGACATACCAAAGTCGTTAAAAATGGTACTAGCTGCTCCTCGTTTGGCACTCAGATTTACGGGGTAGAGCTAGGACTGGTCGATCCAGTGTCAGGTTAATGTGACTGGGTGTGGTATCATGTAATGTGTCTGGGAAATGATACTTCAGTGAGGCAGCAATATAAACGTGAGCATTGAGCTCCCTGTCGCAACCAGACACCGTCGTGATATGACTGAAAAATTGTTGAAAGCGACGTTAAACCCGAATTCACACACACACACCTCCCTCAACATTATGCACATTGTAGCCCTGGGGTCAATAATGGCCCTCCCCGAGGCCCACTTGTTACTCTATCATATGGATCAGGTGAGCGATCCAGGGCCATCATGGCCCTCTTGTTTGTTTGTTCCCGCGGCTGAAAAAATACCTTTCTGGTCGAAAATTTGTACAGTGCAAACACCTCAGTTCTGCAATATTCCAGTGCCTTCATAGTATACCTCGAAAAGACTATCAAAATGCATTCAATGATTGGATCAGAAGACTGAAAGTTTGTATATCTGTTAAACGGGAATACTTTGAGGGGACAAAATAAATTTTTCATCGAAATCTATCACGGAATCATTTTTATGTGCTTAGTTGCATTCATATTTGAACAGTCCTCGTACTAATCAAAAAATTATTTACAATGGTATTCACACGTTTTTTTCTGACTTCCAAATATGACAGCATTAATATACTACAAATATATTTGAACTCTCTCTCTGTGCCGTGCAATATATTGATTTTATTAGCTCACCTGTTGGGAAGTAGGCTATCATCACTGGGCATTGGCATATATTTTATAGGAACACATGACAAACGTAGGCTGTATACATTTAAGGGACCAAATGTGTAGTTTCAGACAAAATCCTATACATAACTGTTGGTATGTTATGTTATTCATACTTCATATATTGACTTAATGCAACAATGGTTCTTTCCAAAATGATTGGGAAATGGTGACGTTATGGCACCAGTGATGCTGTTCCACTTACAGTAGAAAAACTGTGTGCAGTTGCTTTCATGTTTCAAACCAGTTGTTCAAAGCATCGTTAGTTTAACAAGCTCGTTAGTGGTCAAATTGTTAACTGTTCTAGCAAGTACAATATCTGAAATTTTGTTATTTTTGCTGAAAAATGTGAGCGGCAGCTTTTGCATTTGCAAAAGCTGATCACATTTTTCAGCAAAAATAACAAAATTTTCACCATATGGATGATCAAAGTTTTAACAATACGTTAACTAATGACATCTTTAGTTTTGAACAACTGGCCCCAGAACTTTAAGACATAAAATGATGGAAAATAATGTAAATATAAGTAATAAAGGTACTTTATGTAATGTTCATTGAAGTATGAACAATATCAAATCACGGGGTTCACTTACTTTGCTTTTGACCAGATGTTGTTCATACTGATGTGAATGTTAAATGAATTACGTTCATTTAAATGGTACTAGAGTCAGCCCTCGCTTTTAGACTCCACGGGACAAGCATTTATCCTTTGAGTTAATAGTGCTTTGGGATGTTCTGAAATAAAAGAAAACACACACACACACACACACAGCAAAATAAAATAGCAGTCACAATATTTTCTTTGACTTAAGCAGTTTTGTTTGTTTGATTTGAGGTTTAACGTCCCCGTCAACACTGTAAAGGATATTTTGGAGACGTTGCTTCCAATTTTGTGGGACTTTTACCCGACAGTGAGATGAAATGACATCTCAAGCCCTGTCACCCAATGAAACCAATAGGGTTTATTAGCATGGATGGTCCGCCTCGCACCGCGGTTCCTGGACAGGCTTAGATCCTCTAAGCAGTTTACCAGTACCAGTGTGCGGGCCGGATTCAGCTCTGCGTGGAAGCATCATGCAGCCCATATATTTCTTCAAGCCCCTATGGGCGGGGGCCGGACTTAAGCAGTAGATTGAGATATCTGTGTTTATCCTCATTCTAATGCACCTGGTTGTTTGTTTTGTTTTAAAATTGTTAAACACTGTTATTGGGGTAACAAACGCCAGATAATGAAAAGCTATATGATAATCTCAGGTTTTCCAATTTTTGCTATTATCCATTCAGACAGAAGTCACATTACATTTGCAAGTGTACAGTCATTCACAATGAATCTCTCACTACACAATTTTTTCTGCTTTCACACTTCAGGTCACGTCAGACAAACTTTACAGAATGTCTGCACATTTTTATCAATATCATCAATGACCTAGTTTGAATGAATCCTTTTGAGGTAGAGCTCACAGAGTGTTCATGTGTTTGTGCTGTGGATGTGTGTAAAAGGATCAGTCTAATCCATTTTTATTGAAAATATTTGTTATTCAGAGAGTTTCTTAAAGAGAATATATACACTCGACAGATTTCTATTATTTTTGTTTAGAGAGAAGAGGTCTTTTATGACCTCCTATATGTTGTCATGTGAACATGGAGTCTACTCTTAAAACAATTTGCTTCTCAGTAGGAGTCTTTTCTACAAGAGTAAGCCCAGACTATTAACAAAATACCTTTAGAGAGTTATTATTCGGCGGCCTATTGGATAAGAGTGTTGACTTTTAATCATTAGGTCTCTCAGCGCTGTGCTTTGAGACTTGCTTGGGTCTCATGTGTGATGGGGTGTTCTGCAACAGAAGGTTAAGTGGTTTTTCTCCAGGTACTATGGTTTTCACCAACCTCTTTCTTTCTTTCTACTTATTCTGCATTTGGTCACATTTGACCATTACTCGCAGGTGTACATTACATACACTCCAGGTTTGCAGGATGAACGCTTAGACAGTAATCATGTAATGGGTCTTTAACCTGCACAGGAAATGATTTTACCTGCACCTGGGGCCTCTTGTTAATGTCCCTATCCGAAGGACGGTGCACCTTTTGACATTCATCCCTGCAAATGATGCCAATGATGCCAATGGAGCCTGTTCGGACACCGAAATAATCACTGCTGCCGGATCAAACTGGGGGCCTCTAGCATCAGAACTACTGAGCTATCATGCTCCTAATCATTCTGATTAATATTTGGCTCGGAATAAGTGAAATTATCTTGAAAGGACCATAAAACCAAACTCGTGAATTAAAGTGTATCCTGTGTTCTTCACATGAAATTATCACAAATCCATTTCCTTGTGTGATATATGTCACGAAAAAACTTGTTTTTATGCCCCCGCGTATTCGGAGAATACCGGAAGGGCATTAAGTTTTACCTCTGTCTGTCCCTTTGTCCATGCGTTCGTTCGTTCGTCCGGTGTCCGGGCCATAACTCCTAAACCGTATGGAATATATTCATGAAACGTCACAGCTGCATTCATCACACTGAGACGATGTGTCATGAACAAGGAAGACAACTCTTGCTTTTTTGGTTTTTGAATTATCTGCCCTTGACTTAGTACCATATAGTAAACCGTGTCCGGGCCATAACTCCTAAACCGTATGGAATATATTCATGAAACTTCACAGGTGCATTCATCACACTGAGACGATGTGTCATGAACAAGGAAGACAACTCCTGCTTGTTTAGTTTTTGAATTATCTGCCCTTGACTTACATCCATATATAGTCAAATGGTATGTCGTGTCCGGGCCATAACTCCTAAACCGTATGGAATATATTCATGAAACTTCACAGGTGCATTCATCACACTTAGACGATGTGTCATGAACAAGGAAGACAACTCTTGCATTTTTGTTTTTGAATTATCTGCCCTTGACTTAGTACCATATAATAAACCGTGTCCAGGCCATAACTCCTAAACCGTATGGAATATATTCATGAAACTTCACAGGTGCATTCATCACACTGAGAGGAAGTGCCATGAACAAGGAAGACAACTCTTGCATTTTTGGTTTTTGAATTATCTGCCCTTGACTTAATACCAAATAGTAAACCGTGTCAGGGCCATAACTCCCAAACCATATGGAATATATTCATGAAACTTCACAGGTGCATTCATCACACTGAGACGATGTGTCATGAACAAGGAAGACAACTCTTGCATTTTTGGTTTTTGGATTATCTGCCCTTGATGCATATATTTTTATGATTGATTTGAAGTACATTTGTAATATTTTTATCCCCTCGCACAACATAGTTGTGAGGGGGGATATAGCATAACTTCACACAAATGTTCCTTATAAAAAAATCTCGAGCGAGTTCGACTTTCAATGTCATGACCTCAAGGTCAAGGTTACTGTGGCTATTTTTAGAAAAACTTTGTCATTGCTCTAGCGCCTACATTTTTTCACCAATTTCATTATAACTTCACACAAATGTTCCTTATAAAAAGATCTCGAGGTGTTAGACTTTCAAGGTCATGACCTCAAGGTCAATGTCACTGGCTATTTTTAGAAAAAACTTTATCATCGCTCTAGCGTCTACATTTCTTCACCAATTTCAATATAACTTCACACAAATGTTCCTTATAAAAAAATCTCGAGCGAGTTCTACTTTCAAGGTCATGACCTCAAGGTCAAGGTCACTGTGGCTATTTTTAGAAAAACTTTGTCATGGCTCTAGCACCTACATTTCTTCACTGATTTCAATATAACTTCACACAAATGTTTCTTATGACAATATCTTGAGCGAGTTCGACTTTCAAGGTCATGACCTCAAGGTCACTGGCTATTTTTTAGAAAAACTTTGTCATCGCTCTAGCGCCTACATTTCTCCACTGATTTCAATATAACTTCACACAAATGTTTCTTAATACAACACCTCGAGCGAGTTCGACTTTCAAGGTCATGACCTCAAGGTCAAGGTCAGTGTGGCTATTTTTAGAAAAACTTTGTCATCGCTCCAGCGCCTACATTTCTTCACTGATTTCAATATTACTTCACACAAATGTTTCTTATGACAATATCTCGAGCGAGTTCGACTTTCAAGGTCATGACCTCAAGGTCAAGGTCACTGTGGCTATTTTTAGAAAAACTTTGTCATCGCTCTAGCGCCTACATTTCTTAACTGATTTCAATATAACTTCACACAAATGTTCCTTATGACAATATCTCTTGCAATTTCGACTTTCAAGGTCAAGGTCACTGTGGCTATTTTTAGAAAATTTTTGTCATCACTCTAGCGCCTATATTTCTTCACCAATTTCAATATAACTTCACACAAATGTTCCTTATGACAATAACTCTAGCGAGTTCCACTTTCAAGGTCAAGGTCACTGTGGCTATTATTAGAAAACTTTGTCATCACTCTAGCAAAAGAACAAATACAATGTTTTATAACGTCGTTGCAGTTGACGCTAATATCTTAACTTACATATTAAAATTATTGTTCTCATAATATACCTGTTTTGTTGAAACCGATTTAGAGAATGCAGACACATGTAATGTTATGTGAAATTTGTACTGGAGGGAGTGCCTTTTTCATCCTAATTGTAGCTTACAGTTTCATCTGGTATGGAGTCTTCGCTAAAATATTTAACATCATTTGCTAATAGATTCCATCATTGAAGAAATTGTAATATAAGGAATTCATAAAATTCTGTTGAACACTACTGTGTGCTTTTTTTCGTGTAGCTGTGTACGCAAGTCTATTCCCTTAATTTTTTCTGTGCATATATGTAATCAGTAAACAACATTAGCACATGCAATATTTTATGGCATTTTAATTGCTGCCAGCCGGCTTCAGATCTTGAGGTCATGAATATCTGAAACCGGTAAACAATAAAAAAAATCATTATAACAGTCCTTGTGTTCATGCTGTTTACTTTTTACATATAACTATCTTTTTTTTGGGGACATTTGTATAAGTCTCAATTGTGCCTGGTTCTGTATATCAATAATCCGATTCACAACTAAATGTTCATCATCATAAAAACAATTACCATGTTGTTTATAACGCCATTGCCTTAGGTGCAAATAGCATTCATTCCATATTGTTATTGTTCTTCTGATGATCTACTTTTAGTAATGAATCTTTTTTAGAAAATGCCGATAGAGGCACATTTCATTGTCGTTTGAAATTATACTGGAGGAAGGGTATATTTCTTTCCTTAATTTAGCTTCCAGTTTCATCCGATATGTAGTCTTCGATCCAATAATGAACATTATTGTTGGAAAGAGTCCATAATTGGAGAAACTGGAATATGAGGAATTGCCTTAAGAAGTTCAATTTTAATTTGTGTATACTTAATCATGTGATTTTAATGGCTGTGTACGCGAGGTTTTCCTCACATGCCGCTCGTATTTAAATGCGTATATAAAGATATGTGAAATAAAAAAATGTTACCGTACCTAAATTTTCTAAATGCAGTTCACAATTACATGCAGATCATCATAAGAACAATTACATTGTTTTTATATCGTCATTGCAGTTGGCGCTTATATCTTTATTGTATTTGATCTTCTGATGATGTACGTGTAGTGTTGAAACCGATTAAGGAAAACAGGCTATTTTCATACTAGGTTAGATTTTTGCTGGAGAGAGTGCATTTTCCCTCCTTATTGTAACTTACAGTTTCATCTGGTATGGAGTCTTCGATAATAATAATAATAATAAACGTTGAAAAAACTGGATATATTATCAGTAAAGAACATTACCATATGTGCTATTTAATAATATTTTGTTGTTGCCAATCGGTTTCAGATCTTGAGGTCATGAAGATCTGAAACCGGTAAGCAATGATAAAAATACCATTAAACAGTACTTGTGTTGATGTTGTTTACTGTTTACATATAACAATGTTGTTTTGGGACATTTGTCTAAGTCTGAAATGTGCCTGTTTCTGTATATCACTATGTGCCTGTTTCTGTATATCACTAATCCGATTCACAGTAAAATGAACATCATAAGAACAATTACAATGCTGTTGCTTTAGTTGTTAACAGCATTAATTCCATATTGTAAATGTTCTTCTGATGATCTACTTTTAGTAGTGAACCCGTTTTAGAACATAGAGATACAGGCACATTTCATTTTCTATATGTTTATAAGTTCGATGGCTTCATACGTTCAAAATATACACATAAAGCTGGTTTAAATGATTTAATAAATGTTTGAAAGAATGTAAATTGAATTGTTTATTTATAGCCAATTATATTCTCATATCCAGCATTAGCTAAAGTTTGTTCTAAGGCTGTTTTAGGCCGGGGTTTTAAGGAAACCTGTAGTCTGGATAGGCTAAACTTTGTTGCATATAAGACCACTTTACAATTCCATAACGAGGCTGTCACTTCTAACAATTTTTTTATATATGTAAAATCTTGGGTCTAATAGTAGGAGAATAGTTCAGAAGTAAGGGCTGGGAATACAGCAGCGTAAATCGATTTATATCCCGAGTGGAAGTATGTTTACTTACAATGCGGTTCTTCTGTGGCGTTTATTTGTGTAATTGTTTGTCACTTATTATATGTATCTCCTTTTTTATGTTTGATAGCAAGTTTGCCAGTTTGTGGGAAAGTAGCCATCCTTTTGGCTCTCCTATGCTGTTGTTTCCATTGTGGTCTGGTTACCTTGTGTTTATGCTTCTTTCCATTTGGGTCTCTTGTGAGGGTGTAAGTGAATTGCATCAATTCCTGATCATTGCTTTGTTTCTATTGTTCATGAAACTTTGTGTACTGGTTTGCATGTTTAAGACGCAGTTTTGGCACAATTGGCCGATGTCTACTTAACATATAAATTACAGTACTATATTGAAGCCACCCAAAGCTACTTACAGATCCATGTATGGCATGTCTGCCTCTTACAACAAAGAAATGCACTGTGGCAAACCTAAGCTTAACATTTAAATTACAGTACCATATTGGAGCACTCCCAAGCTACTTAAAGATCTATGTATGGCAAATCTGCCTCTTATAAAAATGCACTGGGGGAAACCCCCAAGTTACTTAAAGATCAATGTATGTTATGTCTGCCACCAAAAATAAAGAAAAGCACTGGGGCAAACCCCAAGCTATTTAAGATTCATGTATGGCACATCTGCCTCTTATAATACAGAAATGCACTGAAGTAAACCCAACCTACTTAAAGATGCATGTATGGCATGTCTGCCTCCAAAAATAAAGAAATTCACTGGGGCAAACCCCAAGCTACTTAATGATACATGTATGGCATATCTGCCTCTAACAATTCATAAAATGCACTGGGGCAAACACCAAGCTTCTAGTCGTTCAACATTCTACTTATCATTTAAATTACAGTACTATATTGGAGTAATTTCATGTTACTTAAAGACCCATTTATGGCATATCTGCCACCAATAATAAAGACATGTACTTGGGCAATCCCCAAGCTATTTAAGATCCATGTATGACACATCTGCCCCTTATAATACAGAAATGCAATGGAGTAAACCCAACCTACTTAAAGATGCATGTATGGCATGTCTGCCTCCAAAAATAAAGAAATTCACTGGGGCAACCCCAGGCTACGTAATGATACATGCATGGCATATCTGCCTCTAATAATAAAGAAAAGCATTGGGACAAACCCCAAGCTACTTAATGATACATGTATGGCATATCTGCCTCTGACAATTCATAAAATGCACTGGGGCAAACACCAAACTTCTCGTCATTCAACATTCTACTTATCATTTAAATTACAGTACTATATTGGAGCAATTTCATGCTACTAAAAGATCCATTTATGGCATATCTGCCACCAATAATAAAGACATGTACTGGGGCAATCCCCAAGCTACTTAAAGATCCTTGCATGTTATGTCTAGCCCTGATAATAAATATAATCCACTGGGGCAACCCCAGGCTACTTAGTGATCTATGTATGGTATATCTGCCCTTAATAATAAATACACTTGGGCAAACCCCAAACTACTTAATGATACATGTATGGCATATCTGCCTCTAATAATACAAAATACAATGGGACAAACCCCAACCTACTTAAAGATACATGCATGGCATGTCTGCCTCCAATAATAAGGAAATGGACTGGTGCAAACCCCAAGCTACTTAATGATCCATGTATGGCGTATCTGCCTCTAATAATAAAAAAATGCACGGGGTCAAACTCGAAGCTTCTCGTCGTGCAACATTCTACTTATCATTTAAATAACAGTTCTATATTTGAGCAATCCTAAGCTACGTGAAGATCTATGTATGGCATATCTGCCTCCAATAATAAAGAAATGCACTGGGCAAACCCAAAGCTACTTAAAGGTCCATGTATGGGATGTCTGCTCCTAATAATAAACAAAATGCACTGGGACAAACCCAAAGTTACTTAATGATACATGTATGGCACATCTGCCCCTTATAATAAAGAAATGCACTGGAGTAAACACAACCTACTTAAAGATGCATGTATGGCATGTCTGCCTCCAAAAATAAAGAAATGCACTGGGGCAAACCCGAAGCTACGTAATGATACATGTATGGCATATCTGCCTCAAATAACAAAGAAATGCACTGGGGTAAACACCCAAGCTACTTAACTATACATGTATGGCATCTATGCATCTAACAATTAAAAAATGCACTGGGGCAAACTCCAAGCTTCTCGTCGTTCAACATTCTACTTATCATTTAAATAACAGTGCTATATTGGAGCATTTTCATGCTACTTGAGGATCCATTTATGGCATATCTGCCTCCAATAATAAAGAAACGCATTGGGACAATCCGCAAGCTACTTAATGATACATGTATGGCATATCTGCGTCCAATAATAAAGAAATGCACTGGGGCAAACCCCAATCTACTTAATGATACATGAATGGCATATCTGCCTGCAATAATAAAGAAATGAACTGGGGCAAACCCCAAGCTACTTTATGATCCACGTATGTTACATCTGCCTCTAATAATAAAGACATGTACTGGGGCAAACCCCAAGCTACTTAATAATACATGTATTGCATATCTGCCTCTTGTAATTAAGAAATGTACTGGGGCAATCCCCAAGCTACGTAATGATACATGTATGGAATATCTGCCTCTAATAATAATGAAATGTACTGGGGCAAACCCCAATCTTCTTAATGATACATGTATGATATATCTGCCTCTAATAATAAAGAATTGCACTGGGGCAAACCCTGAGCTACGTAATGATACATGTATGGCATATCGGCCTCTAATATTAAGGAAATGTACTGGGGCAAACCCCAAGCTACGTAATGATACATGTATTGCATATCTGGCTGCAATAATTAAGAAATGTATGGGGCAAACCTCAAGCTACTTACTGATACATGTATGGCATATCTGCCTCTTATCATAAAGAAATGTTCCTGGGCAAACCTCAAACTACTTACTGATACATGTATTGCATATCTGCCTCTAATAATAAAGAAACGCACTGGGGCAAACCTCAAGCTACTTACTGATACATGTATGGCATATCTGCCTCTTATAATAAAGAAATGTACTGGGGCAAACCTCAAACTACTTACTGATACATGTATTGCATATCTGTCCTAATAATAAAGAAATGTACTGGAGCAAACCCCAAGCTTCTTTATGATACATGTATGACATATCTGCTTCTAATAATAATGAAGTGCACTGGGGCAAACCCCAGGCTTCTTTATGATCCATGTATGGCATATCTGCTTCTTATAATGAAGAAATGCACTGGGGCAAACCACAAGCTTCTTTATGATCCATGTATGGCATATCTGCCTCTTATAATAAAGAAATGTACTGGAGCAAACCCCAAACTACTTAATGATACATGTATGGCAAATCTGCCCGCAATAATAAAGAAATGCACTTGGGCAAACCCCAAGCTACGTAATAATACATGTATGGCATATCTGCCTCTAATAATAAAGAAATGCACTGGGGCAAACCCGAAGCTACGTAATGATACATGTATGGCATATCTGCCTCAAATAACAAAGAAATGCACTGGGGTAAACACCCAAGCTACTTAACTATACATGTATGGCATCTATGCATCTAACAATTAAAAAATGCACTGGGGCAAACTCCAAGCTTCTCGTCGTTCAACATTCTACTTATCATTTAAATAACAGTGCTATATTGGAGCATTTTCATGCTACTTGAGGATCCATTTATGGCATATCTGCCTCCAATAATAAAGAAACGCATTGGGACAATCCGCAAGCTACTTAATGATACATGTATGGCATATCTGCGTCCAATAATAAAGAAATGCACTGGGGCAAACCCCAATCTACTTAATGATACATGAATGGCATATCTGCCTGCAATAATAAAGAAATGAACTGGGGCAAACCCCAAGCTACTTTATGATCCACGTATGTTACATCTGCCTCTAATAATAAAGACATGTACTGGGGCAAACCCCAAGCTACTTAATAATACATGTATTGCATATCTGCCTCTTGTAATTAAGAAATGTACTGGGGCAATCCCCAAGCTACGTAATGATACATGTATGGAATATCTGCCTCTAATAATAATGAAATGTACTGGGGCAAACCCCAATCTTCTTAATGATACATGTATGATATATCTGCCTCTAATAATAAAGAATTGCACTGGGGCAAACCCTGAGCTACGTAATGATACATGTATGGCATATCGGCCTCTAATATTAAGGAAATGTACTGGGGCAAACCCCAAGCTACGTAATGATACATGTATTGCATATCTGCCTGCAATAATTAAGAAATGTATGGGGCAAACCTCAAGCTACTTACTGATACATGTATGGCATATCTGCCTCTTATCATAAAGAAATGTTCCTGGGCAAACCTCAAACTACTTACTGATACATGTATTGCATATCTGCCTCTAATAATAAAGAAACGCACTGGGGCAAACCTCAAGCTACTTACTGATACATGTATGGCATATCTGCCTCTTATAATAAAGAAATGTACTGGGGCAAACCTCAAACTACTTACTGATACATGTATTGCATATCTGTCCTAATAATAAAGAAATGTACTGGAGCAAACCCCAAGCTTCTTTATGATACATGTATGACATATCTGCTTCTAATAATAATGAAGTGCACTGGGGCAAACCCCAGGCTTCTTTATGATCCATGTATGGCATATCTGCTTCTTATAATGAAGAAATGCACTGGGGCAAACCCCAAGCTTCTTTATGATCCATGTATGGCATATCTGCCTCTTATAATAAAGAAATGTACTGGAGCAAACCCCAAACTACTTAATGATACATGTATGGCAAATCTGCCCGCAATAATAAAAAAATGCACTTGGGCAAACCCCAAGCTACGTAATAATACATGTATGGCATATCTGCCTCTAATAATAAAGAAATGTACTGGGGCAAACCCCAAGCTACTTAATGATACATGTATGACATATCTGCCGCTTATACTAAAGAAATGTACTGGGGCAAACCCCAAGCTTCTTTATGATACATGTATGACATATCTGCTTCTAATAATAATGAAATGCACTGGGGCAAACCCCAAGCTTCTTTATGATCCATGTATGGCATATCTGCCTCTTATAATGAAGAAATGCACTGGGGCAAACCCCAAGCTTCTTTATGATCCATGTATGGCATATCTGCCTCTTATAATAAAGACATGTACTGGAGCAAACCCCAAGCTACTTAATGATACATGTATGGCATATCTGCCTGCAATAATAAAGAAATGAACTCGGGCAAACCCCAAGCTACTCTATGATCCACGTATGTTACATCTGCCTCTAATATTAAAGAAATGTACTGGGGCAAATCCCAAGCTACGTAATGATACATGTATTGCATATCTGCCTCTTGTAATTAAGAAATGTATTGGGGCAATTCCCAAGCTACATAATGATACATGTATGGCATATCTGCCTCTAATAATAATGAAATGTACTGGGGCAAACCCCAATCTCCTTAATGATACATGTATGATATATCTGCCTCTAATAATAAAGAATTGCACTGGGGCAAACCCTGAGCTACGTAATGATACATGTATGGCATATCGGGCTCTAATAATAAGGAAATGTACTGGGGCAAACCCCAAGCTATGTTATGATACATGTATGGCATATCTGCCTGGAATAATAAAGAAATGTACTGGGGCAAACCTCAAACTACTTACTGATACATGTATTGCATATCTGCCTCTAATAATAAAGAAACGCACTGGGGCAAACCTCAAGCTATTTACTGATACATGTATTGCATATCTGCCTCTAATAATAATGAAACGCACTGGGGCAAACCTCAAGCTACTTACTGATACATGTATGGTATATCTGCCTCTTGTAATAAAGAAATGCACTGGGGCAAACCCCAAGCTACGTAATGATACATGTATTGCATATCTGCCTCTAATAATAAAGAAATGTACTGGGGCAAACCCCAAGCTTCTTTATGATACATGTATGACATATCTGCTTCTAATAATAATGAAATGCACTGGGGCAAACCCCAAGCTTCTTTATGATCCATGTATGGCATATCTGCCTCTTATAATGAAGAAATGCACTGGGACAAACCCCAAGCTTCTTTATGATCCATGTATGGCATATCTGCCTCTTATAATAAAGAAATGTACTGGAGCAAACCCCAAGCTACTTAATGATACATGTATGGCAAATCTGCCTGCAATAATAAAGAAATGCACTTGGGCAAACCCCAAGCTACGTAATAATACATGTATGGCATATCTGCCTCTAATAATAAAGAAATGTACTGGGGCAAACCCCAAGCTACTTAATGATACATGTATGGCATATCTGCCGCTTATAATAAAGAAATGCACTGGGGCAAACCCCAAGCTTCTTTATGATTCATGTATGGCATATCTGCCTCTTATAATAAAGAAATGTACTGGGGCAAACCCCAAGCTACTTGATACATGTATGGCGGATCTGCCTGCAATAATAAAGAAATGTACTGGGGCAAACCCAAAGCTACCTTACGATATATGGCATATCTTCCTCTAATAATAAAGAAATGTACATGTATGCCATATCGGCCTCTAATATTAAGGAAATGTACTGGGGCAAACCCCAAGCGACGTAATGATACATGTATGGCTTATCTGCCTCTAATAAGAAAGAAATGTACTGGGGCATACCCCAAGCTACTTAATGATACATTTTTGGCATATCTGCATCTAATAGTAAATAAATGTACTGGGGCAAACCCCAAGATACTTTATTATCCATGTATGGCATATCTGTTTTTTGTAAAAAGGAGAAATGCACTGGGTCAAACCCCAAGCTACTAAATGATACATGTATGGCATATCTGCCTGCAATAATAAAGAAATGCACTGGGACAAACCCCAAGCTAGTTTATGATACATGTATGACATATCTGCCTCTTATAATAAAGAAATGTACTGGGGTATACCCCAAGCTACTTAATGATACATTTTTGGAATATCTGCATCTAATAATAAAGAAATGTATTGGGGCAAACCCCAAGCTACTTTATTATCCATGTATGGCATATCTGCTTTTTATAAAAAGAAGAAATGCACTGGGTCAAACCCCAAGCTACTTACTGATACATGTATGGCATATCTGCCTCTTATAATAAAGAAATACACTCGGGCAAACCTCAAGCTACTTAATGATACATGTTTGGCATATCTGCCTGCAATAATAAAGAAATGCACTGGGCAAGCCCCAAGCTACGTAATGATACATGTATGGAATATCTGACTCTAATAATAAAGAAATGTAGTGGGGCAAACCCCAAGCTACTTTATTATCCATGTATGGCATATCTGCTTTTTATAAAAAGAAGAAATGCACTGGGTCAAACCCCAAGCTACTTACTGATACATGTATGGCATATCTGCCTCTTATAATAAAGAAATACACTGGGGCAAACCTCAAGCTACTTAATGATACATGTATGGCATATCTGCCTGCAATAATAAAGAAATGCACTGGGGCAAGCCCCAAGCTACGTAATGATACATGTATGACATATCTACCTCTTATAATAAAGCAATGTACTGGGGCAAACCCCAAGCTACTTAATGATACATGTGTGGCAAATCTGCCCCCAATAATAAAGAAATGCACTGGGGAAATCCCCAAGCTACGTAACGATACATGCATGGCATATCTGCCTCTAATAATAAAGAAATGTTCTGGGGCAAACCCCAAGCTACTTACTGATACATGTATGGCATATCTGCCTGCAATAATAAAGAAATGCACTGGGGCAAACCGCTTTAAGATACATGTATGTCGTATCTGCCTCTTATAATAAAGAAATGTACTGGGGCAAACCCCAAGCTACTTGATGATCCATGTATGGTATATCTGCCTCTAATAATAAAGAAATGTACTAGGGCAAACTCCAAGCTACGTAATGTTACATGTATTGCATATCTGCCTCTTATAATAAAGAAATGCACTGGGGCAAACCCCAAGCTACGCAATGATACCTGTATGGCATATCTGTCTCTAATAATTTTGAAATGTAATGGGGCAAACCTCAAGCTACTTACTGATACATGTATGGCATATCTGCCTCTAATAATAAATAAATGTACTGGGGCAAACCTCAAGCTACTTACTGATACATGTATTGCATATCTGCCTCTAATAGTAAAGAAACGCACTGGGGCAAACCTCAAACAACTTACTGATACATGTATGACATATCTGCTTCTTATAATAAAGAAACGGACTGGGGCAAACCTCAAGCTACTTACTGATACATGTATGACATATCTGCTTCTTATAATAAAGAAATGGACTGGGGCAAACCTCAAGCTACTTACTGATACATGTATGGCATATCTGCCTCTTATAATAAAGAAATGCACTCGGGCAAACCTCAAGCTACTTAATGATACATGTATGGCAAATCTGCCTGCAATAATAAAGAAATGCACTTGGGCAAACCCCAAGCTACGTAATAATACATGTATGGCATATCTGCCTCTAATAATAAAGAAATGTACTGGGGCAAACCCCAAGCTACTTAATGATACATGTATGGCATATCTGCCGCTTATAATAAAGAAATGCACTGGGGCAAACCCCAAGCTTCTTTATGATTCATGTATGGCATATCTGCCTCTTATAATAAAGAAATGTACTGGGGCAAACCCCAAGCTACTTGATACATGTATGGCGAATCTGCCTGCAATAATAAAGAAATGTACTGGGGCAAACCCAAAGCTACCTTACGATATATGGCATATCTTCCTCTAATAATAAAGAAATGTACATGTATGCCATATCGGCCTCTAATATTAAGGAAATGTACTGGGGCAAACCCCAAGCGACGTAATGATACATGTATGGCTTATCTGCCTCTAATAAGAAAGAAATGTACTGGGGCATACCCCAAGCTACTTAATGATACATTTTTGGCATATCTGCATCTAATAGTAAATAAATGTACTGGGGCAAACCCCAAGATACTTTATTATCCATGTATGGCATATCTGTTTTTTGTAAAAAGAAGAAATGCACTGGGTCAAACCCCAAGCTACTAAATGATACATGTATGGCATATCTGCCTGCAATAATAAAGAAATGCACTGGGACAAACCCCAAGCTAGTTTATGATACATGTATGACATATCTGCCTCTTATAATAAAGAAATGTACTGGGACAAACCCCAAGCTACTTAATGATACATATATGGCATATCTGCCTGGAATAATAAAAACATGTACTGGTGCAAAACCCAAGCTTCTTTATGATCCATGTATGGCATGTCTGCCTCTTATAATAAAGAAATATACTGGGGCAAACCCCAAGCTACTTAATGATACATGTATGGCAAATCTGCCTGCAATAATAAAGAAATGCATTGGGGCAAACCCCAAGCTTCTTTATGATCCATGTATGGCTTATCTGCCTCTTATAATATAGAAATATACTGGGACAAACCCCAAGCTACTTAATGATACATATATGGCATATCTGCCTGGAATAATAAAAACATGTACTGGTGCAAACCCCAAGCTTCTTTATGATCCATGTATGGCATGTCTGCCTCTTATAATAAAGAAATATACTGGGGCAAACCCCAAGCTACTTAATGATACATGTATGGCAAATCTGCCTGCAATAATAAAGAAATGCTTTGGGACAAACCCCAAGCTACGTAATGATACATGTATGGAATATCTGCCTCTAATAATAAAGAAATGTACTGGGGCAAACCCCAAGCTACTTAATGATACGAATTTGGCATATCTGCCTCTAATTATAAAGAAATGTACTTGGCAAACCCCAAGCTACTTAATGATACATGTACGGCATATCTGCCTCTTATAATAAAGAAATGTACTGGGGCAAACCCCAAGCTAGGTAATGATACATGTATGGCATATCTGCCTCTAATAATACTGAAATGTACTGGGGGAAATCCCAAGCTACTTACTGATACATGTATGGCATATCAGCCTCTTATAATAAAGAAATGCACTGGGGCAAACCCCAAGCTTCTTTATGATCCATGTATGGCATGTCTGCCTCTTATAATAAAGAAATATACTGGGGCAAACCCCAAGCTACTTAATGATACATGTTTGGCATATCTGCCTCTAATTATAAAGAAATGTACTTGGCAAACCCCAAGCTACTTAATGATACATGTATGGCATATCTGCCTCTTATAATAAAGAAATGTACTGCGGCAAACCCCAAGCTACGTAATGATACATGTATGGCATATCTGCCTCTAATAATACTGAAATGTACTGGGGCAAATCCCAAGCTACTTACTGATACATATATGGCATATCAGCCTCTTATAATAAAGAAATGCACTGGGGCAAACACCAAGCTTCTTTATGATCTATGTATGGCATGTCTGCCTCTTATAATAAAGAAATATACTTGGACAAACCCCAAGCTACTTAATGATACATGTATGGCAAATCTGCCTGCAATAATAAAGAAATGCTTTGGGACAAACCCCAAGCTACGTAATGATACATGTATGGAATATCTGCCTCTAATAATAAAGAAATGTACTGGGGCAAACCCCAAGCTACTTAATGATACATGTTTGGCATATCTGCCTCTAATAATAAAGAAATGTACTTGGCAAACCCCAAGCTACTTAATGATACATGTATGGCACATCTGCCTCTTATTATAAAGAAATGAACTGGGGCAAACCCCAAGCTACGTAATGATACATGTATGGCATATCTGCCTCTAATAATACTGAAATGTACTGGGGCAAACCCCAAGCTACTTACTGATACATGTATGGCATATCAGCCTCTTATAATAAAGAAATGCACTGGGGCAAACCCCAAGCTTCTTTATGATCCATGTATGGCTTATCTGCCTCTTATAATATGGAAATGTACTGGGGCAAACCCCAAGCTACTTAATGATACATATATGGCATATCTGCCTGGAATAATAAAAACATGTACTGGTGCAAACCCCAAGCTTCTTTATGATCCATGTATGGCATGTCTGCCTCTTATAATAAAGATATATACTGGGGCAAACCCCAAGCTACTTAATGATACATGTATGGCAAATCTGCCTGCAATAATAAAGAAATGCACTGCGGCAAACCCCAAGCTTCTTTATGATCCATGTATGGCTTATCTGCCTCTTATAATATAGAAATGTACTGGGACAAACCCCAAGCTACTTAATGATACATATATGGCATATCTGCCTGGAATAATAAAAACATGTTCTGGTGCTAACCCCAAGCTTCTTTATGATCCATGTATGGCATGTCTGCCTCTTATAATAAAGAAATATACTGGGGCAAACCCCAAGCTACTTAATGATACATGTATGGCAAATCTGCCTGCAATAATATAGAAATGCACTGGGGCAAACCCCAAGCTTCTTTATGATCCTTCTATGGCTTATCTGCCTCTTATAATATGGAAATGTACTGGGGCAAACCCCAAGCTACTTAATGATACATATATTGCATATCTGCCTGGAATAATAAAAACATGTACTGGTGCAAACCCCAAGCTTCTTTATGATCCATGTTTGGCATGTCTGCCTCTTATAATAAAGAAATATACTGGGGAAAACCCCAAGCTACTTAATGATACATGTATGGCAAATCTGCCTGCAATAATAAAGAAATGCACTGGGGCAAACCCCAAGCTTCTTTATGATCCATGTATGGCTTATCTGCCTCTTATAATATAGAAATGTACTGGGACAAACCCCAAGCTACTTAATGATACATATATGGCATATCTGCCTGGAATAATAAAAAAATGTACTGGTGCAAAACCCAAGCTTCTTTATGATCCATGTATGGCATGTCTGCCTCTTATAATAAAGAAATATACTGGGGCAAACCCCAAGCTACTTAATGACACATGTATGGCAAATCTACCTGCAATAATAAAGAAATGCACTGGGGCAAACCCCAAGCTTCTTTATGATCCATGTATGGCTTATCTGCATCTTATAATATAGAAATGTACGGGTGCAAACCCCAAGCTACGTATTGGTACATATATGGCATATCTGCCTGCAATAACAAAAACATGTACTTTATGACCAAGCTTCTTTATGATCCATGTATGTCATATCTGCATCTTATAATAAAGAAATGAACTAGGTCAAACCCCAAGCTTCTTTATGATACATGTATGGCAAATCTGCCTGCAATAATAAAGAAATGCTTTGGGGCAAACCCCAAGCTACGTAATGATACATATATGACATATCTGCCTCTAATAATAAAGAAATGTACTGGGGCAAACCCCAAGCTACTCAATGATACATGTTTGGCATATCTGACTCTAATAATAAAGAAATGTACTTGGCAAACCCCAAGCTACGTAATGATACATGTATTTTATATCTGCCTCTAATAATAAAGAAATGTACTGGGGCACACCCCAAGCTTCTTTATGATCCATGTATGGCATGTCTGCCTCTTATAATAAAGAAATATACTGGGGCAAACCCCAAGCTACTTAATGATACATGTATGGCAAATCTGCCTGCAATAATAAAGAAAGGCATTGGGGCAAACCCCAAGCTTCTTTATGATCCATGTATGGCTTATCTGCCTCTTATAATATAGAAATGTACTGGGACAAACCCCAAGCTACTTAATGATACATATATGGCATATCTGCCTGGAATAATAAAAACATGTACTGGTGCAAACCCCAAGCTTCTTTATGATCCATGTATGGCATGTCTGCCTCTTATAATAAAGAAATATACTGGGGCAAACCCCAAGCTACTTAATGATACATGTATGGCAAATCTGCCTGCAATAATAAAGAAATGCTTTGGGACAAACCCCAAGCTACGTAATGATACATGTATGGAATATCTGCCTCTAATAATAAAGAAATGTAGTGGGGCAAACCCCAAGCTACTTAATGATACGCATTTGGCATATCTGCCTCTAATTATAAAGAAATGTACTTGGCAAACCCCAAGCTACTTAATGATACATGTACGGCATATCTGCCTCTTATAATAAAGAAATGTACTGGGGCAAACCCCAAGCTAGGTAATGATACATGTATGGCATATCTGCCTCTAATAATACTGAAATGTACTAGGGGAAATCCCAAGCTACTTACTGATACATGTATGGCATATCTGCCTCTTATAATAAAGAAATGCACTGGGGCAAACCCCAAGTTTCTTTATGATCCATGTATGGCATGTCTGCCTCTTATAATAAAGAAATATACTGGGGCAAACCCCAAGCTACTTAATGATACATGTATTGCAAATCTGCCTGCAATAATAAAGAAATGCACTGGGGCAAACCCCAAGCTTCTTTATGATCCATGTATGGCTTATCTGCCTCTTATAATATGGAAATGTACTGGGGCAAACCCCAAGCTACTTAATGATACATATATGGCATATCTGCCTGGAATAATAAAAACATGTACTGGTGCAAACCCCAAGCTTCTTTATGATCCATGTATGGCATGTCTGCCTCTTTTAATAATACTGAAATGTACTGGGGCAAATCCCAAGCTACTTACTGATACATATATGGCATATCAGCCTCTTATAATAAAGAAATGCACTGGGGCAAACCCCAAGCTTCTTTATGATCTATGTATGGCATGTCTGCCTCTTCTAATAAAGAAATATACTTGGGCAAACCCCAAGCTACTTAATGATACATGTACGGCAAATCTGCCTGCAATAATAAAGAAATGCTTTGGGACAAACCCCAAGCTACGTAATGATACATGTATGGATTATCTGCCTCTAATAATAAAGAAATGTACTGGGGCAAACCCCAAGCTACTTAATGATACATGTTTGGCATATCTGCCTCTAATAATAAAGAAATGTACTTGGCAAACCCCAAGCTACTTAATGATACATGTATGGCATATCTGCCTCTTATAATAAAGAAATGTACTGGGGCAAACCCCAAGCTACGTAATGATACATGTATGGCATATCTGCCTCTAATAATACTGAAATGTACTGGGGCAAACCCAAAGCTACTTACTGATACACGTATGGCATATCAGCCTCTTATAATAAAGAAATGCACTGGGGCAAACCCCAAGCTTCTTTATGATCCATGTATGGCTTATCTGCCTCTTATAATATGGAAATGTACTGGGGCAAACCCCAAGCTACTTAATGATACATATATGGCATATCTGCCTGGAATAATAAAAACATGTACTGGTGCAAACCCCAAGCTTCTTTATGATCCATGTATGGCATGTCTGCCTCTTACAATAAAGATATATACTGGGGCAAACCCCAAGCTACTTAATGATACATGTATGGCAAATCTGCCTGCAATAATAAAGAAATGCTTTGGGACAAACCCCAAGCTACGTAATGATACATGTATGGAATATCTGCCTCTAATAATAAAGAAATGTACTGGGGCAAACCCCAAGCTACTAAATGATACATGTTTGGCATATCTGCCTCTAATAATAAAGAAATGTACTTGGCAAACCCCAAGCTACTTAATGATACATGTATGGCATATCTGCCTCTTATAATAAAGAAATGTACTGGGGCAAACCCCAAGCTACGTAATGATACATGTATGGCATATCTGCCTATAATAATACTGAAATGTACTGGGGCAAACCCCAAGCTACTTACTGATACATGTATGGCATATCAGCCTCTTATAATAAAGAAATGCACTGGGGCAAACCCCAAACTTCTTTATGATCCATGTATGGCTTATCTGCCTCTTATAATATGGAAATGTACTGGGGCAAACCTCAAGCTACTTAATGATACATATATGGCATATCTGCCTGGAATAATAAAAACATGTACTGGTGCAAACCCCAAGCTTCTTTATGATCCATGTATGGCATGTCTGCCTCTTATAATAAGGAAATATACTGGGGCAAACCCCAAGCTACTTAATGATACATGTATGGCAAATCTGCCTGCAATAATAAAGAAATGCTTTGGGACAAACCCCAAGCAACGTAATGATACATGTATGGAATATCTGCCTCTAATAATAAAGAAATGTACTTGGCAAACCCCAAGCTACTTAATGATACATGTATGGCATATCTGCCTCTTATAATAAAGAAATGTACTGGGGCAAACCCCAAGCTACGTAATGATACATGTATGGCATATCTGCCTCTAATAATACTGAAATGTACTGGGGCAAATCCCAAGCTACTTACTGATACATCTATGGCATATCAGCCTCTTATAATAAAGAAATGCACTGGGGCAAACACCAAGCTTCTTTATGATCTATGTATGGCATGTCTGCCTCTTATAATAAAGAAATATACTTGGGCAAACCCCAAGCTACTTAATGATACATGTATGGAAAATCTGCCTGCAATAATAAAAAAATGCTTTGGGACAAACCCCAAGCTACGTAATGATACATGTATGGAATATCTGCCTCTAATAATAAAGAAATGTACTGGGGCAAACCCCAAGCTACTTAATGATACATGTTTGGCATATCTGCCTCTAATAATAAAGAAATGTACTTGGCAAACCCCAAGCTACTTAATGATACATGTATGGCATATCTGCCTCTTTTAATAAAGAAATGTACTGGGGCAAACCCCAAGCTACGTAATGATACATGTATGGCATATCTGCCTCTAATAATACTGAAATGTACTGGGGCAAACCCCAAGCTACCTACTGATACATGTATGGCATATCAGCCTCTTATAATAAAAACATGCACTGGGGCAAACCCCAAGCTTCTATATGATCCATGTATGGCTTATCTGCCTCTTATAATACGGAAATGTACTGGGGCAAACCCCAAGCTACTTAATGATACATATATGGCATATCCGCCTGGAATAATAAAAACATGTGCTGGTGCAAACCCCAAGCTTCTTTATGATCCATGTATGGCATGTCTGCCTCTTATAATAAAGATATATACTGGGGCAAACCCCAAGCTACTTAATGATACATGTATGGCAAATCTGCCTGCAATAATAAAGAAATGCACTGGGGCAAACCCCAAGCTTCTTTATGATCCATGTATGGCTTATCTGCCTCTTATAATATAGAAATGTACTGGGACAAACCCCAAGCTACTTAATGATACATATATGGCATATCTGCCTGGAATAATAAAAACATGTACTGGTGCAAACCCCAAGTTTCTTTATGATCCCTGTATGGCATGTCTGCCTCTTATAATAAAGAAATATACTGGGGCAAACCCCAAGCTACTTAATGATGCATGTATGGCAAATCTGCCTGCAATAATATAGAAATGCACTGGGGCAAACCCCAAGCTTCTTTATGATCCATGTATGGCTTATCTGCCTCTTATAATATGGAAATGTACTGGGGCAAACCCCAAGCTACTTAATGATACATATATTGCATATCTGCCTGGAATAATAAAAACATGTACAGGTGCAAACCCCAAGCTTCTTTATGATCCATGTATGGCATGTCTGCCTCTTATAATAAAGAAATATACTGGGGCAAACCCCAAGCTACTTAATGATACATGTATGGCAAATCTGCCTGCAATAATAAAGAAATGCACTGGGGCAAACCCCAAGCTTCTTTATGATCCATGTATGGCTTATCTGCCTCTTATAATATAGAAATGTACTGGGACAAACCCCAAGCTACTTAATGATACATATATGGCATATCTACCTGGAATAATAAAAACATGTACTGGTGCAAAACACAAGCTTCTTTATGATCCATGTATGGCATGTCTGCCTCTTATAAAAAAGAAATATACTGGGGCAAACCCCAAGCTACTTAATGACACATGTATGGCAAATCTACCTGCAATAATAAAGAAATGCACTGGGGCAAACCCCAAGCTTCTTTATGATCCATGTATGGCTTATCTGCCTCTTATAATATAGAAATGTACGGGTGCAAACCCCAAGCTACGTATTGGTACATATATGGCATATCTGCCTGCAATAACAAAAACATGTACTTTATGACCAAGCTTCTTTATGATCCATGTATGTCATATCTGCATCTTATAATAAAGAAATGAACTAGGTCAAACCCCAAGCTTCTTTATGATACATGTATGGCAAATCTGCCTGCAATAATAAAGAAATGTATTGGGGCAAACCCCAAGCTACGTAATGATACATGTATGACATATCTGCCTCTAATAATAAAGAAATGTACTGGGGCAAACCCCAAGCTACTCAATGATACATGTTTGGCATATCTGACTCTAATAATAAAGAAATGTACTTGGCAAACCCCAAGCTACGTAATGATACATGTATTTTATATCTGCCTCTAATAATAAAGAAATGTACTGGGGCAAACCCTAAGCTACTTAATGATACATATATGGCATATCTGCCTGGAATAATAAAAACATGTACTGGTGCAAACCCCAAGCTTCTTTATGATCCATGTATGGCATGTCTGCCTCTTATAATAAAGAAATATACTGGGGCAAACCCCAAGCTACTTAATGATACATGTATGGCAAATCTGCCTGCAATAATAAAGAAAGGCATTGGGGCAAACCCCAAGCTTCTTTATGATCCATGTATGGCTTATCTGCCTCTTATAATATAGAAATGTACTGGGACAAACCCCAAGCTACTTAATGATACATATATGGCATATCTGCCTGGAATAATAAAAACATGTACTGGTGCAAACCCCAAGCTTCTTTATGATCCATGTATGGCATGTCTGCCTCTTAAAATAAAGAAATATACTGGGGCAAACCCCAAGCTACTTAATGATACATGTATGGCAAATCTGCCTGCAATAATAAAGAAATGCTTTGGGACAAACCCCAAGCTACGTAATGATACATGTATGGAATATCTGCCTCTAATAATAAAGAAATGTAGTGGGGCAAACCCCAAGCTACTTAATGATACGAGTTTGGCATATCTGCCTCTAATTATAAAGAAATGTACTTGGCAAACCCCAAGCTACTTAATGATACATGTACGGCATATCTGCCTCTTATAATAAAGAAATGTACTGGGGCAAACCCCAAGCTACGTAATGATACATGTATGGCATATCTGCCTCTAATAATACTGAAATGTACTGGGGGAAATACCAAGCTACTTACTGATACATGTATTGCATATCAGCCTCTTATAATAAAGAAATGCACTGGGGCAAACCCCAAGCTTCTTTATGATCTATGTATAACATGTATGCCTCTTATAATAAAGAAATATACTTGGGCAAACCCCAAGCTACTTAATGATACATCTACGGCAAATCTGCCTGCAATAATAAAGAAATGCTTTGGGACAAACCCCAAGCTACGTAATGATACATGTATGGAATATCTGCCTCTAATAATAAAGAAATGTACTGGGGCAAACCCCAAGCTACTTAATGATACATGTATGGCATATCTGCCTCTAATAAAAAAGAAAAGTACTTGGCAAACCCCAAGCTACTTAATGATACATGTATGGCATATCTGCCTCTTATAATAAAGAAATGTACTGGGGCAAACCCCAAGCTACGTAATGATACATGTATGGCATATCTGCCTCTAATAATACTGAAATGTACTGGGGCAAACCCCAAGCTACTTACTGATACATGCATGGCATATCAGCCTCTTATAATAAAGAAATGCACTGGGGCAAACCCCAAGCTTCTTTATGATCCATGTATGGCTTATCTGCCTCTTATAATATGGAAATGTACTGGGGCAAACCCCAAGCTACTTAATGATACATATATGGCATATCTGCCTGGAATAATAAAAACATATACTGGTGCAAACCCCAAGCTTCTTTATGATCCATGTATGGCATGTCTGCCTCTTATAATAAAAATATATACTGGGGCAAACCCCAAGCTACTTAATGATACATGTATGGCAAATCTGCCTGCAATAATAAAGAAATGCTTTGGGACAAACCCCAAGCTACGTAATGATACATGTATGGAATATCTGCCTCTAATAATAAAGAAATGTACTGGGGCAAACCCCAAGCTACTTAATGATACATGTTTGGCATATCTGCCTCTAATATTAAAGAAATGTACCGGGGCAAACCCCAAACTACTTAATGTATGGCAAATCTGCCTGCAATAATAAAGACATGTTTTGGGACAAACCCCAAGCTACGTAATGATACATGTATTTTATATCTGCCTCTAATAATACTGAAATGTACTGGGGCAAACCCCAAGCCAGTTACTGATACATGTATGGCATATCAGCCTCTTATAATAAATAAATGCACTGGGGCAATCCCCAAGCTTCTTTATGATCCATGTATGGCATGTCTGCCTCTTATAATAAAGAAATATACTGGGGCAAACCCCAAGCTACTTAATGATACATGTATGGCAAATCTGCCTGCAACAAAAAAGAAATGCACTGGGGCAAACCCCAAGCTTCTTTATGATCCATGTATGGCTTATCTGCCTCTTATAATATGGAAATGTACTGGGGCAAACCCCAAGCTACTTAATGATACATATATGGCATATCTGCCTGGAATAATAAAAACATGTACTGGTGCAAACCCCAAGCTTCTTTATGATCCATGTATGGCATGTCTGCCTCTTATAATAAAGAAATATACTGGGGCAAACCCCAAGCTACTTAATGATACATGTATGGCAAATCTGCCTGCAATAATAAAGAAAGGCATTAGGGCAAACCCCAAGCTTCTTTATGATCCATGTATGGCTTATCTGCCTCTTATAATATAGAAATGTACTGGGACAAACCCCAAGCTACTTAATGATACATATATGGCATATCTGCCTGGAATAATAAAAACATGTACTGGTGCAAACCCCAAGCTTCTTTATGATCCATGTATGACATGTCTGCCTCTTATAATAAAGAAATATACTGGGGCAAACCCCAAGCTACTTAATGATACATGTATGGCAAATCTGCCTGCAATAAGATAGAAATGCACTGGGGCAAACCCCAAGCTTCTTTATGATCCTTGTATGGCTTATCTGCCTCTTATAATATGGAAATGTACTGGGGCAAACCCCAAGCTACTTAATGATACATATATTGCATATCTGCCTTGAATAATAAAAACATGTACTGGTGCAAACCCCAAGCTTCTTTATGATCCATGTATGGCATGTCTGCCTCTTATAATAAAGAAATATACTGGGGCAAACCCCAAGCTACTTAATGATACATGTATGGCAAATCTGCCTGCAATAATAAAGAAATGCTTTGGGACAAACCCCAAGCTACGTAATGATACATGTATGGAATATCTGCCTCTAATAATAAAGAAATGTACTGGGGCAAACCCAAAGCTACTTAATGATACGAGTTTGGCATATCTGCCTCTAATTATAAAGAAATGTACTTGGCAAACCCCAAGCTACTTAATGATACATGTACGGCATATCTGCCTCTTATAATAAAGAAATGTACTGGGGCAAACCCCAAGCTACGTAGTGATACATGTATGGCATATCTGCCTCTAATAATACTGAAATGTACTGGGGCAAACCCCAAGCTACTTACTGATACATGTATGGCATATCAGCCTCTTATAATAAAGAAATGCACTGGGGCAAACCCCAAGCTTCTTTATGATCCATGTATGGCTTATCTGCCTCTTATAATATGGAAATGTACTGGGGCAAACCCCAAGCTACTTAATGATACATATATGGCATATCTGCCTGGAATAATAAAAACATGTACTGGTGCAAACCCCAAGCTTCTTTATGATCCATGTATGGCATGTCTGCCTCTTATAATAAAGGTATATACTGGGGCAAACCCCAAGCTACTTAATGATACATGTATGGCAAATCTGCCTGCAATAATAAAGAAATGCTTTGGGACAAACCCCAAGCTACGTAATGATACATGTATGGAATATCTGCCTCTAATAATAAAGAAATGTACTGGGGCAAACCCCAAGCTACTTAATGATACATGTTTGGCATATCTGCCTCTAATATTAAAGAAATGTACCGGGGCAAACCCCAAGCTACTTAATGTATGGCAAATCTGCCTGCAATAATAAAGACATGTTTTGGGACAAACCCAAAGCTACGTAATGATACATGTATTTTATATCTGCCTCTAATAATACTGAAATGTACTTGGGCAAACCCCAAGCCAGTTACTGATACATGTATGGCATATCAGCCTCTTATAATAAATAAATGCACTAGGGCAAACCCCAAGCTTCTTTATGATCCATGTATGGCATGTCTGCCTCTTATAATAAAGAAATATACTGGGGCAAACCCCAAGCTACTTAATGATACATGTATGGCAAATCTGCCTGCAATAAAAAAGAAATGCACTGAGGCAAACCCCAAGCTTCTTTATGATCCATGTATGGCTTATCTGCCTCTTATAATATGGAAATGTACTGGGGCAAACCCCAAGCTACTTAATGATACATATATGGCATATCTGCCTGGAATAATAAAAACATGTACTGGTGCAAACCCCAAGCTTCTTTATGATCCATGTATGGCATGTCTGCCTCTTATAATAAAGAAATATACTGGGGCAAACCCCAAGCTACTTAATGATACATGTATGGCAAATCTGCCTGCAATAATAAAGAAAGGCATTGGGGCAAACCCCAAGCTTCTTTATGATCCATGTATGGCTTATCTGCCTCTTATAATATAGAAATGTACTGGGACAAACCCCAAGCTACTTAATGATACATATATGGCATATCTGCCTGGAATAATAAAAACATGTACTGGTGCAAACCCCAAGCTTCTTTATGATCCATGTATGGCATGTCTGCCTCTTATAATAAAGAAATATACTGGGGCAAACCCCAAGCTACTTAATGATACATGTATGGCAAATCTGCCTGCAATAATAAAGAAATGCTTTGGGACAAACCCCAAGCTACGTAATGATACATGTATAGAATATCTGCCTCTAATAATAAAGAAATGTACTGGGGCAAACCCAAAGCTACTTAATGATACGAGTTTGGCATATCTGCCTCTAATTATAAAGAAATGTACTTGGCAAACCCCAAGCTACTTAATGATACATGTATGGCATATCTGCCTGGAATAATAAAAACATGTACTGGTGCAAACCCCAATCTTCTTTATGATCCATATATGGCATGTCTGCCTCTTATAATAAAGAAATATACTGGGGCAAACCCCAAGCTACTTAATGATACATGTATGGCAAATCTGCCTGCAATAATAAAGAAATGCACTGGGGCAAACCCCAAGCTTCTTTATGATCCATGTATGGCTTATCTGCCTCTTATAATATAGAAATGTACTGGGACAAACCCCAAGCTACTTAATGATAGATATATGGCATATCTGCCTGGAATAATAAAAACATGTACTGGTGCAAACCCCAAGCTTCTTTATGATCCATGTATGGCATGTCTGCCTCTTATAATAAAGAAATATACTGGGGCAAACCCCAAGCTACTTAATGATACATGTATGGCAAATCTGCCTGCAATAATAAAGAAATGCTTTGGGACAAACCCCAAGCTACGTAATGATACATGTATGGAATATCTGCCTCTAATAATAAAGAAATGTACTGGGGCAAACCCCAAGCTACTGAATGATACATGTTTGGCATATCTGCCTCTAATAATAAAGAAATGTACTTGGCAAACCCCAAGCTACTTAATGATACATGTACGGCATATCTGCCTCTTAAAATAAAGAAATGTACTGGGGCAAACCCCAAGCTACGTAATGATACATGTATGGCATATCTGCCTCTAATAATACTGAAATGTACTGGGGCAAATCCAAAGCTACTTACTGATACATGTATGGCATATCAGCCTCTTATAATAAAGAAATGCACTGGGGCAAACCCCAAGCTTCTTTATGATCTATGTATGGCATGTCTGCCTCTTATAATAAAGAAATATACTGGGGCAAACCCCAAGCTACTTACTGATACATGAATGGCAAATCTACCTGCAATAATAAAGAAATGCACTGGGGCAAACCCCAAGCTTCTTTATGATCCATGTATGGCTTATCTGCCTCTTATAATATAGAAATGTACTGGGACAAACCCCAAGCTACTTAATGATACATATATGGCATATCTGCCTGGAATAATAAAAACATGTACTGGTGCAAAACCCAAGCTTCTTTATGATCCATGTATGGCATGTCTGCCTCTTATAATAAAGAAATATACTGGGGCAAACCCCAAGCTACTTAATGACACGTGTATGGCAAATGTACCTGCAATAATAAAGAAATGCACTGGGGCAAACCCCAAGCTTCTTTATGATCCATGTATGGCTTATCTGCCTCTTATAATATGGAAATGTACTGGGGCAAACCCCAAGCTACTTAATGATACATATATGGCATATCTGCCTGGAATAATAAAAACATGTACTGGTGCAAACCCCAAGCTTCTTTATGATCCATGTATGGCATGTCTGCCTCTTATAATAAAGAAATATACTTGGGCAAACCCCAAGCTACTTAATGATACATGTATGGCAAATCTGCTGGCAATAATAAAGAAATGCTTTGGGAAAAACCCCAAGCTACGCAATGATCATGTATGGAATATCTGCCTCTAATAATAAAGAAATGTACTGGGGCAAACCCCAGTCTACTTAATGATACATGTTTGGCATATCTGCCTCTAATAATAAAGAAATGTACTTGGCAAACCCCAAGCTACTTAATGATACATGTATGGCATATCTGCCTCTTATAATAAAGAAATGTACTGGGGCAAACCCCAAGCTACGTAATGATACATGTAAGGCATATCTGCCTCTAATAATACTGATATGTACTGGGGCAAACCCCAAGCTACTTACTGATACATGTATGGCATATCAGCCTCTTATAATAAAGAAATGCACTGGGGCAAACCCCAAGCTTCTTTATGATCTTATGTATGGCATATCTGCCTCTTATAATAAAGAAATGTACTTGGGCAAACCCCAAGCTACTTAATGATACATGTATGGCAAATCTGCCTGCAACATTAAAGAAATGCACTGGGGCAAACCCCAAGCTACGTAATGATACATGTGTGGCATATCTGCCTCTAATAGTAAAGAAATGTACTGGGGCAATCCCCAAGCTTCTTAATGATCCATGTATGGCATATCTGCCTCCCCAGCCAGCAAAGAATGCCGGGCAATCGTCGGGCCGATAGCGGTACGACGTGGCAACGTCGAACCTCTATCGGCCCGACGTTGGCCCGCTGTTGTGTGCTGACAGGGTCTTATAATAAAGAAATGCACTGGGACAAACCCCAAGCTTCTTTATGATCTATGTATGGCATATCTGCCTCTTATAATAAAGAAATGCACTGGGGCAAACCCCAAGCTTCTTTATGATCTATGTATGGCATATCTGCAAAGAATGCCGGGCCATCGTCGGGCCGATAGCGGTACGACGTGGCAACGTCGAACCGCTATCGGCCCGACGTTGGCCCGCTGTTGTGTGCTGACAGGATCTTATAATAAAGAAATGCACTGGGGCAAACCCCAAGCTTCTTTATGATCTAATTTATGGCATATCTGCCTCTTATAATAAAGAAATGCACTGGGGCAAACCCCAAGCTTCTTTATGATCTATGTATGGCATATCTGCAAAGAATGCCGGGCCATCGTCGGGCCGATAGCGGTACGACGTGGCAACGTCGAACCGCTATCGGCCCGACGTTGGCCCGCTGTTGTGTGCTGACAGGATCTTATAATAAAGAAATGCACTGGGGCAAACCCCAAGCTTCTTTATGATCTAATTTATGGCATATCTGCCTCTTATAATAAAGAAATGCACTGGGGCAAACCCCAAGCTTCTTTATGATCTATGTATGGCATATCTGCCTCTTATAATAAAGAAATGCACTGGGCAAACCCCAAGCTTCTTTATGATCTATGTATGGCATATCTGCCTCTAATATTAAAGAAATGTACCGGGGCAAACCCCAAGCTACTTAATGTATGGCAAATCTGCCTGCAATAATAAAGACATGTTTTGGGACAAACCCCAAGCTACGTAATGATACATGTATTTTATATCTGCCTCTAATAATACTGAAATGTACTGGGGCAAACCCCAAGCCAGTTACTGATACATGTATGGCATATCAGCCTCTTATAATAAAGAAATGCAGTGGGGCAAACCCCAAGCTTCTTTATGATCTATGTATGGCATATCTGTCTCTTATAATAAAGAAATGTACTGGGGCAAACCCCAAGCTACTTAATGATACATGTATGGCAAATCTGCCTGCAATAATAAAGAAATGCACTGGGGCAAACCCCAAGCTTCGTAATGATACATGTATGGCATATCTGTCTCTTATAATAAAGATATGTACTGGGGCAAACCCCAAGCTACTTCATGATACATATATGGCATATCTGCCTCTTATAATAAAGAAATGCACTAGAGCAAACCCCAAGCTTCTTTATGATACATGTATGCCATATTTGCCTCTTGTACTAAAGAAATGTACTGGGGAAAACCCCAAGCTACTTAATGATACATGTATGGCAAATCTGCCTGCAACATTAAAAAATGCACTGGGGCAAACCCCAAGCTACGTAATGATACATGTGTGGCATATCTGCCTTTAATAGTAAAGAAATGTACTGGGGCAATCCCCAAGCTTCTTTATGATCCATGTATTTCATATCTGCCTCTTATAATAAAGAAATGCCCTGGGGCAAACCCCAAGCTTCTTTATGATCTATGTATGGCATATCTGCCTCTTATAATAAAGAAATGTACTGGGGCAAACCCCAAGCTACTTAATGATACATGTATGGCAAATCTGCCTCTTATAATAAAGAAATGCACTGGGGCAAACCCCAAGCTTCTTTATGATCCATGTATGGCTTATCTGCCTCTTATAATATAGAAATGTACTGGGGCAAACCCCAAGCTACTTAATGATACATTTATGGCATATCTGCCTGCAATAATAAAAACATGTACTAATGCAAACCACAAACTTCTTTATGATCCATGTATGTCATATCAGCCTCTTATAATAAAGAAATGAACTCGGGCAAACCCCAAGCTTCTTTATGATCCATGTATGGCATGTCTGCCTCTTATAATAAAGAAATATATTGGGGCAAACCCAAAGCTACTTAATGATACATGTATGGCAAATCTGCCTGCAATAATAAAGAAATGTTTTGGGACAAACCCCAAGCTACGTAATGATACAGGTATGGCATATCTGCCTCTAATAATAAAGAAATGCACTGGGGCGAACCCCAAGCTACTTAATGAAACATGTTTGGCATATCTGCCTCTAATAATAAAGAAATGTACTTGGCAAACCCCAAGCTACTTAATGATACATGTATGGCATATCTGCCTCTTAAAATAATGAAATGTACTGGGGCAAACCCCAAGCTACGTAATGATACATGTATGGCATATCTGCCTTTATAATAATGAAATGTACTGGGGCAAACCCCAAGCTACTTACTGATGCATGTATGGCATATCTGCTTCTTATAACAAAAACATGTACTGCTGCAAATCCCAAGCTTCTTTGTGATCCATGTATGGCATATCAGTCTCTTACAATAAAGAAATGTACTGGGGCAAACCCAAAGCTATTTTATGATCCATGTATGGCTTATCTGCCTCTTATAATAAAGAAATCTACTTGGGCAAACCCCAAGATACTTAATGTTACATGTATGGCATATCTACCTCTTATAATAAAGAAACTATCTGGGGCAAACCCCAAGCTTCTTTATGATCCATGTATGGCATATCTGCCTCTTATAATAAAGAAATGCACTGGGGCAAACCCCAAGCTACTTGATGATACATGTAGGGAATATCTGCCTCTAATGATAAAGAAATGAACTGGGGCAAACCTCAAACTACTTAATGATACATGTATGGCATATCTGCCGGCAATAATAAAGGAATGCACTTGGGCAAACCCCAAGCTTCGTAATGATCCATGTATGGCATATCTGCCTCTTATAATAAAGTAATGTACTGGGGCAAACCCAGAGCTACTTACCGATGCATTTGTGGCAAATCTGCTTGCAATAATAAAGAAATGCACCGGGGCAAACCCCAAGCTACTTAATGATACATGTATGGCATATCTGCCTCTAATAATAAAGAAATGCACTGGGGCAAACCCCAAGCTACTTAATGATACGTGTATGGCATATCTGCCTCCAATAATAAAGAAATGCACTGGGGCAAACCCCAAGCTACTTAGAGATCAATGTATGGCATATCTGCCTCTTATAATAAAGAAATGCACTGGGGCCAACCCCAAGCTACTTAAAGATCAATGTATGGCATGTATGCACCTAATAATAAAGAAATGCACTGGGTAAACCCCAAACTTCTCTTCTTGCAACATTCTACGTAACATTTAAATTACAGTACTATATTGAAGCAACCCCAAGCTACTTAAAGATCTAAGTATGGCATATCATCCTCAAATGATTAAGAAATGCACTGGGGCAAACCCCAAGCTTCTCGTCGTGCAACATTCTACTTAACATTTAAATAATAGTACTATATTGCTGTAGACACAAACTCTATACCAAAGTCCTTGACCCTTGACCCTAGAATCAGTGCTCTGGCGAGACTGCGCATATGCGCAGGTGGTCTTTAGCCCGTGTTGGTGCTCTGGCAAGACTGAGCATATTCGCAGGCGGTCTTTAGCCTATGTTGGTGCTCTGGCGAGACTGGCCATATTCGCAGGTGGTCATTAGAACATGTTGGCGCTCTATATATATGAAGGCCTCTACTGCAGGCTTAGTCTATTCTGTAAGCAGGCGAGACTCGGGTGAGGCTGTGCTTCTGCACAGGCTAGCTTGAGCCGAAGTTGGTACCCAGGCGATAAGGAACCTTTTTTGTGGGCTGGCTAAACGGTGCTCAATCAAGCTATTAAAGCAAATGCGTGGCGCCCATTACACATTTTACGCATGTGCGTAATGTGAAATACATGCAACAAGGAGAAATCATCAAAATAAAAGCATTTCCCATTGCATATCTATAGGGTGGGGACAACTCTTAAAGGAAAAAAAAATGCTCCCAAGGGTAGCATTTTTTTTTCCTTTTAAAGCACCCCCATTTTTTCAATGACATGTTCCTCTTTATCCCTAGTAGATTTGTTCTGGCTACGCCGCTGTAAAACGGGCTAAATGGCGCTCACTGAAGTTGATAAAGCCTGATTATTGTATACGCAGGCGCTAAGGAACATTTTCTTGTGAACTGGCTAAATAAGCGTACACGGTTAATAAACCTGGTAATTGTATACCTCGACACCGGTAGCAAGTGGATGGAAACAAGAAAATAAGCGGATGGAAAAAAGGGTTTGCCGGCTTGAATCATGGAGGAAACAATCCAGTACGAGTCAAATTTTGAAGGTACGTTTCCTTTTTGTGAATTCATTTTAGCTGCAAATGGATAAAATGGTCAAACAACAACAAATGGATAAAAAGGTCAAGCGACACAGTGCTGAATTGCCAAAATATTTGTAGATCTTGCAACCATCTTTGATGTATTTAGGCCAAATGTGCAGAAAATGTCAACAATGGTTTCTTGCTGATATTTTCAATATCTGTCTGACTTTTTATTAACCCATTATCTTCCATCCGATCTGCGACAACTCACCGACAGACATCTCACCGACACGACGTTTCACCGACAACTTTTTCTCAACGACAGACAACTCACCGACACGACAACTGGCCGACACGACAAGTCGACGACAAAAATTTAGAAAACTCAACGAAACTCACCGACACTTACATTGACACTCACCGACACTCACCGACACTTGGTTTTCCAAGTCAAATAAGTTTAACTCCGAATGGTCGCCATCTTTGTTACAAACAGGAACGACAACTTTTGGGAAACAATGTGAATAGAATAGAATATGCCTCATAAAAAGGAATTTTATTTGTTTTTGTTTTTTTTTTTCTAGTAATTGAAAAATAAATAGACAGACTGGAGCAACATATTTCTAACCATTTCTAACCATAATTTACTGATATTTCACCGTATTTATAGTTCTTCAAATATGATAGGTGAAGTTATGTGCCAAGCCCTCAAGATAGTCAAGGAAGTGTTTCCCTTCAGTACGTTCTGCAAATGTGGAGACAATTGAAAAAAATACGTTTGTTTTTTGTGATACTGCTTTTTCTCGGCACAGAAATATCTTCGCCAATAAGTGCTGCCCGACGGATCATTTCGCATCTTGCCTGTTCGCTTTTCAAGGACACTATGAATTTATATATGTCGGGATGAGAAACACCGACTATGCTGGCAAACCTGTTATGCCAACCTTCCAAAAAGTTATTTGTTATATACATCAGGCAAACCAAATTATATAATCAATGTGACTAGAAATTAATCCCTCTTGTCCGTGAGTTGTCGTGTCGGTGTGTTGTCGCTGTCGGCGAGTTGGTTTGTCGGTGAGTTTTTTGGTGTCGGTGAGTTTTTTTTTTTTTGGCCGTGTCGGTGAGTTGTCTGTCGGTGAGTTGTCGTGCAGCGCTTCCATCAGCACATGAACTGCTAAACCGCTTAGAGGATCTAAGCCTGTCCAGGAACCGCGGTGTGAGGTGGACCGTCCATGCTAATAAACCCTATAGGGTTCGCCGACGTGACGTCACTGCCCGTAGCAACCGATAGGCCGCCATTTTTTGAGGTGAAAACAATAACAGAGCGACAGGCAATTACCCTTTAGATCGCTATCAATTACATTGAATAAAATCGTTTTTTTAACCTGAAAATGCATGTTACTGTAAGTAAAAATGATTAAAAGTAAAGAATAACGAGGCGGGAAATTTCCATTATGATTTATGAACAGCTGCCTGATAACCAATGTCTACGGACTAGTGTCAAGTGTTGTGTATTCGGAGGTGTCATGGACTCGGGAAATATACTCTATCCAAGTGTCAAGGTAGGTTTGACATTCTGTTTATTGTCAAAATAACACAGATCAGATTGCTAAGAGGAGCTGTCTGATCTGAGTCCACACTGTTTGTCTGTAAAAAATCGTTGACTGCCGGTAGCTTTAAGTCATTTCTGCAAACAGTGTGGACCCAGATTAGACTGCTCATCTGATCTGGGTCCATACTGTTTGCATGTCATATGTCATTTCTGCAAATAGTGTGAACCCAGATCCGAGGTTATGCCAAGGCTAGGGGGACAGGCTAGTTTGTTAGTTCATTTACAAGGCACACATTCTAAAGACCTTGTTGTTTTGACCTTTAGATCAGAGGCATTCATTTTAGGACCCCTGTTCATCTTCTTTAGCACACCCAGTAAGGAGGGTTTTTTTTTTCTGCACTTTAAAGTTAATTACAATCAATTTCTAAATTTAGTCACCCACCCAACACCCTCCCAATGTTCCAAGGGATCGCCTCGGTAAGTGCAGAAATGTTGTTGAAAGGGAGAAATATGAGCACTAGTTCGTGCCGAATTCGTGTTGCTAGAGAGAAATCAACAGACAATTTTACCAATAGAAAGGACAATTTCAGTTCATTATCAACAAAGCATGGCCCAAAGAATAATGTATTGTGAATCAATTACCTGTTATAAAATGTTCACTGCACATGTAAACATATTTTGATGTAGGAATCCAGTCTGAACCTAAGCGTTCTGGCGACTGCAGGCCCTTATCCACCGAGACCGTCTCTCTGGATGTTTTTCTCCATTTGGGAACTGATAGAACGATTTTTTTTTTTGGTTTGGGTTTTACGGCCCTTTCAAGATTATTTCACTCATATCGAGCCGATCGTTAATCAGAGGTGGGCGAAAACCGGAGTACCCAGAGAAAAACCACCTAACCTTCCGTTGCAGAACTTGGCGTCTCACACGTGGCCCGAGCGAGGCTCGAACCTACGGCGGTGAGAGACCTAATGACTGAGAGTCAGCGCTCTTATCCACTAGGCCACGGAGGCCCGTACTGATAGAACGATAGCTTTTTATCCAGTTGTAAATGATGATTTGTACAACCTCCTGCACTACAGATTTTTGGCATGTTTTATCAAAATTGTAAGAAATATGCTAGTGACTTGGGTTTTATTTACACTATTTGCTTATTCAAAATGGCGTTTGTATTCACCCGCGTGCTCGTTGCTATCACGTGACAAACGAAAGTACCCGGATGACCGGCGAACCCTATTGGTTTCATTGGGCGACAGGGCTTGAGAAGTCATTTCATCTCATGTCGGGTAAAAGTCCCACAAAATTGGAAGCAGCATCTCCAAAATGACCTTTACAGTGTTGACGGGGACGTAAAACCTCAAATCAAATAAAACAAACAAAACAAGTCTGTGAGATGAACACCCCCTTAAACCCCACTTTATATAGAGAAAAGTGGGGTTATTGGGAGTATGTACTAGTTTTCTTATTTCTGCTCTAAGATCTAGGTTGTGGGTACTCGTTAGAATCTAACGAGCACCCACAAACTATGTTTGCATTGTAAATAAGAAAATTGTCACGGTTTTCATCAGAAAAGTAGCCATTTTGGTGGTGTGAAAAAGGCACTTCGTCGCACGGGTGTGTTATCTTACTGAATGCTATATGTTGGACAAGTCCATTTGTCATATAAGGGATGTCATGCCTATTTTTTTTTTGTTTTATTTCATTTTTGATGAAACATTCTGTTAGCAAATAGTGCAAGCCTTGATCAGATGCCACATTCTGCGGCATCTGATCTGGTTCTGCACTGTTTGCCAAGGTACCCATTTTGGGTTTCCCTGCATGCAATGGGTTAAAATTATGCTACAGTTCTATATCTAATTCCAGGTGACGAGAAACCTGTACGACTTTCACTTCATCTTATTGTCAAACGGCACCTACCACCAGAAGCTGAAAAATGGGGACATGAACAAATGTAAGGATATATTCAGGCTACATATTTTTCAGGCATTTGCAGGATTTCAGGCTTTTAGAGCTTGATTTTTTTTCTTGGATTTTGATTTATGTGCCTATAGTTTGTTTGAAAAACTATTTAACCCTTATCCTGCAGAATATATTTATTTACCCACACCCATTTCTGACTATAAGTCAACCAAATTACTTGCTATTTTCACAAACTACATTACAAACAGTGTAGATTCTGATCAGATGGCTTATTGTTTGCCAAGGTAACAGTTGTGTCTTGTTCAGCAGGATAAGGGTTGAATCAGCAAAATCAGGCCTTTCAGGCATGGAAATGCGTGGCCAGTATGAGGCCTGTATATTATGCTCTTTTTTTTTTTTGATTTTGGTTTTACGGCCCTTTCAAGATTATTTCACTCATATCAGAGTGTGTTTTAGTTTTACGTCACACTCACAAGCTAAGGTCATGTAGAGAAGGGACCTCGGTTTAAAGACTCATCCGAAAGTCTATACTCATGTCAAGCCGATCGTTTATCAGAAGTGGACGAAAACAGGAGTACCTGGAGAAAACCCACCTGACCTTCCGTTGCAGAACTTGGCATCTCACATGTGACCCGAGTGAGGCTGGAACCACAGCAGTGAGAGACCTAATGATTAATAGTCAGCGCTCTTATCCACTAGGCCACGGAGGCCTGTTAATATTACTTTAATATTAATATTAATATTGCTCGTTACCATAAATATTCTGACACTTCTAACTGTGCATTTTAGAATCATAAATTATTCATACACTAATACATTTGTGCCCTAGAATGGCGTCTTTCATACCTCTAGCACAAGCATTTTTTCAGGTGAAAATTGATTGTTTTGAAAATTTTCGTATTTCGAGTCTGAATCTGGCCCAAACATAGATTATGGGTGCTCATTAGAACCGCCTCAGTGAGATTGTGGGTGCTCGTTAGAACCGCCACAGTGAGCACCACAATCTATGTTTTTGAGCAAAACAAGAAAATAAGAAATACACTTATAAATCCCAGTTTTCTCTATGTAAAGTGGGGTTTACAGGTGTTTTCACTGCATGGACTTGTTTATCTGATTATACATTGATTATGGCTGTGAAGAACTTTACCCAGTGTCAGACAGTGTAGACTCTGATCAGGCTGCTCCTTCTTTTTGGTCAGGCTGATTTTTATGACCTTTGATGTCCAAATGCTTTCAGTAAATAGGGTTGCAAACAGAGATGCAAATATAAACTGAATCATAATTGTAATCATGGTACATCTGCTGTAGTTTGATGGTATGATTGCGATCGATACATCATCCAGTGTAACTTGATAGCAATGAGATGTAATCTTGTGCTGGTTTAGCATTAATTTGTGACATTTTAAATATGTTACTACTTTCTCTTTTATTTCTGTCGAATCAACTGACAAGAGGTACCATATTTACCCAATCTATTCAGACATATACCTAAGCAAACAGTGCAGACCCAGATAAGACACCACAGAAAGCGATTTCTTGCACACCAGACAAGCAAATCCGTGATTTTACCCTGGGATAGAAATTTATGTTCTGACCCTGGTGTTCCGACCCAAAATCGAATATAATCGCGTGTTTGATAAATGCACTGGTTGATTACGACCTTGTGTGCGCCGCCCAGGTAAAGGGGTGGGAGTCCAACAGTCCATGCTTATTAATCCTATTGGTTTCATTGGTCGATTGAGATGTCATTTCATCTTAATGTTGGGTAAAAGTCCCACAAAATTGGAAACAACGTCTCCAAAATGACCTTTACAGTGTTTATGGGGACGTTAAACATCAAACCAACAACAACAAAGCCCATCTATTTGTTCAAGCCCCGATGGGTGGGGGCCGAGGACCCACTTGATAGTTGCATTAATAAGAATTATTAAGTACAGTAAAATTCTGCTATTAAGACTACCTAAAACCAATACAAATTATACATTTAAAAGCATATTTAGAAGGTTTCAGGCATATTTTCTTTATGTTTTCTACATCCAGTGTGCTCTTGTGAAAGACCACCTTTTGGACTGTTCAAAATTGGTCGTAAGACCACTTTTGAACAGTCCGAAAGGTGGTCTTTATAAAGGAATTTTACTGTTCTTACTGGGTTGTGTGAGTTGGACAGTCCTATTGGTTTCATTGTGCGGAAGAGCTTGAGATGTCATTTCATCTTAATGTTGGGTAAAAGTCCCACAAATGGAAGCAACATCTCCAAAATAACTAATACAGTTAATACTAATAACTAATTTGACGGGGACGTTAAACCTCAAATCAATCAAACAAAATCTGGGTTGTAGTGTTTCAATATTGATTCCATGTTTAGTGCCTGCTGGATTGTGTATATGTTAATTTAATTCTGTTTCAGTGTATCAGAACTCAACAAGATCACACATCTCAGGCTTGACAGGGAGAGGATCAAAGAGATAGACAGTCTGGAACTACTGGGTGAAAATGTTACAAATATATATTTACAAGTAGTAAGTCATATTGTGTTAATATCAGCCTGTCAACGCATATATACATTTGGCATTCTGACATTTTTATCACAGTTCTAATATCACCTTGCAAACCTAGATTTTTGGGATTTCTGACATTTTTAGATGTTTAAACCTTTTGAAGAAATTTCTCATTGTTATATTCACCATAATAAGTGCACGGTGTGTTTAACCCTTGACAACTACTATCATATTTACCCTAAATTTTTGGACACCTCAACTCCTTTCCATACTTGTTCTAAAATTTGTATAAGTACAATACACTTCCCGATGTTGTGTAAAAAAGTAGCTGAATGAATGACATTTATAAAAATTTGACAAAATTATGCCCCTTTGTGGACTTAGGCATTTTAGCATGGGAAAAGCTAGTAAGCAAAATATCTCAAGAACCACACAGGCTAGGCTTTTGAAACTTTGCAGGCTGTTGGGAACTAATGTGAAGATGAACTGTTCAAATTTTCGGTATAATTTAAAAAAAGAAAATAACCAAATTACACCCCTTTACAGACTTAGGCATTTTGACGCAGGAAAAGCTTGAAAGCAAAATATCTCCAGAAGCACATGGGCTAGGCTCTTGAAAGTATGTAGGATGTTTGGAGTGAGTGGGTGTTTGAGTTTTATGTCTCACCAACAGCTAAGGTCATACAGAGATGGGACTTTGGTTTAAAGACTCATCCGAAAGTCTGGAGAAGTCCGGGATCGATCCTGCGACCCCTGGTTTACAAGGCGAGTAGCATAACCACTACACCACAGAGGCTTCTAGGATGTTTGGAACTGATGTGAAGATGATCTGATTAAATTCTGGTTTCATATCTTCCTTTAAGCATATACTGTTTCAACTTTAATAGACTGCAAAATCTTGCACTCTTAAGGTGAATGGGAACACCTGGCCGATTTGTCCGCCATTTTTCAAAGGGAGACAACTTTTGGGACTTCCTGTTCGCTTTTCTATAAGCCCTGTCCCACTGAAAAAGGGGTCTACTCTTAAAGGAAAGAATTGACCTCTTAGCCCTGTTGACATGAGAGACAAAAATACTTTTGCTTGCCTCCCCTGAAGGTGTTCTCTGACCAAATGGGTTTATATGTAGTCGGACTCACACCACTTTGCCTGGGCAGACTTAGACCCTGTAAGTGATTTGCAAGGCAGAACTCAAGTGTGGCAGTTTCAGCTCTGCATCATGTAGCCCAGTCTGTTTCTCCAAGCCCCGATGGGCCGGTTCCCCCCCCTCCCCCAGAAATAGTAGCAGTGTATTTTTGATTACTGTATATTATGTGAAAAAAATACACTGCTGAACAAAAGTAGTAGTGTATTTTTATCAGAGCCTTTGTGGTAATTATGACAATTATGGTATTTTTTATTTCAGAATCGAATAGAAAGAATAAAGAATCTAGAATGCTGTAAGAATCTCACGTTTCTGGCACTGGCCAACAACAGAATACAGTCCGTTGAGAACCTCACATGCCTGAAGAAACTTCTCTTTCTTGATCTCTCAGAAAATAAAATAAAAAAGGTGGATGTTGGTAAGTGACCTAGTCATGAGTCACACCATGAGAAAATGTGATTTTGTCGTTAGCGCACAACAATGGTGCAGATCAGCCTGTGCTTTTGCATAGTCTGAACACCATCTTAGTGTTCGCTGCTTTGATAGTAAAATATCTCTAGTTTCTATTTTGTATGTTTGATTGAGGTTAATGTCCCCGTCAACACTGTATAGGTCATTTCGGAGACGTTGCTTCCAATTTTGGGGATTTTTACCCTGTCTAGTCCTTATCCTGCTGAACACAGCAATCCTTGCCTTTACAAACAGTGTAGATCCAGATCAGATGGCTTCTGAAGAAGGCATCTGATCAGGATTCACACTGTTTGTCATGCAGTTTGTGAATTGAACAAAAGCATCATACCAAGTAATTTGATTGGCTGATAATCAGAAATGGATGTGGCTTAATTAATTTATTCAGCAGGACAAGGGTTAAAGTTACATGATTCCAACTCTTAATAGTCTTAGTAGCTGAGCTGTTTACCTGTGGCCAGTAGTTCTAAACTAATGAAATCATTAGTTAATGTTTCTTTAAAACATGATTATTTAATATGGCAAATTTACAAATATTTTTGCTGAAAGATGTGAGTAGCTTTTCCATTTGCAAAAGCTACTCACATTCTTTCAGCAAAAATTTTTATATATTAAATATTGTACTTGCTAGAATTGTTCATATTTTGACCATTAGCGAGCTCGTTAAGCTATTGAAGCTTTGAACAAATGGGTCCTGGTCGAAAAACCACAAAAACAGATTTTCTTGTGACAGAGCTGTAATAGTGGTGGTCTTGGACTGGTAGTATTTCTGTCTCCCGACCAAATAGGTTAGAGGATATAGCGATCAGCTGGGCGTTTGTTGGTATGACAGGTCATCAGTAGACGTAACCTTGTGATTGCAATAACTCCAGTACCCTTGGAGAAATATTGATGACACTTGGTATAGTTGAACACAAGGTTGAGGAGACATGTCATGTGCAAGAACCACAACTTTAGCTGCTATGATTAATTAGTTATCTCCCCTTACGATAGAACCTTGTGATCACCATAACTCCAACATACTTTTTGGTATATTGATTGTAATTGGTACAATTGTGCATGGGTATCCGGACAAAACACCCCCCGGACATAACACCCCCTGCTCATTTTGGCGTAGGTGGACGAAACCCCCCTCAAGTTTTTTACAGGGTGGACATAACACCCCCTGCAACTTTTTACAGGGTGGACAAAACCCCCCTCGTAAGTTTTGCAAGGTGGACATAATCCCCCCTATCTTGCGGACAAAACCCCCTCGGACAAAATCCCCCTGATGCTAGATTGGGCACCTCACCAGTTGTTGAAGGGTGTTCCTGTTACACACATAAACCAGGTATGTAAGTTAAATCACTGTGTGATGTCCAAACAAAAATGTATAGATTATATAGAAAAACAGCCATCAATACTTGGTCATTTTTATTATAACCTATCCAATTTCTGTTTTTTCTTTGTACCATGTTTAATCCAAAAGATTAAGAACCCTCCCCCACAGCTCCCACAGTATGATGTCTTAATAAAAAGCTATAGACTATAGTACATAGTAATTTTCTGTATAATCTACACAATTTTAGGTTCCTTTAGGTTCAAGTAAATGGTGCACAAAGTAAACTGGGTACTTAAGAGACAATTAGCTCTAATCAGCTAATTAAAAGTATAATGATCTGGAACTTATACAATCACAATTCAGATTAGAAAATTAACTGAACAATTACAAACTGAATATAGCAATCAATTAGCATACTGGTAGAAGAAAAATTTCACAATAAAGTTTATTTTATACTTAACAGCCCCATTAATTTCCTCATACTTCATGCCCTCATACATTTTTGAAACAAAAATATTGTTGATAAACATACATGTTTGTTCATATCTTGGAAGGGATTTTGCCTACTGTACCATTGCAAGCAGATTATTACTCAAGGGACCAGAATTCTTTAGCAATAATAAACACAGAGGATTCAGTCTGAGGGGGGGGGGGGGGGGGTTTGTCCACATGATAGGGGGGATTTTGTCCACCTTGCAAAACTTACGAGGGGGGTTTTGTCCACCCTTTCATAAGTTGCAGGGGGTGTTATGTCCACCCTGTAAAAAACACGAGGGGTGTTTTGTCCACCTATGCCAAAATGAGTAGGGGGTGTTTTGTCCGGGGGGTGTTTTGTCCTACATTCTTGTGCATGAGGTTAAGAAGGCATGTAATGAGCAAGAACCACAATTAAGGGTGACATAGTATTTTAGTTATTTCTTCTGACAAAATAACCATAGGTTAGCCATAACTCCAACATCCTTGAGATATGTTGATGGTATTTGGTATAGTTGTACACAGGGTGAAGAAGGGGTGATATGAGCAAGAACCATAACTCTGGGTGCCTCGTTTAGTTCTCTCCTCCCGACAATATAACCTTGTGTTTGCTATTACTCCATCACCAAAGGTACTTTGTAAAATTTTGCACAAGGTTAGGAAGGCATGTGATGAGAAAGAACCAGAACTCTGGGTGTCTTGGTATTTTTGTTATATCCCCTGACAATATAACCTTTTGTGGTTGCAAACAGGACCTACACCCTTTGATAAATATTGTTGGTACTCAGTACAGTTGTACACAAGGTTGAGAAGGCATGTCATGTACAAGAACCACAACTCTTGAGTGTCACAATATTTTAATTATCTCCTCTGACAGTTGGCCTTGTGATCTCCAAAACTCTAACACCCTTTGAGATAGTTATGTCAAGCAACTCAATTACTTTAACAACATTGTTCCTGTGCTGTCACTGATGAGGCCTAATTAGCCGGAACTAGCTGGTCTGGCCCAGAAAAATATGTACACTTCATATTTTCCAGTTCTGTGGTGTATTCCTTGCTTCCAAAGGATAATCCTTTTATAGAACATATGAGACCTTCTCAGCATTAAACCAGTACAATATACATCTTTTCAAAAGTAACTGCCTTTCATGAATTGGCAGAAGTGGGTAAATGATAGTAGATGGGCCCTGCATTTTGCAACACACGTTTCTCTTGTGGTTTTTCAGATGAGCTTCCAGACTCATTGATGATCCTAAATTTTCAAGGGAATCCATGTACAGAAAATGATGACTACAGGTAAGGCCTTTCCATAAGGTTAACAATGAACACCCCTCTAAACCCAAATTTATATATAGAGAAAACTGGTGTTTACTTGGGTGCACATTATTTTTCTTATTTCCGCTCCAAGACATTGGTTTAGAAGCCTCCGTGGTGTAGTGGTTACGCTACTCGCCTTGTAAACTAGGGGTCGAAGGATGGATCCCAGGCTTCTCCAGACTTTCGGATGAGTCTTTAAACCGAGGTCCTGTCTCCGTATGACCTTAGCTGTTGGTGGGACGTAAAACTCAAACACTCACTCACCCCAAGACATAGGTTGTAGGTACTCATTAGAACTGTCTCAATGAGGCAGTTCTAACGAGCACCCACAACCTACCTTTGGAGTATAAATAAGAAAAATACAAATACCATTTCATCAGGAAATTAACCATTATGGAGATATGAAGAATGCGCTATGTCACAGGAGTGTGCTAATGAAATGCCGACAGTGTCAAACTTTTACAAATCCAAGATCATGAAAGTCGAAATCTTTGATCATGTGGACAAAACAAATTCAATATTCATCTCTGATCAGACAGAAAAATCCTAATAGAAGGGTTGACAGATAAAGTCTGGGTCCAAGGTTGTAAAATAATTTTTTCATTCTCAATTCACTTGACCATGAAATGTGTCCTGCTCATAAATTTTAAAATGCCAATATTTATTAGAATAAATAAGCAGGGCAAACAATATGTTTTGCTTACTTGAGCAGAGCAGGAAAATTGCCTCATTTGTTTGTATTTTAATAGTAATGAGAATTTCAAATATCATGCTCAAGTGAGTTGAGCATGAAAAAGTTTAATAACCTCTGGACCAGGAAGAAGATTTTACTGAGTTCCTGAATTTATCAGTTGACCAAAGGGTTTGGAGTCTCGGTCTACTCGTTCATCAGGATCCAGGGGCCAGTTGTTCAAAACTAATGACGTCGTTAGTTAACGTATCGTTAAAACATTGAACATATAATAAGGCAAATATGCTAATATATTGATCATTTATTATGGCAAATATGCTAATATTTTAGCTGAAAAAATGTGAGCAGCTTTTGCAATTGCAAAAGCTGCTCACATTTTTTCAGCAAAAATTCCAAAATTTTAGATATTGTACTTGCTAGAACAGTTAACAATATGACCACTAATGAGCTCATTAAGCTAACGATGCTTTGAACAACTGGGCCCAGTTGTTCAAAGCATCGTTAGCTTAACAAGCTCCTTAGTGGTCAAATTTTTTTCACCAAAATATTAGTATCTTTGCCATATTAAATGATCCAAGTTTTGACAATATATATTGGCCTGGGTACCTCAGTCGGATGCGCGTCTGACTGGTGATCAGGAGGATGCGGGTTCATTACCTGCCGGGGTCGGCAACATCCTTTCGTTGAGATTGATCATGAAATCTTTTCTACGGTCATTCTCTCCATTCCACTGATTCAAGAAAGGCAGTTGTCAGTTTGTGGCGAAAGAATGTGCACTGTATTGGTTAACCACTTACGTATAAGCCTGCTCAGGGAAAGTGCGGATAGGTAAACTGACCGGTTCAAAAATGACCTGCCAGTAAAACAGTGTTGACTAGGCTGTTAAACACCAAAACAAACAAACAAACAAATTAACAATATCATTAGTTTTGAACAAGTGGCCCCAAAATTCGATGTTTGATTACTGGGTCAATTGTTTATCAGTTAACCAAAAGTTATTATTAACCCTTATCTTGCTGAATATTCATCTAAGCCACACCCCTTTCGTTATATCAACCAATAAAATTACTTGATTTAATTTGTTGTTACAAATTCATTTTCTGAATGCCAAACAGTGTAGATCCTGATCAGATGGCTTCTTCAGAAGCCATCTGATCTGGATCTACACTGTTTGCAAAGATAGGGTTTGTCGTGAACAGCAAGATAAGGGTTAAAGAGCAGAGGCTTTACTTTGCTGATGTCCACATGACTATCACTGATTTGTATGAAATCTAGATTTCTCAGTCTACACAAAGGATGGATGTGTGATTCATTGTTTAACCCATTTAGTACCAGAAACCCCAAAACGGGTACCCTGGCAAACAGTGCAGGCCCAGATCAGACGCAGCAGAATGCGGCGTCTGATCAGGGCCTCCACTGTTTGCTAAAAATTCAGTCATTTTCCAAATAAATTTTGATGAAAGTATACAACCGGACACCCTAAATTTTGAAATGAACTCCTGCTATATAAAAGGAGGAGGATTCCATTTGGTACAAAAAGGGTTAAGAAATAGGTCAACTCTGGCAGTTGAGTAATAAATCACTGTTTGGAGGTCAGTTGTGAAGTAGATCTGCTCAATGTTTTGAACTGTCAAAGTTTGACTGTATTTTGTGAAATATATTTTCAGAGGAATAATAATACAAGACATGCCAAATCTGAAGCAACTTGACCTTCTAGAAGTAACCAAAGAGGAAAGATTGGAAGCTGGTTTCAAGGACTCCAGTGATGATGAAGATGGTAATGATAATTTTCAGGATGCAGTAGAAGACCATGGAGATAATGGCCATGGAAAATCAGGTATTTACATAATCATATTGACCCATAATGAGTAGAACCATAAGTTAACCCTTATCCTGCTGAAAATTCATCTTAACCACACCCACCTCTGACTTTGAACCAATCAGATTACTTGATGTAATTCATTCTTAAAAAGCCATAATGTCAATGTCAAACAGTGTAGATCCTGATCAGATGGCTTCTTTAGAAGCCATCTGATCTGGATCTACACTGTTTCCAAAGATAGAGGTTGCCGTGAACAGCATGATAAGAGTTAAAAGTCCATTCTAATGCACTTGTATATGTAGCACAACATGTGATTGGATAACATCAAACATTTGCATCATCATGTAACATTGCTATTCATTGGTTGATAATTAGTTTAACACTGCTCACTGCACTTGCTGTTTTGGGCAAAAAGAACATTTTTTTTTTAAACAAAACAAGTGGATAAGTGGATTTGAATGGGGATAAATGTATTGAAAATTGTCATTTTGGGAGTTAAATCGTCTGTTTTATGGTCCCAAATTCTGTTGTATGGCTCCTCTGATGAGGCATTGTGAGACAGAATTTCCGACCTCATAACTGCTGATTTTCCTCCCGCATTTGACAATTTTGAATGCATTTATCCCCCAATTTTACAAATGCTTTGTCCAGTTGTTCAAAGCATCGTTAGCTTAACAAGCTCCGTAGTGGTCAAGTTGTTAAATGTTCTAGCAATTACAATATCCAATACTTTGTAATTTTTGCAGGAAAAATGTGAGCACTTTTGCATTTGCAAAAGCTGCTCACATTTTTTCTGCAAAAATATTAGTATATTTGTCATAATAAATGATCAAAGTTTTAACCATACATTAACTGATGACATTGTTAGTTTTGAACAACTGGGCCATGTGTGTTAAGAGCACTGATTCTTTCAGAGAATGGATCAATACACCTGACATGTATTTACACATTTGTTATTGTCATACTAATACACATCTAAGGCTGCTCCTGAAGAACCTGTCTAATCAAGGTCTGCACTGTTTGTTATTCTGTAGGCTTATGTCTGGCACACCATTGTGTATTGAACATTGTGTATTTTCATCTACATGTTCAAGCTTTAGTAGAATCATGAAAAATGTATATGGTAAACACAGTAAAACTGGCTATGGGCCCAGTTGGTCAAAGCCTTGTAAGCTTAACGAGGTTGTTAGTTGTCAAATTGTTAACTGTTCTAGCAAGAACAACATCTAAAATTTTGGTATTTTTGCTGAAGAAATGAGCAGTTTCGGTGGGCTATTATGTCATATCCTCCTGAATTTTGAGTGTACGTCCATCTGACAAGAGCTGCATTGTGGGGTTGGGTTTAATTTTCTACAGAATTGGACATAATGGGGTTTGTTCTGTAAGACACAGATAACATTTGTGCATGTGGGGTTAAAATCGGGTGAACAAAGTCATTGTACCTCTGCTAAGAAGGAACGTTGGTCTATCCATCCATCCGTCTGTCAATCAGGACCTCATGATTTAGTGTCTGCTCCATAACTCTGATACCGTTTAAGATATTTTCATGAAACTTAAAATACTTAAAGCACCATGAGAAGACATGCGATCATATGAATTGTAACTTTGATTTTCCTAACTTTGGAGTTATTGCCCTTTGAACATGTACTCCAGTCCGCTCCATAAATCTGACACCATTAGAGATATTTTCATGAAACTTCATACAATTGTAAGGCACCATGAGACAATGTGATGAACATACAAACCATAGCTCCGGTTTGCTTACTTTTGGAGTTATTGCCCTTTGAACATTGGAAATTGCCATTTCTACCATGTTCTCTTATTTGCTCTTGAAAACTGTTTCAGGTATTTTCATGAAATTTCTGTCAAAATTAAAGCACTATGAGACTACATACAAAACACAAGAACTGTAACTCTGGTTGACCTACTTTGGAGTTATGGCCCTTTGACATAGTAAATATTGAAAATAGCCATTTCTACCAATTGTACTTGTGTACGCTCTTAAAATTTTGATATTTTGATGAAACTTCTTACAAATGTAAAGCTTCATAAGGCCAGGTGCAGAACACAAGAACCATAACTCTGGCTAACCATTTGAACATTGAAAAAAGTGATTTGTGTAATATATTTGTGTCTGCTCTGTTTCTTGAAAAAAAAATACGTTTGAGATACCATTGTCTTGAAAATTTATGCAAATGTACATCACCATGATATGATATGCAGAACGCGAGAGTGAGTGAGTGTTTCAGTTTTACGTCCCACCAACAGCTAAGGTCATACGGAGACGGGACCTCGGTTTAAAGACTCATCCGAAAGTCTGGAGAAGCCCGGGATCGAACCTGCGACCCCTGGTTTACAAGGCGAGTAGCGTAACCACTCGACCACGGAGGCTTCTACAGAACGCGAGAACCACAATGCTGAATTACCTGCTTTTGTGAACATTTTAAACAGTGGTCCTAGCCATACACTTGTGCCCTTTCTATAACTTCAAATTGGGTTCCAGAGATTTTCTTGAAGACTTGCAGAAATATGAAGCATCAAGAAAGCACACCTTTATAAATCTGACCCCCTAACCCCACATTTATACAGTAAAGCTGGGATTTACAGGGGTGAAACTTATTTTTCTTATGTCTGCTCTAAAATATATACCTGTGGACACAAAAGCATTCAAACTTTGATGAGCTTCATTTCATTTTGACTTGAAACATCATTCAATATATCCTAACATCCTATCAACAGAAATAAATTCAAAATACAAGGTGGTGTACATTTCATTGCTGACTCCTGCACTGTCCAATCAAAATACATCTCAAATGTCAATCAGATATTGTTTTCCAAAATGAGACCAATCAATGGCTTGATCTAGTTTCAGAATTCTTTGATGAATGACATTTGCTTGTCAAAACTAACTTGATGCAAAGAGATTCATTGAAAGTTATTTCATAGGAGTTTGAACGCTTTTGTGTCCACAGGTGAAGATTGTGAGTACTTGTTAGAACCGCCTTGCTGTACCCACAATCTATATTTTGAGCACAAATAAGGAAAATATCTCAATTTTTATGTCCCCGGTAGCGATAGCGCGGTCATATGATATTGTTTGTGCCCTGTCTGTTTGTTTGTTTGTTGGTTGGTTTGTTTGTTTGTACGTGGACAACTTTAACCTTGGTCATAACATTTTAACCGTTTGAGATAGAGCATTCATATTTGGCGTGTAAGTTCCTTATGATAAGTGCTTCACATTCATTCACATCACGAAAACGCACCTTTATAACATTGACCCCCTTGAACCCCACTTGTTTTTAGAAAAACTGGGGTTTACAGGGGTTAACCTTATTTTTCTTATTTTTGTTGTTAACTATAGATTTTGGGTACTCGTTAGAACAGCCTCGATGAGGCGGTTCTAACGAGTACCCACAACCTATATTTTGAGCAGAAATAAGACAACTATCACAATTTTTCATCTTAAAATTTTTATTTTTTTGGCGATAATGGTTAAAATGTATTTGTATGGACGTGTTTTCGTCATGAAAAATTTTGATCTGTGACCTTGACCTTGATGTGTGACCAACTTTAAAAAAAAAGGCCTTGCCCGGGGATATATTTTTGTTTCACAAACACTTCTTTCTTGTTCATCCTAAATTTTTATTTTTTTTCTGTGAAAAATTTACAATGTATTTGTGTAGGCCTGTTTTCGTTATGCAACACAAGATGACATGTAGACATGACTCATAAGTCTTGCTTAACTTATTTTTGAGTTATAGCTCTTTGAACATTGAAAATAAGTTAATCTGTTTTATATAGAGGATCTTATACGAGCGGTAATTTCATATGCTATTTATGAAATGAGCCTTTGGCGAGTTTCATAAATTTTCATATGGACTGATCACTAGGGTAAGATTCTGTTTATCATATGACCACTTCAAATTGGATTTTATCCCCTTTAAATTTGACAGTGTTTCCACAAAAAAGACAGGGTTGACAGAGACATTGTCATGACGTTACTCAACCCCCCCAAAGTGTTATTACATGTGTGGTCATACGATTTTTATTACCGTACACAACATTATCCACTGCTTATCAATGACGTCATATGATAAACTTGTATCTACTGTGTAAACAGAAAACTGTCTAGATATTTTCAGTCCACTTCGTGCAGAAAACGAGAACTGTAATTCTGGTTTACTTACTGTTGGAGCTGTTGCCCATTGAACGTAGAAAATAGTAATCTCAGTCATATATTCATGGCTACTTTATTTGGGGAAAGACTAATGCACCTTCACTTTGAATTCATTTTTGACAGTATTATGGCACTTGCTTTATGGTGAGGCATGATGCAGTGCTTGCAAAACTATTAATATAGGTAATTCGTGCATTTCTGTGTGCATGTAATAGGGTAAATGACACGGTTTCTGTTTTGGACCCCAACAGTAGTGATATAAAGAGGTTTTGGTATATTCCTGTTAACCTTAAAAAATGCATGTTATTTTTCTTTTTCAGAGAATCTCCAATCTACTGTTGCTGGCATTATGCTAAGATCTCAAAAAAGGTGTGAAGAGGGTCTAAGAACCCACAAAAGACATAACCGTGAACTCGATGACCTTCGCCTCAGCTGGAATGTTCCTCCAAGTTCAAGGTCAAAATCACCAGATGAGATCAGAGGCTCAATGTCACAAAGAAGCTCAAGGTCACAACAACAGGTCAAAGGGTCAACTTCAGAGGGATAGCAGTCAGTTGTCATTTGACATGGGATCTTAGATTATACACAGACATTCCTTTGTGAAGAAAACCTGCATCAAAAATGTTGTCTGTTTATGCAGCCTACTGCATCTTGCAAACTTTTTAAAAGTTATTTTTGAATGCAGGCAAACAGTGTGGACCCTGATCAGACTGCTCCTGTAGGAGCAGTCTGATCTGGGTCCACACTGTTTGCAACAATGACTTTTAAAGTAATGAGTAGACAACAAAGCAGACAACAATTGTTGTGATTGGCAGCTAAAGGGTTGAGGAGAATGGATACATGAGGCATATATATTCTGCTGTTTTTGAGAGGAGAAAATTTGTCTCTGTGAACTGGGTTCCTTAAAAAAAGGGGTCTGTCCTTAGAGAAAACAAGTTGATTGCTAGAAATCATTTCTGTGGTCCTCTCTCATTCCCAGATTCAAGAAGGGCAGTTGGTGAGTGAGTGTTTGTGTTTACATCCCACAAACAGCTAAGGTCATACCTTGGTTTTAAGACTCATCCGAAAGTCTGGAGAAGCCCGGCATTGATCATGCGATCCCTGGTTTACAAGGCGAGTAGCGTAACCACTACACCACGAATGCTTCTAAAGGGCAGTTGGTAGTTTCTGGTGAAAGAATGTGCACTGCTGGTTAAAAGGGTCAACTATATATGCCTGCCCAGGAAAATTATAGTTAGTTAAACTATGACCTAAATAATGTTGACTGGGTCCTTAAGCTCCAGACCAACCAAATCCTCAAAAGCAAATTCTTTCCTTTTCGACTAAATGTCTCTTTAAAGGAAGCTGAAAATATTATGACATAGTCTGTAAGAGTTAGCTCCCTTAGAAATGTACAGTGAAATTCCACTATTCTATTAAGACGACCTACAATTAAGACAAATTATGCTTTTAAAAGCATATTTAGATAGTTTCAGGTACATTTTCTTTTGTGTTTTCTACATTCAGTGTGCTCAGGTAGGAGACCACCTTTAGGACTGTTCAAAAGTGGTCTTAATATAGAAATATTACTGTATTCATTCTCCTTTATTTAATGTTTTATGTTTATTTCAATGCATTTATATATTGTCCTACTTATCTGCCAGTAACTAAGTCTGTTAATAGGGGCTTGAAGAAATATATGGGCTGCATATTGCTTCCACGCAGAGTTGAATCTGGCCCGCACACTAGTACTGGTAAACCGCTTAGAGGATCTAAGCCTGTCCAGGAACAGCAGTGCGAGGCGAACTGTCCATGCTAATAAACCCTATTGGTTTCATTGGGCATCAGGGCTTGAGATGTCATTTCATCTCAATGTTGGGTAAAAGTCCCACAAATTGGAAGCAACGTCTCCAAAATGACCTTTACAGTGTTGATGGGGACGTTAAACCTCAAATCAAACAAACAAAACTAAGTCTGTTAAATGTTCGACTGGTGATCTTGAGGTTGCAGATTTGAAGCCTGTTGGGTTGGCAACATTCTTTTGTGGAGACTGCTCATGAAATCATTGTTTTGGTAATTCTCTCCATTCTGCTGATTCAAAAAAATAGTATAGATTCTGATCAGCAGGCTTCCAAGAATCCAGCTGATCCGGATCTATGTTTTCCGAAGGATATATCGTGCTTGTTGCGGATTAAGCAAGCACCTGTTGGAAAACTGCTTTCTTCATTCATGCTAATTCATATGTATTTTCCTTTAGGGGATACAATAAAGAAACTGGACTTTTTTATATTTTTATAACAGAAGACTTAGTGTTTTTTTTTTCTCTGTATACTCCAGTTTTTGCCCACCTCTGATGAACAGTTGTCTAAATATAAGCAAAATAGTCTTGAAAGCATGATAAAACCGAAATAAAAAAAAAATAGTACTTTTAATATTGCATAATAGAATTGCATTATTTTTCTTATTTCTGCTCCAAGACATAGGTTGTGGGTACTCGTTAGAACCGCCTCAATGAGGCGGTTCTAGCGAGCACAAACAACCTATGTTTTGAGCATTTTTAGAAAAAATATCACAGATTTTCATCAGAAAAGTAGCCATTTTGGAGATGTGAAAAATGCACTATGTTGAATGGGTGAGTTATAGTAATGTATGCATAATTAGCGATACTCCTATGTTCACAAGTCTAATTTTAAAGCATTTATATTTTGTATTTTTGGCAGACAAATACAGTTACAAAACCATAGCTTTGTTTTTCTTACCCATATAAGCCCTGCATTCCATAAAAGGGATGGTTGCAAACTGTAGATCCAGATCAGATGCAACAGAAAGGGGCACCTGATCAGGGTCTACACTGTTTCCTGAAAATACAGGCACTTTTGTTTGTTTGTATTTGAGTGCAATGGCCCAGTCAACACTATTTAGGTCATTTTTGAGCCTGTCAGTTTACCTATCCACACTTTTCTGGGCAGGCTTATACATAAGCGGTTAACCAGTTCATTGCACATTCTTTCCCCCAGAAACTGACAACTGCCCTTCTTGAATCAGCCGAAGGGAGAGAATGACCGTAGAAAAGATTTCATGAGCAATCTCCATGAAAGAATGTTGCCGATCCTGGCAGGTATCGAATCAGCGTCTGCCATATAGGCGCTTTTAATTTACAATGAACGAAATTGACCAGAAACCCTTTCTACGGGTAAATTGACCTGCTCTGTGGTATACACTGTTTGCCTCAAACAAGAATAACTAGAATTAACCAGACACTCCTTTAATTGTTAAATGGACCGGCTCCATAATATAAGGGGAAGATCTATTTGTTATATATAGGTAAACTCCTTAAAGCTGTCAAGGTGGTTAGCTAGACTGCCTTACTGTATTTACCTTATCCCGCTAATCTCGACAACCCCTACCTTTACAAACAGCGTAGATCCAGATCAGATGGCTTCTGAAGAAGCCATCTGATCAGGATCTACATTGTCATTCAGTTTGTGAATTGAAATGAATACATTATATCAAAACAGTAATCTAATTGGTTGATAGTCAGAAATGGGTGCGGCAAAATTAATTTATTCAGCAGGATGAGGTTAACCAGATGAGCACCAGTCACCACTAGCAAGCAGATTTTTCGTTCACCTGAGCCAAAGGCTCATATGTGAGCTTATAGTAAGGCTCCATTGTCTGTCATAACAATTTCAAACATCTACTCCTGGCCGATTGAAGTCAAATTTCATGTGGAACATCCATGGGATGGGGGAACGAAAGTTTTGTTTGCGGGGCTAAGGTCACATGACCAAGATGGCCACCATGGACATAAGGTAAAAACACTTCAGAGTTCTTCTCTGTAACCAAAGGGCCATTTGACATGAAACTTGATATGTAGCACTGGGGTCCAGCCAATCTTAGTTTCTTAAAAAAATGACCCCTGGATGACATTGACCTATTTTAGACCAAGGTCAAATTTGGTTGCATAGACTTTTGTAAGGGAAAAAGTCAAAACTGTATTTTTCGCAAACTATTGCAGCCTGTGATCTGAAAATTGGTAAATGCAAGTAGCCCAAGGTCATTTAGATATGAAAATCAAAATTACTTTCTCAGAAACCACTGCCTGATTTCATCATCATCATCATCATCATCATCATCATCATCATCATCATCAAATTTCATATGATAGGAGCCTCCATGGTGTAGTGGTTAAGCTACTCACCTAAAAAAAAAAAAGGGCTCGTAGGTTCGATCCCGGGCTTCCCTAGACTTGGATGAGTCTTTAAGCCAAGGTCCCATCTCCGTATGAGTGAGTGAGTGAGTTTTACGTCCCATCAACAGCTAAAACCATATGGAGACGGGACCTCGGTTTAAAGACTCATCCGAAAGTCTGGAGAAGCCTGGGATCGATCCTGAGATCCCTAGTTTACAAGGTGTGTAGCATAACCACTGTACCACAGGGGCTTCTCCCATCTCCGTATGACCTTGGGTGTTGATGGGGTGTAAAACTCGAAACACTCATCGAAATTTCATATTAAAGTTTTTAGGGATACGGAAATGAAAATAATTAATATGAGTTTGGTCACATTACCAATATGGCTCCCATAAAAACATTCTCCAAAACCAATGGGCTGATTGCTTTGAAACTTGGTATGTAGCACTGGTGTCTGGTGGCCTATCATAATTTGTTCAAACTTGACCTTGACCCAATTTATATAAAGGTCAAGTATGGGTGCATATGCTTTTATTTGGGAAAAAATTGGACATTTTCATTTTTTTGGAACCTATTGTTGCTTTTGAACTTTAAATTTGTATATGCAATCAACTAAATGAGTAAAATGAAGCTACACAAGTATCTAAGGTCAAGGTCACTCCTTGACCTTGGAACAAAGTCACTCAGCTATCGAATGTAAAACCTAACCCATTTAGTACTGGAAACCCCAAATCGGGTACTAGGGCAAACAGTGCAGGCCCAGATCAGAAGCCACATTCTAGACGCTGCAGAACGTGGCGTCTGATCAGGGCCTACGCTGTTTGCTTAACATTCAGCCATTTTCAAAATCAATTTTGAAGAAAACACAACCTGACACCCCTATTTTTTGAAATGGACTCTTGGTATACATAAGGGGGAAGATTCCATTTGGTACAAAAATGGTTAAAAACTGCTGGGCAAATTGAAGTCGGGGTTTAATATGAAGCATTTATTGGATGGAAGAAACGAAATTTTGTTCAACTGGTCCAGGTCTACAAACTTTACTAGCACAAACATGGATGGCTCAATTACTATGGATGAGTCAAAACTTGTTCTCCAGTCCCTAGGAAATTTTTCCTTTATCTCCATGTTCTGGATAATTTTGGGAGATTTTCTGTATTTTACCTTGAAAATGTTTTTATCATATGACATCGCATCTGAGTGTAAAAACGCCATGTAATAAATTCCGTAATCCACTTGTGGATTAAATATGGAAATGAGCTAGAAGCGCCCCTTAACGTTACATGTACAATGTCATTAACAATGCTGTATTAACTAATGAAGGAATATTGACATTTTGTCAACAAATCGTGGATAAAATGCTTTTTTTGTGTCATATGATAAACAGAATCTTGCATTTGTGCTCATGTATTATTGAATTTATTAAACTCATTGAGGAAAAGGCATAAAATGCTAGGCAAAACCTTGCATTTTGTCACTTTTCCGTAACTCGTTTAATAAATTCAATAATACATGAGCACTCATGTAAGATCCTCTATGTTGTGTATACAGTCCAACCTGTATTAAGCAAGCACCTAAAGAATAACCAAAATGTGCTTGCTTAAGGCAGGTGCTTGCTTAATACAGGTGAAATTTAACACATTTGCCATTTTTGTGAACTGAGAGCCTGCTTGCTTAATACAGGTTGCTTGCTTAAAAGAGGTGGCCACTAAGACAGGTTTTACTGTACTCATTAAAACTCCCTCAATAAGGCGATGCTTTTGAGTACAATCTTACATGGGTATGAGGGGTGAATAGAAAAATCAATCCCGGCATCTCCAGGCTTGCTGAGTTATGCCAGACAGTGATCCCGAGGGACGGATTTTTCTATCTACCCCACACACCTTTGTATGATTCTTTTTCTTGCATACTTTTCTTTTCTGAATGTTTTTTATATGGCGGTTTTGAAAACAACGGACATACTATAGCATGGCGCTGTCCATGGGTAGGATAACCTAGGCATGATAAGAATTTCTATCCCAGGCTTAAGTCCAGGATTTCCTTATCGGGTGTGCAAGAATGAAATGTATCCCTAAGTCATACCCATTGTTTCCTGATCTGGCACTATCGTTAACCATCAGTGGCTCCAACTAATCCCTAGAGGCTTGAACCACCAGTCTTGAACAAATTTTAATGGTCCCAAAGGTATAATGCATACAAAACCTCATTATAACATGGTTCATTATAACCCGGTTCATTATAACATGGCTCATTATAACACGGCTCATAACACGGTTCATTATAACAAGGTTTTGGATACAACATGGTTTTAAGGTGGATCAAAAAAAATGTATAGATTATATAGAACAAGAATTCTGCCGAAGGCTATGTCGCGCCTGTGGGGGCGCAAAGTCACCCAACCATGATATGTAGGTCAAGATCAAACATAGATGCTTGCACAAAAGTTTCCATTCTTAAATGCAAGTTTGTACTAAGTATCATTAAGCTCTAATAATTATTGAGAAATGAATTTAACCATTAGGGTGAACGCTAGGGTGGTCGCAATATTTTACAATGTTGGTGAACCATGAAATGTAGGTCAAGGTCAAATATGGATGCTTGCATTTAAGTTGCCATCCACAGATACAAGTTTGTACCAAGTATCATTAAGGAAGCTCTTATAGTTCTTGAGAAAAAAACTTAACCATTAGGGTGAACGCTAGGATGGTCGCAATATGTTACAAAGTCAGTGAACCATGAAATGTAGGTCAAGGTCAAATATAGATGCTTGCATTTAAGTTACCATACCCAGATACAAGTTTGTACCAAGTATCATTAATAAAGCTCTTATAGTTATTGAGAAATAAACTTGACCATTAGGGTGAACGCTAGGGTAGTCGCAATATTTTACAAAGTCAGTGAACCATGAAATGCAGGTCAAGGTCAAATATGGATGCTTGCATGTAAGTTGTCATCCCCAGACACAAGTTTGTACCAAGTATCATTAATGAAGCTCTAATAGTTGTTGAGAAATAAACTTGACCATTAGGGTGAACGCTAGGGTGGTCGCAAATGTTGACGCCTTGACGAACGGAAAACTGGGCGCCTATATCGTGCCATGCTAATAGCAGGCGCGACAAAAATGACCATAAATGGTAATTTTTCTATATAACCTATACATTTTTGGCCACAGTCCCCCCCATCGGGGCTTGAAGAAATATATGGGCTGCATGATGCTTCCACACGGAACTGAAACCCATCCGAACACGAATACTGGTAAACTGCTTAGAGGATCTAAGCTTGGCCAGGCAAAGCGGTGTGAGTCGGCCCGTCCATGCTTATAAACCCTATTGGTTTCATTGGACGGCAGGGCTTGAGATGTCATTTCATCTCAATGTCGGGTAAAAGTCCCAGAAAATAGGAAACAACGTCTCCAAAAGGACCTTTGCAGTGTTGACGGGGACGTTAAACCTTAAATCAAACTAACAAAACATTTTTGGCCAGATATAACACGGTTGTTGAACTAACACTGTTTCTGCATTGGACCCCATAAATAGTGTTATAAAGAGACTGTGGTGTATGTCGTGTCTAATCGTAACTGTTCCCACGCCAAAACAGCTATCCTGGACCAATGGAAACCCACATTTCAATTCCTGAAATATTAGATTGACTCTGTTTCCAAAGGTTCCCCTTTCAAGCTTATTTGAGAGCCCTTCTACACACAACACGAATGCCGCCGAAGGCTATTTCATGCCTGTGGGGATGCAAAGTTACCGAACCATGAAATCTAGGCCAAGGTCAACATAGATGATTGCATTAAATGGCAAATTCCTAGATGCAAGCTTGTACCAAGCTAGTTCTTGAGAAATGAACTTTAGGTTGATTTATTCGAGGTTTAACATCCCCGTCAACACTATATAGGTAATTTTGGAGGCATTGCTTCCAAGTTTGTGGGACTTTTACCCGACATTGAGATGAAATGACATCTCGAGCCCTGTCGCCCAAAGAAACCAATAGTGTTCATAAGCATCGACGGTCCAACATGCACCACTTTGCCTGGGCAGGCTTCGATCCTCTAAGCAGTTTACCAGAACTCGTGTGCTGTTGGTTACAGCTCTGCAAGGAAGCATCATGCAGACCATCTATTTCTACCAAGCCCCAATGGGTGGGGGCCGGAAACATTAGGTTGAACACTAGGGTTGATGCAATAGTTCAAGTAAGTGAACAATAAAATTTAGGTAAAGGTCAAACATGGATGCTTGCATTACAGTTGTCATCCCTAGATACATATATGTACCAAGTATCATTAATAAAGCTCTAATAGTTATTTTGAAATGAACTTGACCATTAGGGTGAACACTAGGGTGTTTGCAATATTTCACAAAGTCAGTGAACCATAGATACAAGTTTGTACCCATTACGAAAACACGCCTATACAAATTCATTGTAACCTTTATCACTAAAAAAAATAAAAAAAAATATAAGATGAAAATTTGTGATATTTTTCTTATTTCTGCTCAAAGTATAGATTGTGGATACTCATTAGAATCGCCTCATCAAGGCGGTTATAACGAGTGCCCACAATCTATATTTTAGAGCAGAAATAAGAAAAATAAGGTATACCCCTGTAAACCCCAGATTTACTATATAAAAGTGGGGTCCTGGTCCAAGGGGTTCAAAGTTATATAGGCATGTTTTCGTGATGCAAGTATCATTAATGGAGCTCATAGTATGTGCAGAGATGCTCCTTTTTGTCACTTGCTATTAGCATGGCGCGATACAGGAGTCTGGTTTTCCTTCTGTTCATCCATCCTTCCGTCAACCCATCAACATTTGCGACTACACTGGCGTTCACCCTAATGGTCAATTGATGCCTGGCAGTGATCCCGAGAGACAGATTTTTATATCCACCTCTCTCACCCATATAGGATTCTTTTTCTTGCATACCTTTCATTTCTTAGAGTGGATTTTCAATGTAGTCACTTCGGTTACCGATGTCCGCCATATTGTGATGACACTACAGGAACGTTTAGTGACGTCACATAACATACTGTTATGTGAACCTTAAAGACGGCACATATGAGATCGTATTCAACAAGTGCAGTTATTATAAACATGCGATAATAATCAATTAGGGGGGTAGAAAACCAGGGTTAGGTAAGAATTTCTATCCAAGCTAAAACTATGGATTTCCTTATCTGGTGTGCAAGAATGATTCTGGATTGTCAATAAACAAGAACAAAGTAGGTATTAGAAAACTTTTATAGACTTTTATTTGGATGATTCATATCAAATTAACAATACATGAGTGCTCAGAATTCATGTTAGCAAGACTTAATCATACAATAAAATATAATGGTAACATAAAGCAAGCTTTAACAAATTCACAGTTCAAGCAAGTCCTGAGCTAACGGTTCACATGAACTTAAGGGAAATGAAAACACCTTCATGGGAGGCAATTCTTTCAATGTGAAAAATATATTTTTTCCCTTGTCGATAGGGGTCTACTCATAAAGAAAAGAATTTTCTCCTCCGGAGCAAATTCTTTCCTTTAAGAGTAGACCCTTTTTCAGAGGGGCTGACTTATCAGGAAAGTGAACAGGAAGTTCCAAAAGTTGTCTCCCTTGCAAATGACAGGTATATGTCCCCTAAATGGTTGTCGTGTGAAATTGATTGTGTTGGGGTTTAACGACATGTCAACTCCTGTCAGACATTTCTAGTCATCTCCCAAAGGAAGAAAAAAGATAGAGATTAACTCATTGTATGCGGGAAATCCCTGAAGAGGAACTTTGGCTAACAGTGCAGGCCCAGATCAGATGCGCGGCGTCGGATCAGGGCCTGAACTATTTGCCAACAGAATTTTCCTTCAAAAATAGAAAAAGAACAAAACAAGAGGGCCATGATGGCCCTGGATCGCTCACCTGATCCATAGTGTAACAAGTGGGCCCCAGAGAGGGCCATTATTGGCCCCAGGGCTTTAATGTACATAATGTTGAGGGAGGTCTTAAAGGTGAAGCTTCATACCAAACATCAACAAAGGCTAAAATTTGAACAATCTTGTCAAAGGTCCACTAGATGAAGCTACACATCAAATATCAAAGACCTGGGCCTAGCGGTTTCAGAGAAGAAGATTTTTAAAGATTTTCCCTATATAAGCCTATGTAAAATCAAAGGGCCCCGGGACAGGGGCATTTTTTGCCCCAGCACTATAGTTTGAACAATCTTGGTAGGGGTCCACTAGATGAAGCTTCATACCAAATATCAAAGTTCTGGGCCTTGTGGTTTCAGAGAAGAAGATTTTTAAAGATTTTCCCTATATAAGCCTATGTAAAACCAAAGGGCCCCGTGGCAGGGGGGGATTTTTTGTCCCAGCACTATAATTTGAACAATCTTGGTAGGGGTCCACTAGACGAAGCTTCATACCAAATATCAAAGTCCTGGGCCTTGTGGTTTCAGAGAAGAAGATTTTTAAAGATTTTCCCTATATAAGCCTATGTAAAATCAAAGGGCCCCGGGACAGGGGCATTTTTTGCCCCAGCACTATAGTTTGAACAATCTTGGTACGGGTCCACTAGATGAAGCTTCATACCAAATATCAAAGTTCTGGGCCTTGTGGTTTCAGAGAAGAAGATTTTTAAAGATTTTCCCTATATAAGCCTATGTAAAACCAAAGGGCCCCGTGGCAGGGGGGGATTTTTTGTCCCAGCACTATAATTTGAACAATCTTGGTAGGGGTCCACTAGACGAAGCTTCATACCAAATATCAAAGTCCTGGGCCTTGTGGTTTCAGAGAAGAAGATTTTTAAAGATTTTCCCTATATAAGCCTATGTAAAACCAAAGGGCCCCGGGGCAGGGGCATTTTTGGCCCCAGCACTAAAATTGGAACAATCTTGGTAGGGGTCCACTAGATGAAGCTTCATACCAAATATCAAAGTCCTGGGCCTTGTGGTTTTAGAGAAGAAAATTTTTAAAGATTTTCCCTATATAAGCCTATGTAAAACCAAAGGGCCCCGTGGCGGGGGCATTTTTGGCCCCAGCACTATAATTTGAACAATCTTGGTAGGGGTCCACTAGATGAAGCTTCATACCAAATATATAAGACCTGGGCCTTGTGGTTTCAGAGAAGAAGATTTTTAAAAATTTTCCCTATATAAGCCCATGTAAAACCAAAGGGCCCCGTGGCGGGGGCATTTTTTGTCCCAGCACTAAAATTTGAACAATCTTGGTAGGGGTCCACTAGATGAAGCTTCATACCAAATATCAAAGACCTGGGCCTTGTGGTTTCAGAGAAGAAGATTTTTTAAGATTTTCCCTATATAAGCCTATGTAAAACCAAAGGGCCCCGGGGTGGGGGCATTTTTGGCCCCAGCACTGTAATTTGAACAATCTTGGTAGGGGTCAACTAGATGAAGCTTCATACCAAATATCAAAGACCTGGGCCTTGTGGTTTCAGAGAAGAAGATTTTTAAAGATTTTCCCTATATAAGCCAATGTAAAACCAAAGGGCCCTGTGGCGGGGGCATTTTTTGTCCCAGCACTATAATTTGAACAATCTTGGTAGGGGTCCACTAGATGAAGCTTCATACCAAATATCAAAGTCCTGGGCCTTGTGGTTTCAGAGTAGAAGATTTTTGAAGATTTTCCCTATATAAGCCTATGTAAAACCAAAGGGCCCTGGGGCGGGGGCATTTTTGGCCCCAGCACTATAATTTGAACAATCTTGGTAGGGGTCCACTAGATGAAGCTTCATACCAAATATCAAAGACCTGGGCCTTGTGGTTTCAGAGAAGAAGATTTTTAAAGATTTTCCCTATATAAGCCAATGTAAAACCAAAGGGCCCCGTGGCGGGGGCATTTTTCGTCCCAGCACTCAAATTTGAACAATCTTGGTAGGGGTCCACTAGATGAAGCTTCATACCAAATATCAAAGTCCTGGGCCTTGTGGTTTCAGAGAAGAAGATTTTTAAAGATTTTCCCTATATAAGCCTATGTAAAACCAAAGGGCCCCCGTGCGGGGGCATTTTTGGCCCCAGCACTATAATTTGAACAATCTTGGTAGGGGTCCACTAGATGAAGCTTCATACCAAATAACAAAGACCTGGGCCTTGTGGTTTCAGAGAAGAAGATTTTTTAAGTTTTTGGTGAAAAAAATCTGTTTTTGGCTCCTGTGACCTAGATGTGCAACGGACCGGAACCATTTGACCCATATTCAAACTTGACCGAGATATTGTCATGATGATCATTCTGAGCAAGTTTGATTAAGATTGGACCAAAATTGTGGCCCCTAGGGTGTTCACAAGGTTTTTATATGATTTGACCCGCTGACCTACTTTTTATGACCCATATTCGAACTGGACTGAAATATTGTCACAATGGTCATTCTGAGCAAGTTTCATGATAATTGGACCAAAACAGTGGCCTTCAGAGTGTTCACAAGGTTTTTCTATGATTTGACCTACTGACCTACTTTTTGACCGGACATGACCCATATTCGAACTTGACCAAGATATTGTCATGATGATCATTCTGAGCAAGTTTGATTATGATTGGACCAAAATTGTGGCCTCTAGGGTGTTCACAAGGTTTTTCTATGATTTGACCCGCTGACCTACTTTTTAAGCCGACATGATCCATATTCAAACTTCACTAAAATATTGTCACAATGATCATTCTGAGCAAGTTTGATGATGATTGGACCAAAATTGTGGCCTCTCGAGTGTTCACAAGGTTTTTCTATGATTTGACCTACTGACCTACTTTTTTACCCGACATGACCCAAATTCGAACTTGACCGAGATATTGTCATGATTATCATTCTGAGCAAGTTTGATGATAATTGGACCAAAACTGTGGCCTCTAGTGTGTTCACAAGAAAAAGTTTACGCACGACGGACGACGGACGACGCACGACGACGCCGGACATCTTACTGTCACAAAAGCTCACCATGACCTTCGGTCAGGTGAGCTAAAAATAGGCCTCGCACACCTTATATGACTAATGGACTTTTCCACTAAATAGCAATGGAAGTCCACTAGTATACAATGGGTTAAAGTAAGGGACAGGGAAGAGGAAAATGAATTATAGTGAAGAAACAGAGGAAATAAAAACAACTACACCTTTTCCCGTACCTGCTGCAAGTATTACAGGCCTTGCCAAACTGTAAGACATTATCAGTTGGATACACCTTGGACGATAAGATACACTTATCTTCGCCTCACCCAACTACCCCATGGAATCTTCCTCCTTATATATAGCAAGAGTTCATTTCAGAATTTAGGGGTGTCTTCAAAATTTATTTGGAAAATGGCTGAACATTTAGCAAACAGTGGAGGCCCTGATCAGACGCCGCGTTCTGTTGCGTCTGATCTGGGCCTGCACAGTTTGCCAGGGTACCCGTTTTGGGGTTTCTGGTACTAAATGGGTCAATGGTTGTTGCACTGTGGTTTAACGACACATCAACCTTTGTGGATCATTTTTGTTGTTTTCAACAGGAAAGAAGAAAAGAAACAGTAGGGGAGATTTTCGCGTGTTTGGAGTTTAATGACCCGGTTAACACTATTTAGGTCATATTAAGCAAGTCGGTTTACCCAACCACACTTTTCCTGGGCAGGCATACACACAACCTTTTAACCAGTACAGTGCACATTCTTTTCCCCGAAACTGACAACTGCCCTTCCTAAATCAGCAGAAGGGAGGGAATGACAGTAGACAAGATTTCATGAAAGAATGGCGTCGAATCATAGATCCTTGTGATGCAGGAGGAAAAATATAAGATGAGGTACTATTCATCTATCATCTGCATAATGAGAGTTTTATCATAGACACATTGCATATATTCTTCTCATGTAATGTGGATGCAACTATAGAAAGTTCATGCAAACAGCAAAGACTCCGATCAGACCCACAGTGCCCAGTTGTTCAAAACATTGTTAGCTTAACGAGCTTGTTAGTGATGAAATTGTTAATTGTTCTAGCAAGTCCAATATCAATATAGTGTTATTTATGCTGTAAAAATGAGAGCAGCTTTTGCAAATGCCATGGCGATTGTATGCGCTCTAACGGCGCTTTTACGGCACTCTCAATGCGTGCACTGCGCTTTTACGGCGCTCACATGTTGAAGACGTTCTCAAAGTGTAAACAGACATCTTCATCAGTCGAACAGTTTTGTTTGATTTGAGGTTTAACGTCCCATCAACACATTATAGGTCATTTTGGAAACGTTGCTTCTAATTCTGTGAGACTTTTACTCGACATTGAGATGAAATGACATCTCAATCTCTGTCACCCAATGAAACTAATCGGGTTAATAAGCACTCGCGCCCCTTTGACTGGGCAAGCTTAGATCCCCTAAGCGGTTTACCAGTACTCCTGTGCCGTCGGAAGCAAGTCCACCGCAATCACCGCAAGCAGGAGCAAGTCCACCGCCATTTCCTTACCCGGAATGAGTCACCTCAGAAGTAGGTTTTTCAGGACAGTACACAGTCGAACTCTACTCTAGCCACTGTTTATACAATCGGGCAGCTGCCTCCCATCGGGACTGGAAGAAATAGATGGGCTGCATCATGCTTCCACGCAGAGCTGAAACCGACCTCACACGAGTACTGGTAAACCACTTAGAGGATGTAAACTCTATTGGTGTAAACATGCTTATACGTGTAAACTCTTGGTTTCATTAGGCGACAGGGCTTGAGATGTCATTTCATCTCAAAGTCGGGTAAAAGTCCCACAAAATTGGAAGCAGCGTCTCCAAAATTACCTATACAGTGTTGACTGGGACGTTAAAAATCAAATCAATTAATCAGTTTATCAATTATACAAGCGGAGCTTATATGGCGTTGTAGGAGACCTCTGTGCGCCCCTGCCGAGCTCCTGTGGCGTTGTAGGAGACCTTACTGCGCTGCTATGGCAACCTTACGGCAACCTCACTGCGCTCTGATCAGAACGCCGAGCGACGGCGTTTGTTTTGAGCATGCTCAAAATGTGCGCCGTCGCTTGGCGTTCTATGCGATCCCAACGCGTCTACTGGCGACGCCACTGCGTTGCTACGGCGATGTTTGCGATCGTACTGCGCGCACCTCGGCGTTCTGCATTTTTCTTGGACGCCGTGAGAACGCAGCCCTGGTGTGACAGGGGTTTACCTAGCACATGTCTTTGTGTTAGCACTTCCATATGATAATCTTCATTAGATCATAGCTCCAGATTAGGCGCATTTTCATCCGAAAAGTACTGATATTTTTCTTATTTCTGTATGAAAACATAGGTTGTGGGTACTCATTAGAAGCATGTTTTTTTGACAGAAATAACAAAAATAACATTTGGATACCCTCTCTTATCTGGGGCTAGGCTAGATGACATGTCATCGTTTTAACAAGTCCATGTAATCATCTCCATAGAACAAACCCACTTCATATAGGCAAAGGTGGGCTTTACTAGGTTGCACATTATTTTTCTAACTTCTGCTCAAAGACATACATTGTGTTGTATACTTGGTAGGAGAGGATCAATGATTTAAGCATAAAAAAGTGGCAGACACAAATTTTCGTCTTTATACAGCCACAAGAGATAGCATTTCCTTCAATACCAGATAAGGATACGAGATTTTTACATGTGTAACAAAATCTAATCTTACCCAACTGATTTCATGCACAGGTAAGAATTAATAAGAAAGGTGTGTCATACTATACACATTAGTTGAACAAGATGCCACATGCCCTGTCAAAATTATGTTGATATCAGGGAAGGTGAAAATCACGTGATCATGTTATGGTGAGTCATGACCTTAACCTTTACCACTCTAGACGAATTCAGCAGACGACAAATTGATGATTTTTTTCTTTATTTTTCCTTGAAAACAGGTTTTGACATTTCATGCAAATTGTCTCCAATGGAGACAATTTGCATGGAATGACAAATCCTGTTTTCTGGGAAAAATAAGAATATTTCAAACTGTCGTCTGCTAAAAAAATACCCACTATGCAGAGCGTTAAGGCATTACAATATCTAAATTTCGTAAACCAAAGGGGTGCCAAAAAAAAAAAAGGCATATATCAGGGCCACTCAGAGCAGAAAGAAAAGTCCATCCCTTGGCTCACATTGGCACACAAGGGTCTTATGATGCTGCACACTATTCTTGCGGACAGAGGTCAAGGTTGTAAAACTTTCATGCCCAACTCAGTTGAATATGAAATTTGTAATGCTTATAAAAATTCAAATGTAACCTTATGATGTTATCTTCCTGCTTAGATCAACAGACAATGTCATTTGCTCATAAATATTAAAATGCCAACAACCTCCTGCTCATAAATATTTAAAGGCCAACTATATTTATGAGCAGGTCAAATCTGATGCTCAAAAGAGTTGAGCATAAAACTTTTATAATCTTGGGTCCAGAATTCTTTACACACCACTCAACTGATGAAAGATTTTTACCCATTTCAGACTGGAATCCCCTAAACAGGCACCATGGCAAACAGTGCAGGCCCAGATCAGACACCACAGAACGCGGAGTCTGATCAGGGCCTCCACTGTTTGCTAAAAGTACACTCGTTTTCCAAATAAATTTTGATGAAAACACAACCTGACACCCATAAATTTTGAAATGGACTCCTGCCGTATATAAGGAGAAGGATTCCATTTGGTACTAAAAGCTGAGCACTTCTATAACCTCAGGACCAAAATTCTTCACACATCACTCAACCGATGAAAGATTTGCACATATGGGTGTTTTTCTCATGATCCTCCATGGTGTAGTGGTTACGCTACTAGCCTTGTAAACCAGGGATTGCAGGATCGATCCCGGGCTTCTCCAGACTTTCGGATGAGTCTTTAAACCGAGGTCCCGTCTCCGTATGACCTTAGCTGTTGGTGGAACGTAAAACTCGAACACTCATTCCTCATGACTATCCAGGCCCCTACAAGTGAAAAGGGGTCTTTTAAGCTCGGAGAAGACAATAATCAACCTGCCTACCTAAGCAATCATAATACAGCCTTCCCTGTCAATCATAGCTCCAGATAAGGCACTTCTTTTGGGACCCAAAAGTACTGATATTTTTCTTATTTCAGCACGAAAAGGTATATTGTGGGTACACTATAGAAGCGCCTCAGTGAGTCGCTAGAAGTGCCTCAGTGAGGCGCTTTTAATGAGTACCCTCAAAATATGTTTTCATGCAGAAATTAAGAAAAATATATGTGGATACCGCCTCTAATCTGGGGCTATGCTGTCTGCATGATTTGCTTTTTGGCTTTACTGTTTCACTTATTTCAAGCCGATCATTACCGGTCATCAGAGGTGGGTGAAAACCAGAGTACCTGGACCTTCCGTTGCAGTACATGGCGTCTTACATGTGACCCCAGCGAGGCTCTAACCACAGCGTTGAGAGATCTAATGATTAAGAGTCAGGGCTCTTACCCAATGGGCCATGGAGGCCCCCGTTTACTGTCATCATGGTCAAGCCCTGGGTCAACAGACATCCTAATAACACACAGCAAAGACTCCGACCAGACTGTGGTAAAGTTTTTCTTGCAGACTGATCTGTTTGCTGGGCACACATGCTCGGGGACCCCTTTTTGCCATCCATCTTGTCTCAGCACTTTCCTTGATGAGCTACACCAACTACAGCAAAATTCCTATACTAAGACCACCTTTGGGGCTTATGATCCTAAGTATTGGGACAAATTTCCTAAGTATTGGGACAGATTGCCTAAGTATTGGGTCAGATTTCCTTAGATATATAGAAACTAGACGTTGTGTACTGTCCAAGCAGGATATATAATGGTGCTGATTAGACCATGCAGACGCACAGACATCTGCACCTTCTTGTTCACAAACTGATTGACTGTTATGACTTTGATGACTCGTCAACCTGTGTGTGCCATTTTGTCTGGTCTCCCAGAGAAAGGAAAGAAAGAGGAGGAAAGAGATAGGAGAGAAAGAGGTGAGGGACAGGAGAGAAAGAGGAAAATGAATGGAAGTGTAGAGACAGAAGAATTAAAAAAGCTCCCCCTCTACCCCTATCAGCTGCAAGGTCAGCTGACCTTGCCCAACTGTGATTCAGTATCAGTTGGATGCCCCAGTGACATGATACACGTCACCCTTGCCCCACCCAACCCCTTGTCGTTCGAAAATGGCAAATACATCTTTTAAGAATCTTTAGCCAGACAAAAGCTTTAGCGAGAGATGGGGTGGTGTACATTCTAGTATCCTTTTACACTGAATGAACCAGGGACTCTCGTAAATAATGATTCACAATAAGTATCTAGAAAAAACATGATTTTATGGGAGGAAAAATGCAAAAACAGGCATTTTCCCAGAAATGCTCTTCATGCTGCCTTGTACGATTACTCCCGGTTTCAAACAGCAAAACAATCTGAACTGCTATTGAAAATCACTTAACACTTTAATTTTGCATTTTCTTTATTTTGTGATTTTTGTTGTTACCCAAGCATCTAGGGGCCTGTTGTTTGAAATGAATGATGTCATTAGTTAACATATTGTTTAAACTTTAACTGTTTAGAATGGCTAACATGCTAATATTTTTGCTGAAAAAATGAGTAGCTTTTACAAATGGAAAAGCTACTCACATTTTTCCACCAAAAATACCAGGGGCCAGTAGTTCAAAACTAACAAGAACGTTAGTTCAAAACTAATGACAATGCTAGTTAACTATTGTTAAAACTTTAATCATTTAATATAGTATTGTGTGTGAATTAGGGTTTAAAGTCGCTTTCAACAATTTTTCAGTCATATCACGACGGTGTCGGGTTGCGACAGGGAGCTCAATGCTCACTTTTATAGTGCTGCCTCACTGAAGTATCACTTCCAGACACATTACATGATACCACACCCAGTCACACTATCCTGACACTGGGTCGACCAGTCCTAGCTCTAACCCGTAAATCTGAGTGCCAAGCGAGGAGCAGCTAGTACCCTTTTTAACGACTTTGGTATGTTGCGGCCCGGGATCGAACCCGAGACCTCCCGTTCCCCGGAGCGGACACTCTACCAACTGAGCTATCGGGGCCGGTTAATCAACTTGTTTAATAAATTCAATAATACATGAACACTCATGTAAGATTCTCTATATATTGTATAAACTTAAAACTGTTAAGAATGGCTAACATGCTAATATTTTTGCTGAAAAAATGAGTAGCTTTTACAAATGGCAAAGCTACCACCAAAAATACCAGGGCCAGTTATTCAAAACTAATGACATCATTAGTTTAAGTATTGTTGAAACTGTGCTCATTTAATATGGCAAATATACCAATATTTTTGCTGAAAAAATTAGAGCAGCTTTTGCAAATGCAAAAGCTGCTCTCATTTTTTCAGCAAAAATAGCACTATATCAGATATATTGTACGCGCTACAATAGTTAACGAGTTGACCACTAACAAGCTTGTTAAGCTCATGATGCTTTGAACAACTCGGCATAGATGCTAAATTTTTATCCTGTGACATTAGTGAATTTCCAGAAACATGACATCACAAAAATCAATTTTTTATCCTGTGAAATTAATGAATTTCCAGTAACATGACATCAAAAACATCAATTTTTTATCCTGTGACATTAGTGAATTTCCAGTAACATGACATCACAAAAATCAATTTTTTATCCTGTGACATTAGTGAATTTCCAGTAACATGACATCACAAAAATCAATTTTTTATCCTGTGACATTAGTGAATTTCCAGTAACATGACATCACAAAAATCACAGCCCATTGAGCCCATCACATACTGTTACAACCATATATAGATTTAACCAAAGGTTTTGAATGTTAACCTCTAAAAACCAATCACAACAATTGTCATCTGCTTTGACATCTGCTGGAAACTATAAAAGTCATTTTTGCAAACAGGAGCAGTCTGATCAGGCTCCACACTGTTTGCATGCAAAAAGTATTTTTAAAAAGTTTGCAAGAATATGCAGCAAACATAAACAGACAACATTGTCAGAGGCATTTTATCATAGCATCTTTAGGGTTAACACCTTTCCAGAGCTATCACAACTAACAGACAGAATTTTCTTTTTTTTAATTCTGAGAAAATAAGATTTCACCTTTCATAAGAGTCGTCTGCTGGTTGGAAGATTCCAGCAGACCATTCCCATGAAAAGTGAAGCCCTCTTTTTCTCAGGAAAAAAAAATAGGATGTCATCTGCTCAAAAATTTTCCTTAGTGTTTCAAGAATCAAGTAAGCTGCAATTCATAATAAGCCATTTTGCAAATGATTACTTAATTTGCAAAAATTAACAGTCAACCCACAAACAGGAAGAGACCTTGGCACTATGCCATCACAGACTCTTTGAACCACATAATGCTCTGCATGCTGGGTAATTTTTTCAGCAGACTACATTTTGAATTGCTTGTCTTATTTTTCAAAGAAAATAGGATTTTACACGATTTGAGACGTGAATTCCTGTTTTCTGGGAAAAATACGAAAAAAATATCTACAATTTGTCGTCTGCTGAATTAGCCCAGAGAGTGGAAAAAGTCATGGTGAATGGCTACACCCGACTTTTTTTCCATGGAAGATAACTTTTGTGACCCTGTTTTTACTCTTCTGCGAATTGAATCCCATTGAAAAAGTTTCCACTCTAAAAGGAAAGAATTCAATCCTTAGGTTTTGGCTGGTTGGTCAACACCTCTAAGGTCACTGGAAAACACTGCTGATCCAGATCAGATGCCGCAGAATGCAGTTGAAATGGGTTAATTTCTCATAACCCTTCTCTTGCTGAATATTCAGATTAGCCACACCCATTTCTGACTTTGAACCAATCAGATTACTTGATGTAATTTATTCCTACAAATTCATAAATTGAATGTCAAACAGTGTAGATCCTGATCAGATGGCTTCTTCAGAAGCCATCTGATCTGGATCTACACTGTTTCCAAAGATAGGGGTTGTAGTGAACAGTTAATACACTGCAACCTCATTATAACATTGCTCGTTATAACACAGTTACAGATATAACACGGTTTCAAGATGGATCCCAAAAATGTATAGATTATATAGAAAAATGACCATTTATAATCTATATGTTTTTGTTTGGATATAACACGGTTGTTTAACTAACTCGGGTCTTGCTTTAGACACTGTTATAAAGAGGTTGTGGTCTACATACAACCTAGCCTTGAGGTTATAAAATTTTTTCATGCTCAACTAACTTCAGTAGAGAATTTGTCCTGCTGATAAATATTAACCCTTGACCTGCTGATTTGTTTGATTTGAGGTTTAACGTCCCCGTCAACACTGTAAAGATCATTTTGGAGACGTTGCTTCCAATTTTGTGGGACTTTTACCCGACATTGAGATGAAATGACATCTTAAGCCCTGTCGCCCAATGAAACCAATCAGGTTTATTAGCATGGACGGTCTGCCTCGCATTGCGGTTCCTGGACAGGCCTAGATCCTCTAAGCGGTTTACCAGTACTAGTGTGCGGGCCGGATTCAGCTCTGCGTGGAGTGAGAGAGTGTTTGAGTTTTACATCCCATCAGCTAAGGTCATACGGAGACGGGACCTCGGTTTAAAGACTCATCCGAAAGTCTGGAGAAGCCCGGGATCACTCTTGCGATCCCTGGTTTACAAGGCGAGTAGCGTAACCACTACACCACGGAGGCTTCTCAGCTCTGCGTGGAAGCATCGTGCAGTCCATATATTTCTTCAAGTCCCTATGGGCGGGGGCGGTCCTTGACCTGCTGAATATTTATATATGCCTTGACCTGCTGAATATTTATATATGCCACACCCACTACTGATTATCAACCAATGAGATTACTTGATGCATATCATTGCAATAAATTCATTAACTGAATGGCAAACAATGAAGATCCTGATCAGATGGCTTCTTCAGAAGCCATCTGATCTGGATCTGCATTGTTTGAAAGATCAGACATATCCAGGCTCAGCAGAACAAGGGTTAAAATCCAACAACAATTGTTGGCATTTTTATATTTACCACCTGGACAAATAACATCCTCTACGGATATAAATACATTTCTGTTTGCTGTTAATTATCTATCACTGGAATTCTGATCAGTAATCCAATTAATAAAATGTACTAAATGGTTTCTGAATGGTTGCTATGGTGTACTATGCTACATAACTGTATTCGTCTGTAGATTTCTGAGTTCTTTCTAAGTATTGTTTGTCTATCAAAGCTTCTATACATTTTTTAATCATAGATATATTTGGAGCGAATCTTGACTTTGCTTGACTAATAACCTGTAATGAAATAAACAAGAAACATTAGATTAAATTTTTTTGCATAAACTATAAGAAAAGGGTCCAGTTGTTCAAAGCCTCGTTAGCTTAACAAGCTCGTTAGTGGTCATATGGTTAACTGTTCTAGTATGTGTGTGTGCGTGAATTCAGGTTTAACGTCGCTTTCAACAATTTTTCATTCATATCACGACGGTGTCTGGTTGCGACAGGGAGCTCAATGCTCACTTTTATAGTACTGCCTCACTGAAGTATCATGTCCCAGACACATTACATGATACCACACCCAGTCACATTATCCTGACACTGGATTTACCAGACCTAGCTCTACCCCGTAAATCTGAGTGCCAAGCGAGGAGCAGCTAATACCATTTCTAATGACTTTAGTATGTCGCAGCCCGGGATAAAACCCGTGACCTCCCATTCCCTGGAGTGGACACTCTACCAACTAGTAAGTACAATATCTAAAACTTCGGTATTTTTCTGAAAAAAATGTGAGTAGCGCAAAAGCTACTCTTATTTTTTCAGCAAAAATACTAGTATAATTTATTTGCTATATTAGATGATCAATGTTTTAACGATTCGTTAAAAATGCCATTGTTAGTTTTGAACAAATGGGCCCAGGCTGGGGTGTTCAGAGTAACTGTTTGGCATATAAAAGAACTGGAAGCTTTGTTTGATTTGAGATTAAACATTCCCATCAACACTATTCAGGTGATTTTGGAGACATTGCTTCCAAATCTGGGGGACTTTTACCCAACATTAAGATGGAATGACATGTCAAGCCCTGCTGCCCAATGAAACCAGAAGGCTTTATATGTATGGACAGTCCTTTATATGTATGGACGGTCCGACTCGCACTACTTTGCCTAGACAGGCTTAGACCTTCTAAGCGGTTTACCAGCTTGTTTATGGTTGGTTGTAGCTCTGTGTGGAAGCATCATGCAGCCCAATCTATTTCTCCAAGCCCTGATGGGAGGGGGCAACCAGATTGGGTGGGTGGGTTCTTCAGGTAAGCCATCTGATCAGGATCAACACTGTTTGTCATGCAGTTTGTGAACTGAATGAATACATTATACCTGACAAGTAATTTGATTGGTTCATAACAGGAATGGACATGGTTAAATTAATTCAGCAGCAGGCATGACAAAAAGAGCTTGTGACTTAAATTGAGACGAAAGTTTAATCAACCATGGAACACTATGAACAGTTACGTACTCATTATCCTTCAGGTGAATAATCTTAAGGTCATTAATACCCCTGGCAGATTTTTCTGCCATTTTTCAAAGGCAGACAACTTTCGGGACTTCCTGTTTGCTTTTCTTTAAACGCTGTCCCACGGGAAAAGGGGTCTACCCTTAAAGGAAAGAATTTGCTCCACCGGAGCAAATTCTTTCCTTTAAGAGTTGACCCCTATTGACATGGGAGACAAAAATACTTTTGAAGGAGTTGCCTCCCCTGAAGGTATATCCATTCCCTTTAAACAAGTACTCATCAAAATATGCAGAGTGATCTGAGAATTAACTGCACATATCTGATTTGATTGACTTTAACGGCTCAGTCAACACTATTGAGGCCATGTTGAGCCAGTCGGTTTTGATTTGTTTGATTTGAGGTTTAACGTCTCCGGCAACACTGTATAGGTCATTTTGGAGATGTTGCTTCCAATTTTCTGGGACTTTTATCCGACATTGAGATGAAATGACATCTCAAGCCCTGTTGCCCAATGAAACCAATAGGCTTTAAAAGCATGGACGGTCCCACTCACACCGCCTTGCCTGGGCAGGTTTAGATCCTCTAAATGGTTTACCAGTACTCATGTGTGGTCGGTTTCAGCTCTGCGTGGAAGCATCATGCAGCCAATCTATTTCTTCAAGCCCAGATGGGCGGGGCTGCCAGTCAGTTAACATTGTCTGCAAGTTTTGTTGTTTCAAATATTAAATATTTGAGTCAAACTTGATAAAAGGATCAATTTAATAAAATGTCATGCAGTCGTTATGAAATAATTAACTGCAGCCATGAAAATAAAACAATAAAATTGGAACACCTGATCCAAAATATTTCACTTTAACCCATTTGGTACTGGACACCCCAAAACAGGTAATTGGCAAACAGTGCAGGCCCAGATCAGACGCCGCAGAATGTGGCGTCTGATCAGGGCCTACACTGTTTGCAAAAAAATTCAGCCATTTTCCAAATCAATTTTGAAGAAAACAACCTGACACCCATAAATTTTGAAATGGATTCCTGCTATATATAAGGAGGAAGATTCCATTCGGTACAAAAAGGTTAAACATAAGCAGTTAATCAATACTCTACACATTCTTTCACCAGAAACTGACAGCGGCCTTCTTGTATCACTAGAAAGGGCAGAGCAACTGCATGTACTTATTATTTTTTTGCATCTTACCTCTTGTATGAGAAGATTGTGTTTGAGAAGTTTTCTGGCTTTCATAATACGAACTATCGCAGCTTGTATATACATTTTTCTGTCTTCATCTACAGCACTCCGAGTCTGTTCAATTTCCTGTAGGATAAAACATTTGGTCAATATTCACCATGTTTCATTATTTGCTCGATCCCAGCTTGCACATTGTCAACATTGGAAAAACAGATAACCAGATCCCCCTGACCTTTCAAGGTCAGGGGGGTCTGGTTACCTGCTTTTCCAACACTGATAACCTTCAGACTAGGAACCAGCAGACAATTCAAATAAGGCTAATACTTATATAATATTGTTAATTTTCATGGCTCTAGGAATGATACTTCTCAGATTAAATTTGTAATACTCGACAACCTTTTAACAACACCGTTGTTGCAGTCCAGAGCAGAAACAATGTTAGACAAGAATTCTTCCAAAGGCTATGTCGCGCCTGTTGGGGACTCTTACATTAGGGTGAAAGTTAGGGTGGTCCCAAATGTTGACAGCTTGACAAACGGATGGACAGAAAGTTCAACCGCTATGTCCCGCCATGCTTAAAGCAGGTGTGACAATAAATGACTGCTTAGTTGTTTGTGTTGAGTTTTGTGTCCCTGTCATTTTGGAGACCTAGTATCTACTTTTTGCGGGACTTCGATCAAACATTGAGCTAAAATGACATCCTCGGCCCTATCACCACCAGAAAGCGCTAGGGTTTGAGGGACGGCCTGACTCGTACCTGGGCAGGCTCTGACCACCAGTACTGAAAAAGTTAGTCCGATTTCAGCTCTGCCCCGAAACACCATACAACCATGTTAAGCCAAGCAAAAATGTATGGTTTATATTGGAAAATGACCATTTATGGTCATTTTTTTTATCTTCCTCCTTATATACAGCAGGAGTCCATTTCAAGATTATAGGGTGACATGTTATGTTTTCTTCAAAATTGATTTGGAAACTGGCTGAACTTTTTGCAAGCAGTGTAGGCCCTGAACAGACTCCGCGTTCTGCGGCATCTGATCTGGTTTTGTTTGTTTGATTTGAGGTTTAACGTCCCCGTCAACACTGTAAAGGTCATTTTGAAGACATTGCTTCCAATTTTGTGGGACTTTTACCTGACATTGAGATGAAATGACATCTCAAACCCTGCCCCCCAATGAAACCAATAGGGTTTATAAGCATGGACGGTCCAACTTGCACCCCTTTGCCTTGGCAGGCTTAGACCCTCTAAGAGATTTACCAGTTCTCGTGTGCGGTCGGTTTCAGCATCATGCAGCCTAATCTGTTTGTTCAAGCTCAGATGGACGGCGGTGCGGATTTTACTGTATAACTATTACAGACAGTTAACCACATGTCATAAAATTAAAATAATATAATGTTATTAATCAAGTAATTTGTATTGGCCCAAGTACAGGTCCGAGGTCTGCTGTATTGGCACGAGGCCGAAGGCCGAGGCCAATACAGCTGACCGAGGACCTATAACTGGGCCAATACGAAATTACTTGATTAATGACAATTTTATTAATTGACGCAATTAAAAACATGATTTATGATTTTTGAATATTGGTTGACCTTGTGTAATATAGGATAATCAATTAATAAATGTCAATATAAACTGGTCCTACCTGTGTTGTGTCTTTCTGTATAGCAGCTGTTATTTTAAACTTTGTCCGTTTATTTGAATACCCCATATTTAAAGATAAAACTGTATCTTCTGAAATATCTTCCTCCTGAAACGTAACAGAAGCTGAGTGGTTGGTTTATATATATATATATATATATATATATATATATATATATATATATATATATATATATATATATATATATATATATATATATATATATATATATATATATATATATATATATTATATATATATATATATATATATATATATATATATATATATATAATGCTTATATAGGGCAAACTTTTAAAGCTGAAAAACACTTACATGCATTTTTTCTACAAAGAGCCGAACTGCATTGACATTGCCAACGCCCAATCAGATCGTAGAAAACCTTGGTTTAGACAGGTGTCACTGGAAATCAGGAGACTCGATGCGTAGTACGAACTACATTATTTTCTATATGTTTACATTAGGCTTTGCACTGGAAATGTCAATATATTACGATAGCACACTCATAGGACATAGTGCAGTCTTTCATATTTCTAACATGACTACTTTTCCGAAGAAAATTGGTGATATTTTTCTTATCTTTACTCCAAACATTGGTTGTGGATGCCCGTTAGGACAATCTCTTTGAGGCAGTTCAAACCAGGGCTCGAGAAAATGCCGGTTTCCCGGTCCTGGACCGATTTTGGGCTTACTGAACCGATTTTAACTGAAAAAGAAGACTAAACAAGAAAAACGCCAAAAGGCATTATGGACGGGTTTTTGAAAAAAAGGTTAACCAAAAGATAAACCGGGCCGCCCGGCCACCCGCACGGACATCGCTATTCTAAAGGACGGAATTTTTCCTTGAAAAACCCGTCCAAAAAGAATGAAACTAGAAAAAGTGTCCATAGGACACGGATGCCCTGCCAAATGCCAGTCATAAAAAATATTACAAATGTACTTCAAATCAATCATAAATTATATTAAAATCATAAATGTAGGCGATAGAGCAATTAAGTTTTTCTAAAAATAGCCACAGTGACCTTGACCTGAGGTCATGACCTTGAAAGTCAAAGCAACTCGAGATATTAACATAAGAAACATTTGTGTGAAGTTCTATTAACATCCATCAATAAATATAGGCACTAGAGCGATGACAAATTTTTTCTAAAAATAGCCACAGTGACCTTGACCTTGAAAGTTGAAATAGCTGGAGATATTGTCATGAGGAACATTTGTGTGAAGTTATACTGAAATCGGTGAAGAAATGTAAGCGCTAGAGCCATGACAAAGTTTTTCTAAAAATAGCCACAGTGACCTTGACCTTGAAAGTCAAACTCGCTCAAGGTATTGTCATAAGGAACATTTGTGTGAAGTTATATTGAAATCAGTGAAGAAATGTAGCCGCTAGAGCGATGACAAAGTTTTTCTAAAAATAGCCACAGTGACCTTGACTTTGAAAGTGGAACTCGCTAGAGATATTATCATAAGGAACAATATATTGAAGTTATATTGAAATCGGTGAAGAAATATAGGCGCTAGAGTGATGACAAAATTTTCCTAAAAATAGCCACAGTGACCTTGACCTTGAAAGTTGAAATCACACGAGATATTGTCATAAGGAACATTTGTGTGAAGTTATATTGAAATCAGTTAAGAAATGTAGGCGCTAGAGCGATGCCAAAGTTTTTCTAAAAATAGCCACAGTGACCTTGACCTTGAGGTCATGACTTTGAAAGTCGAACTCGCTCGAGATATTGTCATAAGAAACATTTGTGTGAAGTTATATTGAAATCAGTGAAGAAATGTAGGCACTATAGCGATAACAAAGTTTTTCTAAAAATAGCCACAGTGACCTTGACCTTGTGGTCATGACCTTGAAAGTCGAACTCGCTCGAGATTTTTTATAAGGAACATTTGTGTGAAGTTATATTGAAATTGGTGAAGAAATGAAGACGCTAGAGCGATGACAAAGTTTTTCTAAAAATAGCCACAGTGACCTTGACCTTGAGGTCATGACCTTGAAAGTCTAACTCGCTCGAGATTTTTTTATAAGGAACATTTGTGTGAAGTTATAATGAAATTGGTGAAGAAATGTAGGCACTAGAGCGATGACAAAGTTTTTCTAAAAATAGCCACAGTGACCATGACCTTGAGGTCATAACCTTGAAAGTCAAACTCGCTCGAGATATTGTCATAAGAAACATTTGTGTGAAGTTATATTGAAATAAGTGGAGATATGTAGGTGCTAGAGCGATGACAAAGTTTTTCTAAAAATAGCCACAGTGACCTTGACCTTGAGGTCATGACCTTGAAAGTCTAACTCGCTAGAGATTTTTTTATAAGAAACTTTTAAGTGAAGTTATAATGAAATTGGTGAAGAAATGTAGGCACTAGAGCAATGACAAAGTTTTTCTAAAATCTAAAAATAGCCACAGTGACCTTGACCATGAAAGTCGAACTCGCTCGAGATTTTTTTATAAGGAACATTTGTGTGAAGTTATGCTATATCCCGCCTCACAACTATGTTGTGCGAGGGGATAAAAATATTACAAATGTACTTCAAATCAATCATAAAATATATGCATCAAGGGCAGATAATCCAAAAAACAAAAATGCAAGAGTTGTCTTCCTTGTTCATGACACATCGTCTCAGTGTGATGAATGCACCTGTAAAGTTTCATGAATATATTCCATACGGTTTAGGAGTTATGGCCCGGACACGGTTTACTATATGGAACTAAGTCAAGGGCAGATAATTCAAAAACCAAAAATGCAAGAGTTGTCTTCCTTGTTCATGACACATCGTCTCGGTGTGATGAATGCACCTGTGAAGTTTCATGAATATATTCCATACGGTTAGGAGTTATGGCCCGGACACGACATACCATTTGACTATATATGGATGTAAGTCAAGGGCAGATAATTCAAAAACTAAACAAGCAGGAGTTGTCTTCCTTGTTCATGACACATCGTATCAGCGTGATGAATGCACCTGTGAAGTTTCATTAATATATTCCATACGGTTTAGGAGTTATGGCCCGGACACGGTTTACTATATGGTACTAAGTCAAGGGCAGATAATTCAAAAACCAAAAAAGCAAGAGTTGTCTTCCTTGTTCATGACACATCGTCTCAGTGTGATGAATCCAAATGTGAAGTTTCATGAATATATTCCATACGGTTTAGGAGTTATGGCCCGGACACGATGTCACCGGACGAACGAACGGACGGACGGACGGACAGGGGTAAAACTTAATGCCTTGCCGGTATTCTCCGAATACGCGGGGGCATAAAAAGAAAAAAAAAAAAAAGAAAAAAAAAAAAAAAAAATGTCTCCACCGGGGTTTGAACTCACGCCCCTCAGATTCATAGTCAACAATAGGATTCGTAGTCCAGCACTCTATCCACTACACTGGCATTTGAAAAAAGGTTAACCAAAAGGTAAACCTGAAAAACACAAGTTTGAAAAATGACAATTTCCGCCAAAATTTTAGTCTTTTGCGCCATTAATGGATAATACATGAAAGCGGTACCTCGACTTATGCATCAGTCCTGATATTAAAACAATCTGCTACAGAATAGATGAAAAATATCACTTTGAAAAAAAGGTTAACCAAAAGGTAAACCTGGGACGACGCCCGCCCGCCCAACCGCCCGCCCGCCCGCCCGCCCGGACATCGCTATTTTAAAGGACGGATTTTTTTTAAAAACCCGTCCAATAATTAAAATTTTCAAAAAAATCGGTTCGAAAATTTCGCCAAGCCGTTATTTTGTAAAAACAAACAGACCTTTTTCCATTGACAATCCAAGCAAGTACACAAAAATGCCTGAAGCGAAATGTGTTAGACTGGTTCATTATCTAACTAGGTGAAAATCGGACAAGTCCACGTCGGGGTCTTTGATCTTATCACAGCGAAATTTGATCCGCGTGTCAAAATCATGTAATCTGATCTGTCCACTTGGGTGAGCGCAATTTGACCTGTGTGTCAAAATTATTAATCCGTGAAAACTGGCCTGAGGCGTTATCGGCAAACTGGCAAGGTACGAAAATAAGGTCAATAAATGCAGGACATACGCTAGTTTGTTTAGACAAGTCATTAATTTATGGCTTACTATAGGACCGGTATTTGAATATAATTTTTTTTTCACAGGGCGCAATTTTCAATACACACCTGTCATGTCTGAACATTGCTTGTTATGCCTTCAAGGGAAAATGCTTTATTTCACCCATTCTAAACGATATTTTTATTTAAGAATACGCTCCATTGAAACCAATAACATAAACCACATCATTTGTAGACAAAGCGATTTGTTTCAGGCTTGTGTAATCGTTAAATATGTATTTATATTCTTTTAAACACGGTTCGGCCATGTAAGATTTTCAATTACTCTCGTTCGGCCATGTTTTGTTTCGAGAGTAAAGAAATGTTTTTCGATTTTTTAACCCATTCAAAACGATTTTTTTAGAAATACGCTCTATTAAAATCAATCACTTAAAACAGGTGTGTGGGTTACGTCCTTGACTGCATTAATGTGTATTGTGTAAACGGAAACCGGATGACGTCATTTTCCGACCACGTTGCTGCACGTTGTCGCCATTTTGGTAAACAAAGCAATTTGGGCAAAATAAAATGCGTGAAATAAGAGAAATATTTTAAAAGTTTTTAAAAGGGGGAAAAAATATAGTGACCATCGAACTGTTCTTTTACTGCCCCAAGTCGGTTGTTTCCCTTTAGCGGTCTTCAGGTTCTGAGTGACCCCGATATTGGGAAAATGAAGGTAGATGAAATCTGGCGTAGAAAATGAAAGTAGATGAAATCTGAACGATGTGAGCAATAATTGCTGTTTATAATCGAGATACTGGTGCTCATATCCGTTGACAAGTGTAAGAGCAACCTCGGTATGTCATTCGTTACGCTAATAACACATTTTGAAATTGAAAATCGCCAACTGAGTATACGGAAATTACCGAAACCGATCGGCAATTTCCGTAATTTTTTGGCGAAATCTGGCTGGACCGATTTGGATTCTTCAGTTTCTCGAGCCCTGGTTCAAACGATACCCACAGCCTATGTCTAGGAGCAGAAATAAGCAAAATAATGTAAACGCCAGTTTTCTCTATATGAAGTGGGGTTTAGAGGTAGGTGTTCATTTCACAAACTTGTTCATATTGTTACCATCATCTACCTTGATCGGACTTATGCCAGAATTGGCTTCGTGCCGAAGTTGGCTTCACGTCACCATAAATGATGACTTCCTTGAAGAGGGGGTGTGTTACCTCCCTGCCATTATCTACCTTGGTAGATCATATGCATAGCTTCTAGGTTTATAACCACTCTCTGACAACTGCTTCAGTGAGTCGACTCTTTGGCTCAGGAATTACTTGAGTAGCCCTTTTTGTACCAAACAGAATCTTCCTCCTTATATATACCATGAGTCCATTTCAAACTTTAGGGGTGTCAGGTTGTGTTTCATCAAAATTTATTTGGAAAATGACCAAACTTTCTGCAAACAATGGAGGCCCTGATCAGATGCCGCGTTCTGCAGCGTCTGATCTGGGCCTGCACTGTTTGCCAGGGTACCCCTTTGGGAGTTTCTGGTACTAAATGGGTTAAAAACATGATTATTGATTTTTGACCTCAGTGTTAATACGGATGACGTCTGAACAATACAGGATAGTCAATTAATAATCAAAATTACTATTTGAGGAGGAAAGTCAGCAGTTTTACGGTCGGAAATTTGTTTTACGGTGGGTTCAAATGGGAGCTGCTTCTGATGTAAAATAACTTGTTCCCATATGCAGCAAATTCTTGCCTTAAGGAGCAGCCCCCTATGAGAGTGGATGAATTTCTAAAGATAGTGATCTCCCTTGAAAAGAAGCCTTTACTCTTTGACTCTGATCCCACTGCATAAATTAATTTAGCCATGGCCATTTACATTTAAACCAATCAAATTACTTGATGTAATTTATTCGTTCAAATTCGTAAACTGAATGACAAACAGTGTAGAGCCTGATCAGATGCCATCTGATCTGGCTCTACACGGTTTGCAAAGATAGGAGTTGTTGGGAACAGCAGGATAAGGGTTAACAGCCAAGGTCAATGTTGTTAAGGTTGTTCTGAGCTAGTAACCACAGGTTACCTTCGCAGGTCTTATCCATCTTACAAGTTCTTTGACCACCTAAACAGTATACTGTAATGATCCTAAGTATTGGAATAGACAGGCCTAAGCAAACAGGCAGACCCAGATCAGACTGCTCCTGAAGGAGCAGTCTGATCAGGGTCTACACTGTTTGCCATTCCATTTGCACCTTTTGGACTTCTTGCAGGATTGTAAAATAAGTATATTAAAATTTTAGGAGAATTACTGGAGGTTCTCAATGTGTCTGAATTTTTTGGATTTTTATGGTACACTACACAAACTAACAACTCTGTTCTTGTAACAGCAAATGAGAGAAGAAATGGACACAGAAATTATTTCAGCTATGTCGTGAGAAAACCTGGTTATTAGGAAAACATGTCCGTAAGAAATAATGGCGTCCAACATGGTGTCAGAAAATGATAAATATTAGGTAAAAATGATAACATAGATTGTGGGTGCTCGTTAGAACTGCCTCAGTGAGGCGGTCCTAACGAGTACCCACAATCTATGTTTTAAAGCAAAAATAAGGCAGATAATGTATACCCCTGCAAACCCCACTTTTCTCTATATAAAGTGGGGTTTCGGGGGTCTTCATTTCACGGACTTGTTATTGTTATGCCATTTGCAAACATTGCAAGTGCAAATCCCTGTGCACCCATCCAGTCCAATCAGCATCTTAGACTCTGCAGCTTGGATAGAGTCTGACATGGGTTTCTGTTGAAGATGGGTGTTTCCATTCCAAGGATGACCATGCTAAGCGAAACCAAGGCTATGCATATACCTGGGCTTCCTGGTTTCAGACAATAAGATTTTTTAAAGGTTTTCTCTATATAGGTCTATGTCAAACAAGTAGGCCCTGGGGCAGATCCATTTTTGACTCCAGGGCTGTAATTTGAATAACTTTGGTAGAGGTCCATTATGTGACGCTACATACCAAATATCGAAGACCTTGGTCTTCTGGTTTCAGACAAGAAGACTTTTTGAAGGTTTTTTGCTAATTTATCCCTATTTGTTGCTATGGCATAATGGCAAAAAGAGTTCTGCATGGAATCAAATTCTTTGAACAACTTTGAAAGATGACTACCCGAAGATCATTTCTGCCAAGTTCGGTTAGAATCTGTTAAGTGGTCGAGGTGTTGTTGTTCAAAGAAATTGTGGACAGATGGATGGACGGACAGGCGGAGGGACGACAATGGATGGTCAGTGATCACGGTCAGGTGAGCTAAAAACCCCAAAACAATAACTAACATACCTTTTCTCCACAAGATAAAAGCTTTGCATCTATCAATGATTGTATTTGTTTTATGAGATCTCTCTCTGGCAGCTGCGTATGAGCAAGAATTTCTTTGTATGAAACTGTCTCTGATATGTTAAACAATAACAACACAGCCATTTGGAAACTGCCCATAGTCACAATGTAGGGTTTCTTTAAATAATTTAACTTGAGCTCAGCTGAAAAGGAAATAAAAACTAGAACTGTCACAGGATCTGATTATAGCTCCGCTAAAGCGCTATCAGAAAAGAAAACTACAAGAAAAAAAAAATGTTTTCAGCTTTCAGCCTCTAATTAAAGGTGGTAAAAAGGCAATCCAGAGTTATGGTTCATGTGCTCTGCACATCTCATGGTGCTATACATTTGTGTGAAGTTTCATGAAAATAGCTCAAAAGGTTTTCAAGTTATGGAGCGGACAAGGTTAAAATTGTCATTTTTCAATGTTCAAAGGGCAATAACTCCAAAAGTAGGCAATCCAGAGTTATGGTGCATGTCCTCAGCACATCGTCTCATAGTGCTTTACATTTGTGTGAAGTTTCATGAAACTAACACAAACAGTTTTTGAGTTATGATGAATAACAGAATTACAGAATCACATCCAAAAGCAGGGCTATAATTAACCCTTTTTGTACCAAATGGAATCTTTCACCTTATATATAGCTGGAGTCCATTTCAAAATTTAGGGGTGTCTGGTTGTGTTTTCTTCAAAAACTATTTGGAAATTGGCTTAACTTTTCGCAAACAGTGTAGTCCCTGATCATACGCTGCATTTTGTGGGCCTGCACTGTTTGCCCTGGTATCCGTTTTGGGCTTTCTTGTACTAATGGGTTAACCCTTGTCCTGCTAATCCCGGATATGCCTTATCTTTGAAACAATGTAGATCCAGATCAAATGGCTTCTGACGAAGCCATCTGATCAGGATCTACATTGTTTGCCATTCAGATTATGAATTTGTTGCAATAATTTGCATCAAGTAATCTGATTGGTTGATAATCGGTAGTGGGTGTGGCATATATAAATATTCAGCAGGACAAGGGTTAAAGTACTATGTTCCCAATTTCTTGTTAAAAACATACATCGTGGGTACTTTTCAGTATCATAATGAGGTGACTCTGACAAGTACGCACAATAAATATTCTAAAGAAGCCATCTGATCAGGATCTACACTGTTTGTCATGCAGTTTGTGAGCTGAACAAAAGTATTATAGCAAGTAATTTGACTGGTTGATAGTCAGAAATGGGTGTTGCTGAATTAATTTATACAGCAGGATACACGTTAATAACACCTTTGTTTAATAAAAATGTGAAAATTTGTCCCTAAAATATCCCCCATTACTTCTCTCTTTACCTAGCTATCTGACAGTATGAACCACATTTATCTCCTTTATAACATGCTTGATGCTAGGGGCAAGTTATTCAAAACTAATGATGTCATTGTTAACGTATTATTAAAACTGTTTATTATATTGGGCTCATTTATCACGTTAAATAAACAAACTGCTCCTAAGACATATCATTGCGATATTAACACACCCATGTGGTAAAATGACACCTTTCATATCTCCAGGATATTTAACTTTTAAGATGCAGAGAAAAACATCATCTGTTTATGGTGTCTGCTTCATCTTCTTGCAAACTTTTTAAATATATTTTTGCACACAGTCAGTGTGAACCCTGATCAGACCCTGATCTTGGGCCAAACTGTTTGCAACAAGGACTTTTGAAGTAACCGGCAGACGACAAAGCTGACGACAATTGTCGTGATCGGCATTTTATGGGTGAATTTTTCTTATTTCTTGTCCAAACATAGTCTGTTTTGTTTGCTTGTTTGAGTTGAGGTTTTACATCCCCGTCAACACTATTAAGGTCATTTTGGAGACATTGCTTCCTATTTTGTTGGACTTTTACCCAACATTGAGATGAAATGACATCTCAAGACCTACCGTCAATGGAAACCGCTAGGGTTTAAGGAGCGGTCCGACTTGCATCACTTTTCCTGGGCAGGCTTAGACCTAAGCTGTTTACCAGTACTCAAGTTCGGTCGGTTTCAGCTCTGTGCGGAAGCACTGTGCAGCCCAATCTATTTTTCAAGGCCCCGATGGGTGGGGGCGCAAACATAGTCTGTAGGTACTTTGTTTGTTTGTGTTGAAGTTTTATGTCCCCATCAACACTATTTAGGTAATTTTGGAGACATTGCTTGCGATTTTGTGGAACTTTTACTTGACACTGAGGTGAAAGGACATCTCAAGCTCTACCGCCCAAAGAAACTGCTAGTGTTTAAGGAGCTGTCTGATTAACACCATTTTTCCTAAGCAGTTTACCAGTACACTAGTTTCGTCAGTTTCAGCACTGTGCTAAAGCACCATACAGCCCAATCTATTTCTCCAAGCCCCTATTGGCGGTGGTGCATTGTAGGTGTTTACTAGAACCACCTCATTCTAACGAATATCCACAATCCACATTTCTGAGCGAGAAAAATATGTATACCCTTTTAAATCCCATTTTTCTCTATTTAACATGTGTCTTTATTACATGGTCTTGTTGACTGGTCCCACTGAAGACGACAACCCCTACTTCTGAAGAAGCCATCTGATCAGGATCTACACTGTTTTTCATGCATTTTGAGAAATGAACAGATACATTATATCAACTAATTTGATTGATTGGTGTGGCTAAATTAATTTATTCAGCAGGATAAGGGCTAAACTGATGTGGCATCTACTGAAGCAAAGAACTTACCAGAACAAAAACTATGCATCCATGTCAGTTTTCTACCACTGTATTTTTGGTTGTAAAAATTTTCAAACTGAAAACAGATACAAAGTGTCAGAACAGAGGAAGTTAGTTTACAGATGAGATCAGTCTGCTTTGCTATCTAAGCAGTCTAATCAAAACAGGTGTGATTTTAAGCATATTAGAAACCAATGGGTTCTTCGCACTTGCCCATCGGGGCTTGGAGAAATAGATAAGGCTGCATGGTGCTTCCATACAGAGCTGAAACTGACCACACCTGAGTACTAGTAAACCGCTTAGAAGGTCTAAGCATGCCCAAGAAAAGTGGTGTGAGTCAGACTCTCCAGTGCATATAAGCTTTTGGGTTTCATTGAGCGCCAGGGTTTGAGATGTCATTTCATCTCAATGTCGGTAAAATTCCCACAAAATTGGAAGCAACATCTCCAAAATGGCATAAATAGTGTTGATTGGACATTAAACCTCAATTGAAACACACAAACAAAACCAATAGGTTCTTCCCTTATACTTAACCTTTCTAGTGCTTAGTATGTTTCACAGGCAGCATTATCAGTGTTTTGCAAGATACATAAAACAAAATCTTTAATACTGTCGAATAGCCCCCGCCCATCGGGGCTTGAAGAAATAGATGGACTGCATGATGCTTCCACGCAGAGCTGAAACCGACCCTCACACGAGTACTGGTAAACTGTTTAGAGGATCTAAGCCTGCCCAGGCAATGTAGTGCGTGTCGGCCCGTCCATGTTTATAAACCCATTGGTTTCATTGGGCGGCAGGGCTTGAGATGTCTTTTCATCTCAATGTCGGGTAAAAGTCCCACAAAACTGAAAGCAATGTCTGCAAAATGACCTTTACAGTCTTGACGGGGACGTTAAACCTCAAATCAAACAAACAAACAATACTGTCTAATACTATGGAAATCTTGTTCTGGGTGTTATTTGCATCAGAGCCTGGCAAAAAGTTGTTAGTTAAAGTTAAATGAACCCTTAATATGCCAATCACAACAATTGTGGTCTGCTTTTTCAGCAAAATACAACCATACTAGACACTGAACTTGATATACATGCAGCAAACACATAAGAATTCTTTATTTTTATGTCCTTTTTCTGGGTAGAATAACCTAGGAAGTGAGAGTTTTCATCTCAAGGAAAATCCAGGATTTGCTTATCTGGCCAACAAGAAAGGTCTTGCTTTTTGTGCGGATGTTTATGAATCTGAGGGGAGCCTCATGCATCTGCAAAGCAAGCTTCTGTTCAATCTGTTGCTATACTTAACTTTCAATGAAGAGCCCTGTTCAGATCAGATGGCTACATCAGATCAGGATCTACACTGTTTGTCATGCAGTTTATGAATTGAACAAATAAATTAAATCAACTAATGCAGGATAAGTTTTAAACATATATTCAGGGAGTTTATACTATCACCCAGATATCTTCTAGTTGTCTTTTTTGCGTGTATGTTTCATGCTTTTGTCATTTGAAGTTCTTTCCTGGACAGTATATTTGATTTATCCATTATAATATGCCTCTTTATTTGAGGCATGGACTGGTTTTTGCGTGAGACACATCGTCTCATGATGGGTAACATTTCTGCCAAGTGATTTCAAAATCCATCCAGAAATAAGAAAGTTATTGACTGTGTTTAAGATTCGGACCCTTTTTTAACCTTTAACCTCTCAGTACGACCTTGGCCTTGGAGGGACGGACCTGGGTTTTGTGTGAGACAGATCGTATCACATGATGGCTAATATTTCTGCCAAGTAATTTCAAAATCCATCCAGAAATAAGAAAGTTATTGGCTGTGTTGAAGATTCGAAACCTTTGACCTCTAACTACAACCTTGACCTTGGCAGTACGGACCTGGTTTTGCGCGACACATTGTCTCATGATGGTTAACATTTCTGCAAAGTAATTTTAAAATCCATCCAGAAACTAGAGCTGTCAGAGGATCTGACTATAGCCCCGCTATAGCGCTATCAGAGGAGTAAGACACATTGACTCTAAAAGCTTTTAACCTATCAGGGGAGCTTTCTTAGTTCCAGAGAAAACTTTAATATTTTTTTTTTTCTTTGCTGGGGAGATAACCCCAAGAGTAATGTTGTTGGCCATTATTTACTTACATCCACCTAATGTTCATGTTTATACAAAGTTTCAGCTTTCTAGCTTTCTTAGTACCTGAGAAAACTGTATCGAAAATATTTTTCATGGTTTGATGGTTAGAAAAGTGAAATGATTTTTTTACTTGCAGAAAATATCCTATCAGGGGAGATAACTCCAAGAGTTATGGGCCTTTGGCCATTATTTTGGTAAGGGCCATACATCCACCCACTTTTCATGTTCATACAAAGTTTCAGTATTCTAGCTTTCTTAGTTCCTGAGAAAACTGTCACCAAACCTTTTCATTTATTAAAAAAAACTATACTATCAGGGGAGATAACTCCAAAAGTAATGGGCCCTCGGCCATTATTTTGGTTAGCTCCCTATATCCACCCATTGTCCACATTTATGCAAAGTTTGAGGTTTCTAGCTTCTTTAGTTCCTGAGAAAACTGTGACCAAACATTTTCATTTAAAAAAAACCTATATTTTCATTTATTTAAAAAACCTATCAGGAGAGATAACTCCAACAGTTATGGGCCCTTGGCCATTATTTTGGTAAGCTCCCTATATCCACCCATTGTCCACATTTATGCAAAGTTTGAGCTTTCTAGCTTCTTTCGTTCCTGAGAAAACTGTGACCAAACATTTTCATTTAAAAAAACCTATCAGGGGAGATAACTCCAAGAGTTATGGGCCCTTGGTCATAATTTCGGTAAGGTCCGTGGAGGCACCCATTGTCCACGTGTATACAAAGTTTTAGTTTTCTAGCTCTCTTAGTTTCGGGGAAAACTGTGACGAAAAAATAACGGAATAACGGAATTACGGAATTACAGAATTACAGAATTACGGAATTACAGAATTACGGAATGACAGGGCAAATCCAATATAGCCCCACTATAGCGGGGCTATAATAAGAAACTTATTGACTGTATTTAAGTATCGAATGGACGGACGAATGACAGGGGCAACGATATATGCCCTTCCACCATTCTTAGAATGGCCGGGGCATAAAAAATAAACTAGTTTGGGAATTTATTTTCTTTACCTACCATTGAAACACTTTTTTCTAATTCCTGAGGTATAGCAAATGTCGGTAGATTACTCTGCCCAATGGGCCAAGCACCTGCCTGGAAAATAAAAATGAAGCATTAACTCATTAACATTTTTTAACCCTTGTCCTGCTGAGCCCAGATATGCCTTATCTTTGAAACAATGTAGATCCAGATCAGATGGCTTCTGAAGAAGCCATCTGATCAGGATCTTCATTGTTTGCCATCTAGTTTATGAATTTGTTGCAGTAATTTGCATCAAGTAATCTGATTGACTGATAATCAGTAGTGAGTGTGACATATTTAAATATTCAGCAGGACACGGGTTAAACTCTGAAAAATTTGATACATAAAGAGAATACATGCAGCAAGCTATGTGTAGTGTCATTTGTCATTCACTACATATCACTTAGTTACCATAAAATTAATCATAAAAATTCAGACACCTTGAGGACTTGCTATAATTCTCCTAAAATTATAACAAATTTGTTTCAAGATCCAGCAAGGAATCCAAAAGGTGCAGACAGAATGGCAAACAGTGTACACCCTGATCAGGCTGCTCCTTCAGAATTCTTATCTGGGTCTGCACTGTTTGTATAGGCCTCTCTGTTCCAATAGTCAGAATCATTATGGTAGTTATATAACAAAACAGTCTGTCTCTGGTAGAAACCATAACTAAGCAATGACCAGAAATTCAACTTCGGTGAAGTTGATGTCGCACCTGCTCCCCACCTGCCCCACACAAAAAATATAAGTTTATTTAAGGCAGAAGAAATGAATATAGGGCTTTGAGAAGAATCCATAGCCTATATATGTGAGGTAAAAACAGACTAAGTTCACAATGTGGAAAAAGTGATAAAAATTGATCCCAAGATAAAGTCAAAACCACATGCACATCCTCATACCATAGCAAAAACACACACAAAGTTTTAAAATGATCAATATAAAACTGTAAGAGAAGTTGCGATGACAAGAGGTACCTATTGTATATCAATTGAAGCTTAAAATTGGCTAAGTTCACAATGTGCAAAAAGTGAAAAAAAAAAAATTCTGAGAATTATGTCGAAACCACATGCACAACCTCATACCATGGCGAAAGCACACGCAAAGTTTCAAACTGATCGGTATAAAACTGCAAGAGGAGTTGCGATGACAAGAGGTACCTATCATATATCAATTGAAGGTTAAAAATGACTAAGTTCACAATGTGGAAAAAGTGACAAAAAATGATCCGACGATAAAGTCCAAACCACATGCGCATCCTCATACCATGGCAAAAGAACACGCAAAGTTTCAAAATTATCGGTATAAAACTGCCAGAGGAGTTGCGATGACAAGAGGTACCTATCATATATCAATAGAAGGTTAAAAATGACTAAGTTCACAATGTGATAAAAGTGACAAAAATTTATCCGAAGATAAAGTCCAAACCACATGCGCATCCTCATACCATGGCAGAATCACACACAAAGTTTCACAATAATCGGTATAAAACTGTAGGAGGAGTTGCGATGACAAGAGGTACCTATCATATATCAAATGAAGCTTAAAAATGGCTAAGTTCATAATGTGCAAAAAGTGGAAAAATATAATCTGAAAATTATGTCGAAACCACATGCACATCCTCATACCATGGCAAAAGCACATGCAAAGTTTCAAAATGATCGGTATAAAACTGCATGAGGAGTTGCGATGACAAGAGGTACCTATCATATATCAATTGAAGGTTAAAAATGACTAAGTTCACAATGTGGAAAAAGTGACAAAAAATGATCCGACGATAAAGTCCAAACCACATGCGCATCCTCATACCATGGCAAAAACACACGCAAAGTTTGAAAATAATCGGTATGAAACTGTAAGAGGAGTTGCGATGACAAGAGGTACGTATCGCATACCAAAAAATGACTAAGTTCACAATATGGAAAAAGTGACAAAAATTGATTTGAAGATTAAGTCCAAACCACATGCGCATCCTCATACCATGGCGAAAGCACATGCAAAGTTTCCAAATGATCGGTCTAAAAGTGTAGGAGGAGTTGCGATGACAAGACATCCAGTGTAAAATGTTGACGGACGGACGGACGAACGGACGAACGGACGGACGAACGGACGGACGGACGGACGGAAACTTGCACGCCTATGTCTTCCTGCTAAAGCAGGTGCGACAAAACCAGAACAAGCAATCTGGATAAAGTCTCATGCTTAAGGAAAACACACTTGGCATTTGTGGGGATTGAACCGTCTACCTTTCGATCTCAAATCTGATGCATTACCACCGTACCACCTGCATCATGGAATCTTTTCTACTGTCGCAATCTCCCTGCCTCTGATTCAAGAAGGGCAGTGGCTGCAAAAGTCTGTCCTCTGTACTGGTTAAATAGTGATCTGCCCTGGAAAAATATCCTTAACCAAACTGACTGGTTTGATATGACCAAAAAGGTGTTAACTGGGCCGTTACACTCCAAACAAACATTACAAAACAGAAGCTTTCTGTGGCATCTGATCTGGGTCTACACTGTTTGCCAAACCCAATACACAATTCCATTCCGCACACTATAGATAACCTTATTATGCTACATGCTCACCCTACAGCGATAAGAACTAGAGCTATCACTAAAGGTGATGAATACCCCCACAAAAAACTGCAATTTTTTCACTTGAAAGGGGCCATAACTATGTCGAAAATTGACTAATTGTAGTGGAAATCGAACTTGACCTGTATTTTATGATGTTACATCAGTGTACCAAAAATTATAAAAATCGGTGAAGCTCTTTTTGAGTTATCGTCCGGAAACCATGAATTTTGCAATTTTTTTCACTTGAAAGGGGCCATAACTAAGTCGAAAATTGACGAATTGTAGTGGAAATCGAACTTGACCTGTATTTTATGATGTTACATCAGTGTACCAAAAATTATAAAAATCGGTGAAGCGCTTTTTGAGTTATCGTCTGAAAACCAAGTCAACAGACCGACCGACCGACAAGCTCACTCCTATATACCCCCCCAAATTTCATTTGTGGGGGTATAATAACATGGCTTTTTTCTATAAATAACTGTTATCTTGATTTCAGTGATTGTCATGTGGACTTTTGCACTGAAGAGCTTCTATGCTTAGTTACCCCTTTGAGTACCAAATGGAATCTTCCACCTTATAATGACTGGAGTCCATTTCAATATTTAGGGGTTTCAGGTTGTGTTTTCTTCAAAATTTATTCGAGAAATGGCTTAAGTTTTTGCAAACAGTGTAGGCCCTGATCAGACACCGCATTCTGATCTGGGCCTGCACTGTTTGCTGAGGTACCCCTTTAGGAGTTTCTGGTACTGAATGGGTTAATAGTAACTTTGGCTTGACTTTCAAACAACTGACCAGAAAAAGAACCATTTTACATGATGTGGCTCATTTACTTGAGTGCTGTAGACAGACAAAAATGATTAAACTTACCTGTAAAACTAGAATAGAGAAGTTGAGCCCCAGGTCAAAGGACTGACCCCTAAGGAAAGCATTGAAGTTTTCATTAAGACCATTGCTAATCTTCATATCAGTAAACATTCGGTGTAGTTTGTTGGTAAATTCATAACCACATGCTTGCTGAAGTGGAAAAATGAAAACAAAGCAACATTAGTAAAGGAAAACATATGTTTTAGTTTTATTCTTAAACATCAGGGCCTGATTGTTCATAACTATGTCGTTAATTTATGTTACATTAAAACTTTGACCATTTAATATGGCAAATATGTTAATATTTTTGCTGAAAAAATTTGAGTAGCTACTCATATCTTTATTTTCAGCAAAAGTACTAGTTAGATAGAATAGTTTCTCAAACACTTTAACATTTTGATAACTAACAAGTTTGTTAAGCTATTAAGTTGTACCAGTTGTTCAAAGCATTGTTAGCTTACTAATAAACAAAATCATTAGTGGGAAAACTTTAACTGTTCTAGTATTGAAGTACAATATCTGATACTGTTTGTTTGATTTGAGGTTTCACATCCCCGTCAACACTGTAACGGTCATTTGGAGATGTTGCTTCAAATTCTGCGGGACTTTTACCCGACACTGAGATGAAATGACATCTCAAGCCCTGCCGCCCAATGAAACCAATAAGGTTTTTAAGCATGGAGAGTCCGACTCACACCGCATTGCCTGGGCAAGCTTAGATCCTCTAAGCAGTTTACCAGTACTCGTGTGCGGTTCGGTTTCAGCACTGCGTGGAAGCATCATGCAGCCCATCTATTTCTTCAAGCCCCGATGGGCGGGGGCTACAATATCTGATATACCTTTGCATATGCAATGAGGCACTTCTAACGAGCACCCACAAATCAAAGTTTGGACTAAACATACATTAATGATCCTAAGTTTTGGGACAGATAGGCAAAAGCAAACAGTGCAGACCATGATCAGACTAATCAGGGTCTATACTGTTTGCCATTCCATCTGCACTTTTAGGACTCACAGCAAGTCCTCAAGGTGCCCGGATTTTTGTTATTTTTATGTTAAGCAAAATTGATAAAGTTTTCCCTGACACCCCTGAGCTTCTGCAGTGGACTCCATCATTGAATTTGGAGATGTCATTGTTGTCAGCATGAATGTCAGTAAAATCTGTTAACAGATTGGCATAAAGTGTATATTTGTTTGTTTGAGCTGAGGTTTTACGCCTGTCAACACTATTTACATAGATGCCAACCCTAAATGTTGCTTATCAGGAATATGAAAGACACTTTTCAGGAATCTGGGGACATTTTCAGGAATGCCACGTATTTCACAATAAATGTTGTAAAAAATCTACAAAATACACATACACAAGACAAACTTCAATATCACCTAGTATGGTACCCTCTTCCTCCCTCCCATAGGCATAACAGAGTTCTGTTGTTTTACATAGGTAGCTGACTTGGCCTTTCTTAGAAGTTCATCAGAAAATGTTTGTTTATAAGAAAACTTGTAAAGTATATACTTCCAAGTCTGAAATCCCAATCGGTTTAAAAATGCCAAGATAGATTTATTTTCAGTTTTTAATACCGCTAAGTCACTGTATTTTTTGGTCAAAACATGACAGCGACAGTCATCCCGGGCGCCGTGTGAGATGGAAAAGTCTGTCTTACAAACATCGCAGAAAGCATAATATTGTCCAGCCTTCGATGGCTTCAGTACTGGCCACAGATTTGAATAATCTGCAATGAATTTCTGCATCACTCTACACTTTTTGGAATAGGAAGCCATTTTGATTTGTATGACGTCGGGTTCGCAATCTTGCAATTTTTATCCAGCTATAGTTACGGTTTTCCAATAAACAATGCACAAACCAGTCTGTTTTTCAAGGGGAAACAATCCAATTTACTACCGGTGAACAGGTATAACTTTCATAGGTGTACAGGTAGACGCGACTTCCGTTATTTTATCCGGTACCGTTTTTTGCCGGAATTTTTATGCCCGAAATCATAATGCGGAAACCAGACCTGAACATCAGTATGATTCCGCAAAAATCGGAATGGTTGGCATCTCTGTATTTAGGTCATTTTGAAGAAGTTGCTTCCTATTTTATGGGACATTTACCTGACATTGAGACGAAATGACATCTCAAGCCCTACCACCCATAGACACTACTTGGGTTTAAGGAGCAGTCCGACTCGCATCACTTTTCTTGGGCAGGCTTAGACCAAAGTGGTTTACGAGTACTCAAGTTTGCTCGGTTTCAGCACTGTGCGGAAGCACCATGCAGCCCAATCTGTTTCTTCAAGCCCAGATGGATGGGGTTGCTCATAAAGTGTTTAGATACCTGTATTTGTCAACAGAATTGAAATGGTTTATCAGGATACTGTTTGCATAGGACCTAAGTGGTATATAGCGTGAAAAGGTTAACTCTTGACCGGCTGAATAAAATTAATTTTGCCTCACCCATTTCTCACTATCAGCCAATCAAAATGTTGTCTTTCTTTTCTTTTTTTTACCCTATCCAGATTATTTCACTTATTTTAAGCCAATTCTTAATCAATGGTGTGGGCAGGCCAGAGTACCCCAGGAAAAACCACTTGATGCAATCTATTCCTACAAATTCATCAATCGAATGATGATCAGATGTTTTGTTTGTTTTATTGGAGGTTTTACATCCCCGTCAACACTATTTAGGTAATTTTGGAGACATTGCTTCCAATTTTGTGTGAGTTTTACCCGACAAAAGATGAAATGACTTCTCAAGCCCTGCTGTCCAATGCAACCAATAGGCTTTATATGCATGGACGGTCCGACTTGCACCACTTTGCCTAGGCAGGCTTAGATGCTTTAAGCTGTTTACCAGTACTCATGTGCTGTCGGTTTCGATCTGTGTGGAAGTCCCATGCAGCCCAATCTATTTCTCCAAGCTCTGATGAGCGGGGGCCCTTTTATAATGTTTGTTTGTTTGATTTGAGGTTTAACAGAAAATGTCGTAAATATCGGTATTGGCGGACCATATTGTGATACGATTTTTTTCTGAACTGTATCACGATATACCGATAATACAGCACATCACTATACACTAGTAATATAAATGCACCACTTTGACTGGGCAGGCTTAGACCTTCTAATAGGTTTACCAGTACTCATGTGCGGTGGGTTTCAGCTCTGCGTGGAAACACCATGCAGCCCAATCTATTTCTCCAAGCCCTGATGGGCAGAGGCCACCTGATCAGATGCGTCTTCAGAGGTTTTGCAAACTTAGGATATATCCACTTTTGTTCTGATACGGTGTGATACATACCTTTAACTTGTCTATCATTAATTCTTCTGCATCCATGGATGCTGTCTGTCCATGTATTAATCTTTTTGCTAACATTCTAGAATAGTGCTGAAAAAAAATACATACACAGAATTTAGTACAAGTGTTGTATAGGCATGCGTTAATCTCTTTGCCAAAATTCTAGAATAGTGCAGAAAGAAAACCAAACACCAGTTTTCATGTCATACAGGTAATAATGTAGCATTTGTAAAATACCGTAATGATCCTAAGTATTGGGACAAACAATCTAAGCAAACAGTGCAGACCCAGATCAGACTGCTCCTGAAGGAACAGTCTGATCAGGGTCTACACTTTTTGCCATTCCATCTGTGCTTTTTGGACTCTTTGCGGGATCGTGGAACAAATCTGTTAAAATTTTAGGAGAATTACAGCATGCCCTCAAAATGTCCAAATATTTAGGATTTTTATGGTATTAAACATTTTGCCAAAATTCAAGAACAGTGCTGGAAGAAAAAGAAACAAGAATTTGCTTTTCTATAAAAACTCATATGTCTCCTCAGGGCTCAAGCTAGAGGGCGACTCAGGCGAAGAAGTCGCCCTGTTGGGGCTCACTTCGCCGACTTTGGCGATGAAAGCGAAAAAAACTTCGCCCGTTTTTTCGGTGTCTTCCTTGTGAAAAGTAACGGTAAACTGACAACGTTAGATCCACGTGTGTCATAAAATCTCAGTAATTACACTGAACAAAGCTATCTGTGTATTCTGCACTTCGTGCCAATTGGAGTTTGGTACGGTTATGTAATTTAATTCTAATCGTTAGCTCATGCCGCTCGAGCCACTTGCAACACGCTTAGTAGTCTTGTACTGTCATAAATCTCGGTTGATTGCACAAATATTTTATTGCAATAAGAGCCAATTCAGATTACACAAGATTACGTAACTTAAACGGGTATATTTTTACCTATATTTTTACCGTTAACTCGTGCCAAAGTCCGGGTGCGAAAGTACTTTGTTAAGTACTGTTGTATACAGTAATAAGATTATTCCGACCGGTGACATTGACAATGCATTAGGATTTAATAAATTTTAAATATAGATGGTTTATTTGTTTCGCCATTAATTTGTTTGTACATTACTTTTGAATCCATCAATCGTTTTCATTTTTTATGGACAACAACAAAAGTAGGTTGCAATTTTTTATTTTGTAAGTGAAAATAATTATTTCCTGCCGGTTAATATTCAGTAATTAGCCAAATTCATAAAAAAATAACAACTGATTTTCATCTAGCGAGGTTGTTCCCCCTTGTTTCTATAATAATAGTCTGTTTTAAAATACAATTGTGACAGGAACTTAGTGAAATGATCTAGCTATTACACAGAAACCTCTTTACTTTATAACACCATTCATTATAACATGGCTGGATATAACAAAAGTTACAGCTTGCCCTAATACAGTAAAATTACTATATTAACCAAAAGTGGTCTCTGATCAGGGGTCAGTGTATGCAGAAAACAGAAAAATAACTGCAGCCAACCAAATAAGCTTTTTAAAGCAGAATTAGTCTTCATTTCAGGTGGTCTTAATAGCATAATTGATTGATACCCCTATAAAACACACTTTTCTCCAAATAGGGGTTTACAGGAGAACTCATTACATTGTTGTTGTCCGGTTTTAAGCCGCACCCACTTCTCCCTAGACCCAGCAAACTTCTCCCTATTTTCCAAGGAGGGAGAAGTCACTTCTCCCAAATTTTTTTGGCTAGCTTGGGCCCTGCTCCTATCAGCGGTTTATATGTCATTTGAAGAAATTGTTTACGCACAGATGCATACACGTATGGATGGACGACAGACAAAATGTGATCACAAAAGCTCCCCTTGTCACTACATTTTTAACAGTTTTGAAACCAAAAAGCTGTCAGCTAATTAAATGTATTGCTGAAGTATTGTAATCTCACAGGCAGGTAGCAGTGAGCAATCATCACCATCTAACATCTCCTTTTTCTTTAAGACTTTCATTACCACTACCACAGTCCGAGAGAGATAATGATATCTTGATATAATAGCTGGATTGTAACACTCCACTAGAGAACTGGTAGAACCTAGGAGTGTATGTACACAAGACGAATGTTGTTCATGAATGGGGTCAAATACAGAGGACCCTCACTATATCAACAGTATTTTTTCCCAACAATTTGCCGCTATAGTGAATTTGCCGCTCTAAAAACCCAATAAGCAGTAGTATAATAGGTAAGAAAGGACTTTTTTCCTTTAATTTCTCCAAGAAACAAATGTTGTGGACATACAAATCTTGTGGACATTTGTTAGAATAGACTTGCCAAGGCGATTCTAACAAATATCCACAAAATGTTTTCTTGGCGTATCAAATTATTACAATCTTCTTGAAACTCACCATTAACCCATATTGTACTGGAAACCTCAGAACGGCTGCATAATGCGGCGTCTGATCAGGGCCCACATTGTTTGCAAAAAGTTCAGCCGTTTTCCGATTAAATTTTGAAGAAAACACAGCCTGACACCCATAAATTTTGAAATGGACTCCTGCTATATATAAGAAGGAAAATTCCTGAGCTAAGGATTTATTCCAGTGAAATTGTCGCTATGACAAGATTTGTCGTTATATCGAATGTCGGTAATATCATAGCCCCAGATAAGAGGGGGTATCCACATACTATTTTTCTTATTTCTGCATGGAAATGTATGTTGTGGGTATTCAATAGAAGCGCCTCAGCGAGGCGCTTCTAATGAATACCCACAACATATGTTTCCGTGCAGAAATAAGAAAAATGTCAGTATTTTCAGATGAAAAAAGCACCTTATCTGGAGCTATGCGGAATAGAGTGTGGACTGTACCTACCCTTTGGTACACATCTTTGTCATCTAGATATTTGAACACAGTTATACAAGATGCCAGTTTCTGGTCAAGTTCCGACTCTGACGAGCCTTTGGAACTTTTCTTTAATAAATTATCACAGTATTTGGCTAACTGAAAAGAAAGAAACACAAACCTCTTAACATTCAAGGGGAATGAGAACACCTGACTTATTTTCCACCATTTTTCAAAGGGAGACTACTTTTGGGACTTCCTGTTTGCTTTTCTATAAGCACTGTCCCCCTAGAAAGGGGTCTACCCTTAAAGGAAAGAATTTGCTCCTCAGGAGCAAATTCTTTTCCTTTAAGAGTTGACCCATATTGACATAGGAAACAAAAATGTTTTTACAGGAGTTGCCTGCCCTTAATGCTTTTGTGATAAAGAGGGACACCTTACTGACTTGTGATTATTAAAGAACTTATTGTGCTTTAATAGACATGCTCCTAAGACCATTTTGGACATGTTGGGTTCAACCAAGGATGTGGAAAGTTGGTATTAGGAACATACTGTTGTTTTGTTTGATTTGAGGTTTAACTTCCCCTTCAACACTATATCGGTCATTTTGGAGATGTTGTTTCCAATTTTGTTGGTCTTTTACCTGACACTGAGACGAGTGACATCACAGCCCTACCACCCAATGAAACCAATAGGGCTTATATGCACTGGAAGTCTGACTCGCACCACTTTGCATGGACAGGCTTAGTCAGTCTAAGCGGTTTAATAACAGTACTTTCAGCTCTGCATGGAAGCATTGTGCAGCCAAATCTATTTCTCCAAGCCCCAAACATACTGTTGTATTTGACTGTGAACTATTAAGGACTTCCTAGTGCTTACAAGTAAATACGGTAAACAGGTAGCTTTGTCCATCAATGTCAATCCAGTGATATCCAACAAACACTTTGCAGATGGGTGTGGCAAAATTGATTTAGTCAACAGGATAAAGGTTAATAATTGGAATGTTGTATGTCAATTTTAACTAGAGAAAGCGACCAGTGGGTCACGTATACCCCCGGCCAGCGCCATACTCTGATATAGCTTTCAAGCTTGTATGTAATATGAATGAAGATGTCAAGAAGCTATAAGAATCTATAAATGTGCTTGTAAAAGCTTAACTAAACATAAAATTTCTAAATGGACCAAGGGAGTGAGGGCATCAAAGTTACTGAAGGAGTGGGGTATCAATGTTACTGAAGCAGCAGGGTGGGTAATGCATCAATGAAATCTTTGGACTGGTATGCAACATCGATACAAGTATGAAATGAATTTGTCTTAGAGTTTAGAACATACAGGCAATCTATAAACTTTGACATAAAACTTTAACCAAATGTAAAATTTCTAAGTCCATGACCTTGAGGTCCAGGTCGCCGTGGGTGGGGGAAGGGACATATATCACAAAATGTTGGGACTGGTACATTGATGCAAGTATCAACTGAATTTGTCTTAGAATTTAGAACATAATAGGCATCTATAAACTTGGTCATAAAACTTTAACCAAATGTAAAATTTCAAAGTCTGTGTCCTTGACCTCAAGGTCACTGTGGGGGGTGGGACATGCATCAATGAAATCTTTAGACCAGTATGTAACTTCAGTGTAAGTATCAACTTAATCTATCAAAGGGTTCAGAAGATACAATCTCCTAGACGCAAAACTTTAACCAAAATGTTAACGGACGGACAGACGGACGGACGGACGGACAGACGGACACATGGACGAACAGCAGGACGAAAACTATATACCTCCATAGTATACTTCGTATACCGGGGGTATAATGATGTTATGAAGGCATTGGGTAATGCTAAAATTGCATGTTCATGAAGAATTTTAGTATACTGCAGTGTACATACTTTCACCAGAAACTGACAACTGCCCTTCTTGAAACAGCTGAAGGGAGGGAATGATCATGAAATATTCACGGACAATCTCCATAAAAGAATGCTGCAGAACCCAATGGTGACTACCACTACCTCCTGATCACCAAATAAGCACACCTTTAACCTTTTGTTCAAAACGGATTAACCCAGAAAATGCCAAAAAACGACAAGTGTCGTCTCCTTTGCCATCTGTAGGTTACCTTATAAGTATTTTTTGCAAACAGTGTGGACCCAGACCACACTGTCTGCATGTATACAAAAATATTTTAAAACATTTGCAAACAACTACAGCAGATGACATAAGCAGACAACATTTTTTGAGATGTAGTTTTTCTCGGCCTCTTAGGTATATATGAAGCGCATATCTTTATTTATTCATTGGTATGACTTACCAACTCTGGTGACCTGCAGGGTTGCTTTGGATGTACCTTATGGTTGATTGCAGTGGCACAAGCCTACAAGAGATATCAAAAAGGCATCATGAATTATACCCCCTTAACCCATAAAATGCCAATCACGACAATTGTCTTTTGCTTTGTTGTATAACGGTTACCTTAAATGTATTTTTTTTGCAAACAGTATGGACCTAGGTCAGACTGCTCGGAGCAATCTGATCTGGGCCCACAATGTTTGCCTGTATCCAAAAATATTTTTAAAAAGTTTGCAAAAAATTCAGCAGAAGACATAAGCAGACAACCTTTTCAGATGTAGATTTTTTTATGGCGTCTTACAGGTTAAAATGCCAATAACAAGTAAAGCTGTCAGAGGATTTTACCAAAGCCTCGCTGCAGGACTATTAGAGGAGAAAGACACATGGTTTTAAAATATTTTGAATTCATGCTTACCAAATATCATTGTAGTACATGGTACCTGGCAACATAAAACTTATCAAGGGATTCAACTCCATGAGTTCTTGGCCATAAGCCCTTGATTACCGTATACACGATTCATCAACCCACTGTCCATGTGTACCCCAAGTTACAACTTAGGACTTTACACAATACAGCGAGCCATTGTTTATGTTGATACAAACTTACAGCTTTCTAGCTTTCATAGTTCCTGAGAAATATGATGTGAAAAATTTCAAGAATGGCAAAATTTGAAAACCTATCAAGGGACATAACTCAGTTACTGACCCTTGACCCCTATTACGATATACAGGATACAACCAGTCATTAACATGTTTACATGAAGTTTCAGCTCTCTAACTTTCATAGTTCCTAAGAAATATTTTATGAAAATTTTCAAGAATGCAGAAATTTGAAAACCTATCAAGGGACATAACTCCAAGAGTTATGTGCCCTAGTTCACTATTCTGCTAGTAGACCTTCCTAACCTTAGAGATCAAGTGTGGTTTAACCCTTCTCTTGCTGAATATTCATTTTAGCCACACCCATCTCTGAATTTGAACCAATCAGATTGCTTGATGTAATTTATTCCTACAAATTCAAAAACTGAATGTCAAACAGTGTAGATCTACACTGTTTCCAAAGATAGGGGTTGTCGTGAACAGCAAGATAAGGGTTAAGGTTCATTCAAAGACAAAAGTTATTGAACAGAATCTATTTTAATTTTTTGAAAACCTACCAACACGCCCCTGATATACAAATCATTGTCTATAGATGGGACAGAATATAAGAATCTAACATGGGTGTTAGGGGTGATAGAAAATTCTGTTCCAAGAGTCACAGTCCGGCATCAAGAGGCTTGCCGAGTGATGCCGAACTGTGATCCAGAGGGACGGATTTTCTATCCAACCCTCACAGCCTTGTAAGATTCTTTTTCTTGCATACCTTTCATTTCTAATTATTTAATAATGCAGTTACTTCAGTTGTTGTCATTTGCCATATTGTGATGACAATGGTGTGATGTTAAGTGACATCACGTAACGTGCTGTGACGTCAAGGTACGACAGTGCATATGAGGTCGTATTTAATCAGTGTGAGAATATTCAATTTTTACCCTGTCCCAGGTTAAGGACACCAGGGTAAGTTTGTTTGTATTAGAGTTTAACAGCTCAGTCAACACTATTTTAGGTCATTTTTGAGCCGGTCAGATTACCTATCCACACTTTTCCTGGGCAGGCTTATATGTAAGCGGGCAACCAGTACAGTGCACATTCTTCCGCCAGAAACTAACAACTGCCCTTCTTGAATCAGCAGAAGGGAGAGAATGATCGTAGAAAAGATTTCATGATCAATCTCCACGAAAAAATGTTGCTGACCCCGGCAGGTTGCCAACCCGGGTCCTCCTGATCACCAGTCAGACGCGCATCTGACTGAGCTACCGAGGCCGGCAACAAAAAGTTTAGAACAGAACCAAGGATTTCCTTATCTGGTGTGCAAGAAATCAAAATCTTGTAGACTTACCTTATCTAAAGCACCAACAAACTGCTGATCATTTCGAAAGACATTGGCTATTAATTCTGTATATTTTCCATGTATGTCTAGCATATTCTCTACAAACTGACTTGGAACCTGTTGAAATACACAAAATATATAAGGTGATTAGCCCTTATCCTGCTGAATAATTAATTTGCGACACCCATTTCTGACAATTAATCAATTAAATTACTTCATATGAGGCCCGCCAAGCGAATTTGTGTCTTCGAGCATTCCGTCATAACAAATTTTAACTGCGCATGCCCAGCCATTCAGAGGGGCCAGGGATATGGCTTTCTGTCTGAAGGTTCCTCTTGGTTCACTGCTTGTATGAGCGAGCAGCGAAGGTTCTGGCGAGACTGCACGGATGCGCAGGCTCGCCTGAACCTTCGCTGCTCGCATAGGCGATAAGTACCAAAATCGCTTGATTATATATATATAATCTAGCCAATATATTCTAGTCATTTGAAAGCAAAAACTGGATAACAGTGTAGATCCTGGTCTGATAGCTTCTTCACCATCTGATCTGGATCTACACTATTTGCAAAGATAGGGGTTGTCATGAACAACAAGAAAAGGGGTAAACATTATCCTGCTGTTCATGACAACCATCACCATCCTGATTTATGTCTCAACTGTGAGCACATATCAGAAGATACATTTTAGTTTGACATGATAACAGGGTTCACACATGTTTTTTCATGCATCAACAATTGCCCAGTCCCAAGGAAGCTGTTCAAATACGAAGCTGTTAGGCCAAGTGTTCAATTACCTTAGTAGGGACCCGGCAAATGTTATCGCAATGAAGTAACCATGGAAGACCGTTTCTCTCGCATAACTTACAATTCTAACGGAAAATTGTGATGAAAACACCCCAAAACTCCATATATAGAGTATAACTCCAATATATCGTGGTAGTCGGGGGCCATAGCCCGAAAACCGCGATGTGGTCGGAGTGCGATATAAGTCGCGGTAGTTTGCCGAGATGCCACTACAAGTCCCGGTGATAGTTTGGTGAGAACCTTTTATCAATCCACACTATAATGGCTGTCAGTAATGCTATCGGCCGTATTTCACCATTAAAGTAGGTTCAGAATTACTCAGTGACAGAAAAAACAAAGGGGACTGTGTCTACCAATTAACTTACATTCGAGAACAGCTGAAAACTGCGTCTGAAAACGTGATTGCTAAAATGTCAAAACAGGACGCCATTTTGGATTTGCGTAACGGGTGACGGCCAAGGGGCGCAACTACCATAAGCGCTAAGCGCTAAAGCAATTCTAGTTGTTTCCCTTGGCTTGCATTAAAAGATGCGGTTGGAAAAAAATTATTTAACGTCTACCACGGGCCGAAAAACTATACAACAACAAAACTACCATTTTATTGTGTTTTGATTGCGGGCAAGTGTAAAAAACAATCGTCTACAACTGTCAGTCTGAAATAAGGTAAAACTAGACCAATAAGTAAATCGCAGTAATTGCTGCACTGTCAATTGAGAGACAAACCATCTGTGTATTTATTACATTTCAGGTATGACACAATTGTTAATCCCTGTCATATAATTGCCTCCCTGCGGTGCGTGTCGATAAGGTGTGAAAATATGGTCAAGTTATGTCTCTAATTGGCGTTTATCTTCCAATCATAAAATTTAATCCACAATCAATGTGAAAATGATTTAATCCCTCCTCAGACAATTAGCTACATCTAACGGTATATGTTTGCACCATAAAAACGGACTTTTCTGCGATCTCGTGAATGGTTATGTTTTGGCGCCAAATAGCAGACGCTGGCCGGGAAAAGTCAAACGCTGTTGGGGCCTGATTTAACCTGGTTTTAAATAAATTTTAGAAAACTTAAAACTCTATTTTTTTTTAATTATGAATTTTTAAGGGAAAAAAAAAACGGGATCCACGGCGCGACCGCGATAGATTGGACATTGTGAAATATCGGAACGCGATATATTGGAGCTATACTGTAGTTTTCATATGTGACCGTAAAACCAACATGGTGGCTAGTTCAGAACGTTGTTAACAATAACATTAGTTTTGTAATGACATTCTGATGTCATCATAACATTTTAAATGCTATATTCAGGGCGGCAACATTGCGTTGCTCAAAGGAAACTTAGCAAGGCCCATCTTGTGATATCAAGATTTAAAACCCATGTTGATGATGTTCAAACACCATGTGAATTTCATAATTTGAACACGGCTTCTTGCCTATTAAAAAAAAAGCTCCAAACAGCTATGTTCAGTGGATTTTAAGGAAGAATACATGTAGATGGTTATTAAGGCTGACACGATTAATCATACAATCGATTAATCGATCGATAAATTCCCCAAAAATGATTATCATTTCTGATTTGCTTTTAATCGATTACTTGATTGGTGCAATTAACTACCCGAAGTTATGCCTGAAATAGCTGTATGAGTGGCAAACAGTGCAGACCATGATGAGACGCCGCATTCTGCGGCGTCTCATCTGGGTCTACACTGTTTGCTCCGCCCTGTCTGTTCAAATATACATATGGTAAAGTGCAACATATGGTAAGAGTCATGCTCGGACAGAAAGCTAGACAGGTAAAATTATGACAAAAACCTTAGCGATTACTAATCGATTATCGATCGCAATAACAGGGCTGATAATCGATTAACTTTTCAGCTCCGATTAGCCAGCCCTAATGTTTATGGTAGACAAAACAACTTACATTATCTCCTTTGAGATTACTAACAGCTTCTAAACTAGTAGACTTTATATGTTCTTCTACTTCTCTGACTAATTCAGCAAGGCCCCCGTGTATTGGTTTCAATAATGAATACATATTAGACAGATCTGAAAATAAGACAACACAAATGACTCCTGTATAAAAGAAAACTGCTCATGTTTTTCACAGATAATAACCATAGCTTCAGATAAAGTAATTAACATTTATCTTGCTGAAACAGCACAATAGTGTCATCAAAATTTTATGGACGAATAGTTGTGACCAGAAGTCACTTCCAATAGAAGTGACTGCATTTAAAAATCATTCAGAAAAGGAAGAGGACCATTATTTGTGGTTAAATTTCTGTATAGTCAATACATGTTTATCCATTGCTCAGGGCTTGAAAATTCTGAAAAAAATTTCACTCAACCTGCATAGCCAAGGGCATGTAGATTTTGGAAAATTTCATAGGGAATTGACAAATTTTTTTTTCTAGTCCTCCAAAATTTTTACTGGTTATGACGAGTTGATGAGTAGAATTTTCCAGTCCTGTTTCTAAATCATGTTTTATCCAAAAGGGTCTTAGTGTTGGTTTTCTTTCACTCCAGCATTTCAGTGGTTTCTTGCTGTCGTGTCCTCACCTTTGTTTCATCTCTGTGGTTGTTTGAATTTTGTGTACTCGGAGATGTTGCTCTGATGAGTTAGGAAGCCTTCATGACGACTGAACTAATTGCCTAAATGGCAACGGAAGGGCAAGGATTGCGGCAGCGTAAAATCACTTTAAGCCCCCCAGTGAAATTCTTTACACTGACTGTTCTAAGGCGGTTCTTCTGTCAGGGTTTGTCTTTGAATGTGTGTATTGGTTGTGTCTTTTTGTTTTGGATAGCTGGTTGGCCACTTTGTGGGAAATTAACTGTCCTTTTGGCTTTTCTCTATTGATTTTTCCATTAGGGTCTAGTTTTTCATGTTTGTGTTTCTTTCCCTTTGGTGTCTCTGATGGGAGGTGTGGGTTAATTGTATTGATTCCTGCTTCTATTCTACAATGAAATGTTATGAAGACGTCTGTGTGTAATGACTTGCTACAAACCTACCTTTTCTTTTTTCATTTTTCACCATTTCCCGACATTCCCCATGTAAGAACTGTAAATGATCAGCTACCATTCTCTGTTGACATTCATGAGTAACTTTGTTATAGGAACTAGGATGAAGAAATTTCCGACTTCGAAAATCTTCATTATCTAACTTCAATATAACCTGTAATTATACGTTTAACTTAGCTTCAGATAAGGTGGACATTTAGTGATAAAAGAAGGATAATTTTCCTTATTTCACCATATAAACTTATGTTGTGGGTATTCATTAGAACCGAATCACATCACAGGTTTTTATTAAAAATTGACAAAAAATATCATTCAAATACATGTATTAGAAATATGCACCATATATCTATCTATCTTCCTATACTGAGTCGGTCACATCTGGCCATTACCTCAGTTGGTTGGGTGGCTAAATTTAGAATTTAGCTGAAAAAAAATAAAAAAGAGGCACTGGATGTGCCTTAAAACTATTTACAATCTGCATAACAGAGGTATCCTAAAACGCATACCTCTGAGTCTCAATCTTACACTGTGCGGGCTTTGAACTCTTCTGCGGACTTGGCATTCACTGCAGAGGAAGGAAGACTATTCCATTGGGGATAAGTTCTAGGAAAGAAAGAGTTCTTCAGGGCATCACTATAGGACTGGTAGCTTTGATATTGTGAGTTGTTTACTTTTGATGCCCTTGTTTGGGTCGACAGTGTTACAGGGGTCAAGTACCTATCTTTATTAATAGACAATGAATCAGAGTGTATCTTGTAGAAGAAGGTTAAAGAGGACTGCTCACGATGGGCCTCCAGGGACGGCAACTGTAGCTCATTAAGCATGTTATTGACGCTACTTCTATTTCGCCATTGCCTGCAGGTCCATCGAGCAGCTGTCCTCTGCACCTTCTCCACCTGCTGAGTCTGAGTTTTAACATAGGGATGCCATGCACATTCAAGTTGAGGGTGAACCAATGTTTTATATCCAACATCCTTTGTCTGCCTAGGTGCAAAGGCCAAGTTACGTCTAAGGAATCCTAAAGTCCTAGTTGCTTTAGATGTAATCTCAGAGATATGTTGACTCCAATCAAGATCGTCAGTGATGGTGATACCAAGATACTCGTATGTTCCTATGCATGAAAAACCATTCTTTTACTCATTAGGTTCTTGAAACTTCAATGTCTCAACACTTTTGGGACCATGAAAATTTTTTAGATAGGGGTAGTTTGAGCTACTGTGGGTTAATCATGGTTTAAGGGTAGGGGGCGTAACTTAGGAGTAGAACCCGTTAAGGGAGATAAAAAAAAAACTACACTTGTTTTCTGAGAAAACAGATGTTCCCCCACTACATCCTCGCATTCAAAACAAGCTTAATTTAAAAGCATCGCTGTGACCTTGAAATAACCAAATCAGTTTTTCATCCTGACCAAATGATATATCCATGCAAATTAAAATACACCCAGTAGTTCATGAGATATACTGAATACAACCTAAATTTGACCTATTTAGCATGGCTGCGTCTTTGAAAATGAGGTCAAGGTCACCAAAACCTAAATCAGTTCTTCATCCTGTCCCAATGTTATATCCATGCAGATTTGATTAAAATCCAACCAGCATATCATGCCCACAAGAAAGTGTCTTTGTTTGGTTTGAGGTTTTATGTCCCCGTCAACACTGTAAAGGTCATTTTGGAGACGCTGCTTCCAATTTTGTGGGACTTTTACCGGACATTGAGATGAAATGACATCTCAAGCCCTGTCGCCCAATGAAACCAATAGGTTTATTAGCATGGATGGTCCGTCTCGCACCGCGGTTCCTGGACAGGCTTAGATCCTCTAAGCGGTTTACCAGTACTAGTGTGCGGGCCGGATTCAGCTCTGCGTGGAAGCATCATGCAGCCCATATATTTCTTCAAGCCCCTATGGGCGGGGGCACCACAAGAAAGTGTCATGCTGACATATATGCCAATGGGATCCACACCAAAAACAATATGCCCCACCCCCTCCCCCTTGGTGGGGGAAATAATATTTTGTAGGAGTTGCTCCTCATGTATTGATCCATTGCACCCACAATCCTGGGGCCAGTTGTTCAAACCTAACAATGCCGTTATTTAACAAATCGTTAAAACTTTGAACATTTAATATGGAAAATATACTAACATTTTTGCTGAAGAAATGTGAGTAGCTTTTGCATGCAAAAGCTACCGTAAAGATTCGGCTATAAGGCGATTCGGCTATAAGACGGGACCCCTTTTTCAGTTTTTCTAAGGTGGGATTTTGCTTATACTCTTTTATAAGACGGGTCAAATTTTTGCCATATCTGTCGGGGCCTATCTGTTACCGCCAGATGCCATTTAGATGTGAGAAATTGCCCTTTTTTCATCAGAAAACCCCTCTACTTATCCCTAACATGGCTTGTTTGGCCGCTTGTTTATGTCTGTTGACATTCTGTGTCTTTGTTTGTAAGAATTACAAAGAGAGACAACTCTTATTGAATCTGAATAGGTACGTCTATTAAGCGTTGGGAAAGGGAGGGAATTCATTTCCATCCACAAAATTTAGAAATATTTGTTGCAGCTTTTTTATAAGTAACTGAACGTTTTTTTATCGGGGAACAGAACACCTAGCTATTCAGTTTCAAAACCAACGCCCCAGCTAGCACAAAATAGCGGCAAACGTCGGGCCGATACGTCGTATCGCTGTCAGCCCGGTAATGCCTTGCTGGCTTAGGCTACACAGACTTATATTTAATAGACGACAGGGGCTGACAAATCCATTTCCCGGCCGTCCGGGACAAGACCGAAATCATGCCGGGCAGGTGCACTTTGACCTTATGACGCTCGGTCGGGAAAAGTGCAAAAAAAAAAAAAATTGTCTACGACTGCCAGTCTTTTTGAGTCCTTAAATACGATAAAACTAGACCAGTTAGTAAATCGCTGTCAATTCAGAGACAAACCGTCTGTGTATTTATTACGGTTCAAGTATGACACTATTGTTAATCCCTGTCGTATAATTGCCACCCTGCGGTGCGTGTCGATAAGGTGTGAAAATATGGTCAAGTTATGTCTCTAATTTGCGTTTATCCTCCAGTCACAAAATTTAATCCACAATCAATGTGAAAATGATTTCATTGCTCCTCAGACTATTAGCTACATCTAACTGTAGATGTTTGCATTATAAAATCTGACTTTTCTGTGATCTCATGAATGGTTATGTTTTGGCGCCAAATAGCAGACGTTGGCGGGAAAAGTCGAACGCTGTTGTTGGTTATTGACACGGAGCATCTAGGGATAATTCGGGAGCTGTGCAAAGGGTTAATTTATATCCACCTCTATTCACAACCGCTTAGCTATCGGGAAAATATTTTTTACCGGTTCTAAACATTTTTTTTATGAAAGAGAAACATGCAAAGACATTAAACATGTGTGGGGATAATGGCATAGGATGACATCATTTACCGATCGCGTGCAGAAAAATCGTAGAGGTGGCTTGTGGGTGGCGATTTATATCAATTCAAAAATCACCGATCGGCTTTTTCTGTATGCCTGTCTTCGGCAAACATTGCCGGAAAAAAGCCTGCAGTCCATGACCTCGGCTATAAGACGGGGTCACTTTTTTGGGCTCATTTTGGAGGGAAAAATCCTCGTCTTATAGCCGAATTTTTACGGTACTCACATTTTTCCAGCAAAAATACCAGAAGTATAGATATTGTACCGACTAGAACTGTTAACAATTTGACCCTTAACAAGCTCGTTAAGCTAACGATGCTTTGAACAACTGGGCCCTGGTCACATTTTGTCACTGTTACCTTTTCCATGTATTCTGAACATGTACATTCATCTTTTAATTTAGCTGCCTCTTGTCTATAGAAGTCACCAGTTTCTTTGAGAAACGGCACCTCAAACAATTCCTCGTACAACTGCAGAGGGTATTTCTTTTTGTATTCTTCAACATTGACAAATGAGTTGATAACACCATGTAATACATTGTGGCTGACATTGTTTCCATGACGATCACTGAAAACAAAAAAAGATTCCCAGCATAAATGCAGTTATTATATAAAAATGAAAAGCAAATGATAATCTTTGAGGGTATCTTTGAAATAATGTTTTCCAGTCAAACATTAACACAATATCTCAAACATATTTTTAGTTCTCATTATTAAAGCAAACATGATCTCAGTAGCTTTGTCCTTGTTTGGCGATTTCAAAATTTTGATTTGTCATTGCTTGGTGATCTATTAAAGTAGATTTGTTGTTGTTTATTTTCATGATCTGAGATTTGTCATTTTTGTGATCTCAGTAGATTTGTCATTTTGAGTGATCTCAGTGGATTCTTCATATTTTGGTAATCTCAGTATATAATATTCATCATTTTTTTTCTCAGAAGATTTGCTATTTTTGGTGATCTCAGTAAATTGTCATTTTTGGTGATCTCATTAGATTTGTCATTTTTGGTTGACATTTTTGGGTGATCTCAGTAGATTTGTCATTTTTTACATGATCTCAGCAGATTTGTAGTGAGTGAGTGAGTTTGAGTTTTACGTCCCACCAACAGCTAAGGTCATACGGAGACGGGACCTCGGTTTAAAGACTCATCCGAAAGTCTGGAGAAGCCCGGGATCGATCCTGCGATCCCTGAATTACAAGGCGAGTAGCGTAACCACTGCACCATGGAGGCTTCTCAGCAGATTTGTAATTTTTGGTGATTCTCAGTAGATTTGTCATCCTCTTTTTTTTAAAATGTCAGTAGATTTGTCATTCTTTTAAAATCTCAGTACGGTAGATTTGTCCATTTTTGGTGATCTCAGTACATCTTTCTTTTTTTCTGTGATCTGCATGATTTGTCATAGTGGTCTCCGAAGCTTTGTTAATTTTTGGCGACCTCAGTAGTTTTGTCATTTTTTACATGATCTCAGCAGATCTGTCGTTTTTGGTGATTCTCAGTAGATTTGTCATCCTTTTTCGTTTTTGAAAATGTCAGTAGATTTGTCATTTTTTTAAAATCTCAGTAGATTTGTCAATTTTTGGTGATCTCAGTAGATCTGTCTTTTTTTCGTGATCTGCATGATTTGTCGTAGTGGTCTCAGAAGCTTTGTTAATTTTTGGCGACCTCAGTACTTTCATCATTTTTTACATGATCTCAGCAGATCTGTCGTTTTTGGTGATTCTCAGTAGATTTGTCATCCTTTTTTTTTTGGAAAATGTCAGTAGACTTGTCATATTTTTAAAATCTCAGTAGATTTGTCCATTTTTGGCAATCTCAATAGATCTGTCTTTTTTTGGTGATCTGCATGATTTGTCATAGTGGTCTCAGAAGCTTTGTTAATTTTTGGCGATCTCAGTAGTTTTGTCATTTTTGAAGACGAACGAGTTTTCATTTCACAGACTTGTCAATGTGATAGAGTATTCAATATTCTAACAACACTGATTTCAAACTTGGCTCTAAGTAACCCATATTCTCCTTGTTACCAAGGACTCTGGCATATATGGGCCCCGCCAAGCGAATTTGTGTCTTCGAGCATTCCGTCATGACAAATTTTAACTGTGCATGCCCAGCCATTCAGAGTGGCCAGGGATATGGCTTTCTGTCTGAAGGGTCCTCTTGATTCACTGCTTGTATGAGCGAGCAGCGAAGGTTCTGGCGAGACTGCGCGGATGCGCAGGCTCGCCTGAACCTTCGCTGCCCGCATAGGCGATAAGTACCAAAATCGCTTGACGGGGCCCATATATCAACCAATGTTACCTTTTTATTTCTTGAAGAATGATAACAAGAAGATGATTCCTCAATGGTTCTACCATAAACCTCTTCCAGGTGTCTAATGCCAACTGAAAATCAAGATATTTAACAACTCAGGGCATTACAGCAACAATTCTAGGCAACATTAACCCATATATGACAATCAAATCTTAAACCTGATATGTTTGGAGTGGTTGATGTCCAAATATAGGGGTGCCAGGTTTGTTTTGTGTGTAGTAAGTTTTACAAAAATGTATGTACTTTAAGCAAACAGTGTAGACACAGATCAGACGCCACATTCTGCTGCAACTGATCTGGGTCTACACTGTTTGCCAATGTCCCAAAAAGGGCCGCGGCGCATATATCGGTTAAAAAGTTCCATCTTTAACCCGTCCTTTGTGACCACTTAGCTCATTCCAAATTTTTTAATTTTTACTTTAAATGTACTCACTATATAATTCTACATACCTTTTGACCATTAACTGATTGACGCTTATGACCAACAAAGAGGGTGGACGCTTCGTCAAACACAAAATCATCATCATCATCATCATCATCATCATCATCATCATCATCCAAATTTTTTAAATAGAATCAAATGTCACTGAAAAGGGCTAGCTATTGAAGAAAACTTCAGTAGTTCTCTTCATTTTTGCATGTGCATGTTTATTGTTCTTAAAGGGCTATTCCTTATGGAGTCGGTTGATTTCTAAGAGTGCCCTAAAATCACCGTGTCATACGGTCATTCTGTCAGTCTGTCCGTCCGTAACCCGTGATATTGGTGATAGTGACTTAACCGCTTGGAATATTTAAACAATTTTTGGCATACTGATAGATATCAATAAGATCTAACCAATGAGCTTGTGAAATATTACATTCCATTTAGTATAGCCTCGCCGAGGCGATAATGTGAAAATTTTCGAACTGCTTCTCCTCGGAAACCGTTGGCTCGATTGAAGTCAAATTTCATATGGAGCCTCTATGGGATGGGGGAAACCAAAATTTGCTCATGGGGTCCAGGTCACATGACCAAAATGGCCGCCGAGCCATATATGGTCTGTCTGTCTGTCCGTCAGTAACCCGTTTGTGAAAATTGGTGGTAGTGACTTAACCGCTTGGAATATTTAAACAATTTTTGGCATACTGATAGATATCAATGAGATCTAACCAATGAACTTGCGAAATATTACATTCCATGTGGTATAGCCTCGCCGAGGCGAAAAATGTGAAAATTTTCGAACTGCTTCTCCTCGGAAACCGTTGGGCCGATTGAAGTCAAATTTCATATGGAGCCTCTATGGGATAGGGAAACCAAAATTTGCTCATAGGGTCCAGGTCACATGACCAAAATGGCCGCCAAGCCATATATGGTAAAAACCCTTCAAAAATAGTCTTCTCCAGAACAACTGGGCAGAGTTCCACGAAACTTGATAAATAGCATCTGGGACGTAGGTCCATCATAAATTGCTAAAATGGTGACCCTGGGTTGACCTTGACCTTCTTTGGGTCCGTCCGTAACCCATTTGTGAAAATTGGTGATAGTGCCTTAACCGCTTGGAATATTTAAACAATTTTTGGCATACTGATAGATTTCAATGAGATCTAACCAATGAACTTGCGAAATATTACATTCCATTTAGTATAGCCTCGCCGAGGCGAAAAATGTGAAAATTTTCGAACTGCTTCTCCTCGGAAACCATTCGGCCGATTGAAATCAAATTTCATATGAAGCCTCTATGGGATGGGGGAAACCAAAATTTGCTCATGGGGTCCAGGTCACATGACAAAATGGCCGCAATGTCATATATGGTCTGTCTGTCTGTCTATCTGTAACCCATTTGTGAAAATTGGTGATAGTGACTTAACCGCTTGGAATATTTAAACAATTTTTGGCATACTGTTAAATATCAATGCGATCTTACCAATGAACTTGCGAAATATTACATTCCATTTAGTATAGCCTCGCCGAGGCGAAAAATGTGAAAATTTTCGAACTGCTTCTCCTCGGAAACCGTTGAGCCGATTGAAGGCAAATTTTATATGGAGCCTCTATGGGATGGGGGGAAACCAAAATTTGCTCATGGGGTCCAGGTCACATGACCAAAATGGCCGCCAAGCCATATATGGTAAAAAACCTTCAAAAATAGTCTTCTCCAGAACCACTGGGCAGATTTCCACGAAACTTGATTAATAGCATCTGGGACGTAGGCCCATCATAAATTGCTAAAATGGTGACCCTGGGTAGACCTTCTTTGTGCCTGGGTTTACTGTATTCAAACAATTCAGCTGTCATGTGAGAAAAAATAACATTGCAGAGGGCGTTGTCCCGTCTGTCTAGGGTAAGGTCGAAGTCAAGGGTCATGGTCCATGCTGTTCATTATTATTGAGGTCACTGAGCGCTTTCAATCAAAGCACTGAGAATACTGGTGGGTTAATTATTTAGAGTGTAGGATTGGAAAATAGTCCTTGGCTGATAATTGAACTATTTCATTAAATCCTTAAATGGTCCTGGACTGAGAACTAAACTTTAGTTTAACCCTTCTCTTGCTGAATATTCAGTTAAGCCACACCCATTTCTGACTTTGAACCAATCAGATTTCTTCATGTAATTTATTCCTACAAAATTCATAAACTGAATGTCAAACAGTGTAGATCCTGATCAGATGGCTTCTTCAGAAGCCATCTGATCTGGATCTACACTGTTTCCAAAGATAGGGGTTGTTGTGAACAGCAAGATAAGGGTTAACCCTTAAATTCCTGTTTTTTTAAGCAGTGTAGACACCACATTCTGATGTCACAAAAATAACCCTTATTCCAGAAAGTCAGGCATCCTTAAAAAAATCTTGGTTTGCTGTGCTCCTACCTACCCACACAGATTGCCCCTACCCAAAAAATTTTATTACCATTCTGAGTTAACACACTAAGCCAAATTTCAAGATGACATTGTTGTTTGTTTGTATTTTTTTTGCTGTTTTATTTTTTTTTCCAGAGAAAATCAGGCTTGACATTTCATTTGAATGGTCTGCTAGTTTCAGAGAAAATCCGGCTTGACAGACCATTCAAATGAAATTTCAAGATTGGTTTTCTCGGAAAAATCAGAAAATAAGTACATGTATTTGAAATGATGTTTCCGGTTGTTGTATGGTGCTTTAAGGGTCAAATATCTTTTCAGATCTAAAAAAAAAAAAAAAAAGACCTACCTTCCTCACATATGATGGGTAGGAGCACAGCAATTTTTTTAAGGATGACCTCAGTGATAGTCACATGGGCTTTGGACTTGAAGAGCTTTTATGCTTAGCAACTTCAGACTGATTGACAAACAATCAACCCAAAATGTGAAACAAGCATCACTGTGCTAAAGGCCTAATTGGCAGAAAGCCAATGAGTCTGGTCCAGACAACTGAACTTGGAACTATTTTCATTCTTGTGAGCATCTTTTTTGTTCTTATATATTCATTAAGATTTATTGCTAAAACACAGTTATCTAAGAAGTGTATTGTAGAACTATAATATAGTCCAGAAATTTGTTCCACACTAACCTGTGTAAGCCAAGAATTATTGCCAACATCTGGTTCTTTATTTGCTTTTTTTTTTTTTCGGTTGCAACTCTTTTAAAAGTGATGAGGACTAAATACACCAATCTTTTTTGTTATTATATATTCATTAAGATTTATTGCTAAAACACAGTTATCTAAGAAGTGCATTGTAGAACTATAATATAGTCCTGAAATTTGTTCCACACTAACCTGTGTAAGCAAAGAATTATTGCCAACATCTGGTTCCTTATTTGCTTTTTTTTGTTTCGGTTTTGCAACTCTTTCAAAAGTGATGAGGACTAAATACACCAAGGGTTTTTACAACTTTTATGACTTCCCGGATACTTTACTGCACAGCCCATCCATTGGTAAAAGGGGTCTTTACTTAACCCTTTTTGTACCAAATGGAATCCTCCTTTTTGGATTCAAGGTCAAAAAATCAAAAATGGAATGTATATAGCATGATTTCATTTCAAAATTTAGGGATGTCAGGTTGTGTTTTCTTCAAAATTTATTTGGAAAATGACTAGACTTTTAGCAAACAGTGGAGGACCTGATCAGATGCCGCATTCTGCGGCATCTGATCTGGGTCTGCACTGTTTGGCCCTTTTTTTTTTTTTTTTGGTTTCGGTTTTACGGCCCTTCCAAGATTATTTCACTCATATCGAGCCGATCGTTAATCAGAGGTGGGCGAAAACCGGAGTACCCGGAGAAAAACCACCTGACCTTCCGTTGCAGAACTTGGCATCTCACATATGACCCGAGCGAGGCTCGAATCACAGCGGTGAGACCGGCCCCGATAGCTCAGTTGGTAGAGTGTCCGCTCCGGGGAACGGGAGGTCTCGGGTTCGATCCCGGGCCGCGACATACCAAAGTCGTTAAAAATGGTACTAGCTGCTCCTCGTTTGGCACTCAGATTTACGGGGTAGAGCTAGGACTGGTCGATCCAGTGTCAGGATAATGTGACTGGGTGTGGTATCATGTAATGTGTCTGGGACATGATACTTCAGTGAGGCAGCACTATAAACGTGAGCATTGAGCTCCCTGTCGCAACCAGACACCGTCGTGATATGACTGAAAAATTGTTGAAAGCGACGTTAAACCCGAATTCACACACACACACACACACACACAGCGGTGAGAGACTTAATGATCAAGAGTCAGCGCTCTTAACCACTAGGCCATGGAGGCCTGTTACTGTTTGCCACTTACCCGTTTTGGGGTTTCCGGTACCAAAAGGGTTAAAGGAATGAACTGCCTCCTCATGAACAAAATTCTTTCCTTTAAGAGATGATGTAAATAAGAGAGACAATTATTTTGAAAGAGTTGCCTACCCTCAAAGTGTATACAGTCCCTTTAAATAAATAGAGAATACCAGATTTGTGTCTTCTGATTAGGGCTGCAATGATACAGTTACCTCTTGATACGATACGTATCGTGATATTTGTGTCACGATACGATACGTATCACAATACACTTTCTGGCACGCAAAAGAAACTGTAAGGAAAGAAATTCCTTAACATCAGCTGTAAGCAATACTCAAATATAATTCTTTGTTAAAAATTAACTGTAATATACATGTACATGAACAATGGAAATATCAGTGAAAACAGTAACATATTTGTACTGTGTTGTCACAAATCTATGCAAAACCAGCAAAAGTATACATCTCATCTCTATCAAAATACTCTGTTTGCTGTATTGTAATTGTATCATCAAAGTGATTCACAATAAGATACATGTAGCGTCATCAGACGTATCGGGATTAAGATACAATTCAGTGAATCGTTGCACCTCTACTTCAGATATCAAGTTTATCAGGCAAGGCTTTGAGAACGCATGTAGAATCGGGAGGCTTCACGGAGCCAAGCCTGATAAACTTGATATCAAATGACACGAATCTGGTATTCTATTTATTAGCTATTTATCCCATTGTACACTCTTAAATTGGAAATTTACTATTTGTTATCGATTGTCCTCAGTGCGTCTCAACATTCCGGCGTGCAATAATCCATCAATATGTTTAGTATCAGCTGACTAATTTTTTCTATATTTTTTCAAGTAATTTTTCTAATTTTTCCAGTAATATTAACATTTTGGCCAATTTTTTCATTAGTCCGGTTCATTCATAAAAGTGTACATCACCTTGACCTGATAAAGCTCACTTGTCCTGAGCTAGCATATCTTTATCAGGTTAAGGTGTTACAATGCTTATAATATAGGGGGTAACTGATAAATGTAAGGAAATGTACCTCTCCTATTTCTAGCATCTGATCTGTAAGTTCCACAGCGAAGTTACCATAACTCAAGTCTGCCTCTGTATACTTCTGTTTCTTTATAAATGTTGTATTTAGGTATCTATAAAGACAACAAATTAACTCAGGAAGGAAAGAACATTAAGCATTATGTGTCTAGTAACTTTAAAGACAACAAATTAACTCAGGAGGGAAAGAACATTAAGCATTATGTGTCTAGTAACTTTAAAGACAACAAATTAACTCAGGAAGGAAAGAACATTTAGCATTATGTGTCTAGTAACTTTAAAGACAACAAATTAACTCAGGAGGGAAAGAACATTTAGCATTATGTGTCTAGTAACTTTAAAGACAACAAATTAACTCAGGAAGGAAAGAACATTTAGCATTATGTGTCTAGTAACTTTAAAGACAACAAATTAACTCAGGAAGGAAAGAACATTTAGCATTATGTGTCTAGTAACTTTAAAGACAACAAATTAACTCAGGAGGGAAAGAACATTTAGCATTATGTGTCTAGTAACTTTAAAGACAACAAATGAACTCAGGAAGGAAAGAACATTTAGCATTATGTGTCTAGTAACTTTAAAGACAACAAATTAACTCAGGAAGGAAAGAACATTTAGCATTATGTGTCTAGTAACTTTAAAGACAACAAATTAACTCAGGAGGGAAAGAACATTTAGCATTATGTGTCTAGTAACTTTAAAGACAACAAATTAACTCAGGAGGGAAAGAACATTTTGCATTATGTGTCTAGTAACCCTTTGAATAACCCATTTTGTACCAAATGGAATCTTCCTCCTTATACACATGTATATAGGAGTCCATTTCAAAATTCTGGAGTGACAGAGTGTGTTATCTTTAAATCTTATTTGGAAAAAGTCTGAACTTTTTGCAAACAGTGTAGGCCCTGATCAGATGCTGCATTCTGCGGCATCTGATCTGGGCCTGCACTGTTTGCCAGTAATCCGTTTTGGGGCTTCCGGTACAAAATGGGTTAAGATCTGATTTTTTGTTTGGCTATGAGTTCAACAGCCCAGTCAACACTATTAAGGGCATATACCTAACCACACTTTTCCTCGACAGGCTTATACATATGCGGTGCACAGTTTTTTTGCAAGAAACTGACAACTGCCCTTCTTGAATCAGTGGAAGGAGAGAATGGCAAAAGAAAAGATTTAATGAACAATCTAGACGACAGAATGTTGTCTGTCTGACCCTGACATGTATCAAACCCAGAACCTTCTGATCACTGATACTGACCAAGCTTTTCAAAGCCTGAAAGACCTGATTTTGCAGCCTTAACCCTCATCCTGCTGTACATGACAACCAATACCTTTGCAAATAGTGTAGATCCAGATCAGATGGCTTCTTCAGAAGCCATCTGATCAGGATCTACACTGTTTGTAATGCAGAGTGTGACTTGAATACATTATATCAAATAATTTGACGGTGAATAGGCAGAAATGGGTGTAGCAAAATAATTTTATTCAGAGGATTAGGTGTTAAATAGTCATTTTAAACAGCATATAGGAGGAAAAATCAAAATCTAAAAAGCCTGAAATCAAGAAAAAATAAACAAGAGGGCCATGATGGCCCTGAATCGCTCACCTGAATCCAAGATGTTTCAAAGCTTATGGAAATGAAGGATTCACTGCTTTAAGGAGATGTGGACCAAAGATTTTTCTTTGGAGGTTATTTTTCATTGTAGTGGAATTTGAAGGTTTTTCTATTTTTAGTTCTGGTGTCCATTTTTTTTAACAGAGTGGAACAGTTTAGGCAATTTTGAAAGAGGGTCACTCAAGGAACATTCCTGTGAAATTATTTTCAAATCGGGCTCTTTGCCTAGGAGAAGATGTCATTTAAAGTTTTTTCTATATTTAGCTCTGGTGGCCATTTTGTTTAACAATGAAACGATTTAGACAATTTTGAAAAAGGGTCACTCGACGAATGTTCCTGTGAAATTATTTCCTAATCGTGCCATTTGCCTTGGAGGAGATGTTATTTAAATGTTTTCCTATTTTTAGCTCTGGTAGCCATTTTGTTTAACAGAGTGGAACAATTTAGGCAATTTTGAAAGAGGGTCACTCAAGGAACATTCCTGTGAAGTTATTTTCAAATCGGGCCATTTGCATAGGAGGAGATGTCATTTAAAGTTTTTTCTATATTTAGCTCTGGTGGCCATTTTGTTTAACAATGAAACGATTTAGACAATTTTGAAAAAGGGTCACTCGACGAATGTTCCTGTGAAATTATTTCCTAATCGTGCCATTTGCCTTGGAGGAGATGTCATTTAAATGTTTTCCTATTTTTAGCTCTTGTGGCCATTTTGTTTAACAGAGTGGAACAATTTAGGCAATTTTGAAAGAGGGTCACTCAAGGAACATTCCTGTGAAGTTATTTTCAAATCGGGCCATTTGCATAGGAGGAGATGTCATTTGAAGGTTTTTCTATTTTTATCTCTGGTGGCCATTTTGTTTAAGGGAGTGGAACGATTAAGGCAATTTTGAAAGAGGGTCACTCAAGCAACATTCCTGTGAAATTATTTTCAAATTGGGCCATTTGCCTAGGAGGAGATGTCAATTAAAGGTTTTTCTATTTTTGGCTCTGGTGGCCATTTTGTTTAACGGAGCAGAATGATTAAGGCAATTTTGAAAGAGGCTCACTCAAGGAACGTTCCTGTGGAATAATTTTAAATTGGGCCATTTGCCTAGGAGATGTCATTTAAAGGTTTTTTCTTTTTTTAGCTCTGGCGGCCATTTTGTTTAACAGAGCGGAACGATTTAGGCAATTTTGAAAGAGGGTCACTCAAGGAACATTCCTGTGAAGTTATTTTCAAATCGAGCCATTTGCCTAGAAGAAGATGTCATTTAAAGGTTTTTCTATTTTTGCTCTGGCGGCCATTTTGTTTAACGGAGCGGACCGATTTAGGCAATTTTGAAAGAGGGTCACTCAAGGAACGTTCCTGTGAAATTATTTTCAAATCGGGCCATTTGCCTAGGAAGAGATGTCATTTAAAGGTTTTCTATTTTTAGCTCTGGTGGCCATTTTGTTTAAAGGAGCGGAACGACTTAGGTAATTTTGAAAGAGGGTCACTCAAGCAACATTCCTGTGAAATTAATTTCAAATTGGGCCATTTGCCTAGGAGGAGATGTCATTTAAAGGTTTTTCTATTTTTGGCTCTGGCGGCCATTTTGTTTAACGGAGCAGAATGATTAAGGCAATTATGAAAGAGGCTCACTCAAGGAACGTTCCTGTGAAATAATTTTCAAATTGGGCCATTTGCCTAGGAGATGTGTTTTAAAGGTTTTTCTATTTTTAGCTCTGGCGGCCATTTTGTTTAACGGAGCGGAACGATTTAGGCAATTTTGAAAGAGGGTCACTCAAGGAACATTCCTGTGAAGTTATTTTCAAATCGAGCCATTTGCCTAGAAGAAGATGTCATTTAAAGGTTTTTCTATTTTTAGCTCTGGCGGCCATTTTGTTTAACGGAGCGGAATGATTAAGGCAATTTTGAAAGAGGGTCACTCAAGGAATGTTCCTGTGAAATTATTTTCAAATCGGGCCATTTGCCTAGGAAGAGATGTCATTTAAAAGTTTTTCTATTTTTAGCTCTGGCAGCCATTTTGTTTAACGGAGCGGAACGATTTAGGTAATTTTGAAAATGGGTCACTCAAGCAACATTCCTGTGAAATTATTTTCAAATCGGGCCATTTGCCTAGGAGGAGATGTCATTTAAAGGTTTTTCTAATTTTGGCTCTGGCGGCCATTTTGTTTAACGGAGCAGAATGATTAAGGCAATTTTGAAAGAGGCTCACTCAAGGAACGTTCCTGTGAAATTATTTTCAAATTGGGCCATTTACCTAGGAGGAGAAGTCATTTAAAGGTTTTTCTATTTTTAGCTCTGGTGGCCATTTTGTTTAACAGAGTGGAACGATTTAGGCAATTTTGAAAGAGGGTCACTCAAGGAACATTCCTGTGAAGTTATTTTCAAATCGAGCCATTTGCCTAGAAGAAGATGTCATTTAAAGGTTTTTCTATTTTTAGCTCTGGTGGCCATTTTGTTAAACGGAGCGGAACAATTTAGGCAATTTTGAAAGAGGGTCACTCAAGGAACGTTCCTGTGAAATTATTTTCAAATCGGGCCATTTGCCTAGGAAGAGATGTAATTTAAAGGTTTTTCTATTTTTAGCTCTGGCGGCCATTTTGTTAATGGCTCTGGCGGCCATTTTGTTTAACGGAGCAGAATGATTAAGGCAATTTTGAAAGAGGCTCACTCAAGGAACGTTCCTGTGAAATTATTTTCAAATCGGGCCATTTGCATAGGAGGAGATGTCATTTGAAGGTTTTTCTATTTTTATCTCTGGTGGCCATTTTGTTTAAGGGAGTGGAACGATTAAGGCAATTTTGAAAGAGGCTCACTCAAGGAACGTTCCTGTGAAATTATTTTCAAATTGGGCCATTTGCCTAGGAGGAGATGTCATTTAAAGGTTTTTCTATTTTTAGCTCTGGTGGCCATTTTGTTTAAAGGAGCGGAACGACTTAGGTAATTTTGAAAGAGGGTCACTCAAGCAACATTCCTGTGAAATTAATTTCAAATTGGGCCATTTGCATAGGAGGAGATGTCATTTGAAGGTTTTTCTATTTTTATCTCTGGTGGCCATTTTGTTTAAGGGAGTGGAACGATTAAGGCAATTTTGAAAGAGGCTCACTCAAGGAACGTTCCTGTGAAATTATTTTCAAATTGGGCCATTTGCCTAGGAGGAGATGTCATTTAAAGGTTTTTCTATTTTTAGCTCTGGTGGCCATTTTGTTTAACGGAGCGGAACGATTTAGGCAATTTTGAAAGAGGTTCTCTCAAGGAACATTCCTGTGAAGGTATTTTCAAATCGAGCCATTTGCCTAGAAGAAGATGTCATTTAAAGGTTTTTTTATTTTTAGCTCTGGCGGCCATTTTGTTTAACGGAGTGGAACGATTTAGGCAATTTTGAAAGAGGGTCACTCAAGGAACGTTCCTGTGAAATTATTTTCAAATCGGGCCATTTGCCTAGGAAGAGATGTCATTTAAAGGTTTTTCTATTTTTAGATCTGGCGGCCATTTTGTTTAACGGAGCGGAACAATTTAGGTAATTTTGAAAGAGGGTCACTCAAGCAACATTCCTGTGAAATTATATCAAAATCCATTCACTGGTTTAGGAGGAGATGTCATTTAAGTAAATTGTTGACAGACGCACGACGCACGACACACGACGCACGATCACAATAGCTCACCTTGAGCCTTCGGCTCAGGTGAGCTAAATAAACAATCAAGCCCTAAAAGCCTGAAATCCTGCATATGCCTGAAAAATATGAGGCGTGAGTCAGATATGCATCCAACTGAGCTCGAAGACACAAATTCGCTTGGCGGGACTCAAATGTAATATAAAGGTGAGGAATATAACATTGGTCCAGTATAATCAATCATCATCCAAAATATAAAGGACATAAGTTTGTGAGTGTCTCAAACACTTTCACTTGAAACTTTTCTTAAGATATGAAAGATATAAAAGCAGACACAAGGCTGAATATAAGAATCTTATATGGGTGTGAGGGGTGGATGGAAAAAACCGTCCCGAGGGTCACTGTCCGGCATCATGAGGCTTGCCTCGTGATGCCGGACAGTGATGCCGAGGGACGGATTTTTCTATCCACCCCTCACACCCACATAGGATTCTTTTTCTTGCATACCTTCCATTTTTACCGCGGATTTTTAATGCTACAGTCACTTCGGTTATCAACGTCCGCCATATTGTGATGACACTACAGGAATGTTTAGTGATGTCGTGTAACGTGCATGACATCAACCTTAACGAAGGCGCATATGAGGTCGTATTCAACCAGTACATTTATCAAACACGCAGGAATATTCGATATTAGGTCGGAACACCAGGGTCGGAACATAAGTTTCTATCCCAGGGTAAAATCACGGGTTTCCTTGTCTGGTGTGCAAGAAGGAAAATTCCTGCCTATGGAGGGATTCGAACCCAGGCTGCTAAGGTGAAAGTCCAATGCTTTAACCACTGAGCCCAAGAGTTTACTCCCAGACGCAGTTGTCAGAGACTGACTATATACCTATAAGCCATGCATATAATCTACCAAGGTAGATAATTAAAGGGATGAGGTGCATGATTTTGTAGCCAACTCAAAAATTGAAACATTTCAAAATAATCACACTAATCAATTAATACTCTTTTGTGACACAGGTGAACAAATTTCTGACTTGTGTTTATTAAGGTACCGTTTACAAGGCGAGTAGCGTTACCACTGCACCACGGAGGCTTCTATCAGGTCAAGTGAGCTTTATCACGGCAACGTGACATTGCACTTTATGAATGAACCGGACTACTGGAGAAATGACAAAAATGTTATTGCTACTGAGAAAAATGGAAAAATTACATGAAAAAAGAAATATCATCGGTAAAATATGGTCAGCTGATACTAAATATATCGACCTCCAGAATGCTGGGACGCACTGAGGACCATCAATAACTGATTGTAAATTGCTAATATAAGAGTGTACAAGAGGATAAACTGATAAATAGAATACCAGATTCGTATCATTTGATATCAAGTTTATCAGGCTCGGCTTCGAGAATGCATGTAGAATCGCTCGGCAAGCCTCGCGATTCTACAAGCATTCTCGAAGCCTTGCCTGATAAACTTGATATCAAAAGACACGAACCTGGTATTCTCTATTTCTTACCCATACAACTGGTTCAAATAACTAGATCCTTTGCTGAATTCCTCCCAGTGCTTCTGGTAAACAGTAAGAAGGTTCTCATCACTTGTATCTAAAACTTTCTGAAATTCAAAGAAAAGACCATACATCTGTTTTGGTTGGGAGAGTAAGGAGAATGGGAACACCTGGCAGGTTTTCCGCCATTTTTCAAAGGGAGACAACTTTCGGGACTTCCTGTTCGCTTTTCTATAAGCTCTTTCCCAGGGAAAAGGGGTTAGCTCTTAAAGGAAAGAATTTCCTTTAAGAGTTGACCCCTATTGACATGGGATACAAAAATACTTTTGCAGGAGTTGCCTCCCCTGAAGGTGTTCCCATTCCCCTTAATAGCCCTGTCAACACTATTAAGGTCATGTTAAGCAGGAAAGTTTATCAAACCACGCTTTCATAGCCCCACATAAGAGCTGGTCTGGCCCCCACCCATTGGGGCTTGAAGAAATAGATGGGCTGCATGATGCTTCCACGCAGAGCTGAAACCAATCCGCACACAAGTACTGGTAATCCGCTTAGAGGATCTAAGCCTGCCCAGGCAAAGTGGTGTGTGTCAGACCGTTCATGCTTATAAACCATTTTGCAGATGCAAAAGCTACTCACATATTCTCAGCAAAAATAACAAAATTTTAGATATTGTACTTGCTAGAACAGTTAACAATTTGAGCACTAACGAGCTCGTCAAGTTAACAAGGCTTTGAACAACTGGACCCTAAAACAAAAATCCAGGGACAATTAGAGATTTACTATATATTAACCCATTTAGTTCCAGAAACCACTAAACGGGTACCTTGGCAAACAGTGCAGGCCCAGATCAGATGCGACAACGCGGCGTCTGATCAGAGCCTCCACTGTTTGCTTAAAGTTCAGTCATTTTCCAAATAAATTTTGATGAAAACACAACCCGACACCCCTAAATTTTGAAATGAACCCCTGCTCTGTATAAGGAGGAAGATTCCATTTGGTACAAAAAGGGTTAAAATGCAGGTAGTGTATATTCAACAGACATGCCTCATTTTGGCAGTTCTAATGAGTAACACAACATATCTCAATTTTGGTAAAGAGCCTGGCTATATTGTTCAAGAGCCTGACCTTCGGACGGTCCATGCATATCAACCCTATTGGTTTCATTGGGAAGCCAGGCTTTAGACGTCATTTCATCTCAATGTCGGGTAAAGGTCCCACAAAATTGGAAGCAACGTCTCCAAAATGACCTTTAAAGTGTTGACGGGGACATTAAACCTCAAATCAAACAAAACAAATCAAGAGCCTGACCATATTATTCAAGAGACTGACTGTATTGTTCAAGAGACTGACTTACTGTTCAAGAGACTGGCTGTATTGTTCAAGAGACTGACTGTACTGTTCAAGAGGCTGACAATTGTTCAAGAGACTGACTGCACTGTTCAAGAGACTGACTGTATTGTGCAAGAAACTGACTGTATTGTTCAAGAGACAGACTGTACTTTAGTGTTCAATAGCTTGACTGTATTGTTCAAGAGCCTGACTGTATTGTTCAGGAGCTTGACTTTACATATTGCTCGTATGCCTGACTGTATTGTTCAAGAGACTGACTGTACTGTATTGTTCAAGAGACTGACTGTATTGTTCAGAGACTGACTGTATTGTTCAAGAGACTGACTGTACTATACTGTTCAAGAGACTGACTGTACTGTATTGTTCAAGAGACTGACTGTACTGTATTGTTCAAGAGACTGACTGTATTGTTCACGAGACTGACTGTATTGTTCAAGAGACTGACTGTACTATACTGTTCAAGAGACTGACTGTACTGTATTGTTCAAGAGACTGACTGTATTGTTCACGAGACTGACTGTATTGTTCAAGAGACTGACTGTACTGTATTGTTCAAGAGACTGACTGTACTGTATTGTTCAAGAGACTGACTGTACTATACTGTTCAAGAGACTGACTGTACTGTACTGTTCAAGAGACTGACTGTACTATACTGTTCAAGAGACTGACTGTACTATACTGTTCAAGAGACTGACTGTATTGTTCACGAGACTGACTGTATTGTTCAAGAAACTGACTGTACTGTATTGTTCAAGAGACTGACTGTACTGTATTGTTCAAGAGACTGACTGTACTATACTGTTCAAGAGACTGACTGTACTATACTGTTCAAGAGACTGACTGTACTATACTGTTCAAGAGACTGACTGTACTATACTGTTCAAGAGACTGACTGTATTGTTCACGAGACTGACTGTATTGTTCAAGAGACTGACTGTACTGTATTGTTCAAGAGACTGACTGTACCATATTGTTCAAGAGACTGACTGTATTGTTTCAAGAGCTCACCTGATAAAGGCCCTTCACATGATTCTCTAGAAAATTCTTTGTTTCTTGATAAAGTCTGTCACCTAAAGGCTCAGGATTAGCAACACAAAGAGCATACACATCTGTAAACAATGTTAAAGATTTCTCTTCTACTATATAGTTTTTATTTTTGGAGTTTAACCTTTTTTGTACCGGAAACCACAAAACAGGTACCCTGGTAAATAGTGCAGGTCCAGATCAGATGCCGCATTCTAGATGCCGCAGAATGCGGCATCTGATCAGGGCCTTCACAATTTACAAGAAGTTCAGCCATTTTCCAAATAAATTTTGAAGAAAACACAACATGACACCACTAAATTTTGAAATGAACTTCTGCTATTTATAAGGTGGAAGATTCCATTTGGTACAAAATGGGTAAATGACCTGGTAAACACTCTCAAGGTCATGTCAAGCCAGTCGGGTAAACAAACCATACTTTTCTTGGACATGCAACTTTTCTGTGGCGTGCTTTAATAGGATTTCTAAGTGGTGAGCCTGTATACAGCACATTCTTTCACAAGTGATACGTGTAACTGTCCTTCTATTTCAATGGAAGGGAGACCATGACCACAGAGATAACCAACCTCTAGTCTTCAACAGTGAAGTATTGATTTGTCCAATCATACCGAACAGGAACAAACACTTAATAGGTATTCCTGCTGTCTGGCATAGGAACAGATAATGTGGGTATTTGGTGATAACGAAACATGTTTTCCTTATTTTTCCATATAATAAAGTGTGGTTATTCATTAGAGCCGTTCTGCCAAGGCGGTCCTATTGACTACCCACAACATAGGTTTTTATGGAGAACTGACAAAAACTATTCTTCAATTATCACAAAATACATGTCTTATCTATTCCTATGGTCCAAGAACCCTGTAGACAGGCAAGTTTTTCTTGTGACATAATTCCATGAAGGTATTAAGGACTATTTGAGGATAATATTTCTTATCTCTCCACTAAATCATATCGTAAAAGTCCTAAAAATTTGGACACCTTGAGGACTTGCTATAATTCTACTAAAATTTTAATGAACAAATATGTTTTCCAGTAAGGAGTTCAAAAGGTGCAGACAGAATTAGGCCCATCTCTCCAAAAAGTGCCAAAACTAAGGATCATTATGGTATTATGTTCGTACAAGTTTGTTAGAATTGAATCAATGAGGTGATTCTAACAATTATCCACAAGATATGTTTCTGACAAGAAATAACTTGAGGCAGTGTTCCAGATTGGCGTCGGCCATCGGTCATTGACCGAAAAAATATACAGGCGACCAAAAAAAATCCTGCCAAGAGGTCGAAATGACCGACAATTAAAATAAAAGCGGCCGCGCTGGCCGACTGTAAGTTTGGCATGTCAGTCCCGGCTTTTATTCATCAACAGTCCAGGGCTTCCATTAGGCGGACGTACGGCCTGTATTACATCCTGAATTTGCTTCCGGACGCCCAAATTAAACATCAAAGCGTCCCGCAGACTTCCGAAAATTTCTCTGTACGGCCAAAAATCATTACCGAGACGTCCCAACCTGTGCATATAAACCCACCCACTTTTAGCGGTTTGTAAAAAGTTTGCTCCGCCTTCTTATCTGAAACCACTTTCTGTGTTTATTGAGTACTAAGGCCGTCCCATTTTCCGCATGCGCGGTATTATATTGACAGCCAGAATCACGTGCGGCGGCACATAGCCTTTGATCGTCATCAGTGTGTGAAAAACATGTCGAGGTGATTGCTCGGTGTTTGCATATAAATAAACGGATTAGCAGTTGAGAACAAACTAATTATCTCATTGACGATATGTTTATTTTTAATCTTGTAAACTTGTTACTGTTAAAATTAGAGAGGTCATAATTTTGGTGTTTGGTAGTGAGACAGTTAAACTTCATTAGCGATGCAAAGTGTGACAAAACTTTCAAAGATAGATACACATTTTTTTTCTTGAGTAAGTAGCAGGTGTTCACTAGCGGAGTGTTTATAAGGTGAAATGACGAAAATAATTCATAAAATGTCGTCGAGATTTGGCGTCTCGAAAATACCTAAAGCTTTTGAATGTGACCAGGCCGGTTCATCAGAGTCCGAGCTGCAGTCTGATCTGTCTGTTAGGGATGAACTGCAGCCCAAAAAGCTAAAACAAGAGGGCCCAATGGCCCTATATCGCTCACCTGTGTACGAGAAAATCATTAGTGTAGGAGACCACTTGACATTGCTACATACTAAATATCTAAGCTCAGGCAAAGCGGTGTCCATGCTTACAAACCCTACTGGTTTCATTGGGCGACAGGGCTTGAGATGTAATTTCATTTCAATGTCCGGTAAAAGTCCCACAAAATTGGAAGAGACATCTCCAAAATGACCAATACAGTGTTGTCGGGGATGTAAAACCTCAAATCAAACAAAATCTGTGCCTTATGGTTTTGGAGAAAAAGATTTTTTTAAGTTTTTTCAAGTATAAGTCTATAGAAGCTAATGAGCCAAAGGGCACGGTTGGCAGGTGTATGTAGGCGACCATTTTGTGTTGCTATATACTAAATATCTAAGGTCTTTACTTCATGGTTTCAAAGAAGATGTTTGAAGCTTTTTCCATTATAAGTTTGTTGGAGTCAAGGGGCCACAGGATTTGGACCCCACAGGCATGATTGGCAGGATTCATGTAGGCGACCACTCGACATTGCTACATGCTAAATACCTAAGCGTTGGGACTTATGGTTTCAGAGAAGAAGAATTTTGAAGCTTTTTTCCATTATGAGTCTATGGGAGCTAAGGGACCCCGGGGCGTGGCCCATTTGGACCCCACGGACATGATTGGCAGGATTTTTGTAGGTGACCACTTGCCGTTGCTACATGCCACATATCTCAGCTCTGGGCCCTGTGGTTTCAGAGAAGAAGATTTTTGAAGTTTTTTTTTTTTCCATTATGAGCCTATAGGAGCTAAGGGGCCCCGGGGCGTGGCCCTTTTGGACCCCAGGGGCATGATTGGCAGGAATTATGTAGGTGACCACTTGCCGTTGGTACATGCTAAATATCTAAACTCTGGGCCCTGTGGTTTCAGAGAAGAAGATTTATGAAGCTTTTAATTTTTCAATTATTAGTCTATGTGAACAAAGGGGCCCCGGGCGTGGCCCATTTGGACCCTAGGGGCATGATTGGCAGGATTTATGTAGGTGACCACTTGCCGTTGCTACATGCCAAATACCTCAGCTCTGGGCCCTTTGGTTTCCGAGAAGAAGATTTTTGAAGCTTTTTTCCATTATGAGTCTATAGGAGCTAAAGGGCCCCGGGGCGTGGCCCGTTTCGACCCCATGGGCAAGATTGGCAGGAATTATGTAGGTGACCACTTGCCGTTGCTACCTGCTAAATATCTAAGCTCTTGGCCCTGTGGTTTCCAAGAAGAAGATTTTTGAAGCTTTTTGTTCCATTATGAGTCTATGGGAGCGAAGGGGCCCCGGGGCGTCACCCATTTGCAACCGAGGGGCATGATTGGCAGTAATTATGTAGGTGACCACTGGCCGTTGCTACATGCTACATATCTAAGCTCTGGGCCCTGTGGTTTCAGAGAAGAAGATTTTTGAAACTTTTTTTTCGTTATGAGTCTTTGGGAGCTAAGGGGCCCCGGGGTGTGGCCCATTTGGACCCCAGGGGCATGATTGGCAGGAATTATGTAGGTGACCACTTTCCGTTGCTACATGCCAAATATCTCAGCTCTGGGCCCTGTGGTTTCAGAGAAGAAGATTTTTGAAGCTTTTTTTCCATTATGAGTCTAAAGGAGCTAAAGGGCCCGGGGCATGGCCCGTTTGGACCCCAGGGGCATGATTGGCAGGAATTATGTAGTTGACCACTTGCCATTGCTACATGCTAAATATCTAAGCTCTGGGCCCTGTGGTTTCCGAGAAGAAGATTTTTGAAGCTTTTTGTTCCATTATGAGTCTATGGGAGCGAAGGGGCCCCGGGGCATAGCCAATTTGGACCCCAGGGGCATGAATGGCAGGAATTATGTAGGTGACCACTGGCCGTTAATACATGCTAAATATCAAAGCTCTGGGCCCTGTGGTTTCAGAGAAGAAGATTTTTGAAGCTTTTTTTCCATTATGAGTCTATAGGAGCTAAAGGGCCCTGGGGCGTGGCCCATTTGGACCCCAGGGGCATGATTGGCAGGAATTATGTAGATGACCACTTGCCATTGCTTCATGCTAAATATCTAAGCTCTGGGCCCTGTGGTTTCCGAGAAGAAGATTTTTGAAGCTTTTTGTTCCATTATGAGTCTATGGGAGCGAAGGGGCCCTGGGGCGTGGCCAATTTGGACCCCAGGGGCATGAATGGCAGGAATTATGTAGGTGACCACTGGCCGTTAATACATGCTAAATATCTAAGCTCTGGGCCCTGTGGTTTCAGAGAAGAAGATTTTTGAAGCTTTTTTTCCATTATGAGTCTATAGGAGCTAAAGGGCCCGGGGCTTGGCCCGTTTGGACCCCAGGGGCATGATTGGCAGGAATTATGTAGGTGACCACTTGCCATTGCTACATATTAAATATCTAAGCTCTGGGCCCTGTGGTTTCCGAGAAGAAGATTTTCGAAACTTTTTGTTCCATTATGAGTCTATGGGAGCGAAGGGGTCCCGGGGTGTGGCCAATTTGGACCCCAGGGGCATGAATGGCAGGAATTATGTAGGTGACCACTGGCCGTTAATACATGCTAAATATCTAAGCTCTGGGCCCTGTGGTTTCAGAGAAGAAGATATTTTAATTTTTTCCCATTGTAAGTCTATGGGAGCTATATGTTGCCATGGCAACCAGAATTCCAATCTGATCAGCCCAAAAACCTTATGCAGCCTTTCCCCCTACCTGATGATGCTTCTCATGAAATTTGATCAAGATTGACCATGGGGTATTAGAGATATACTTATTTGAAATTGTTTACGGACGCACGGAAGGACGCACGGACGCACGCACACACGACGGACAAAAAGTGATCACAAAAGCTCACCTTGTCACTACGTGACAGGTGAGCTAAAAAACAAACAAAAACAAGAGGGCCATGATGGCCCTGGATCGCTCACCTGATCCATAGAGTAACAAGTAGGCCCCGGGGAGGGCCATTATTGACCCTAGGGTTATAATGTGCCTAATGTTGAGGGAGGTCTAAAAGGTGAAGCTTCATACCAAAAATCAACAAAGGCAAAAATGTGAACAATCTTGGCAAAGGTCCACTAGATGAAGCTACACACCAAATATCAAAGACCAGAGCCTTGCGGTTTCAGAGAAGAAGATTTTTTTAAAGCTATTCCCTACATAAGCCTATGTAAACCCAAATGGCCCAGGGGCGGGGGCATTTTTGGCCTCAGGGCTATTATTTAAACAATGTTGATAAAGGTCCACTAGATGAAGCTTCACACCAAATATCAAAGACCTGGGCCTTGCTGATTCAGAGAAGATTTTCAAAGATTATATCTATATAAGTCTATGTAAAACCAAAGGGCCCCGGGCAGGGGCATTTGTGGCCAGAGGGCTATAACTTGTTCAATCTTGGTAGAGGTCCACTAGATGAAGCTCCATACCAAATATCAAAGACATGACCTTGCAGTTTCAGAGAAGAAGAATTTTAAAGATTTCCCTATATAAGTCTATGTAAAGCCAAAGGGTCTCGGGCGGGGGCATTTGTGGCCCCAGGGCTAAAATTTGAACGATCTTGATAGAGGTCCACAAGATGAAATTTCACACCAAATATCAAAGACCTAGGCCTTGCAGTTTCATAGAAGAAGATTTTTAAAGATTTTCCCTATATAAGTCTATGTAAAACCAAAGGGCCACCAGGTGGGGGCATTTTTGGTCTCAGGGCTATAATTTGAACAATCTTGGTAGAGGTCCACTAGCTGAAGCTTCATACCAAATATCAAAGACCTAGCCTTGTGGTTTCAGAGAAGAAGATTTTTCAAGATTTTCCCTATATAAGTCCATGTAAAACCAAAGGGCCTCGGGGCGGAAGCACTTTTGGCCCCAGCACTATAATTTTAACATTCTTGGTAGGGGTCCTCTAGATGAAGCTTCAAACCAAATAGCAAAGACCTGGGCCACGCGATTTCAGAGAAGAAGTTTTTAAAGATTTTCCCTATATAAGCCCATGTAAAACCAAAGGGCCCCAGAGCGGAGGCATTTTTGGCCCCAGAACTATAATTAGAACAATCTTTTTAGGGGTCCACTAAATGAAGCTTCATACCAAATATCAAAGACCTGGGCTTGCGGTTTCAGAGAAGAAGATTTTTAAAGATTTTCCCTATATAAGCCCATGTAAAACCAAAGGGCCCCGGGGCGAGGGCATATTTGCCTCCAGCACTATAATTTAAACAATCTTGGTAGGGGTCCACTAGATGAAGCTTCATACCAAATATCAAAGACCTGGGTAATGCGGTTTCAGAGAAGAAGATTTTTAAAAATTTTTCCTACATAAGCCCATGTAAAACCAAAGGGCCCCGGGGCGGAGGAATTTTTGGCCCCAGCACTATAATTTGATTAATCTTGGTAGGGGTCCACTAGATGAAGCTTCATACCAAATATCAAAGACCTGGGCCTTGCGGTTTAAGAGAAGAAGATTTTTTAAGTTTTCGGTGAAAAAAATCTATTTTTGGCTCCTGTGACCTATATGTGCAACGGACCGGAACCATTTGAACAACTTTGAAAGGGGACCACCTAAGGATCATTCCTGTGAAGTTTGGTCAAAATCCGATCAGTGGTTTAGGAGGAGATGTCGTTTGAAGAAATTGTTTACGCACGGATGACAGACAAAAAGTGATCCTAATATTAATCACAAGAGGGCCATGATGGCCCTGGATCGCTCACCTGATCCATATGATAGAGTAACAAGTGGGCCTCGGGGAGGGCCATTATTGACCCCAGGGCTACAATGTGCATAATGTTGAGGGAGGTCTAAAGCGGTGAAGCTTCATACCAAATATCAACAAAGGCTGAATTTGAACAATCTTGGCAAAGGTCCACTAGATGAAGCTACACACCAAATATCAAAGACCTGGGCCTTGGGGTTTCAGAGAAGAAGATTTTTTAAAGATATTCCCTACATTAGCCTATGTAAAGCCAAATAGCCCCGGAGCGGGGGCATTTTTGGCTTCAGGGCCATAATTTAAACAATCTTGGTAGAGGTCCACTAGATGAAGCTCCATACCAAATATCAAAGGCATGGGCCTTGGGGTTTCAGAGAAGTAGATTTTTAAAGATTTCCCTATTTAAGTCTGTGTAAAAGCAAAGGGTCTCGGGGCGGGGGCATTTTTGGCCCCAGGGCTAATAGCCTATAATTTGAACAATCTTGATAGAGGTCCGCTAGATGAAATTTCACACCAAATATCAAAGACCTAGGCCTTGTGGTTTCACAGAAGAAGATTTTTAAAGATTTTCCCTATATAAAGTAGAAGTAAAACAAAGATCAGGAATCGATACAATTAACTAACTCCACCCATCAAAGACACCAAAGGGAAAGAAATACAAACATTAAGCGACCAGACCATAATGGAAACCTAAACAAAAGAAGGCCATAAGGACAGTTACTTTCCCACAAAATGGCAATATGGCCATCCAAAATTAAAAGACACAAGTGATACACACAGTAAGTAATTAACAACAACATAAATAAATCGCCACAGAAGAACCGCCTTGGAACGGTCAGTGGAAAGATTTCCACTGGGGGGCTTAAATCTATTTTACATGGCCACAATCCTCACCCTTACTTCCGCTGCGATTTAGACAAATAATTTGTTCAGTCCGCATGAAGGCCTTCTAACTCATCAGTGCAACATCTCCGTGAACACAAATAATCAAAGAACCACAGAGGTGAGACAAAGGTGAGGACTCGACAGCAAGAAACCACTGAAATGCTGGAGCAAAAGAAAACCAACAGTTAGACTCTATAAGTTATAAGTCTATGTAAAACCAAAGGGCCCCCGAGACAGGGGCCAATGGTCTCAGGGCTAAAATTTGAACAATCTTGGTAGAGGTCCACTAGATGAAGCTTCATACCAAATATCAAAGACCTAGGCCTTCTGGTTTCAGAGAAGAAGATCTTTCAAGATTTTCCCCATATAAGTCTATGTAATACCAAAGGGCCACGGAGCGGGGGCATTTTTGGCCCCAGGGCTATAATTTGAACAATCTTGGTAGAGGTCCACAAGATGAAGCTTCATACCAAATATCAAAGACCTAGGCCTTGTGGTTTCAGAGAAGAAGATTTTTAAAGATTTTCCCTATATAAGTCTATGTAAAACCAAAGGGCCCCGATGCGGGGGCATTTTTGGTCTCAGGGCTATAATTGAACAATTTTGGTAGAGGTCCACTAGATGAAGCTTCATACTGAATATCAAAGACCTAGGCCTTGTGGTTTCCGAGAAGAAGATTTTTCAAGATTTTCCCTTCTATAAGCCCATGTAAAACCAAAAGGCCCCGGGGTGGGGGCATTTTTGGCCCCAGCACTATAATTTGAACAATTTTGGTAGGGGTCCACCAGATGAAGCTTCATACCAAATATCAAAGACCTGGGCCTTGCGGTTTCAGAGAAGAAGATTATTAAAGATTTTCCCCTTTTATAAGGGGGGGGGGTAACTGGGCCTTGTGGGGTGAAGCTCCATACCAAATATAAAAAAAATGGGCCTTACGGTGTCAGAGATGGTAGGGTGACAATCTGGACCAAAAAAATGGGAACCCATACCCCCCCGTATAACAAGACAAGTCATATACCAAAATGTTCGTCAGGATCCGTAGTATCTGAAACTGCCGGCATAAATTGGCATAAATGATGGCGAGCTGAGAAATCCAAGATGGCGTCCAAGATGGCCGCCATAGCTGTAAATTCCAGTTTTTCGTAAAATATGAATATAAATACCACGAATCATCTTACAAACTTATTTTAATTTATTTTTCTGGTGTAGAAAGAAGATTTGTACTAGAATATAGATCAACTTTTTAGGTTTGACTTGAAAACCGGTGAAAAAAATGATATTTTATTGTTTTTGTGTCTAGTTTCATAGGTGGTACATAAAAGAAAGTCTGATGTTTCAAAATTTAAACAGTTTTTACATATCTATTGTTTTATTTTAACTAAGACACTATTCTAAAATACATTTAACACTATTCTAATATACATTTATGGTTTGTTATGACTTTTTTACCATCAATTTAGCCCCAGGATTACCCCACCCACTCAGTTTACCAGTAAAATTCATTCACGTAAATGCTCACAAACAAGGGATTTGTAGGTGTGTGCTTCATTTTAGACAATTAAGTAGTAGAGGACATTCACAATAATGCTTAGTTCTGTTTTCATATCGTCTCAAAAACATGCCCATATGTTTTTGACCCGCTTGAACCTCACTTTGTTTTATAGAAAACTAGGGTTTTCAGGGGTAAGCATTATTTTTCGAATTTATGCTTAAGGACATAGCTTGTGGTGTTTGACAGCATCGCCACATAGAGAGGGTTCTAAAGAGTCCCCACAATCTATGTTTTGAACAGTTGAACAGAAATAAGAAAAATATCATTATTATCTGGATTTTTTTTTGGTGGGGGGGGGGGATGGTAGTAAAATCTTCCAATGGATTTGAATTATGCGTGTTTTCGTAATGTTATGTATTTAGCCATTTGAAACACCACCTCTTTATAATACTGTTTTCTGAATCCAAGCATAAACCTCTTAGTTAAACAGTGTTATATCCAAGAAAAAGGTAGAATAGTGTAAAAGAAGTTCCTTTACATGTTTTTTTGTCATTTTTTTCTATGCAAATAGTTAGGGGTTTGGGCTTTGAACAGTGTTATATAAAAATGGGTTATAAAACGATTGTGCTGTACTAATAGGCCATATCAGACTCCAAGTACATGATTTAAAACTGTCATAGTCCTCGGTATAAACATGAGCTAGTATTGTAAACAAGTTCTTACAAATGTTAGTGTTTGTTTGTTTGTTTGTTTGAATGGGGTTTAACGTCCCCGTCGACATTATTAAAGTCATTTTGGAGACATTGCTTCCAATTTTGTGGAACTTTTATCCGACATTGAGCTGGAATGACATCTCAAGCCCTACCGCCCAATGAAACCAGAAGGCTTATATGCATTGGACGATCTGACACACACCGATTTGCCTGGGCAGGCTTAGTCCTGTTTAAAAGCGGTTTATCAATACTCGTGTGTGGTCAGATTCAGCTCTTCGTGGAAGCACCATGCAGCCCAATCTATTTCTGCATGCCCGGATGGGCGGGGGCGACTTACAAATATTAGTTTGCTTGTTTGTATTGGGGTTTAACGGCCCAGTCAACACTATTTAGGTCAATTTTGAGCTTGTCAGTTTACTTATCTACACTTTTCCTGTGCAGGCTTATACGTAAGTGATTAACCAGAACAGTGCACATTCTTTCGCCAGAAACTGAAACTGCCCTTCTTGAATCAGCGGAAAGGAGAGAATGACCGTTGAAAGGATTTCATGATTAATCTCCACAAAAGAATATTGCCGACCCCAGCAGGTATCGAACCCGCGTCCTCCGGATCACCATTTAGGCGCTTAAAAATGTAAGACCTATTCAAACATGCTTTACTACTTGCAAGCTTGAGTACATGGTTGTACTTTCTATGAGCAAATGCAGTCATCACTATACTGATCAGGCTATTTACAACCATATTAGTTAAAAGAGAGAGGCTGCTTGCATCTGTGTTATGAGCTGTGGAATGAATAACCCAGTTTCAGGATCAACCATATGCCCTAGATCTATAGGGCTAGGCAAATTAATCTTAGATTTTATAGCTCCCCATGAAATCAGTAGCTGATATGTACACCTGTACAAATGGAGCAAAAAACTATTAGTTGGTGGTAGATGACTAGGTCTAACTCCGGATTTTTGGAGCACCATTGTTGTCTAATGTGTTTGGCTGAACAGCAAACCTACAGAAAAATTGCTGCTGCCTTAACTGGCCCTGAGACATTTGACTCAATACCAAGATCTGAAATCTCTTGAAGCTTGAAGTCTGATTTAGGCATTCTTCTTGCCTATACTATGTAAAGAAGAGCAGGTATCACATCCTGTAAGGCAATACATACAGCATTATTGCCCTTTCTTCTGGCTCTAGCTTCCTGAAAACAGTGTGAACTGGAATACCTGAAACTGAAACCAATACAGCTTATAAGCATGGACGGTCCGACTCGCACCGCTTTGCCTGGACAGGCTTAGATCCTCTAAGGGGTTTACCAATACCCATGTGCGGTCTGTTTCAGCTCTGCGTGGAAGCATCATGCACCTGATGGGCGGTGGGTGGGTGGGGGGGGGGTAGTGGTGGGGGGGCGAAGACTTTTCGACAATATAGCTACTGGAGATGAAGTTCCTCAAGAGATAAGAGATACGATAAGAAGTTTGATAAGTTGCCATAAAATGGGTCAAAAGCCATTTGAGTCATTCATGCAGGAAAGGCTCATACCCATAGCTAGTTAGGCAGTCCAAAGAACAGTCTTATGAGCCTTTGCCTGGGTCAAAACTCCAGACTATGAGTGATATCAGGTCAATGGCACAGGTGTCTGGGGAAACCAGTCTGAGGAACTGACTGCCACCGGTGAAGAGATATATGCTCTCTATACATCAATTCATTCATTCAAGGTCTTGTCTTTTAAAAATGCTCATGATCACCCGAGTTTGTTTACAGATGAAGAATGTATGATGTCTACCAATAAGCCGGATTTCCTTGAAAAACTAGAAAGACGTGCTGGTTGTATAGTATTTGAAGGGATGTCTGTACTTAAAATGTTGCAGCATTCATCATGTCTCAAACTGACATATCAACAAATGGCTGCTATGTTTTGGTCTTACAGTCTTTTTACCATTATTTGGGTAGCTACCATTCACGTCGGTTTTGACAGGAATGAGGAATGACAGGGCTACTTAAAGCAGTAGCAATTTCTTTTTAGTGCACAGGTGTGCATATCAGCTATCGATTTGATGGGGAGCTTCAAAATCTAAGATTAATTTGCCTAGCCCGGTAGACCTAGGGTATACAGAGAAAACCGCTTAGAGATTCTAAGCATGCCCAGGAAATGTGGTGCGAGTTGGACCATCCTTGCATATAAAACTTTTTGGTTTAAATGTGTGGCGAGGCTTGAGATGTCATTTCATCTCAATGTCGGGGAAGGTCCCACAAAAAATTGGAAGCAATGTCTCCAAAATGCGAAATGACTGATACAGTGTTGACGGGGGACGTTGTACCTCAAATCAAACAAAATATAACCTAATTGCATAGCATATCCACTTTATAACACGTTTTTATAACACAGTTTTGGATATAACACTTTATAACCCAAAAAATCTAGCCAGGTACACAGCAAAAATGACAATGAAAGTCATTTTGGATCAATTTGATAAACACTATTTTGCTATTTTGTTTGGATATAGCACTGCTTAATTAAGTCTGTCAATGCTCAGATCCCGAAAACAGTGTTATAAAGAGGTGGTGTTTCCTAATGGCTGATCATATAATATAGTATGAAAACAGAACTAAGCATTAGTTTCAATGCCCTCTTCTACTTGTTGTGTAAAATGAAATCCTCGCCTGCAAATCCCTTGAGTGTGAGTATTATGTGAATGAATTGTACTGGTAAACTGAGTGGGTGGGGTAATCCTTGGGCTAAATTTATGGTAAAACAGTCATAACAAATCATAAATGTACTTGGAAATAGTGTTAAATGTATTTTAGAATAGTGTCTTAGTTAAAATAAAACAATAGATAAATAAAAATTGTTTAAAATTTTGAAACATCAGCATTGCCTTTATGTACCACCTATGAAACTTGACACAAAAACGATGAAATGTCTTTTATTTCACCGGTTTTCAAGTCCAACCTAAAATGTTGATTAATATTCTAGCACAAATCGTCTTTCTATACCAGAAAAATAAATTAAAATAAGTTTGTAAGATGATTTGTTGCGATATTGTGTGAATGAATTTTACTGGTAAAATGAGTGGGTGGGGTAATCCTGGGGCTAAATTGATGGTAAAAAGTCATAACCAACCATAAATGTATTTTAGAATAGTGTTAAATGTATTTTAGGATAGTGTCTTAGTTAAAATAAAACAATAGATATGTAAAAACTGTTTAAATTTTGAAACATCAGAATTTCTTTAATGTACCACCTAGGAAACTAGACACAAAAACAATAAAATATCATTTTTTTCACCAGTTTTCAAGTCAAACCTAAAAAGTTGATCTATATTCTAGCACAAATCTTCTTTCTACACCAGAAAAATCAATTAAAATAAGTTTGTTAGATGATTTGTGGTATTTATATTCATATTTTACGAAAAACTGGAATTTACAGCTATGGCGGCCATCTTGGACGCCATCTTGGATTTCTCAGCTCGCCATCATTTATGCCAATTTATGCCGGCAGTTTCAGATACTACAGATGCTGACGAACATTTTGGTATATGACATGTTTTGTTATACGGGGGGGTATGGGTTACTACCAGAAATAGTGGACTTTTTGGCCCATTGTCACCCTACCAAGAAGAAAATTTTTAAAGATTTTCCCTATATAAGTCTATGTAAAACCAAAGGGCCACGGAGCGGGAGCATTTTTGGCCCCAGGGCAATAATTTGAACAGTCCTGGTAGGGGTCCACTAGGAGAAGCTTCATACCAAATATCAAAGACCTGGGCCCTGTGGTTTCAGAAAAGAAGATTTTTAAAGAGTTTCCCTATATAAGCCATGTAAAACCAAAGGGCCCCAGAGCGGGGGCATTTTTTGCCCCAGCACTTTAATTTGAACAATCTTGGTAGGGGTCCACTAGGTGACGCTTCATACCAAATATCAAAGACCTGAGCCTAGCGGTTTCAAAGAAGAAGATTTTTAAAGATTTTCCCTATATAAGCCCATGTAAAACCAAAGGGCCTGGAGCAGGGGCATTTTTGGCCCCAGCACTATAATTTGAACAATCTTGGTAGGGGTCCACTAGATGAAGCTTCAGACCAAATATCAAAGACCTGGGCCTTACTGTTTCAGACAAGAAGATTTTTAAAGATTTTTCCTATATAAGCCCATGTAAAACCAAAGGGCCCCGGAGCGGGGGCATTTTTGGCCCCAGCACTATAATTTGAACAATCTTGGTAGGGGTCCACTAGATGAAGCTTCATACCAAATATCAAAGACCTGGGCCATGCAGTTTCAGAGAAGAAAATTTTAAAAGATTTTCCCTATGTAAGCCCATGTTAAACCAAAGGGCCCCGGAGCGGGGGCATTTTTGGCCCCAGCACTTTAATTTGAACAATCTTGGTAGGGGTCCACTAGATGAAGCTTCATACCAAATATCAAAGACCTGGGCCTTGCAGTTTCAGAGAAGAAGATTTTTTAAGATTTTCCCTATATAAGCCCATGTAAAACCAAAGGGCCCCGGAGCGGGGGCATTTTTGGCCCCAGCACTATAATTTGAACAATCTTGGTAGGGGTCCACTTGTTGAAGCTTCATACCAAATATCAAAGACCTGGGCCTTGCGGTTTCAGAGAAGAAGATTTTTAAAGATTTTCACTATATTAGCCCATGTAAAATCAAAGGGGCCCGGGGCGAGGGCATTTTTGGCCCCAGCACTATAATTTGAACAATCTTGGTAGGGGTCCACTAGATGTAGCTTCAGACCAAATATCAAAGACCTGGGCCTTACGGTTTCAGAGAAGAAGATTTTTAAAGATTTTCCCTGTATAAGCCCATGTAAAACCAAAGGGCCCCGGAGCGGGGGCATTTTTGGCCCCAGCACTATAATTTGAACAATCTTGGTAGGGGTCCACTAGATGAAGCTTCAGACCAAATATCAAAGAGCTGGGCCTTACGGTTTCAGAGAAGAATATTTTTAAAGATTTTCCCTATATAAGCCCATGTAAAACCAAAGGGCCCCGGAGCGGGGGCATTTTTGGCCCCAGCACTATAATTTGAACAATCTTGGTAGGGGTCCACTAGATGAAGCTTCATACCAAATATCAAAGACCTGGGCCTTGTGGTTTCAGAGAAGAAGATTTTTTAAGTTTTTGGTGAAAAAAATCTATTTTTGGCCCCAAAAACCTATATGTGCAACGGACCGGAACCATTTGAACAACTTTGAAAGGGGACCACCTAAGGATCATTTCTGTGAAGTTTGGTCAAAATCCGATCAGTGGTTTAGGAGGAGATGTCGTTTAAAGAAATTGTTTACGGACGCACGGACGCACTGACGCACGGACGGACGGACGCACGACGGACGAAAAGTGATTCCATAAGCTCACCTCGTCACTACGTGACGGTGAGCTAAAAACTACCGCCGACTCGTCTAAGTCTGCTCCAATTGACCAAAGTTGTGCGTCGAGTGGTTAGAGTATAATGAAGACTCGAAACGTATGTTTTTAATCCATATATGACAATGGGTGTCAGGTTTGTTTTATTTGTGTTAAGTTCTACAAATTTAGCAAACGAGTGTGGACAAATCAAACGCTGTGTTCTGTGGCGCCTGATCTGGGTACACTGTTTGCCAATGACCCAAATTGGCCACTATGCATATATGGGGATGGGTAATGCGATTTTTTCTTTACTTTTTATTTATTTATTTTTTTTGTGGGAATGTGGGGATGGGATGACCATGCCCGGGGACATGTTTGTGTTTCACAAACACATCTTGTTCAAATCAATTCCTTGCTGCCAAAGGATAACCCTTTTATAGAACATATTTAACTTCACTACAGCTGGTGTGTGGGAATGTGTGGCAGCGGTAAAACGTCTCCCTGTCCTATATCATAATGTAGATTATATTTTCTTGTCCTTTGGGATCATTGATTCCATTGTGGAATTTTGGAAATATCTGAGGGTCACTGATGAGGCATAATTGGCCGAAACTAGCTAGTCTGGCCCAGAAAACATATACACTCCATATTTTTCAGTTCTGTGGTGTATTCCTTGCTTCCAAAGGATAACCCTTTTATAGAACATATTTAACTTCACTACATCAGGTGTGTGTGGGAATGTGTGGCGGCGGTAAAACGTCTCCCTGCCCAACATCATAGTGTAGATTATATTTTCTTGTCCTTTGGGATCATTGATTCCATTGTGGAATTTTGGAAATATCTGAGGGTCACTGATGAGGCCTAATTGGCCGAAACTAACTAGTCTGGCCTGGAAAACATATACACTCCATATTTTTCAGTTCTGTCAGGGGTGTGGAAATACCAATTTTTTTCACTTGTCCACGGACAAGTCAGATCAAAAATTCTACTTGTCCGCAGATTTTTTCACTTGTCCGGATTTTCAAAATAAACTCCACATTTAACTTCCCATATTCTTTATTTTTGTCATTGAAACAAAGAAACATAATATCATGACTTATAGCAACTGTTTCCCGCAAAGTGTCAAAATTGTTTACGTTTCCGGTTCCTATTTGCCTAGTTACCGTGTGTAATTTCGCAGTTGGTTGAAACAGCGAAATACCCCAAACTACCTAGCCTCAATAAAACGTAGTTTTTACGTTTATGAATGCCAACGGTTACAAAAATAAGATATAAAAAAGAAATTAATTGTAATTAACAATTTCATGTCAGTAACGCTCACGGAAGCACATAAACTAAAAAAATATTGCTCTGGAAAGTTTTTGGTGTTGGGGGTGTTTTGGGGTGGTAGCGCTGTTTCAGCCGACCGCAAAATCACGCGAGTTTGACCTCAAAAGTGTTGACCAATCAGAAGACACATAACAATGCTAAATTTAGACGCAAAAGTTCGATGGTTTTTCCGAAAGATATTTGTGCAACAAAACATTTGCGAGCTACCATTTATCAATTAAAACGGAATTTATTGGCGAATTTCTCTCCATGATATTGAAACCTCGGCATTACTGAAAATTTTGGCCGAAATTTCTACTTAACCGCGGACGAGCAAACTGAAAAAACGTGCTTGTCTGCCGGCAAAAAGTCCCGAGTCGGACGTAGGATTTCCACACCCCTGTCTGTGGTGTATTCCTTGCTTCCAAAGGATAACCCTTTTATAGAACATATTTAACTTCACTACAGCTGGTGTGTGGGAATGTGTGGCGGCGGTAAAACGTCTCCCTGCCCTACATCATAGTGTATATTATATTTTCTTGTCCTTTGGGATCAATGATTCCATTGTGGAATTTTGGAAATATCTGAGGGTCACTGATGAGGCCTAATTGGCCGAAACTAGCTAGTCTGACCCAGAAAACATATACACTCCATATTTTTCAGTTCTGCGGTGTATTCCTTGCTTCCAAAGGATAACCCTTTTATAGAACATATTTGACCCCTCTGGAAATGCTCAGAATGCAGAAAATGGCACCATTTAACCCAGAGCTTCCGGGACTCCCGCCCTAAAGAGGCTAGCTTCGCTCGCGTTCACTAGCTCCGCCCGTTCACTGTCCAAAGTTTCAAAAACGTTTTGGTCGAAAGGGCCAAAACTTTTTGGCCTTCTTTGGTCATCCGTCCTAAAGACCATTTTTTTCTGGCAGAAACACTGTTGAGGTAATTTATCTTTACTATCTTGTAACTCACCCAGTGTTCAATCTAGGCTGCGCCATTGCGCCCTGGGCCCGCTTTTTGCATGAGGGGCGCACTAGAGATCATTCAATGGGCCCGTCGGGCGCAACTGTAGAATTTAGAGACTGTTTCTTCTGGAGTTCATTTTTGCGATTTTCTCGCGGTTTTTCGGCTGCCTGTTGCATATTGTTGAGTTGATCAAAAACCGCATGTTGCCTGATCAAAATAAATTAGAAAAACATTTTGTTTTATCTGTTTAACTAGTAGCAATTTTTATTTTTATAAACCCAAATCGACGTTTTGTTTACCGGGGATGCAGCCATGTTCGGTATACTTGTGTGCGCCGGGCGGCTTACGCCAAATTCGTGTGCGCCGTGTGGCTGACGCTAAATACCGAACCGAAATACCGCAACATACCGAGGCGGGTGCTATTTATTATAGAGATTTTCTCTTCCAGAAACATTTTTAATGGCATTCATTCTAGATAAAACATGCATTTAGCACTTGAGCAAGACACTTTATCCAAATTGTTTTGTACTGGTTAAATGAGGTAATGAGCAAATGTGACCAACTCAGTATTAGAAGATGGATAGATAAACTAAATAGATTTTGTCTGTGCTGTTAAACTTGTTTTGTGTCCATTTTTATCATGCAGCTAAAACCTTAAGATAAATCTGGTAACTTTATAGTACAATTTAATGGCCCCATAAATTTCCAAATGGCCCCCTTTTCCAAGGCCTGTGGGCCCAGAGGGCCCCCAAACCCCAAATCCTGGATTGAACACTGACTCACCCTCATTTTGAGCTATGACAACTCTTATTTCTTAGCCCATTTTGAGCAAGAAAACTGGACACTGGCAAACAGTGCAGACCCAGATCAGATGCTGCAGAATGCAGCATCTGATCTGGGCCCTCACTGTTTGCGAAACCGTCGGCAATTTTCAATCAATTCCTTAAAGCAGCCCAACCTGGTACCCCATAATTTTGAAATGGATTGTAGCTCTATGTAAGGTGGAAGATTGCTTTCAGTACAAAATGTTTATTTATTTTTGGTTTTGTGGCCCTTTAAAGATTATTTAACTTATTTCTAGCCGATCATTAATCAGGTGGGCAAAAACTGGAGTACCCAGAGAAAAAACACCTGACCTTCCATTGCAGAACTTAGCATCTTTCACATATCCAGAGCAAGGCTCAATTGACAGATAAAATGGGTTTACCCATTGCATGTTGGAAACACCTAAAGGGGTACCTTGGCAAACAGAGCAGGCCCGGATCAAACACCACAAAACACTGCGTCTGATCAGGGCCTGCACTATTTGCTAACAGAATTTTCGGTCAAAAACAGAATAAAAACGAAAACAAGAGGGCCCAATGGCCCTATATCGCTCACCTGTGTACCAGAAAATCATTAGTGTAGGAGACCACTTGACATTGCTACATACTAAATATCTAAGCTCAGGCAAAGCGGTGTCCATGCTTTTAAAGGCATTTATTCTGTAACAGTAAAACACACGGTGTGTTCATAATTGTTTTATTGCCCCCTGTGATATACTGACTTTAGTAGATCAAAGGCGGCCCTTAATAGGGTCATTAGTAGCTCTTGTTGAATCCCCTGACTGAGGCATTTAAGAGGACAATCAATAATGTACACCAGTCAACAGTAAGTAATTGATTGATTTTCCCCAAGGCGGCCCCTTACCTGTTGAAGACAGAGGACTTCACTTCAGTCAGCTCTGGGGGCTACATAATATTATGTAATGAAATGATAGTCCTCAATAATCAAGAATAAATGCCTTTAAACCCTACTGGTTTCATTGGGCGACAGGGCTTGAGATGTAATTTCATCTCAATGTCCGGTAAAAGTCCCACAAAATTGGAAGAGACATCTCCAAAATGACCTATACAGTGTTGTCGGGGATGTAAAACCTCAAATCAAACAAAATCTGTGCCTTATGGTTTTGGAGAAAAAGATTTTTTTAAGTTTTTTACAGTATAAGTCTATAGAAGCTGATGAGTCCTGACGCTTGGCCAATTTCGACCCAAAGGACAAGGTTGGCAGGATTTATGTAGGCGACCATTTTGTGTTGCTATATACTAAATATCTAAGGTCTGTACTTCATGGTTTCAAAGAAGATGTTTGAAGCTTTTTTCCATTATAAGTTTGTTGGAGTTAAGGGGCCACAGGATTTGGACCCCAGGGGCATGATTGGCAGGATTCATGTAGGCGACCACTCGACATTGCTACATGCTAAATACCTAAGCTCTTGGACTTATAGTTTCAGAGAAGAAAAATTTTGAAGATTTTTTTCCCCATTTTAAGTTGTTGTTTTTTTTTTTTCATTATAAGGGCCCTGTGGTTTCAGAGAAGATTTTTGAAGTTTCTCCAATTGTAAGTCTATGGAAACTAAAGAACCCTGGGGTGGGGCCAATTTGGATCCCAGGGGCATAACTGGCAGGATTTATGTAGGTGGACACTTGACGTTGCTACATACTAAAAATCTAAGCTCTAGGCCTTATGGTTTCATAGAAGAAGATTTTTTAATTTTTTTTTCCATTATAAGTCTATTGGAAGTGATGAGCTCGGGCCTGGCCAATTTTGACCCCAGGGGCAGGGTTAGCAGGATTTATGTAGCTGGCTATTTTATGTTGCTAGGTACTAAATATCTAAGTTCTGTGCTTCACAGTTTCTGAGAAGAAGATTTTTGAAGCTTTTTTCCATTATGAGTCTATGGGAGCTAAGGGCCCATTTGGACCCCAGGGGCATGATTAGCAGGAAATATGTAGGTGACCACTTGCCGTTGCTACATGCTAAATATCTAAGCTCTGGGCCCTGTGGTTTCAGAGAAGAAGATTTTTGAAGTTTTTTTCCATTATGAGTCTATGGGAGCTAAGGGGGTCCCAGGGTGTGGCCCATTTGGACCCCAGGGGCATGATTGGCAGGATTTATGTAGGTGACCACTTGTCATTGCTACATGGTAAATATATAAGCTCTGGGCCCTGTGGTTTCAGAGAAGAAGATTTTTTAAAGCTTTTTTCCATTATGAGTCTATGGGAGCTAAGGGCCCGGGGCGTGGCCCATTTGGACCCCACTGGCATGATTGGCAGGATATATGTAGGTGACCACTTGCCATTGCTATATGCTAAATATCTAAGCTCTGGGCCCTGTGGTTTCAGAGAAGAAGATTTTTGAAGCTTTTTTTTCCATTATGAGTCTATAGGAGTTAAGGGGCCCCGGGGCGTGGCCCTTTTGGACCCCAGGGGCATGATTGGCAGGAATTATGTAGGTGACCACTTGCCGTTGCTATGTGCTAAATATCTAAGCTCTGGGCGCTGTGGTTTCAGAGAAGAAGATTTTTTAAGCCTTTTTCCATTATGAGTCTATGGGAGCAAAAGGGCCCTGGCACGTGGCCCATTTGGAACCCAGGGGCATGATTGGCAGAAATTATGTAGGTGACCAATTGCCGTTGCTACATGCTAAATATCTTCACTCTGGGCCCTGTGGTTTCAGAGAAGAAGATTTTTGATGCTTTTTTTTTCCATTATGAGTCTATGTGAGCTAAGGGGCCCCGGGGGCGTGGCCCATTTGGACCCTAGGGGCATGATTGGCAGGATTTATGTAGGTGACCACTTGCCATTGCTACATGCCCAATACCTAAGCTCTGGGCCCTGTGGTTTCAGAGAAGAAGATTTTTGAAACTTTTTTCCATTATGAGTCTACAGGAGCTAAAGGGCCCCGGGGCGTGGCCTGTTTGGACCCCAGGGGCATGATTGGCAGGAATTATGTAGGTGACCACTTGCCGTTGCTACATACTTAATATCTTAGCTCTGGGCCCTGTGGTTTCAGAGAAGAAGATTTTTGAATCTTTTTTTCCATTATGAGTCTATGGGAGCTAAGGGGCCCCGGGGCGTGGCCCATTTGGACCCCACGGGCATGATTGGCAGGATTTATGTAGGTGACCACTTGCCAATGCTACATGCTAAATACCTAAGCTCTGGGCCCTGTGGTTTCAGAGAAGAAGATTTTTGAAGCTTTTTCTTCCATTATGAGTCTAAAGGAGCTAAGGGGCCCCGGGGCGTGGCCCTTTTGGACCCCAGGGGCATGATTGGCAGGAATTATATAGGTGACCACTTGCCGTTGCTACGTACTAAATATCTAAGCTATGGGCACTGTGGTTTCAGAGTAGAAAATTTTTGAAGCTTTTTCCTATTATGAGTCTTTGGGAGCAAAGGGGCCCCGGCACTTGGTCCATTTGGATCCCAGGGGCATGATTGGCAGGAATTATGTAGGTGACCACTTGCTGTTGCTACATGCTAAATATCTAAACTCTGGGCCCTGTGGTTTGAGAGAAGAAGATTTTTGACGCTTTTTTTTTTCCCCATTATGAGTCTATGGGAGCTAAGGGGCCCCGGGACGTGGCCCATATGGACCCTAGGGGCATGATTGGCAGGATTGATGTAGGTGACCACTTGCCATTGCTACATGCCAAATACCTCAGCTCTTGGCCCTGTGGTTTCAGAGAAGAAGATTTTTGAAGCTTTTTTCCATTATGAGTCTATAGGAGCTAAAGGGCCCCGGGGCGTGGCCCATTTGGACCCCAGGGGCATGATTGGCAGGAATTATGTAGGTGACCACTTGCCGTTGCTACATGCTAAATATCTAAGCTCTGGGCCCTGTGGTTTCCGAGAAATAGACTTTTGAAGCTTTTTGTTCCATTATGTGTCTATGGGAGCGAAGGGGCCCCGGGGCGTCGCCCATTTGGAACCCAGGGGCATGATTGGCAGGAATTATGTAGGTGACCACTGGCCGTTGCTACATGCTAAATATCTAAGCTCTGGGCCCTGTGGTTTCAGAGAAGAAGATTTTTGAAGCTTTTTGTTCCATTATGAGTCTATGGGAGCGAAGGGGCCCCAGGGCGGGGCCAATTTGGACCCCAGGGGCATGAATGGCAGGAATTATGTAGGTGACCACTGGCCGTTAATACATGCTAAATATCTAAGCTCTGGGCCCTGTGGTTTCAGAGAAGAAGATATTTTAATTTTTTCCAATTGTAAGTCTATGGGAGCTATATGTTGCCATGGCAACCAGAATTCCAATCTGATCAGCCCAAAAACCTTATGCAGCCTTTCCCCCTACCTGATGATGCTTCTCATGAAATTTGATCAAGATTGACTATGGGGTATTAGAGATATACTTATTTGAAATTGTTTACGGACACACTGACGCACGCACGGACGGATGCACGCATGACGGACAACGGACAAAAAGTGATCACAAAAGCTCACCTTCTCACTATGTGACAGGTGAGCTAAAAAACCAGGTCTGACACCCTTACCGGTATATGGCAAATAGAATTGTCCAACGTATAGCAATGGAACAGTCCACTAGCATACAATGGGTTCAAATAGCAAAAGGATATGAAAATCTGTCATTCCATGTAGCTCTCTGAACTTGTCCGCATGTGATTACTCCTCTGACCGTGTCCAACAGAACTTTCCATGTTCTTTCAAAGTCAACCCGCCTTGGACGTAGGGACATCCTTATTCTGAAACAAACAGACATCATGATGAATACAGGCCTCATACTGACCAAGCTTTTCCATGCCTGAAAGACCTGATTTAGCAGCCTCAATCCTCATCCTGCTGAACATGACAACCACTACCTTTACTAACAGTGTAGATCCAGATCAGATGGCTTCTGAAGAAGCCATCTGATCAGGATCTACACTGTTTGTGATGCAGTTTGTGAATTGAACAAATACATTACATCAAGTAATTTGATTGGTGTATAGTCTGAAACGGGTGTAGCTAAATAATTTTATTTAGAGTTTAAGCCTTAAACAGTCATTTTAAACAGAATATAGGAGGAAAAATCAAAATCTAAAAAGTCTGAAGTCAAGAAAAAACCTGAAATCCTGCATATGCCTGAAAAATATGAGGCCTGTGAATACTGTGCCATGTGAAGTGAAAATGTATCTTCTGACGTGTGTGCAAAGATCAATTGAGAATTTTACATAGCCCTAGATAAGAAGGGGTATCCACATACAGTAGAACTTCGATGGGTCGAACACCGATGGCTCGTTTATCATGGCTGAGTCGAACACGTTCTTGAGCCCCTAGGGAATTTCTCTACTTAAGAAATAGGGAGGGTAAAATTAGGATATTTTTATCTTGCAAATGTATGCTGTGTGTACTCATTAGAATCGCCTCAATGAGGCGATTCTAATGAGTACACACAGCATACATTTATATCATAGATCACCGAACCGAAGTCCCAAAATTATCCCAGTTTTACCTCCTGGAAGTAGCCATCTGTGTCTCAAACTACCCCTGTCTCGAACAGATTTTCGTGGTCCCAAATGTGTTCGAGCCAATGAAGTTTGACTGTATTATTTTTCTCATTTCTGCATGAAAACACGCCAAGGAGCTTCTAATGAGAACCCACAACAAATGTTTCGGTGAGGTGTTTCTAATGAGTACCCACATTTTCGGTGAAGCACCTCTACTTTCACCAGAAATCTCTGACTATCTACATGTACCATACTTTCACCAGACATGCCTGACTATCTATCAATGAAATTAGGAATTAACCCTTCTCTTGCTGAATATTCATTTAAGCCACACCCATTTCTGTCTGTCAACCAATCAAATTACTTGATGTAATGTATTTTAGAAATTCATAAACTGAATGTCAAACAGTGTAAATCCTGATCAGATGGCTTCTTCAGAAGCCATCTGATCTGGATCTACACTGTTTCCAAAGATAGGGGTTGTTGTGAACAGCATGATAAGAGTTAACCCATAATATGCCGTCGTCTGCTGGTTATTTTACAAGTCATTGTTGCAAACAGTGTGGACCCAGATCAAACTGCTCCTATTATTACAAGAAAATAAAACAATGTAGAGAGATGAACCTTCATGCAGTTATCAAATATGTAAAACACAATTATTTGATACCAAACTGACTATAATACCAGACTTGCCGACACCTTGAGACAGAAAATAGTATTGAAGAGCCCATAAAAAATCCATTTGGCATCCACATGTTAAAACTCAGATTCAGCAGGTGGAGAAGGTGCAGAGGATAGCTGCTTGATGGACCTCCAGGCAATGGCAAAATAGAAGTAGCGTCGGTGACATGCTTAATGAGCTAGAGGGCCATCCCTGGAGGCCGGTCGTGAGCAGTCCTCTTTAACCTTCTTCTATAAGATACACTCTGATACAGTGTCTATTAATAAAATAGGTACTAGACCCCTGTAATAGCCTCAACCCAAACAAGGGCATCGAAAGTAAACAAATCACAATATCGTAGGTACCAGTCCTATTGCGATGCCCTAAAGAACACCTTTCCTAGAACTATTCGTCAATGGAACAGTCTTCCCTTCTCTGCGGTGAATGCTAAGTCTGCAGAAGAGTTCAAAGCCGGTACAGTATAAGATTGAGACTCAGAGGCATGCATTTTAGGATACCTCTGTTATGCAGATTTTAAATAGTTTTAAGGATGCACCCAGTCATTTCAGTGACTCTTCCGGATTCAGCTCTGCGTGGAAGCATCATGCAGCCCACATATTTCTTCAAGCCCCTATTGGCGGAGGCTAGTAAATTAAAGGTAATATGACATTCAAAATTCAACTTTTATTCTGGTATATTTGACTCATCCATAGGCTAAAAAGACAGGTCGAAAAAATGATAATCAAATACAACATTTAAAGCTAATAATAATAAATAATAATAAAATACAGGATTGCCATTGGTCCTGTCCCATTTCAGAATTCATATTACTTTTTCCACCTTTCACCATAGTAGAGTTATGCTTCTTCGCAAATTGCGTCCAAACAGCAATGGTATCTCCGTTTGAAACAATTAGCAGTCTTATCAAACTAGACCTCTAGCCAGGGCTATTGGAAAATGCTAGGGATACAGATCCGTATCCCTAGCCTCCGAGACTAGAGATACAGTTCCGTATCTCTAGCCTCCGAGACTAGAGATACGGATCCGTATCTCTAGCCACTGCCTATTTTTTTTCTGGGCAGGTTCAGACATCTCAATAAATTTTAAAAACAAAGGGCTAGATCAGTAGATTGCGGTCCATAGAAATACCAAAACGCACCAAAACACCAAAACGCACCTGTATTTACCAAAACGCACTGCCAATATTGGATTTTTCTATGTAGGGTAGGGTGATTTAGAGGATTAGACACTTAAAAACAAATATATATAACTATATATAATATATATTTAGGATATAAATAAATATAGGCGTTTATACATATTATACATATGAGCCAGGGCTCAGCAGTTCCTACCAAAACGCACTGTCCATATTGGATTTTTCTAAGAACGCCATTGTGATGCGGAAAAAGTATTTCCGAATGCCGCAGTTTTTATTGGTCTCAGTGTGCCCCGACAAGTGTACAGGATCAGGGTCAAAGTCCCTGGAATGCAGTCTGATCCATCATGTTAACAAGTCTGTGTAATAAGCACCCCTCTAAACACCACGTTATACGCTGATAACTGCAGTTTACAGGGGTAGACACTTTTTTTTCTTATTTCCGTGCTCCAAGACATAGGTTGTGGGTACTCGTTAGAATCAACTCAACGAGCGGTTTTAACGAACACCCACGATCTATATTTGGAGTATAAATAAGAAAAAAACATGTTCAAAATTCAAGGCTCATTCTGATGCACGTCTGACTGATATTCAGGAGGACGATCTGGCGAGTAAAAGCGTGGCTATGTAAACTGACCGGTTCAACAATGACCTAAAATAGTTTTGACTAGGCCGTTAAAATCCAATACAAACAAAATGAAGGCCTGATGTTGCTTAGTTACATTGCGCTACACGGAACACAACTCGGTCTAGTGAGTGAGTGAGTTTTAGTTTTACGTCCCACCAACAGCTAAGGTCATACGGAGACGGGACCTCGGTTTAAAGACTCATCCGAAAGTCTACAACTCGGTCTAAACAATGATGTGCATTATAGATACATTATCCCAGCTAGCACAAAATAGCGGGCCAACGTCGGGCAGACAGCGATACGACACTGTCGGCCCGACGTTGACTCGACATGCTTTGCTGGCTGGGATATCTACAGCCCATAAGGAGCATCTGAGTATTAAAGTTCAAGATAAAAGGTAAGCTTACCAATGCACAGCAAATCCCAATATTGGCAGTGCGTTTTGGTAAATACAGATGCTATTCCACTGACATCTTTAGACCATTCAAGTAAGAGAACGCAGCTCGACAAGAAACAAATACCAAAACGCACTAGAAATATCAGTTTATGTGCATTATAGATACATTATCTACAGCCCAAAATGAACATCTGAGTATCAAAGTTCAAAATAAAAGGCTCACGTTATTAAAAGATACCAATAACCCTTATATATATAATAATTCGGCCCCCGCCCATAGGGGCTTGAAGAAATATATGGGCTGCATGATGCTTCCACGCAGAGCTTAATCCGGCCCGCACACTAGTACTGGTAAACCGCCCTGGCTAAAATGTTAACATGTATATTAATTTATCAATATATTATTATTATATATATATATTTCTAATCCTTTTTTGAAAAACTGCTGAATTTCCCTCTAGCATACATAGAAAAATCCAATATCGACAGTGTTTTGATAGCGTTTTGGTAGGAACTGCTGTGCCCTGGCTCAAATGTTAATATTATATCAATTTATCTATCTATGCTGTTTTCTTCCTGATTCGTGCCCCTTAGATGTTTAGCATACGAGCTGCACACTGCAAACAAACTGTCATTATTTTACAAATAATCAGAATTTACTTCAAATTATTAATTTTAATTAGAAAATCAAAAAGACAACAAAGCATGACAGTTTCTACAAATTACATGCCTGTAATGACGTCACTATGTCGATCATGATCATCCAGAAACTTTCTTCTTAAATTCGTGCCCTTTTGAAAAGACTGTTTGGATTGTTTCCCTTTGACTGGTGTAGCTGTATTACACTTTACCATGAAAGGAATAACTCTCTCCTATCTGAACAAAAGTTTTCTGATGTCTGTATAAACATGGTAGAGCCAATTTACTGCTGTAAGTCACTTAGGCTTACATTTATTAAAAGTGGTCAGAACTTAGGATGAAAAATCTTAGTGGGTGCAGACAGCAAGATAAACAACCACAACAACAACATCATTTCCAAGCGCCTGACTGACACAGAGGACGTCCTTGACCTCTAATGTTGTTGAAATGAATCTGGACAAGTGAGGCAGATGCGCACATGTACTTTTCACGCGCTCTTCAAAGGCACGAATTCAACAAGAAGGCACGAATCAATAAGAAAGAGGCATATATATTTATATATATTTATGTATTATATATAGATATATTTATAAGTTTCTAGGTGTCTAATCCTCTTAACAAATGCTGAATTCACCCTACCCTACAAAGACAAATCCAATATTGGCAGTGCGTTTTGGTAAATACAGGTGCGTTTTGGTGCGTTTTGGTATTTCTATGGACCCAGTAGATTGCACTTTGTCGGGCACTGTCTTCTATCCAGACTGCACAGGCGCAACTTGTTGTTAGGGCGTGTCTTTTGTTGTTTATATCAATATCAACTGTCCTATCAAATAAAAACTGTGAACAGGTGTATGAATGTCATTTGACCAGGAACTATCCTGATCTGGATGAACAGGCCTGACAGTGACATGCCTGAAATTTGTCAAAATAAAAACAACTTGTTTCTTCTCTCGAACATATTTCCATCAGCGCCATTATATGGTGTTTAAAGCTCAAAGTCAATAAAGTAAAAAAAGAACTACAAATTCCTTTTTACTCAAAAAGGCGTACTTTTATTCCTCTGACGAATTTTCTCTCACCAGTTTACAGAGGTCGCCATTGCTTCAACGTGCAATACTCATTTATATTTTTGAGCGAAATCATTAAAAACGAAAGAGTCTGCCTATTTGCAGACAAGAACCGGCAAGAAGCCTTTTTTTTCTTTTTCTTCTTTTTTTTTTTTTTTTTTTTTTTGTTGTTGTTGTTTATCTACAAAGCAATTTAACGCTGCTTATGAACACTGTGTACTTAAGTCACAAAATCGATTTAGTGATATCACTAAATAGAATTAGTGATATCACATAATCAAATTTATTTTGTGATATCACGAAATCGAATTAGTGATATCATTTTATTGATTTTGTGATATCACTAATTCGATTTAGCGATATCACAAATTCGATTTTGTTATATCACTAAATAGACATGATTTAGTGATATCACAAAATCGAATTAGTGATATCACTAAATAGAATTAGTGATATCACTAAATGTGACCGAATTAGTGATATCACAAAATCGATTTAGTGATATCACTAAATATGTTATGTCAGACTTTGGAGTTTAAAGTTTGGGCTTAAAAGAAAAGTTATTTCTAAGTTCTGACGTGTTGGATTGTTAAAGGATATTACTTTTCATTTGGGACTGTGAATTCTGTGGGGTCAAGGAAAATAGATTCATTCAGGATATTTCATAACAGAGCTAAGTACATTTAATTTTCTTACTTCAACAGGTTTAAGTTAACTTGTAAATAAATTTTGTTATTTTTTTTCCAAAAGGCTTGTTTGCTTTTTCTTTCTGCTACGCCTGGCTCGTAACATAATTGTCATCACTAGATGCAAGCTTGTTACAAAGTTCATTAACAAATCTCTTATATAGTTCTTGAGAAATTAACTTGAATGCAATGTTTACTCCCCTAGTGCCTCTTGCACTGCTATATGTTGGACATGTCCATTTGTCATATAAGGGGTGTCAGGCCTAGTTTTTCGTTTTTATTCTACTTTTGACGGAAAATTGTGTTAGCAAATAGTGCAGGCCCTGATCAGATGTCGCGTTCTGTGGCGTCTGATCTTGGTCTGCACTGTTTGCCAAGGTATCCCTTTAGGAGTTTTCCGCATCCAATGGGCTAATAATAATTATTAGTTACCCGACTGAGAAGATGTTCCCCTTACAATCTACGACACTCCTACGTCACGTATTGTGTGGTTTTCAACTTTTGTTCGTTATTGCAATAAAAAGATTAACATCTGGGTGACATGTTTTCAGGTAGAAAAATTTCACAAGTTTTCTTTTTATTTATAACACCCCGAACACAAATTCGTCATTTTGTTACTACCGTATTCGACCTATTTACCGCACATGCTCCTATAAGCGCACACCCAAGCTTTTTCTGGAAAAAATACACAAGCGCACACTTTACAGTAACCTCCCAACACATTCATATTGAGTTTTGCTGCACATCACGAAAACACGCGTATATAATTTTGACCCCCTTGAACCCCACTTTTATATAGTAAAACTGGGGTTTCCGGGGGTACACCTTATTTTTCTTATTTCTGCTCTAAAATATAGATTGTGGGTACTCGTTAGAACCGCCTCGATGAGGCGGTTCTAACGAGTGCCCACAATCTATATTTGGAGCAGAAATAAGAAAAAATCACAATTTTTCATCATAAAATTTTATTTTTTCGGCGATAAAGGTGGCAATGTATTTGTATAGGCGTGTTTGCGTAATGTCTTTGACCCAGACAATCATATGTCTATGTGGTGAACCCTATGCTGAAATTCAACTCTATAAAATAATCATATCGGACGTTTTTTTTTCGTATTTTTTTCGTATTGAGTGTGCGCTTATTAGGTAGATTTTTCACCACAATATTTTCATACAATTTTGAAAAAACTAAGCGCACGGAGCGGTAAATAGGTCGAATACGGTATTTCAGTAAGGATGTTACTTGCTGTGTATTTGATGTTCCAGGTACTGTTTGAGAAGCGTTTCATTCTTTTTAAATGTCTGAACTTTTATTCCAGTCGAATAATAAAAATCCACAAAGTCTATGTCATCATGAGGTTGTTGCCACTGTGCAGAGCAACGCCAGTCATATTCTGAAGGCTATTTTGAACTGTACATGATGTTTTGAGACTGGTGATGTAGACCAGATGGGATTTTACTAGAACACCGTCTATGTTTGAGGGATCTGCAAATTCCAATTATTGACCCAGACAATGCTGGACACATAAGGGAGGCTATCACAGAATGGCTTGTTATTTCATGTGAATAGCCTTACTAGCAGACGACTTACATCATTTATATACTACAATGCCTACAAAGTTTCAGAACAGTTCTTGAAAAATCTTTGGCGGAACAAATCACACACCCCCCACCCCCCCCCCCCCCACACACACACACGCAAACGGAACTGGTAAATGCCGGTTTTGAATGGCAGTATTCGGATGATATGCCGTTAGAGCATGTGCAGTGGATCGCATGCGTAGTCATCATTCCAGGAGCCCTCATTATTCCAAGAATCCGAAAAGAAAAAATGAATTTGTGATATCACAAAATCGATTTAGTGATATCACAAATCCATATCTATTTAGTGATATCACAAATTCAAATAAGTGATTTTACAAAATAGATTTTGTGATATCACTAAATAAAGATGAGTTTGCGATATCACTAAATCGAATTAGTGATATCACAAATCGATTTAGTGATATCACTAGATCGAATTTGTGATATCACTAAATAGAATTAGTGATATCATAAAATGATGTCAATTTTGTGATACCACAAAATCGATTTTGTGATATCACAAATTCAGTCTTACTTTTTGATATCACAAAATTGATTTTGTGATATCACAAAATCGATTTAGTGATATCAAAAATGAATTTTGTGATATCACAAAATAATTAGTGATATCACATAATATTTAGTGATATCACAAATCGATTTTGTGATATCACAAAATCGATTTTGTGATATCAAAAATAGGGGATTTATAGTAAAACGGCACCATTTTTCTCTGTATCAAGGTGGGTTTAGAGGAATGTTCATTACGCGGACTTGTTAACCCGATGCGATAACATTCCTATATATATGTAATATATGTCAAACTTTCGTTTATCTATTCCAAACATATGACAATGACAATGACAATGAATTTATTTCCAAATTAAAGGCCCCTAAAGGACATATGATCAAAGGAGAAGAATCTCCATACTATGATTGAACATGATAAGAACAAACACAAAAATCAACAACTCACAACATCATTATAACACTGGTTTTTGGCTATAACCCCTCTCCTACCGAAAATTCATTTCAGTCACACCCATCTCCGCTCCGAACCAATCAATCTATTTGATGTAATTTATTCCACTGAATGTCAACAGTGAAGCCATCTGATCTGGATCTATACTGTTTCCGAAGATATGGGTTGTCGTGAACAGCATGATAAGAGTTAACATTGTTTCAAGATAGGTCCCAAATATGTATACATTATACAGAAGATTGACAATAATGGTCAACTTCTCCAATATAATCTAAACATATTTATTAGGATATACATTACTTCAGCAAACAAAGTCTCTGCTTTGGACCCAACAGCAGTGCTACAAAGTGGTTACCAAAGAAGACATACTCTCAGGCATATTCAGCTCTATATATATGACAAATATTTGCCTCACATGAGGCACTGCTCAGAATGACTATGAATATAAGGAAGGCTTCACATATGAATTTCTAAAGCTCAAAGATAATAAAATTATCAGTGTTAGATAGAAGCCAATTAAATTTTAAGCTGTCATTCAACAAAATGAAGTTTTTACACTGATTCTGAACCAGTGTAAAGAAACGTTTACGAATATGAGCATATTTTGGACACTTAATCAAAAAATGAATTTCATCTTCAATTTCTTGTGGACAAAAATCACAAACTCTGTTTTCTAAAGGAGTAGGGGGTTTTGAATACCTACCTCTTTCAATCTGAAGTCTATGTGAACGTATACGCAATTTAGTTAGATATCTTCTTTTGTCAAAATCCTTAATAATATTCAAATATTGCTCAAACTGAAGATCATCTTTAAATGAAAAATATGTCCTTAATTTTCCATCAATATTATTTGCACGAAAACGGTTCCAAAAATCTTTATATTTATTTAAAATAATATTTTTTTCGTTAATTTCTTAAAATAATTTGTGCTCATATTCGAAACTGTTTCAGGAGTAATGGATATATCAAGCAACTTGGTCATATTACAAACAGAAGTATACCATGTATAAATACCTTTTTGTGTAGTGTTTTAGAGCAAGCAAAAGCATCTGCTAGCAAATCTGAATCAGTGGACTCAAGCCTTTGGCAATATGATAAGGCGGAAAGAATAATACTAATATAAACGGGAAATCTCCCAAGTTCTGAGCAAACAGCAAAGTTAGAACTTCTTTTATGAACACCTAAAATATATTTGCTAAAATGAATGTGTAGCTTTTCAGAATAGAAACTTCTGGAGATTTTAGAAAAATCAAATAAATCATCAAGAGTAGCTTTTTTTTTTATAAAGAACATGCCCAAATTTCAGATCCATACATCAATATAGGTCTAATTATATGATCGAAGATATGCAAACTGGTAAAAAAAAAACTTGAGTTCAGTGACAAACTATTACGCTTAAGGGAATATAAAGCTTTCACTGCCTTATCATATAGCTGTTTTTTTTTTTTTTTTTTTTTTTTTTTTTTTGCAGGTGTGAAGGTGTCAGAAGCAGAGAAAAGAATTCCAAGATACTTATAAGAATTAGTACAACATAGAGCATTACCAAAGACAGAAAAACCATGCGTATTAATTAATCTGCCTGCCTTATTAAAAATTAAAACTTTTGTTTTATCAATATTTATAGAAAGACACCAATCTTCACAAAAAGCTTGTAATAAATCAAGTTTATGCTGTAGACCATCGGCTGTAGATGATAACAAAATAACATCGTCAGCATACATTAAGCAATCTATTCTTTTGTTATTTAAGTATATAGGATCTGGAGATGACAGTAAATAATTAGGCAAGTCATTAATAAAATTTTTTGACAGGTTTGGACTTAAAACATCGCCCTGTCTAACCCCAACTGAAGAATTTAATGTTTTGTAATCTTATCGTTAACTTTCACACATAGCAAAGATAGGGAATACATACTTTTAATGATACTATAAAATAAGCCTTGAATATTCACTCTGACTAGTTTGATCAAAATAGCAGTGTGTAAAACAGAACCAAAGTAGAAGTAAAACAAAGATCAGGAATTGATACAATTAACTTACTCCATCCATAAAAGACACCAAAGGGAAAGAAATACAAACATTAAGCGACCAGACCATAATGGAAACCTAAACAAAGGAAGGCCATATGGACAGTTACTTTCCCACAAAATGGCCATATGGCCATCCAAAATTAAAAGACACAAGTGATACACACAGTAAGTAACAAACAACAACATAAATAAATCGCCACAGAAGAGCCGCCTTGGAACGGTCAGTGGAAGATTTCCACTGGGGGGCTTAAATCGATTTTACGTGGCCACAATCCTCGCCCTTACTTCCGTCGCGATTTAGACAAATAATTTGTTCAGTCCGCATGAAGGCCTCCTAACTCATCAGTGCAACATCTCCGTGAACACAGAAATCAAAGAACCACAGAGGTGAACCACAAAAGAACCACAAAAGCTTTTTGGAAGTCGACGAAACAAGAATACACTTTAGAGCCTGTAGAAAAATAATAGTCAATTATGCATTTAACTACAAACGTGAGTTTTTGCAGAATCCAATCTGACACTTACTTATGAGATTTTTTTCAATAAAAAGAGATCAAGCCTATTATTAAGTATGGTATTAAACAATTTACCTAAACAACCTGCAACCGTTATTCCACGATAATTGTTTTGATCTTCTTTGCAATCAGTTTTAAAAATAGGGGAGATGTAGCCAACGGCCCAATTTTTAGGATAAACTCCCGAAAGCAAAACTTAATTAAACACAATTTTTAAACTGGGTAAAATAAAATTGTGTATGCTTTTAACCATATTATTACTTATTTACTGCAACCCCACAGAATTATTGGATTTCAACTTTGAAATAGCATCAATAATTCCTTTATCAGTAATCTTAAAATCTAATGAACTAAAAGTTGAAACATTCTGTTGCTCAAGATTTTGAAGGAGATCATTCAAATAGTTCAATTTCTGTTGAAATTTACCGGGAACAGAATTTAATGAATAGTTTTCCCAAATAGTTGGATCTATAGACAACTGTGAATCGTTTTTATTCTATTCCAAACAGAAATTGTGCGTACCATCGAGGCGGCTCTAACGTGTGCCACAACGTATGATTTGGAGTAAAAGCATGAACATAATGTATAGGCTACCTCTGTAAACCTCACATTTTATTAGGTTTAACGACCCAGCCATTATTATATAGTACTTACAATTATCATGCTGTATACTGGCAATGTAAGGGAAAGAACACAAAAATATTGTTCAAAGAAAACAATCACAAGTTACGTCACATTCAATCCCAAATGACGATAGTCCAATATTTCTTTCAGTTCATTTTAATTTTCTTGCTTTCTTTCTTTCTTGCTAATATGGAATGATTTTCGCATCTTCGTTAATTGGGCGCGCGATTAAAGGTGTTCGTGTTGATTATTAATTGAAGATTTTCACACCTGAAGCGAGATTGGCGGGTATCAACTGTTGTACAAATGCCATTATGGATCAACAACATAACAATTAAAGCAGACAAAATTATAATTAAAGACAACTGCCGAATTTTAAAGTCATTAAAATAATTAAGTTCTGAAGTTAGATCCTTTGGAAGCAAGGAATACACCAAATAAACGAAAATAGCAGACTCGGTTTTATTGAGTCTGTTCATGGCCAGTACTGAAATGTGCAACACCGGCCACGCCCTCTTACACCGGCTTAAGCAGAACTCTATTTTCTAAATGATACCAAATGAACTCAATGACCCCAAAGGACCAGAAAATATAATCTGCACTATGATGATGTACGGGGAGACGTTTTACGGCCGCCACACGGCACAACACCAGCTACAGTGAAAATAAATAAGTTCTGAAGTTAGATCCTTTGGAAGCAAGGAATACACCAAATAAACGAAAATAGCAGACTCGGTTTTATTGAGTCTGTTCATGACCAGTACTTAAATGTGCAACACCGGCCACGCCCTCTAGCACCGGCTTAAAAGTCATGTTGGAGTCCGTTCATTTGTATTTGGCTTGATTAAATTAAGAGATCAGACACCAAAGAACATTAGTGTTAAAGACTCCTGCCGTATTCTCTCTCTCTCTCTCTCTCTCTCTCTCTCTCTCTCTCTCTCTCTCTCTCTCTCTCTCTCTCTGTGATGGAGTCCACGTGGCAAAGAAAAAAACTTTCTATTTTTGAGGATATTACTTTTTTGAAAGTATCAGCAATTTTATGTCTTGTTTTGTGAGTTTAACGGCCCAGTCAAATCTATTTAGATCATTTCTGAGCCCGTCAGTTTACCTTTCCTGCACAGGATTGTACGCAAGCGGTTAACCAGAACAATGCACATTCTTTCGCCAGAAACTGACCACTGCCCTTCTTGAATCCGCGGAAGGGAGAGTGTGATCATAGAAAAGATTCATGATCAATCTCCACGACAGAATGTTGCCGGGTGGCAGGAATCGAATCCACGACCTCCTTATAACCAGTCAGATCTCGTAGCTCTTTCAGTGCTGAAGTCCACGTGGCTGTAACTGCTCTGTCTCTGGTCGGGCCCATCGGAGTCTAACTGTTGGTTTTCTTTTGCTCCAGCATTTCGGTGGTTTCTTGCTGTCGAGTCCTCACCGTTGTTTCATCTCTGTGGTTGTTTGATTTTTGTGTTCACGGAGATGTTGCACTGATGAGTAAGGAGGCCTTCATGGGGACTGGACAAATTATTTGTCTTTATTGCGACGGAAGTAAGGGCGAGGATTGTGGCCACGTAAAATCGATTTAAGCCCCCCAGTGGAATTCGTTTCCACTGACCGTTCCAAGGCGGGTCTTCTGTCGCGGTTTATTTTTGTTATGGTTTGTCTTTGGGTGTTTGTGTCGCTTATATTATTTTATTTTGGATAGCCTATTGGCCATTTTATGGGAAGGTAACTGTCCTTTTGGCTTTCCGCTATTGATGTTTCCATTAGGTCTGTGATTTCATGTTTGTGTTTCTTTCCCTATGATGTCTCTGATGGGAACTGTGGGTTAATTGTATCGATTCCTGATCATTGCCTCCACTTCTACTTTAAAGGATTTGTTAGCAGTCTAAGTTACCGTTCAGGATCATTTCTCCAACCAACACTCACAGACAGTCGACCTATAGGTACTCTCAGTGCTTTGATTAAATGTGGCTTAATGATGCAAACTTTTGCTTAAAACTGATCTAAAATAACCAGTCACACCAGCACTATTTGCCTGCTTTTTGTTTCTTCCGTTAGCTTTCTTTCTTTCTTCCTTGTCACGTAATGATGCATAATGTGCTAAAAGAACAATTCATACATGCACTACATAAAATAACAGAAGTGAATGCAATGATCAGGAATCGATATTATTAACCCACAGCTCCCATCAGAGATACCAAAGGGAAAGAAACACAAACATGAAACAACTAACCCTAATGGAAACATCAATAGCTGAAAACCAAAAGGACAGTTACTTTCCCACAAAGTGGCCAATTGGCTATCCAAAACAAAATAATATAAGCGATACACACACTCAAAGATAAACCATAACAAAAAAGTAAACCGCGACAGAAGAACCGCCTTGGAACGGTCAGTGACACGAATTCCACCAGGGGTTGGGTGGGGGTGGGGGTGGGGGTGGGGGGGGGCTCCTTACTCATCAGTGCAACCACTGAAATGCTGGAGCAAAAGAAAATCAACAATTAGACTCCGATGGGCCCGACCAGAGACAGAACATCAGGCACCAACTAACATTACATAGAATTAGATCTCTCTTATTCTCTGTAAAGTAGAAGTAGAAAACAAAGATCAGGAATCGATACAATTAACTTACTCCACCCATCAAGCCTTTACGCTGGGAATCGTCATAGAATCTGAGGCCTAGCCCACCGGCGTTCAATTACAGAGGGAAGCAAAGTTGTCACCGTCTGTCGTATAACATTTATGTTGTACCCAATCTTTTTATATCGAAGAATGGTTTTACGAAATTTGGTGCTGAAGTCATTGCGGTTATATATTTTTTTTGAATTTACATAGTAAGTCATCATAAAATTCGGGTTCCGATAGCCCCTGTTGCAGGAGAGATTTAAGTCCAATATTGAATTTTGAAATTAAATCAGAACGACGTCTATTTAATTTTGAAAAGGCTAACTGTTGGTTTTCTTTTGCTTCAGCATTTCAGTGGTCTCTTGCTGTCGAGTTCTCACCGTTGATTCATCTCTGTGGTTGTTTGATTATTTGTGTTCACGGAGATGTTGCACTGATGAGTTAGGAGGCCTTCATGCGGACTGAACAAATTATTTGTCTTAATCGCGACGGAAGTAAGGACGAGGATTGTGGCCACGTAAAATCGATTTAAGCCTCTCCCAGTGGAATTCGTTTCCGCTGACCGTTCCAAGGCGGTTCTTCTGTCGTGGTTTATTTTTGTTATGGTTTGTCTTTGGGTGTTTGTGTCGCTTATATTATTTTATTTTGGATAGCCTATTGGCCATTCTGTGGGAAATTAACTGTCCTTTTGGCTTTCCGCTATTGATGTTTCCATTAGGTCTGTTGTTCATGTTTGTGTTTCTTTCCCTTTGGTGTCTCTGATGGGAGCTGTGGGTTGATTGTATCGATTCCTGATCATTGCCTCCACTTCTGTTTTGCGTAGGTTATGGTACCGATTACCCTGATTAAGAAGTTTAGCCGTTAACAATTTATTACGAGTGTTGAAGTCAGTTACATGACTACACACTGTGGCAAATCGAATTAATTGCGAAATACAAACGCCATAGGATGGCGCACGAGGAACATCTACCCCCCCCCCCCCCCCTCCAAAAAAAAAAAAAAAAAAAAAAATGGAAAATTTGCAATCTCAAAATCATCGCGTTTATCATAAATTTTGCAAGAAACAAACCGATCTACAATTGACATATGTAAATTTATCTTGGTATCACCACCACTGACGATCTTGATTAGGGTCAACGTATCTCTGAGATTGCGAAATAGAAAGCTCGATGGCGAAATAGAAGTAGTGTCGGTGACATGCTTAATGAGCTAGAGTGGCCGTCCCTGGAGGCCCGTCGTAAGCAATCCTCTTTAACATTTTTCTCTAAGATACACTCTGATACAGTGTCTATTAATAAAGATAGGTACTTGACCCCTGTAACACCGTCGACCCAAAAAAGGGAATCAAACGTAAAATGACTCACAATATCGTAGGTACCAGTCCTATAGTGATGCCCTGAAGAACTCCTTCGTTCCTAGAACGATTCCTCAATGGAATAGTCCTCCCTCCTCCGTGGTGAATGCCAAGTCCGCAGAAGAGTTCAAACATGATCTAGAAAGGATTATCCTTTGAAAGCAAGGAATACACCACAGAACTGGGACATTTGGAGTGTACATGTTTTCTGGGCCAGACTAGCTAGTTTCGACCATTTAGGCCTCATCAGTTTCGACCATTTAGGCCCCAAAGCCGTGCAGAGTGTAAGATTGAGACTCAGAGATATGCGTTTTAGGATACCTCTGTTATGCAGATTGTATAGTTTTAAAGACGCATCCAGTGCCTCTTCTTTTTTCTCAGCTAAATTCTAAATTTAGCCACCCAACCAACTGAGGTAATGGCCAAATGTGACCGACTCAGTAAAGATAGATAGATAGATACAGAGATAGAAATCCAAAAACGGAGCCTCGGTATCAGAAGAAATTGCTTTATTTAACTGAAGTTCTGGGTGGGGGGGGGGGGGCGTTGAACACAAAAATCAAACAACCACAGAGATGAAACAACGGTGAGGACTCGACAGCAAGGAACCACTGAAATGCTAGAGCAAAAGAAAACCAACAATTAGACTCCGTTGGGCCCGACCAGAGACAGAGCACCAGGTACCAACCAACGTAAGCATTTGCGCTGGAACCGTCATAGTTAACTGTCCTTTTGGCTTTCCGCTATTGATGTTTCCATTAGGTCTGTTGTTTCATGTTTGTGTTTCTTTCCCTTTGGTGTCTCTGATGGGAGCTGTGGGTTGATTGTATCGATTCCTGATCATTGCCTCCACTTCTGTTTTGCGTAGGTTATGGTACCGATTACCCTGATTAAGAAGTTTAGCCGTTAACAATTTATTACGAGTGTTGAAGTCAGTTACATGACTACACACTGTGGCAAATCGAATTAATTGCGAAATATAAACGCCATAGGATGGCGCACGAGGAACATCTACCCCCCCCCCCTCCAAAAAAAAAAAAAAAAAAATGGAAAATTTGCAATCTCAAAATCATCGCGTTTATCATAAATTTTGCAAGAAACAAACCGATCTACAATTGACATATGTAAATTTATCTTGGTATCACCACCACTGACGATCTTGATTAGGGTCAACGTATCTCTGAGATTGCGAAATAGAAAGCTCGATGGCGAAATAGAAGTAGTGTCGGTGACATGCTTAATGAGCTAGAGTGGCCGTCCCTGGAGGCCCGTCGTAAGCAATCCTCTTTAACATTTTTCTCTAAGATACACTCTGATACAGTGTCTATTAATAAAGATAGGTACTTGACCCCTGTAACACCGTCGACCCAAAAAAGGGAATCAAACGTAAAATGACTCACAATATCGTAGGTACCAGTCCTATAGTGATGCCCTGAAGAACTTCTTCGTTCCTAGAACGATTCCTCAATGGAATAGTCCTCCCTCCTCCGTGGTGAATGCCAAGTCCGCAGAAGAGTTCAAACATGATCTAGAAAGGATTATCCTTTGAAAGCAAGGAATACACCACAGAACTGGGACATTTGGAGTGTACATGTTTTCTGGGCCAGACTAGCTAGTTTCGACCATTTAGGCCTCATCAGTTTCGACCATTTAGGCCCCAAAGCCGTGCAGTGTAAGATTGAAACTCAGAGATATGCGTTTTAGGATACCTCTGTTATGCAGATTGTAAATAGTTTTAAAGACGCATCCAGTGCCTCTTCTTTTTTCTCAGCTAAATTCTAAATTTAGCCACCCAACCAACTGAGGTAATGGCCAAATGTGACCGACTCAGTAAAGATAGATAGATAGATACATAGATAGAAATCCAAAAACGGAGCCTCGGTATCAGAAGAAATTGCTTTATTTAACTGAAGTTCTGGGTGGGGGGGGCGTTGAACACAAAAATCAAACAACCACAGAGATGAAACAACGGTGAGGACTCGACAGCAAGGAACCACTGAAATGCTAGAGCAAAAGAAAACCAACAATTAGACTCCGTTGGGCCCGACCAGAGACAGAGCACCAGGTACCAACCAACGTAAGCATTTGCGCTGGAACCGTCATAGTATCTGACCCACCGGCGTGCAATCAAAGAGGGAAGTAACTGTGATTGGGTTAACTACCATGCATGCAGTCTGTCGTATATCATTTATGTTGTACCCAATCTTTTTATATCGAAAAATGATTTTACGAAATTGGGTGATGAAGTCATTGCCATTACGATAACACACCCGTGCAATATAGTGCATTTTTTTACATCTCCAAAATAGCTACTTGTAAGTCCCATCGGAGTCCAACTGTTGGTTTTCTTTTGCTCCAACTTTTCAGTGGGTTCTTGCTGTAGAGTCCTCACCGTTGTTTCATCTCTGTGGTTGTTTGATTTTTGTGTACAAGGAGATGTTGCACTGATGAGTTAGGAGACCTTCATGCGGACTGAACAAATTATTTGTCTTAATCGCGACGGAAGAAAGGGCGAGGATTGTGGCCACGTGAGGTCGATTTAAGCCCCCCCCCCACCCCCACCCCCCCCCCCCAGTGGATTTCGTTTCCGCTGACCGTTCCAAGGCCGTTCTTCTGTCGCGGCTAATTTTTGCTATGGTTTGTCTATGGGTGTTTGTGTCGCTTATATTATTTTATTTTGGATTAACTATTGGCTATTTTGTTGGAAAGTAAGTGTCCTTTTGGCTTTCCGCTATTGATGTTTCCATTAGGGTCTAGTTGTTTCATGTTTGTGTTTCTTTCCCTTTGGTGTCTCTGATGGGAGCTATGGGTTAATTGTATCGATTCCTGATCATTGCCTCCACTTCTATTTTCTGATGAAAACCCCTGATATTTTTGTTATTTATACCCAAAACATACGTTCAATGAAACGTTGGTTGATGCCTGATACTCTGTCTATGGCTGGGCCCATCGGAGTCTAACTGTTGGTTTTCTTTTGCTCCAACATTTCAGTGGTTTCTTGCTGTCGAGTGCTCACCGTTGTTTCATCTCAGTGGTTGTTTGATTATTTGTGTTTCTTTCGCTTTTGTGTCTCTGATGGGAGCTATAGTTTAATTGTATCGATTCCTGATCATTGACTCCACTTCTATTTTGATTGCTCGTTAGAACCGCCTCATTGAGGCGGTTCTAACGTGTACCCAAAACCTATGTCTTGGAGCAGAAATAAGGAAAATAATGTTTACCCCGTAAACCCCAGTTTTCTCTATATAAAATGGGGTTTAGGGGCTCTTGTTCACGTGATGGGTTATTTATTTTTCTGAATTTATACACTAAGTCACCATAAAATTCGGGTTCCGCTATACCTTGTTGCAGAAGAGATTTAAGTCCAATATTGAATTTTGAAATTATATCAGAATGACGTCTATAAAATTTCGAAAAGGCTTTGCGTAGTTTATGGTACCGATAACCCTGATTAAGAAGTTTAGCCGTTAACAATTTATTAGGAGTGTTTAAGTCAGCGGACTGAATAGATACTTTCTCTAAATCGCGACGGAAGTAAGGGCGTAAAATCGATTTAAAAACAGAAGTAGATGCAATGATCAGGAATCGATACAATTAACCCAAAGCTCCCATCAGAGACACCAAAGGGAAAGAAACACAAACACGAAACAACAGACGCTAATGGAAACATCAATAGCGGAAAGCCAAAAGGACAGTTAATTTCCCACAAAATGGCCTAAAGGCTATCCAAAATAAAATAATATAAGCGACACAAACACCCAAAGACAAACCATAACAAAAATAACCGCGACAGAAGAACCGCCTTGGAACGGTCAGCGGAAAAGAATTCCACTGGGGGCTTAAATCATCACTAACCGTTCCAAGGTGGTGCTTCCTCCGCAGTTTATTTTTGTCTTTGAGTGTTTGTGTGGCTTGTGTTATTTTTTTTTTCGGATAGCCAATTGGCCATTTTGTGGGAAAGTAACTGTCATTTTGGCTTTCCGCTATTGATCTTTCCATTAGGGTCTGTTGTTTAATGGTTGTGTTTCTTTCCCTTTGGTGTCTCTGAAGGGAGCTGTGGGTTAATTGTATCGATTCCTGGTCATTGCCTTCACTTCTATTTTCTTAAACAGTTCCTACCTTGATCTAACTTGACGTCATCCTTTGACGCTTCCTTCACTTGACGTGATGTTACGGCAGACGGAGTTGCTTCCCTTACTATAAACCTAACATAATCCTCTGCTTGTTGTTGCATCCTATCGCCCGGTTCCTTCTTCGACAAATTGACGTCCACTAAACGTGACAACGCATAAGCGACTTTGACGTATCTGATTTTAAAACTGTACGGTAATCGCTTCATCATTCAGCGTTCTATACGTGCGTTAGGCTTTCCTTTTTCAGCATATATAAATTTCAAACTTTTTTTGGTCTGTTACTAGTTCGGAATAAATACCGTATAAATAAACTCTAAATTATCACACGCCCAAACCACTTTTAATGCTTCTTTTTACTGTTGCCGAATATTTCTTTTCTACGTCAGGTAAAATCGACTCGCATAACTAATGACCTTCTATTGTTCATCATATTCCTGTATTAACACCGCTTGCATCCGTTATTAACTGTGTAATTTTGGCATTAAGCCTAAAATGTCCCAAAGTGTTACATTCTGTCAAACAGTTTTTCAGCATATTAAAACTTTATTTCTGTTCATTTCGAGGGTTTCTTTTTGTCGAGTATCAAGTATCGAGTTGTAAAAGTCGAGTATCGAGTCAAAATTGTCGAGTATCGAGTTGAAAAAGTCGAGTATCGAGTTGAAATTGTCGAGTATCGAGTCAAAAAAGTCGAGTATCGAGTCAAAATTGTCGAGTATCGAGTCAAAAAAGTCGAGTATCGAGTCAAAATTGTCGAGTATCGAGTTAAAAATGTCGAGTATCGAGTTCAAATTGTCGAGTATCGAGTTAACATTAACATAATTCTGCAGCATGACTTTGCAGGTATGTGAGTCGTCTTATTTGAACAAGCAATAACTAAAAAATAATGACTTGTGTTTGTTTGTTTTATCCTAAAATATGTCATCATTTTAACAAGTTAATTTTGCTGATCTAGGGCAACAGTGGTCCTAAAGTGGTCTAATATACCAAATATTTATAAATTTAGTATGCAACACATCTACATTGACATTTTTATTTTTCCTCTTTTTTATTATTCATTTTAACCTATTTGTACAGGAAACACCTAAACAGTAATTAGTAAGCAAACAGTGCAGGCCCAGATCAGAAAACGCAGAACGACCTTCACTCATCACGAAAACACACCTATATAAATTTGACCCCCTTAAACCCCAGTTTTATATAGTAAAACTGGGGTTTGCAGGGATATAAATTATTTTTTTCTTATTTCTGCTCAAAAACATAGATTGTGGGTACTCGTTAGAACCGCCTCGTCCGGGCGGTTCTAACGAGTATCCCAAATATATATTTTGAGCAGAAATAAGAAAAATATCGAAATTTTTCATCTGAAAATTATCATTTTTTGGTGGTAAGAATTATAATGTATTTGTATAGGCGTGTTTTCGTAATGATTTGCAAAATTTCCAGCAAATTTTCAAGTAGTTTTTGAAGAAAACACAACCCCTAAATTTTGAAATGGACATATTCTGTATATGGTGGAAGATTCCTTTTGGTACAAAATGTGCAAAGCAACAATTTTCCCCTTACAGATAAACAATATTTGAGTGTCTTGAAACATTAAATCTTGTAATTCCCAACTGATGTGCCCCTTGAAACATTAAATCTTGTAATTCCCAACTGATGTGCCCAGCATCAAAATGCACCTATTAAAATAAACTAAAACAAACACTGGATGCCAAAGCTGATATTAATGGACATTATACATGCTGCCCTAACAAATGCAGCCCATTTACTGGATAATTAATAGCTTTTACACCAAAACAATGATGAGTTTCTGATGGCCCAAATGGAGTGCTGGAACCACAAGATGACCAGAGGATCAGTTGAGAGAAGATTTCTCATCTTGGAAGTGCTACTGAGGTTAATAAAATGGATTCAGAAAAAGTTTTTATTATGATTTTGTTTGTTTGATTTGAGGTTTAACGTCCCTGTCAACACTGTATAGGTCATTTTGGAGAAGTTGCTTCCAATTTTGTGGGACTTTTACCCGACATTGAGATGAAATGGCATCTCAAGTCCTGCCCTCCAATGAAACCAATAGTGTTTATAAGCATGGACGGGCCGACTCGCACTTCTTTGCCTGGGCAGGCTTAGATCCTCTAAGCTGTTTACCAGTACTCGTGTGCGGGTCGGTTTCAGCTCTGCGTGGAAGTATCATGCAGCCCATCTATTTCATCAAGCCCCGATGGGCGGGGGCCATTTTATTATGGTCAGTTTTCATTTTATATAATTGTATGCTAATGTGCAGCTATAATATACGTTTACCTTTGATGTGTCAAAGTTCATTAAAAAAAATGAAAGTGCTGATAGCGCGGGTGGGTCAATTGTCTCTGAGTGAAAGTTAGGAAAATGGTCCTGAATGGGGACTTAAGACTAGGTTTTTTTGTTAAACCTTTTAACTCGATACTCGACAACTTTGACTCGATACTCGACTTTTTTGACTCGATACTCGACAATTTCAACTCGATACTCGACAATTTTGACTCGATACTCGACAATTTTGACTCGATACTCGACAATTTTGACTCGATACTCGACAATAATGACTCGATACTCGACAATTTCAACTTGATACTCGACATTTTTGACTCGATACTCGACACTTTACAAACTGTGAAACTCTTCATTTCCCGAGACAAACTTAGCATTTTTCTTTGTCAGAATTCTCAATGGCTCTAAGATTGTTGCCAAATTTGGAATATAACGTGCTGAGAAATTTACTTGTCTAAGGAAAGATTTTACCTCCTGTGCATTCTGTGACTCTTTTGCATTATCTAGTGCCTTTACTCTTTCTGATGTTGGTTCAATACCATTTTGTTTTGATAATACATGTCCCATAAATGGTATTTTGTCCATGCCGAATTCACATTTTTCGCGATTTAAGGTCAAGTCAGCCTCGATAGCGCAGTGGTTAGCGCGTTCGACTCATGATCGAGAGGTTGTGCGTTCGAATCCGCCACCGGTATCGAGGTGTGTCCTTGGGCAAGACACGTAATGACACTGCCCCACTCCACCCAGGTGTAAATGGGTAGCAGTGGTGTAAAAGCCACTGCCTCTCTCTCGCGCGCGCGTGAAAACACCCGGAATGAGTGTTCGAGAGCGATTCAATAAGCTTAAAGCTTTCATCGCAATCGAACTAAAAATAAATTAGTATAAACTAAGGTCAAGTGTCTTTCTATAATCCTGTAATTTGAAATGTTCTGAACTCCTTCACAGTCGTGAAAAGCTTGTGAAATTACTTGCTGATATTTCTGAGCTGCAATATTTATTCCAAAGATTAATCTTTTTACACATATAGTCCGTTATGGGTTACGAATGTTGTGACATCTCGCGAATTTTCTTCAAACAGGATTTGATGATATCCAAGATGGAGATATATTTTACTGAACAATTCGCTTCCATTCATTTCATACAATATTTCGTCTACCGTAGGTATCGGGCGATGCTCTCTGACAATAGCCCTGTTCCCTTGTCTCATATCAACACACAATCTAATGTCTCCGTTTGGCTTTGATACCACTAAATATGTTCAAGAAAGGGTTATCCTTTGGAAGCAAGGAACATCACAGAACGGGAAAACATGGAGTGTGCATGTTTTCTGGGCCAAACTAGCTAGTTTCGGCCAATTAGGCCTCATCAATGACCCTCAAATATTTTCAAAATTCAGGAATGGAATCAATGATCTCAAAGGACAAGAAAATATAAACTACACTATGATATAGGGCAGGGAGACATTATAAGGCTGCCACACATTCCTAGACACCAGCTGTAGTGACATTAAATATGTTCTAGAAAGGGTTATCCTTGGAAGCAAGGAATACACCACAGAACTGGAAAATACGGAGTGTACATGTTTTCTATACCAGACTACACTGATGAGTTAGGAAGCCTTCATGCGGGCTAAACAAAATTAGTGTTTACCGCGACAGAGGTAAGGGCGAGGATAATGGCCATGTAAAATCGATTTAAGCCCCCCCCCCCCACAGTGGAATTCTTTCCACTGACCGTTCTAAGGCGGTTCTTCTGTGGCGGTTTATTTATGGTGTTGTTTGTTACTTACTGTGTGTATCACTTGTGTCTTTTTATTTTGGATGTCCATTTGGCCATTTTGTGGGAAAGTAACTGTCCTTATGGCTTCCTTTGTTTAGGTTTCCATTGTGGTCTGGTCGCTTCACGTTTGTGTTTCTTTCCCTTTGGTGTCTTTGATGGGTGGAGTAAGTTAATTGTATCGATTCCTGATCTTTGTTTTACTTCTACTTAGCTATTTTCGGCCAATTAGGCCTCATCGGTGACTCTCAAATATTTTCAAAATTCAACAATGGAATCAATGACCCCAAAGGACAAGAAAATATGAACTACACTATGATATAGGGCAGGGAGACTTTTACGGTCGCCACACATTCCAAGACACCAGCTGTAGCGACGTTAAATATGTTCTAGAAAGGGTTATCTTTTGGAAGCGAGGAATACGCCACAGAACTGGTAAATACGGAGTGTACATGTTTTCTGGGCCAGACTAGCTATTTTCGGCCAATTAGGCCTCATCAGTGACACTCAAATATTTTCAAAATTCAACAATGGAATCAATGATCCCAAAGGACAAGAAAATATAAACTACACTATGATATAAGGCATGAAGACTTTCTACGGCCGCCACACATTCCCAGACACCAGCTGTAGTGACTTTAAATATGTTCTAGAAAAGGGTTATCCTTTGGAAGCAAGGAATACACCACAAAACTGGAAAATACGGAGTGCACATGTTTTCTGGGCCAGACTAGCTAGTTTCGGCCTGGACTGGACTCACCCATGTAGAAGGTTAGTATATAAATTCAGAAAAATATATAACTGCAATGACTTCAGCATCCAATATCGTAAAATCGTTCTTCGATATAAAAAAGATTGGGTACAAAATAAATGTTATACGACAGACTGCATGCATTTTAGTTAATATAACCCAATCACGGTTGACCACTTTGCTTCCCTCTTTAAATGCACGCCGGTGGATCAGGCCTCAGATTCTATAACGGTTCCAGCGTAAAGGCTTACGGAGAATTAGAGAGATCTAATTCTATGTAATGTTGGTTGGTGAATGATGCTCTGTCTCTGATCGGGCCCATCGGCGTCTAATTGTTGTTTTTCTTTTGCTCCAGTATTTCAGTGTTTTCTTGCTGTCGAGTCCTCACCGTTGTTTCATCTCTGTGGTTGTTTGATTTTTTTTTATGTTCACGGAGATGTTGCACTGATGAGTTAGGAGGCCATCATTCGGACTGAACAAATAATTTGTCTAAATCACGACGGAATTAAGGGCGAGGATTGTGGCCACGTAAAATCGATTTAAGCCCCCAGTGGAATTGGTTTCACTGACCGTTCCAAGGCGGTTCTTCTGTCGCGGTTTATTTTTGATATGGTTTGTCTTTGAGTGTGTGTATCGCTTATATTATTTTGTTTTGGATAGCCAGTTGGCCGTTTGGTGGGAAAGTAACTGTCCCTTTGGCTTTCCGCTATTAATGTATCCATCAGGGTCTAGTTGTTTAATGTTTGTACTTCTTTCCCTTTGGTGTCACTGATGGGAGCTCTGGGTTAATTGTACCGATTCCTGATCATTGGCTTCACTTCTGTTATTCACTGTTTCAATAATGTCTAGAGATTCTAGTTCCTCTAAGGTTTTAGTTATTTAATTCCTGTAAGCTGAATGAAATTCTATACATTCGCTGTACGTTCCTCATATTCATCATACTTCTTTCTAAGTAAAGTAGAAGTAAAACAAAGATCAGGAATCGATACAATTAACTTACTCCACCCATCAAAGATACCAAAGGGGAAAGAAACACAAACACGAAGCGCCAGACCATAATGGAAACCTAAACAAAGGATGGTAATAAGGACAATTACTTTCCCACAAAATGGCCAAATGGCCATCCAAAATAAAAAGACACAAGTGATACACACAGTGAGTAGTAACAAACAACAACATAAATAACAACATAAATAAACCGCCACAGACCAACCGCCTTGGAACGGTCAATGGAAAGAATTTCACTGGGGGTGGGGGGGGGGGCTTAAATCGATGTTACGTGGCCACAATTCTCGCCCTTACTTCCGTCGCGATTAAGACAAATAATTTGTTCAGTCCGCATGAAGGCCCCCTAACTCATCAGTGCAACATCTCCGTGAACACAAATAATCAAAGAACCACAGAGGTGAGACAACGGTGAGGGCTCGACAGCAAAAAAACTACTGAAATGCTGGAGCAAAAGAAAACCAACAGTTAGACTCCGATGGGCCCGACCAGAGACAGAGCATCAGGCACCAACCAACATTACCTTTAATTAGATCTCTCTGATTCTCAATAAGCCTTTACGTTGGAGCCGTCATAGAATCTGAGGTCTGACCCACCGGCGTGCAATTACAGAGGGAAGCAAAGTTGCCAACCGTGATTGGGTTAACTACTATGCATGCAGTCTGTCGTATAACATCCATGTTGTACCCAATCTTTTTATGATTTTACGAAATCGGGTGCTGAAGTCATTGCGGTTATATATTTTTCTGAATTTATATACTAAATCACCATAAAATTCGGATTCCGATAGACCTTGATGCAGAAGAGATTTAAGTCCAATATTGAATTTTGAAATGAAATCAGAATGGCGTCTATAAAATTTTGAAAATGCTTTGCGTAGTTTATGGTACCGATAACCCTGATTAAGAAGTTTAGCCGTTAACAATTTATTACGAGTGTTGAAGTAAGATACATGACTACACACTCTAGCAAATCGAATTAATTGCGAAATATAAACGCCAGATTGGTTGGGGGCAGTATATTGCTATCTTGCTGCTGGTCATATTGATACTTGCAATTCAAAATTTATTCGTTATTCTAGGATACGTAATATAATTTCTAAAGGACGGAAATATCGATTTCCTTCTCAAATTGATTTCAATAAATGTAGAGATGAAATCGCTGCTGCCTTGAATGAATTTGATAATCGATGGTGTAAACTAGAGTATGCTGGGCATAAAGTTCTCAAAGAATGGAAACTTAGCATTCTGAAACTGGTGAACAGACGCATTTCTTTTTATTCTTAAAATACGAACTTATTACTTCCTAAACCTAAGACGTCTTTACGTCACCTCAAACTAGGTATTCAAGAATTTCATAAGAAGATTGCTTTGACTCCATTAGATAAGGCCGCTAACAATGTGTTCGCGGTTTGACGGGTCCACTATGTTAAATAGAAGTGAAGGCAATGATCAGGAATCGATACAATCAACCCACAGCTCTCATCAGAGACACCAAAGAGAAAGAAAGACAAACGTGAAACAACAGGCCCAAATTGAAACATCAACAGCGGGAAGCCAAAAGGATAGTTACTTTCCCACAAAATGGCCAACTGGCTATCCAAATCAAAATAATATAAGCGATACAAACACTCAAAGACAAACCATAATAAAAATAAACCGCGACAGAAGCACCGCCTTGGAACGGTCAGTGAAACGAAATCCACTTGGAGTGGGGTTAGGGGGGTGGGGGGGTGGGGGAGGCTTAAATCTATTTTACGTGGCCACAATCCTCGCCCTTACTTCCGTCGCAATTTAGACAAATAATTTGTTCGGTCTGCATGAAGGCCTCCTAACTCATCAGTGGAACATCTCCGTGAACACAAAAATCAAACAACCACAGAGATGAAACAAAGGTGAGGACTCAACAGCAAGAAACCACTGAAATGCTGGAGCAAAAGAAAACCAACAGTTAGACTCTTCAGCAAGAACTTGGTGGTACTAAGGCCTATGAACCGCAGCCTTTGTATGTAGAGAGAGCTTTAGATCCTAACGGAAACATCAAAAGCGGAAAGCCAAAAGGACAGTTACTTTCCCACAAAATAGCCAATTGGCTCTCCGAAATAAAACAACATAAGTGACACAAACACCCAAAGTGAAACGAATTCCACTTGTGTGTATGTGGGTTGGGGGGGGGGGGGGGGGCTTAAATCGATTCCACGTGGCCACAATCCTCGCCCTTACTTCCGTCGCGATTTAGATAAATAATTTGTTCAGTCCGCATGAAGGCCTCCTAACTCATCAGTGCAACATCTCTGTGAACAAAAAAATATTAATTACAACCGCAAAGAGGAAACAGAGAGTTGTTATGATTTGTCTTTGGGTGTTTGTGTCGTTTATATTATTTTATTTTGGATAGCCTATTGGCCATTTTGTGGGAAAGTAACTGTCCTTTTGTCTTTCCGCTATTGATGTTTCCATTAGGGTCTGTTTATTCATGTTTGTGTTCCTTTCCCTTTGGTGTCTCTGATTGGAGCTGTGGGTTAATTGTATCGATTTCTGATCATTGCCTCCACTCCTATTTTGAAGAAATGTATGGGCTGCATGATGCTTCCACGCACAGCTGAAATCGACCGCACACAAGTACTGGTAAACCGCTTAGATGATGAAACTACAGTTGCTATAAATACCGACAATTAAGAAAATTAACCGACACGAGAATTTACCGTCAAGAGAAGGGAGACAAATCCTTTTTTTATTCATTAATTTCTAAATAATGTTGTTGGAGTGACACATTTATTATATATGGGCTGACTGTTTAATACACAGACTATCTGCGCAGACTATCTGCACTTAGTTGCTGCGAAACAGAAGTGAAGGCAATGATCAGGCTTTGATGGGTGGAGTAAGTTAATTGTATCGATTCCTGATCTTTGTTTTACTTCTACGTTGTTGGTAAATAACAGTTGAATAGATCAGAAACTGACAAAATAACCCACAGCTCCCATCAGAGACACCAAAGGGAAAGAAACACAAACATGAAATTAACTAGACCCTAATGAAAACAAAAGGACAGTTACTTTCCCACAAAATGGCCAATTGGTTATCCAAAACAAAAACATAAGCGATACACACACTCGCTCAAAAACAAACATTAACAAAAATAAACCGTGACAGAAGAACCGCCTTGGACCATACATAGCTTTGACACGAGAATAGAAATAAATAAATAAACAAACCAGTCTTTAAAGTTTGTTAAAAATTAAATCTTAATCTTGAGATTATATTCTGCCTTTTTAGAATACGCACGCACGCTCATTCGCATGCACGCTTGCTTGATCTTATGCTCTCCCCTCTCTCTCTCTTTGAAAAGCGCAAGTCTCTCTCTCTCTCTCTCTCTCTCTCTCTCTCTCTCTCTCTCTCTCTCTCTCTCTCTCTCTCTCTCTCTCTCTCTCTCTCTCTACCAACACTTTGAAACGCGCAACTGGTCCGTGCAAAATCTAAATTGAAATTTGTTGATCAGAAAAATGCGTCTTCGAGCATGATTGCTTAGATCAGCACGCGAAATTTTATGCGACACAGAAATATATACATTCTCTTGTCACCCGCTTGACTGACAAGAAAATCTGAAAATGCACTGAAGCGTTTTTGAGTATATGAGCCCAGTGGAGACATTGTTCAGCCTGCGCAGTCTGATATCTGAATCCCTGCTGTGAGCTGTATACATTTGATAGAAATGTGACAGAGAAATATGGTAGATCAACACATACACCTACATTCTCGATCTTGCCCCCGCCTAGGATCGGGACGTTAACTGGAAATCCCCTGTGCAAGGAGAACCATCCGATCCCTCCGTAATTACATGATTACTGTGTAGGCTTTCATCCTGCAAATCTGGAGTGTATGTAATGTACACCTGCAGGTAATCCTCGTGAGATGGTGTTGTAGTATATAAAGAAAGAAACAATACCTCTGTTATTCAGACGTAACTGAGGTAAATGGCCAAATGTGACCAACTAAGTATAAGAAAATGTATTTATTTGTTTGTATTGGAGTTTAATGACCCAGACAACACTATTTAGGTCTTTTTTAGCCGGTCAATTTACCTACCCACACTTTTCCTGGGCAGGCTTAACTATTCAGAACTTATTTACATTACAATGCACATTCTTTCGCCAGAGGAGAGAATGACCATATAAAAATTTCATGATCAATCTCAACGACAGAATGTTGCCAACCCCGGCAAGTATAGAACCCGTGTCCTCCTGATCACCAGCCAGACGCACATCCAACTGAGCTACCGAGGCCCGCAGTATAAAAGATAGATACGTAAACAGTTTAAAGGACTCATCCGTAGACTTTTTTAGCTAAATTCAGCCACCCATCCAACTGAGGTGATGGCAAAATGTAACCGACTCAGTTTAAGAAGATAGATAAAAAGAGCTTCTTGTCGGTTGTTGATGGTTCTTGTCTGCAAATAGGCAGACCCGTCTTTTCGGCAGAATTATTTCGCCAGGATTTTAAATTATAGCTTTTATTGCAAGGTACCTGTTTCCGGCGACTCGTTTTGACAAGGACGCTGTTTCCGCCTGGATACCACATCGTTTTGCCGGTGAGAGGAATTTTTCCTAGAAAACGCTTGTAGACATGCCTTTGTAGCAAGACGAGTCAGTAAACCAATCAACAAAACTTAAAGCCCCAAAATGATTCGATGTTCATGGCCGCACACTTCGCAATTGTTTTTGAAAAAGTTTTCTATGACCAGTTTCACTTTCAGTTTCGGTTTACAAATTACAAAAGTTTCAGTATCGTTACATGTTACAGGTGAAACTTCCAAGGACATTCGTTCACCAGCAAGTGTAACAAGAGGTATTTGTCACAAGTTTTGTTTGCTTGGAGTGTGATAGCTCACTGGTTAGTGCACTCGCCTCTGATGCTAGAGGTCTTGGGGTTCGAGTGGAGCACTTTGGTGCAGTGGTAGTAGCAGTAATTAAAGAAAAAGCGATAAAATTTCGGTGTCCGAATATGCTCCATTGGCCTCATTTGCAGGGATAGCTCAGTGGTTAGTGCACTTGCCTCTGATGCTAGAGGTCCCGGATTCGATCCCCGGCAGCAGCGATAAAATTTCGGTGTTTGAACATGCTCCATTGGCATCATTTGCAGGGATGAATGTCATAAAGTGCACCATCCTTCGGATCAGAATAATGTGCAGAAGGAATGAGATTCGTGCAAAGGCAAAAAAGACGGGAAGTGGTAAACTAAAAAAATCAGCATGATTTGTATGTGAATAACTTGGTAGGTGATGTAAAGGCAAAGCCCAGAGACTTCTACAGATATATCAATAGCCAGAAGAAAGACGGGCAAGGTATCCTGCCCCTTAATAAAAGAGGAGGGAACAGGGTTGCTGAATCAGACTCTGAAAGGGCAGAGGAACTAGTTGGTCAATTCAATGATGCGTTTTTAGAATAAAACTGAGTTCACGGAGGTTCCATTGACTGGAAGATCGGCCCCATTCATGAATAATATTGTTGTGACAGCTGCAGGAGTGATCAAGTTACTTCAAGGCTTAAACCCCAGTAAGGCCTTAGGACCTGATGAGCTTCATCCTAGAGTCCTGAAGGAACTAGCAAATGAGTTGGGTCCAGTTTTTGCACACTTGTTTCAACAGTCTCTTGAGACAGGTGAAATCCCCAAAGAATGGCTCTTAGCAAACATCTGTCCACTCTTCGAAAAAGGAGATAGGGCTCTTGCCTGGTCGGGTATAAAAGCCAAGGCCGAGCCGCCGAGCCTACCGAAAATTTTATTTTTAGTCTCTAGTTACAAGTTAGATATATATTTGGGTGAGTGTGGGATTAGATTATTATATATAAGATATGTTATAACTAGAAGTAGTTTTACGTATCTACATGGCTTATTTATCTTTTAATAGCTGTTTTCCGAAATCCAGGGGTATAAAAGCCAAGGCGGCAAAAAAGTATTGACAATTCCGAATTTCTTTCAAATTCTTCGGTTAAATAACTTCTTTTTGGCCTCATGATATTTGGAATTGATTATAATTATTATGTGTTCGAGATATAATTAAATATATTCACCAGAATCACCTTAATTGATCGAATTACTTATTTTATTTTTGTTTCTATTTTTAGAATTACCTTATTATAGGAAACGACCAAAAAGGACCGAAAGGGAAGGCACACAACGACCGAAATGATCCGAATCGAATGACGACCCATGCTGTTCAGTGACATCAGACTGTTATCCCAGTGAACAAAATTTGTATATGCGACGTTGTTTAAATAATTGTTCAAGGACTTCGGGGTTTTATGACGTTGATTCGACGTCGTTAAAGGGAAATCAACACTCTTGTCCACCAAACTTTTTTTATATATAAAAAGTGTAAATATATGTTCCCAGCAGGCACTCCACGTTGAAACAACGTAGATTCAACGTTGTGTGCCTGTAGGGTTCTGTTTGCTGCCAGTAGGAGCTGTTTACTGACTGGTGACCAGGAGGACACGGGTTCGATACCTGCCGAGGTTGGCATCATTCTTTCGTTGAGATTGAACATGTAATACTTCTACGGTCATTCTCTATGTTCCACTGATTCAAGAAGGGCAGTTGTCAGCCTGCTCTGGAAAAGTGTTGTCAGTCTGCTCTGGAAAAGTGTGGATAGGTAAACTGACCGGCTCAAAATGACTTAAATAGTGTTGGCTTGGCCGTTAAAAATAGAAATGAAGGCAATGATCCAAATTCAAACAAAACAATAAAGAATAAAAAATCGTTTTTTTTTTTTTCACTTTTTTTGTTCGAATGTATACATGCATAATGATAATAATAATAAAGAACATTACTGCTAAGCAGTTTATGTCTATTTAATTTAGAATCCATCAAACCCCAATTTTTTATAGTGTATACATGTACATTATTTACATTAAACATTATTTCGGACACATAGAATGTTGATACTCGTTAGAACTGCCTTGTCGAGGTTGTTCTTACGAGTATACACAATCTATGAACACATATAGATTGTGGGTACTCATTAGAACTGCCTTGTCGAAGCGGTTCTAACGAGTATCCACATTCTATATTTACGACCCTTTCAATCACCAAGGCGGTGGTATTGCCCATCTATTTATGCAATATATGAACACATAGATTGTGGGTACTCATCAGAACTGCCTTGTCGAAGCGGTTCTAACGAGTATCATGATGATCGCAGTTCAGTTAAAGAATCAAATGCTTTAAGAACCTGAACTGACAAGATCTCACTAAATAAAACAATTAGATGAGTCAATTAATGCACTAATCACTTACTGACTGATGCATATTAACAAGCAATAATAATACAATAGGTAAGTATCAAAACATAATTAATACGTCTAAAACATGATTAAGAAATATGATGAGTTTCATAAAGCTCTATCTTTATGTCCTACCATTCAGATATTATATTTAAATGCCCTTATCATTTATTTGACATTGCCGACCGTTGCGGTTCATTACGACGAGGCCTACATGAATCCACCAAAATTACGGTTATTACAAATACTAAAAGGAATTGACTGGAATTTTTACAATAAAAGGTTTAGAAAATACTTTTTTGGGATTGTCATGTACATTTTTTCCCACATTCATGTCTATTTCATTCAAATTCGATCAAAACGTACGAAAATAACCGCCTTGGCTTTTATACCCCTAAAATTTGGCAAATTTGCAATAAAACAACAATTGGGGCACCAAAAAGAACAAAATTTATGCTGAGTATCACATTTGATATAATTAACATTATCATATCAAAATTTACCACTAACATCTCATTTTCGGTTAAAATTCCGAAAAATAAAATCTTCGGATCGGCAATTTTTGGCTCGGCGGCGCGGCGCGGCGCGGCCTTGGCTTTTATACCCGACCCTCTTGCCTGTAATTAGGCCAAAACAAACTATATGTATGGTTCCTATTACATGGTTTTCAAAAATAGGGTAGGTAGGTAGGAAAATTATTTTATTTTTATTTTTTTTTCTCACCTTCTATACTATGCTACGCACTGCACTTATTTTTGTTATATTGTTTTGCTTTTGTTGTATAATTCTTCTTGAAAACATTGTAAACAAATAAAAGTATAATAAATAATGCTTAGTTTTCATCCATATTGTCCTAATTGTTACAAAAAGAAGGGTGTTCTTCAGTCAGAACAAAGTATTTTGATTGGACATCCTGTGTATGTGTTTGCCTTTTACAAAAGGTAAGCCTTTGGGACTTGCTGTTCTTGTAACGGAGCGTGATAACTCAGTGGTTAGTGCACTTGCCTCTGATGCTAGAGGTCCCGGGTTCGATCCCCGGCAGCGGCGATAAAATTTCGGTGTCCGAACACGCTCCATTGGCATCATTTGCAGGGATGAATGTCATAAAGTGCACCGTCCTTCGGATCGGGACGTTAACTGGAGGCCCCCTGTGCAAGGAGAACCATCCCCTGTGCAGGTTAAAGATCCCTATCGTAATTACATGATTACTGTGTAGGCTTTCATCCTGCAAAACCTGGAGTGTATGTCATATACACCTGCGGTAATGGTCAAATGTGACCGACGCAGTATCAGAAGATAGATAGATAGATAGTGAAGGTGGCTTTATCTTGAATAGTGTTGTAACTGTTATTGTACCATATATACATTGAAGATAAATGTAAAAGTTCAAAAGATCAAAATGAAATGACAGAGTAAACGGATATCAGAAAGTTTCTTATAACGGCTTAATGCTGCAAATTAAACATCCAGCAATTAGCACCAGCAGAAACTATTTTATATAGTCTTTTCAAATCGTAGTCCTTGTGCCATTTGTATCTGTCTTACTTGGTCTTAAAGCTGAACATGATAGATAGATAGATAGATAGATAGATAGATAGATAGATAGATAGATCTCACAATGATTCTGAAAACAGGAGCTAGTCCAAAATCCTTCATTTTGAAAAGTTAAGTTCCTGATCTTGATTGCACAAAAAAACATAAACAACATTTCTACACACGTGTGTGCACTACATCATAGTTGCATCTTTCCCAAACTGCCTCTTTCATGACTTCAATCCAAACTTGTACAGTGTGGAAACTCAATAGAACCATGCCATTGAGGTGGTTGTAATAAGAAACCACAATGTACATGTATGTTCTGGACCAGAGATTGGGAAAAAATATATCCCCAGTTAAGTCTGCTTTCCCCTTTAACTAGGGGCATGCAAGGGTGAGCAGGGAAGCAAAGAATATACCAAATAAATGAAAATAGCAGACTCGGTTGTATTGAGTCTGTTCATCTCAATGTCGGGTAAAAGTCCTACAGCATTGGAAGCAACGTCTCCAAAATGACCTTTACAGTGTTGACGGGAATGTTAAACCTCAAATCAAATGACCAAAATATAACAACGTCATGCCTGTTTAAAGAATGGATATTTTAGACACTTTTTTTTAGCAATAGATTGTTGCCTGTTTTAATGGTTTAGCGCTGTTTATTGTTCCAAATTATCTCACTTTAAGATTTGATGACCTGTGTACGTGTAAGTGATACCAACTAAACAATTAGGTGTGAAAGGTTACCTGACCAGTGTTATCATGTGCATATGCGGCCAGTCAGATCGGCGAGTGTCTAAACTTTCCGAGAAATGAAACCTTGTGAACAATAAACTCAGATCAGACTGTGCAGAACTTCCAGCTGATCTGAGTCTTTTCTGTGAGCGCATACGCATTCAGTGCATTTCTCGGAAAGCATTTCTGATGTCACCACCATATGACATCCTAGCTCATTAACTACCGTCTTTGTCGGACATATATTACAACAGGTTAAACTGCTTCCTGCACTCATAAAAAAAAATTTCTTTTAACGTAAGATCAGCCTGTACATCGAGCGCGTTCAAAATGACGGCGGGAAATTAAGCGCGGCATGACAAAAACTATATATGTGTGACCAGCGAAGACTACGATCATCCTGTGCATCTGTGGAGGATTAGCTTTCTGTTCATGGAGATAGTGAAAATACTGGAGAGATTTACACAAGCTGTCTGCATTATTTATGTTTGTTGAAGCGTGCACACTTGTCTAATTATCGCTACGGGTGGTAAAACATGATTTGGATAATTTTTATTGTCACAAAAGTAATCTAATTATTGAGAGGGGTCATACCGTCACAGTCTGCATACCGCAAGAAATGTGCGCCATTGTCCTTTTTTATGCATCCGAGACATGGGTTTTATGCATCTTGCACTTCCGAAAACAAAATGCATTCAAAATTTGTGGGTTCCGACCGCTTCCTAATTTTGCCTCTCTTACCGGTACATGGAAAATACCTGTTGATCACAGGAGACAACAGACGTTTTACCCTCTGGTAGTAGTTTTTTTCTTATTTATTTTGTTTCCGGTGGTGGTTCTATTGGCTTGCATGAACGGTCTTGAATGTGCTATGGACTGGAGATTTTGGATTATAATTATGGGTTACTTCAAAGCGTCGGCTTCTCCAGAAGTAGCCACATGTCATATCCCTGATCCATTTGAACTGGCCAATTGTTATTGATTAGCACAGGCCACTTACCGTTATCTGACAGCTCGCGGCAATTGATAAACAAACAGCTTTTAAATAGCGATGCTTACGCTATGCATTTTTATTCTAGGCTCACAGTTATTTAGAGACAAACACGGATGTTTTTGAAGTTATATTTTGGCAGACGCACACCATTTTCATGCGTAAATACGACCAGATTGTCCTTTAATGAAAGCGCTTTCTAATGAATATGTGCTTAAATACTTTAACCATGAAAAAACGTTTTTGCACATAAAATCTTTGGAATATTCATGATAGAAAAAATAATTAGGGTCGGCGGGTAAAAGCTAGGCACAGTCGGGTAACCGGAACCACACATATATTTTGTTTTGGCCTTATCGCCCTCTGTCTCTGACTTGTGGTCTGTGTAAATTGCTGGAACATATAGTCTGCTCAAACATCATGGCCCACTTGGACGAACATAAACTTTTGTCAGACAGACAACATGCATTTAGGAAAAGGCACAATTGTAAAACTCAGCTAAGCACAATTATTAATGACTGGGCAAAAATCTTGGACAAAGGGGGACAGGTGGACACATTTATTCTGGACTTTGAGAAGGCTTTTGACACCCCTCCTCATGAACTACTTAAATCTAAGTTATTTGGTTATGGAATTGGGGGGAAAGACCCTCAAATGGATAGATTCCTTTCTTTGCTACAGAAAACAGCGGGTTGTTGTTAATGGTGAATCTTCGGAGTGGGCTCCAGTTTTGTCTGGAGTCCCGCAAGGGACCGTTCTTGGTCCACTTTTGTTCTCCCTGTACATCAATGATATTTCCACTGACATTGACTCAGAAATAAGACTGTTCACAGATGACTGTTTTTGTTACCGGAAAATTAGAGATACAGATGACTCAGTGAAACTTCAGGCTGACATAGATAGATTAGGATGTTGGGCCCGAAAATGGGGCATGGGATTTCAGCCAGTTAAATGCAATATTATGAAGATAACTAGGAAGAGATCTAATAAACATGAGGCTTCTTACACCTTAGAGGGAACGGTCCTCGAGAATGTGTACTCCATTAAATACCTTGGAGTGACAATCTCGCACAACTTTAGATGGAATACTCATATTAGCAACATGTGTACTAAGGCAAATAGAACGCTTGGTTTCCTGAGGCGAAATCTTCATCAGTGCCCTCAGGATGTAAAAGAGGCAGCGTATAAAGGTCTTGTTCGCCCAATCTTGGAATATGGTAGTTGTATCTGGGACCCCAGTGGAGTGGTCCTTAACGATGAAATTGAGAAAGTTCAGAATAGAGCTGCTAGATTTGTAACAGGCAATTACTGCTTTGAAACTGGGAGCATGACTGGAAATCTTGGAAAATTAAAATGGGAGTCTCTCAAGAAAAGGAGAAAAGACAGTAGGCTAATCCTTTTACACAAAGGTCTAAAGGGTGCTGCCAGCAATCCAAAAGATGAGCTTGTTCCCCCCAGCTAGACACTGTAGAAATCACCATTCGTTGGCGTTTCAGACCCTTACTGCAAGAACTGACATTTATAAAGATTTGGTCTTCCCCAGAACCATTAGAGATTGGAATGCCCTTCCCGATTCGATTATTTCGACAGCTGAAGGTGCTGATGATTGTGTAGCTAAATTTACCTCTTTGGTTAGAGCTAGGGACTAACTTCCCACATCACAGGTCCTGGTGTATGAATGTCATTTGCCTTGTCACCAGTAACAATTCTGATTCTGACGTTAAATGGAGGCCCCCCTGTGCAGGGAGAACCATCCCCTGTGCCGGTTAAAGATCCCTACCGTAATTACATGATTACAGTGCAGGCTTTCATCCTGCAAAACCTGGAGTGTATGTAATATACACCTGCGGTAATGGTCAAATGTGACCGACGCAGTATCAGAAGATAGATAGATAGATGAATGCCATAAACATGATAAAGTGCATCATCCTTCGGATCGGGACGTTAACTGGAGGCCCCCTGTGCAAGGAGAACCATCCCCAGTGCAGATTAAAGATCCCTACCATAATTACATGATTACTGTGTAGGCTTTCATCCTGCAAAACCTGGAGTGTATGTAATGTACACCTGCGGTAATGGTCAAATGTGACCCACACAGTATCAGTAGAAAGAAAGAAAGAGTTTTAACTTTCCTGTTAACACGTCACTGTATAGGTCAGCATGGCTTTAGGGCAAAAAGAAGCTGTGAGACCCAGCTCCTTACACTAGCTGAAGATCTTGTGTCCGGCCTAGACAGAAAGTACCAACACAACCTTATAGTCTTCCTAACTGATCGTACACAGCAAGTATTGGTTGAAGGAGCAGCATCGGTTAGCATCCCAGTCATCAGCAGAGTCCCTCAAGGATCAGTCCTGGGACCACTACTACTTCTGTTGTTTATCAACGACTTGCCGGACTGCGTCCAATCAAGTACACGGCTCTTCGCAGATGACTGCATCCTATACAGGCGGAATCAAGAACACAGAAGACAGCAAAATTCTCCAGGACGATCTCAACCAGCTTGCAGCATGGGAAAAGAAATGGGGCATTCCTTTCCATCCAGACAAATGCAGTTAGATCAGGATCTCAAGATCAAGAAAGCCAGTCATTACGGACCCTGAAAGGCCACTTCTTGGGACCAGCAGATACCACAACACCAGCAGTGTGACAACAATGCTTGACCATTTGAAATGGTCAATCTTTAGAAGCAAGACAGACCAAGAACCGCCTTATCATGTTCTTTAAAATTATACACAGACTCTTCGACAATCCTTTGGTTTCATTGGGCGACAGGGCTTGAGATGTCATTTCATCTCAGTGCCGGTTAAAAGTTCCACAAAATTGGAAGCAATGTCTCCAAAATGACCTTTACAGTGTTGACGGGGACGTTAAACCTCAAATCAAACAAACAAATCGTCGACATTCCAGCTGAGAGATACCTGACACCCGCATCAAACCAAACATAATCTATAAAACCGGAAGCTTCATCAAATTTTTAGCCTTAGTAGTGTTAAAATTGTTTTGTAGGTTTTAAATGGGTGGGGTATATTCCAATCAATAAATATACATTACCTTTAAGCAAACAACTATCATTGTTTGTCGCCTTTGGTGGCAAAAAAACTCGTTGGTTGGTTGCTGCATGTATAAGCATGGATTGTCCGATTCACACCGCTTTGCCTGGGCAGGCTTAGATCCTCTAAGCAGTTTACCAGTACTCATGTGTGGTTGGTTTCAGCTCTCAGGGTTCGCACAGGCTTGGAAAGTACTTGATTATTAACCCTTTTTGTACCAAATGCTTGATGCAATTGTAGTGGTGGGGCATCATGCAGTGCTTGCAGCTTTTATTATATCCGCTTTTTCGAAGAAAAATCGGTATATTGTTTTCGTAGCAGAGTTGAGTGGTTGTCTGTCCGTCCAAGGTCAAAGGTCAGAACATAGGACTTTATCATATCTTCTAAACTGTTGGGGATAGCACTTCCGAAACTTAATTATTGGATAGCCCTTGGAATGTAGAACATATTGGAAAATTTTTTCATGTGACCTTGACCCCAACATGGCCCCAGGGTCAAAGGTCAAAAAGTACATGTATGACTTTATCATATCTTCTAAACTGTTGGGATTGCACTTCCGAAACTTGATTATTGGATATTCCTTGGAATGAAGAACATATTGGTATACTTTTCGTGTGACCTTGACCCCAACATGGCCCTAGGGTCAAAGGTCAAAAAGTAGGACTTTGCCTTATCTTTAGTGTCATTCATAGAAAAAGCGGGTATTTGCAATGGTATACCATCAACTGGGCGATCTAGTTTAGATATTGTTTTTGCATAAAACTTGGCTTACATTTCTTTCACAAAGTTTTCTTCCTGAATTTTCTGTCTATCAAAAAAATATTTGCTTAAAGGAATAATGGATTTGCATCAGTAGTTGAGAGGAAATGCCTTTATGACACCCTGAGGTCTTACTTCACAGTTGATTAACTCATTCAGTACCAGAAACCCCAAAACGGGTACCCTGGCAAACAGTGCAGGCCCAGATCAGACGCCGCGTTCTGACGCCGCAGAACGCAGCGTCTGATCAGGGCCTACACTGTTTGCTAAAAGTTCAGTCATTTTCCAAATAAATTTTGATGAAAACCCTAAATTTTGGAATGGACTCCTGCTATATATAAGGAGGAAGATTCCATTTGGTACTAAAAGGGTTAATTGGAAGATAATTATCTATATTATAGAATGATTTTGGCAGATAGTGAAACTTTGGCATTTCCTCCTTTTTGATTGTAATCTTTCTCATTGAGATGCTCCTCATCAAAAAGATCTTATCATTTGTGACTTCCTCAAATAACCAGTGCTTCAGCTGAAGTGCACGACCCGCCAGATGCTTTTAGCTTTATGAGTGTTACCATATATGGGTATCGCGGCCATTTTGGTCATGTGACCTGGACCTAAAACGGTTCCCCCAATAAATGCGCCTTATCGTAAGGGGCAAAAATATATCTTATACTTTAGTACTGTATTCTGAATCGTTTGCAGGATAAAATGCATTCTCACTTTTCCAATACAAAAGCATATGTGTCAAAGTTTGACCTAGGCACAAAGAAGGTCAAGGTCAACCCAGGGTCCCATTTTAGCAATTTATGATGGGCCTACGTCCCAGATGCTATTTATTAAGTTTCGTGGAAATCTGCCAAGTGGTTCTGGAGAAGACTATTTGTGAAGGGTTTTTACTACATATGGCTTGGCAGCCATTGTGGTCTTGTGACCTGGACCCCATGAGCAAATTTTGGTTTCCCCAATCCCATAGAGGCTCCATATGAAATTTGACTTCAATCGGCCCAACGGTTTCCGAGGAGAAGCAGTTCGAAAATTTTCACATTTTTCGCCTCTGCGAGGCTATACTACATGTAAATGGAATGTAATATTTCGCAAGTTCATTGGTAAGATCTTATTCATATCTATCACATACATGTGATATTTTCTTGGACCCAAATAGGGAGATTTTGATTTTCAGATAGGGAGATTGGGGTCCCAAATCGGGAGATTTTTCCGCGGTAAAAAGTGATGTTATTTTTGGTTAAAATTTACCTCTGAAGCACTTTTTCACTCATAACATGCCAACACGACAATTGTTGTCTGCTTTGTCATCTGCACTAAAATCTTTTTTGAAAACAGTGTGGGCATTCTGATGACGGTCCACACTGTTTGCCTTTCTGCAAAAAATATGTTATAAAAGCTTGGAAAAAGAAAGCAGCAGACGACAAACTTCCATTTTGTATTTTAATAGAGAGACAATTTCTCGGAAGAACGATCAAAGAACAAGCACTGACCAATAGATCGGTGTTAAATACCCACCTAGCACCTGGCAGAAAAAACAACGTTCAGAATACCCGCATAGCAAAACATTACTCATACTCTTACACCCCTTCTCTTATCATACCCAAAACGTGCCTCGGAACTTAGTCGGAACTAATAAGCATGCATTATTTTTATTGATTTAACTTGGGGCATATTTTTTCATAAAAGATCCATTAAAACACGGCAAAAATATTTTTTCTCGCAAGCTAAAAATGAACAGGTTTGAATAGAAAATTTCACCCTGCAAAACTCCGGTTCTATGTTTATTAATAAATGAAACACTACATACAGATGCTTAGAAAATACCAGCGTCTGCTCTGCTCTGTTTTGGCGGGAAAAATATTTAGCGCGTTCACCTCCAGTTCTATGATTAATAAAAGCATAACGGTTTAAGGACGCGTAGAAAAAAAAAACAGCGTCTGCTTTGCTCTGTTTTGGCGGGAATAATATTTAGCGTCTACACGTGTCAATTACAAAGGGATTAAATAAGCTATAACTGGTATATCTTGATTGACTAGTTTTCACACCTTGTCACATTGTTAATTGTCGGCTTATCAATAAGGCCCGCCTCGGGTGTAAACGGTTTAATAGCGTTGGCAACTTGAGCAAATCGGTGATCAGTAATAACTGTATGCTAACATCACATTTCTTCCTTATTGAATTTCTCGCTTTTTATCACATTGTTTGTGGCTTGTTTGCGGGTTGCATTTTAATAATTGTATTTACCGGTACGTTCTTTTCATATTGCGATATTATACTTGTGCAGGTGTGTATTGCAATTTACCTGCATACCGCCTAGCGTAAATACACTGACGGTTAACCGCATAGGTATTTTACAGTGGTTAACACTAAATTGGTCGGTCGGCGGAAAACTACTATAGGAAAATTGTCGTGTCGGGAGATTAGGGCCGTCGGACAGGAGACCGGGAGATGGGGTTCGAAATCGGGATATCCCGACGAAATCGGGAGATATCACATGTATGCTATCAGTATGCCAAAAATTGTTTAAATATTCCAAGCGGTTAAGTCACTATCACCAATTTTCACAAATAGGTTACGGACGGACAGACAGATAGACCATATATGGCTTGGCGGCCATTTTGGTCATGTGACCTGGACCCCATGAGAAAATTTTGGTTTCCCCCATCCCATAGAGGCTTCATATGAAATTTGATTTCAATTGGCCCAACGGTTTACGAGGAGAAGCAGTTCGAAAATTTTCACATTTTTTGCCTCGGCGAGGCTATACTAAATGGAATGTTATATTTCGCAAGTTCATTGGTAAGATCTTATTGATATCTATCAGTATGCCAAAAATTGTTTAAATATTCCAAGCGGTTAAGTCACTATCACCAATTTTCACAAACGGGTTACGGACGGACCCAAAGAAGGTCAAGGTTAACCCAGGGTCACCATTTTAGCAATTTATGATGGGCCTACGTCCCAGATGCAATTTATCAAGTTTCGTGGAAATCTGCCCAGTGGTTCTGGAGAAGACTATTTTTGAAGGGTTTTTACCATATATGGCTTGGCGGCCATTTTGGTCATGTGACCTGGACCCCATGAGCAAATTTTGGTTTCCCTATCCCATGTGGCTCCATATGAAATTTGATTTCAATCGGCCCAACGGTTTCCGAGGAGAAGCAGTTCGAAAATTTTCACATTTTTCGCCTCGGCGAGGCTATACTAAATGGAAAGTAATATTTCGCAAGTTCATTGGTTAGATCTCATTGATATCTATCAGTATGCCAAAAATTGTTTAAATATTCCTAGCGGTTAAGTCACTACCACCAATTTTCACAAACGGGTTATGGACGGACAGACCGACAGACCATATATGGCTTGGGGGCCATTTTGGTCATGTGACCTGGACCCCATGAGCAAATTTTGGTTTCCCCCATCCCATAGAGGCTCCATATGAAATTTGACTTCAATCGGCCCAACGGTTTCCTAGGAGAAGCAGTTCAAAAATTTTCACATTTTTCGCCTCGGCGAGGCTATACTAAATGGAATGTAATATTTCGCAAGTTCATTGGTTAGATCTCATTGATATCTATCAGTATGCCAAAAATTGTTTAAGTATTCCAAGCGGTTAAGTCACTATCACAATTTTTCACAAACAGGTTACGGACAGACAGACTGACAGAATGACCGAATCACAGATGACACGGTGATTTTAGGGCGCTCTTAGAAATCAACCGACTTCAGTCGGTTGCTTTTTCTGCGGGTCGTCCAATTATCACACTTTTGAACACAGAGGCATATTTAACCCTTTTTGTACCAAACAGAATCTTCCTGCTTATATATAGCAGGAGTTCATTTTGAAATTTAGGGGTGTCAGTTTGTGTTTTCATCAAAATTTAATTGGAAAATGGCTGAACTTTTAGCAAACAGTGGAGGCTCTGATCAGATGCCGCTTTGATAATGTGACTGAGTGTGGCATCATGTAATGTGTCTGGGACATGATGGCATCATGTAATGTGTCTGGGACATTATACGTCTTTGAGGCAGCACTATAAAAGTGAGCATTGAGCTCCCTGTCACAACCTGACACCGTCGTGATATGACTGAAAAATTGTTGAAAGCGATGTTAAACCCGAATTCACACACACACATACACTCCGCTTTCTGCAGTGTCTGATCTGGGCCGCCACTGTTTGCCCTGGTACCCGTTTTGGGGTTTCTGGTACTAAATGGGTTAAGCTGGGCTAAAACTTCTAATCTTCTCTAAGTCTTGGTCAAGTCTTGTACTATATACTGCAAACACAAGGTCTAAGGCTCCACCATCCCTTTCGACAAGTTTGTTGTCAGGTTGGTTCAATTTGTGATATTGGAACAGTGGAACTAGTGTTTTCATGTTTGAATACAGGAACTACATGTATTGTCGGAAATTGTTAAATAGCAACTTATAACTACAGGAAATTCAGCATCAAGAAAGTAACTATTTTTCTACCTAAGAAGAGTGACTGTATTTTATACTTTAGCAAATATACATGTAGCTTATTTGTTTGATTTGAGGTTTAACATCCCCGTCAACACTGTAAAGGTCATTTTGGAGACGTTGCTTCCAATTTCGTGGGACATTTACCCGACATTGAGATGAAATGACATCTCAAGTCCTGTCGCCCAATGAAACCAATAGGGTTTATAAGTATTGATGGTCCGACTCGTGCGCACCACTTTGCCTGGGCAGGCTTAGATCCTCTATTTACATGTATATTAAAGTGGTTTACCAGTACTCATGTGCGGGTCGGATTCAGCTGTGCAGCTCATGCAGCCCATATATTTCTTCAAGCCCCGATGGGCGGGGGCTAACATGTAGCTTAACCCACTTCGTACTGGAAACCCCAAAATGGGTACCCTAGCAAACAGTGCAGACCCTGATCATCTGCAGAACGCGACATCTGATCAGGGTCTACACTGTTTGCAAACAGTTCAGCCATTTTCCAAGTAAATTTTGAAGAAAAACACAACCTGACACCCTTAAATTTTGAAATAGACTCCTGCTATAAATTTTGAAATGGACTCCTGCTATATATAAGGAGGAAGATTCCATATGGTACAAAAAGGGTTAAACTGAGTTTTATAAAATAAACATTTTTACTCAACTAGTAAACAAAGGATAATGTTAATTGTTTAATTAGATACTACAAAAGTTTATAGATTGTTTATTTAAGGATTAATTATTGAAAAGAAGATAGTGTTTTAAAGATATTATATCATATTTTGACATTGAAATTTATGTATTGTGTTGGAACTTTGAAACTTAGAAGAAACATTAAAATTGGAAACTTCATGAACTCTTCCAACTTGTTTATAAGATTGGAACATACGGTTTAACTAGTTATACTCCATAATTAATTTAGACAGGGCCCCTTTACTTGCCTACCAGGTGGCTGGATGTTTGTTGGGCCGTCAAGAATTAATTCCCCTTCGACGACTTCCAGTTGAGAGCTTGATTGATAGCGAAGCAGCCGGCTCAACTGATGTGACCTCCAGCCATCCCGGTGGCACATGCAAAAAGGTATTCACAGAAATCACAAACACAGATACTTTCCCTCAATTCGAGATATATCTTTGACCGTCTTTATTTTGAGTGTTTGGTTTGTTTTCAATTCCTCATGATGAAGTTACTGTCGAGACTGAGCCACTGAATCTTGTTACTGTTTCATATGAAGTTTATGTTATTGAACAGGGAAGGCCCTAAAGGGGGCTAGTCGGGTTTTCTATAGAAAAAAGGGTTCTTTCATTGTCAAGGCAACATTGATAAATATTTTAAAGGAACCAGGGAATGAAACTACGGATAGGCTTAAGCAAACATTGCAAACCCAGAATAGACTGTTCCTGAAGGAGCAGTCAGTCTTTTCAGGATCTACACTTTTTGCCATTCCATTTGCACCTTTTGGACTCCTTGCAGGAGCATGAAACAAATTTCAGGAGAATTACAGCAAAATAGAAGTGAAGGCAATGATCAGTAATCAAATAATTAACCACACTTCCCATCAGAGACACCAAAGGGAAAGAATCACGAACATGAAATAACTACATGTAGACCCTAATGGAAATATCACTGGTGGAAAGCCAAAAGGACAGTCCCCAGTGGCATGTGTTGGGGAACAGTCCTTTAGGATTTTTTTTACGGTGATAATGGGAAAGGAAAACACTTTAAGTGCTCATGGTATCTGAACTTTGTTTGATTTTTAAGGAAATATGGGAAGCAATGGACATGGTTGTAAAACACTTTTAACACTCACAATCATGCTGAACCAGGATATATCCTTTTTCGATAACAGTATAGATCCAGATCAGCTGGCTTCTAAGAAGCCAGCTGATCAGGATCTGTACTGTTTTCCATTCTACTTATGAATTCAAGGTAAAAAATGAAATCATGCAACACAAATGGCTGAAAATGGGGAAGGAGTGTAGCATATTGAAATATTCAGTTTTAAGACCATATGACATGTGCAACCAGTGAAGACTCAGATTAGCATCTGTGCACTCTGATGATCTGATCAGAGTCTTCCCCGTTCACACAAGCCGTCTATGGGCTATTCAAAGAGCAACAAGCGAAGACTTAAGTGTTGTTTCTTATGATTAGACACATTTATCCCTTGTTGTACCAAATGGAATCTTCCTCCTTGTATAAAGCAGGAGTCCATTTCAAAATTTAGGCATTCTGCGGCGTCTGATCTGCGCCTGCACTGTTCGCAAGGGTACCCATTTTGGGGTTTCTGGTACAAAATGGGTTAATGACATCATCAGGGGATCTCCCAGGGCATTTCCCTCTCCTTCAGCCACAGAAGGCTAAATGATTAATTATCTTGGAAACTCTTCATGTTCCCACTTCTTAACACATGTATATTTTTGTTCATTATGAGCTTTCTAATCAGGATCTACACTGTTGGCATTTTAACTTGTATCTGGTAACAGATAAGGTAAGTATTTTGTGATGATTTGTCAATCTCCATAAAAAACTGTGGTTTGGGTGTTCATTAGAACTGCCTCACTAAGGTCATTAGAACTGCCTCACCAAGGTCATTAGAACTGCCTCACCAAGGCAGTTCTAATGAGTACCCACAACATTATTATTTAAGAGCTCATATCTTTCAAAGTATAAGACTGGTTTGGTTCATATTTGGTATGATGGTATATATAGATGCAAAATTTTATTCAGCAATATCCCCACTCATGCCTATGTCCTCAAGGTCAAGGTCATAGACTTAGAGTCAGGTTAAGCTATTTGTACCAGGTAAAACCTTATTATTTAAGAGCTTATATCTTCCAAAGTATAAAATGGATTGGATTCATAATTAGTATGATGATAGATATAGATGCAAACTTTTATTCAGCAATACCCCCACTCATGCCTTTGACCTCAAGGTGAAGGTCACAGACTTAGAAATTGTAAATGTTTGAGACGCAGGTTAAGATATTTGTACCTGGTAGAACCTAAACTTTTACAATTGATTTGATTCATATTTTGTACGATGATAGATGTAGCTTCAAAGATTCATTCAGCAATACCCCCGCCCATGCCCATGACCTCAAGGTAACGGTCACAGACTTAGAAATGTTTAATGTTAAAGTTTTCAAAGAGTTAGTATTTTCCAAACCATACGAGGATTTGGTTTATATTTGCTTTGATGATAGATACAGGTCCAGAGTTTTATTTGGTAATACCCCCACACATGCCTAAGACTTCAAGGTCAAGGTCACCCACTTGGAAATTTTTAATGTTGAGTTTTCAAGAGTTCATATTTTCCAAACCGTATGATGGATTGTGTTTATATTTGGTGCTATGATAGATAAAGGTCCAAAGTGATTTTCAGCAGCACCCCAACCAATGAATATGACCTCAAGGTCAAGGTCACAGACAGAAATTTTCAAATTTCAGTATGTTAATAGCTTATATTTTCCAAACTTTATAATGATTTTTTGTGGGGTGGGTGGGGGAAGCAGGGTGGTGAGGTAGGTTTTGTGGGGTGGGTGGGGGGAGGAAGGTCCCTGGGCGGGGGCATCCGTGTCATTTTGACACATTTCTAGTTTTCATACTGGTATAGAAAGCTAGACAAGGTTCTCAACAAACCAGTGCCATTTTCTCGGTACACATAAATGACAATTGGCACAGGCGCATTTTTTGACACAGGAAGGTATATTTTGTATGAACTTCAACCTAAGACATGCAGAATTACATCAAAATAATGCAGAACTCCTGGTTCAAGTCCCATTGTTATCTAAACGTCAAATTACACCGGATAGAACTCAGTAGAACAACTAACTGTCACACCCACTCAATGGTTTTCCACTGTTTCCCTGCGATTTGCTGCGGAAATCTGATAATGTCAGCACAAAAACCAACATTCTTATAAATATCAATGAAGATGCTCTCACCTAATGCAAATGTTTTCTCCAGATAACTGTTATTACCAGCATTTTTCACCTTTTTGTGTGCGAGCAGGCATTTCTCATTGCGGTATTGTTTTCATTCTGTATCTTGAAGCTGATGTAATCGACACGCTGATTGGTAAAAATTTGGGAACTCCAGAGATTTTGACCAAACAGCGCTCTGATTTTTCTGATTAATACTACTGTAGCCTGTGGCATCAGAATTTATATTTGCAATCAGCTGAACGGAAGTTTATCAATTCTAAAGGTCAAGGTCATTTACTGACCTTTGCCCTGGATGACTTAGATTCAGAATTTTTATCTTCTTCTCCACTAAAACTGCTGTGCTGATTGAAACCAAATTACATGAAGAGCCTCTATGGGATGAGGCAATAAAAAGGTATTCATGGGATTGTAGTCACAGTCCTGACCAAGTTGGGTACCATGCCTGTATATGGTAGAAACCAAAATTTAATGAGCATACTGGCCAATGGGCCTCTTGTTATATATCTAGCCCTGAGTGTGTATGATAACTTGGAGCGCCTGTGGTGCAATGGTAAAGCATCAGATTTGAGATCAAGAGGTACCCGGTTCAATCCTCGCAAGCGCCAAGTGTTGTTTCCTTGAGCAAGAGACTTTATCCACATTGCTTAATACTGGTTCCTACCCAGGAAAAGAGGGCCACATGGAAGATTAGTTTTTGTTTGTTTGATTTGAGGTTTAACGTCCCCGTCAACACTGTATAGGTTATTTCGGAGACGTTGCTTCCAATTTTGTGGGATTTTTACCCGACATTGAGATGAATTGACATCTCAAGCCCTGTCGCCCAATGAAACCAATAAGGTTTATTAGCATGGACGGTCCGCCTCGCACAGCAGTTCCTGGACAGGCTTAGATCCTCTAAGCGGTTTACCAGTACTAGTGTGTGGGTCGGATTCAGCTCTGCGTGGAAGCATCATGCAGCCCATATATTTCTTCAAGCCCCTTTGGGCTGGAAGATTAGTACTAGTACTAAATGTCTAACCTTCTATAAATAAGGTCGATTATTATTATTATTATTATTACTTAACCCTTGTCTTACTGAATAAATTAATTTTGTCACCTCCATTGCTGCCTGTCAGCCAATCAGATTACTTGAAAAATGTTTTTGTTCAAATATGCAAACTAAATTACAAACAGTTTAGTTCCTGATCAGATGGCTTCTTCAGAAGCCATCTGATCAGGATCTAAACTGTTTGCAAAGGATAGTTCATCTTGGTTCAGCAATTCTGGAAGATTCTTCAGAAACTGTCTGATCTGGATCTACACTGTTTGCAAAGGAGAGTTCATCATGGCTCTGCAGGAAAAGGGTTAACCAAATATTTATTATTATTTCAGATTGTAAACAATGACAGCGAAAACTAATTCCACTCTGACTGCATCAGGATATACATCGAGATATAGCATACCGGTTAGCCACCTGGACTTTGACTATGTCAAGAAATGCACTGATACGAAGGAACTGGAGAAGATTTATATTACCCTCAAGTAAGAATCATTTACCCATAACCCATTTAGTCGGTCCCGCCCATCTGGGCTTGAAGTAATAGATGGGCTGCATGATGCTTCCATGCAGAGCTGAAACCGACCCGCACACAAGTACTTGTAAACCGCTTTGAGGATCTAAGCCTGCCGAGGCATAGCAGTGCGCGTCCGACCGTCCATGCTTATAAACCCTATTGGTTTCATTGGGCGACAGGGCTTGAGAAGTCATTTCATCAAAAGTCCCACAAAATTGGAAGCAACGTCTCGAAAATGACCTTTATGGTGTAAATGGGGACGTTAAACCTCAAATCAAAACAAACAAACATAACCCATTTAGTACCGTAAACCCCTAAATGGGTACCAGGGCAAACAGTGCAGGTCCAGATCAGACACCGCAGTACACAGCGTCTGATCAGGGCCTACACTGTTTGCAAAAAGTTCAGCCATTTTCTGAACAGTTTTTGACAAAAACACAACCTGACACCCCTAAATTTTGAAATGGACTCCTGCTATATAAGGTGGAAGATTCTATTTGGTACAAAAAGGGTTTAGAAGCTAGTCACAGTAGTCTGATCAGGGTTCACACTTTTTGCATATGCAAAAATAGGTTTGAAAAGATTGGAAGAATATGCAGCAGACATTTTTTCAGATGCAGTATTTCTTGGCATTTTAACCTTTAAGACGCTGAGAAAAACTACACCTTAAAATGTTGTCTGCTAATGTCGTCTGCTGAATCTTCTTTAAATTTTTTTTTAGAAACATTTTTGCATGTACATGCAAACAGTGTGGACCCAGATCAGACTGCTCCTAGAGGAGCAGTCTGATCTGGGTCCACACTGTTTGCAACAATGAGTTTTAAAGTAACCGGCAGAAGACAAAGCAGACGGCAGTGGTAGTGATTGGCATTTTATGGGTTAAGGGCTAATAAACACCCTGTAAACCCCTCTTTGTACAGAGGAGATGGGGTTTTACAGGGGTATACATTATTTTTTCATCTATGCTGCAAGACATAGATTGTGGATACTCGTTAGAACTGCCTAAGTGACCACAACCTCTTTCTAAGACTATTGTTGGGATCTAAAGCAGAAACAGTGTTAGTTAAGCAACTGTCTTACATTTATATCCATTATCAAAACAAAATATATAGATTATATATAAAAATGATCTTTTTAGCTCACCGTCACGTAGTGACGAGGTGAGCTTTTGGGATCACTTTTTGTCCGTCGTCCGTGCGTGCGTGCGTGCGTCCGTCCGTGCGTCCGTAAACTTTTTCTTCAAACGACATCTCCTCCTAAACCACTGAGCGGATTTTGACCAAACTTCACAGGAATGATCCTTAGGTGGTCCCCTTTCAAAGCTGTTCAAATGGTTCCGGTCCGTTGCACATATGGGTCACAGCAGCCAAAAATAGATTTTTTTCACCGAAAACTTAAAAAATCTTCTTCTCTGAAACTGCAAGGCCCAGGTCTTTGATATTTGGTATGAAGCTTCATCTAGTGGACCCCTACCAAGATTGTTCAAATTATAGTGCTGGGGCCAAAAATGCCCCCGCCCCGGGGCCCTTTGGTTTTACATGGGCTTATATAGGGAAAATCTTTAAAAAATCTTCTTCTCTGAAACTGCAAGGCCCAGGTCTTTGATATTTGGTATGAATCTTTATCTGGTGGACCCCTACCAAGATTGTTCAAATTATAGTGCTGGGGCCAAAGATGCCCCCGCCCCGGGGCCCTTTGGTTTTACATAGGCTTATATAGGGAAAATCTTTAAAAATCTTCTTCTATGAAACCGCAAGGCCCAGGTCTTTGATATTTGGTATGAAGGTTCATCTAGTGGACCCCTACCAAGATTGTTCAATTATAGTGCTGGGGCCAAAAATGCCCCCGCCCCGGGGCCCTTTGGTTTTACATGGGCTTATATAGGGAAAATCTTTAAAAATCTTCTTCTCTGAAACTGCAAGGCCCAGGTCTTTGATATTTGGTATGAATCTTCATCTGGTGGACCCCTACCAAGATTGTTCAAATTATAGTGCTGGGGCCAAAGATGACCCCGCCCTGGGGCCCTTTGGTTTTACATAGACTTATATAGGGAAAATCTTTAAAAATCTTCTTCTCTGAAACCGCAAGGCCCAGGTCTTTGATATTTGGTATGAAGCTTCATCTAGTGGACCCCTACCAAGATTGTTCAAATTATAGTGCTGGGGCCAAAAATGCCCCCGCCCCGGGCCCCTTTGGTTTTACATGGGCTTATATAGGGAAAATCTTTAAAAATCTTCTTCTCTGCAACTGCAAGGCCCAGGTCTTTGATATTTGGTTGAATCTTCATCTTATGGACCCCTACCAAGATTGTTGAAATTAAAGTGCTGGGGCCAAAAATGCCCCCGCCCCGGGGCCCTTTGGTTTTACATAGGCTTATATAGGGAAAACCTTTAAAAATCTTCTTCTATGAAACCGCAAGGCCCAGGTCTTTGATATTTGGTATGAAGCTTCATCTAGTGGACCCCTACCAAGATTGTTCAAATTATAGTGCTGGGGCCAAAAATGCCCCCACCCCAGGGCCCTTTGGTTTTACATGGGCTTATATTGGGAAAATCTTTAAAAAAATCTTCTTCTCTGAAACTGCAAGGCCCAGGTCTTTGCTATTTGGTATGAAGCTTCATCTAGTGGACCCCTACCAAGATTGTTCAAATTATAGTGCTGGGGCCAAAAATGCCCCCGCCCCGGGGCCCTTTGGTTTTACATAGGCTTATATAGAGAAAATCTTTAAAAATCTTCTTTTCTGAAACTGCAAGGCCAAGGTCTTTGATATTTGGTATGAAGTTTCATCTTGTGGACCTCTATCAAGATTGTTCAAATTATAGCCCTGAGGCCAAAATTGCCCCCGCTCCTGGGCCCTTTGGTTTTTCATAGACTTATATAGGGAAAATCTTGAAAAATCTTCTACTCTGAAACCACAAGGCCTAGGTCTTTGACATTTGGTATGAAGCTTCAGCTAGTGGACCTCTACCAAGATTGTTCAAATTATAGCCCTGGGGCCACAATGCCCCCGCCCCAGGGCCCTTTGGTTTTACATAGACTTATAATAGAGATAATCTTTGAAAATCTTCTTCTCTGAAACAACAAGGCCCAGGTCTTTGATATTTTGTTGTGTAGCTTCATCTAGTGGACCTTTGCCAACATTGTTCAAATTATAGTCTTTTTTTGATATTTGGTATGAAGCTTCACCTTTTTAGACCTCCCTCAACATTATGCACATTATAACCCTGGGGTCAATTATGGCCCTCCCTGGGGCCCACTTGTTACTCTATGGATCAGGTGAGCGATCCAGGGCCATCATGGTCCTCTTGTTTGGTTTTTTGTATGTATGATTATACATTTTTGGGATTCATCTTCAAACCATGTTATATCCAAAAATGTTATAGTGAACAGCGCTTTAAAGAGGTGTATTTTTTGTTTTGCTTGCTTTGGGCATGGCATGACTTAGGGTTCTCCATTCCAGTCTGGAACATCTGGAACTTCTCAGATGTTCATATTTTACACTTATATGCCGATATTTATGTTTTTGTTACTCTTTGGAGCGAGACGCATGCACAACTATAAAAAACAAATCTATAAATGATTTATAGATTTGTTTTTTTTATAGTTGTAAAATAAAAATGGGTGCCTGCAAACATCTAACTTGTTAATGAGGTTTTCTTGGCATTAATTTGTTCATTCATTCATTTGTCTGTTCATCCAGCTGTCAGCAGTTGCATCAGCCAAAGTGTCAACCTTTATGTTTAAGTCAGAATTAGTCACCCACATGGAGGCAAGATATAGTCCTTAGCAGAAATGAGAGAAAAATCACAGAATACCGTAATGCAGTCTATCAGGGTTTACACTGTTTGCCATTTAATTTGCACCTTTTGGCAGCCCCCACACATCGGGGCTTGAAGAAGTTGATTGGCTGCATGATGCTTCCAGGCAGAGCTGAAACCGACCCACATACGAGTTTTGGTAAACTGCTTAGAGGATCTAAGCCTGCCCAGGCAAAGCGGTGCGCGTCAGACCGTCTATGCTTATAAACCCTATTGGTTTCATTGGTCAGCAGGGCTTGAGATGTCATTTCATCTCAGTTTCATTTCATCTTAGTGTTGGGTAAAAGTCCTACTAAATTGGAAGCAATGTCTCCAAAATGACATTTACAGTGTTGACGGGGACGTTAAACCTAAAATCAAACAAACAAACAAATTGCACCTTTTGGACTTCTTACAGGATCATGAAACAAATTTGTTAAAATTTTAGGAGAATTACAGCAAGTTATCTAAGTGTCCTAATGTTAAGGATTTTTACAGTTTTCATATATTTTCAGGTCTGGGGATGAGGGGTACTATCCTCAGCTTCAACAAACTTGTGAAGACAGACTAAGGGAACTCAACCCCAACAGGTAGGTGAAAATTTGCTTAACCCTTATCTTGCTGAATATTCATTTAAGCCACACCCATTTCTGTAATCAACCAATCAAATTACTTGATGTAATTTATTGCTACAAAACCATAAACTGAATGCCAAACAATGTAGATCCCGATCAGATGGCTTCTGAAAGCCATCTGATCTGGATTTACCAGGGCTTCCATTTACTCCCAAGTTCAGGAAGTCCCAGACTTCCTACCCTTGAAATCTGGAAGTCCCACTGGAAAATTCAGGAAGTCCCAATTTTGAAGCAAGGTGTTTGCGGATCGTAAAATTGTTTTGATGAAGAAATATATATTATTTAATCTATGAATCTCTTGTTTGCATTTTTAATCACCTGTACCGTATTTGGGCGTGTATTACCCGCAGTTTTTTTCCCTCAAATTACAGGCCCAAGTTCAGGGTGCGGGTAATCCGCCCGAATTATTTTTGGACCATTTTATTTTTACTTTTGTCAGCTGAAAATACGATGCATCTCGTGTTATGCTTTATCATTTACGATTCCCGACATAAAAAATGTTTAATTGTCCACTCAATTTTACTTATACATGAGTAATATAACAATCTCCATTACTAGCAAGCCCGATTTTGTGAGTATTATTCTTAAAACTCTGATTTTAAACAAAATAAACAAGCAAGTTCAATGTGAACATCAAAGTTATCCGGCATCATAACCGCCGCCCGAAAACCACCGCTACAGTTTTTTTTCTTTTCTGCACGAGATCGGTAAATGACGTCATCGGACCCCAGCAACCCCACGCGTGTCTTTTGTTTTATCTTAATGGGGCATATCTCTCTCATAAAAAAATGTTTGGAAACAGTAAAAATATTCTCGATAGCAAAACGGTTGTGGAAAACAGCGTTTTACGTAAGCTCCGTGTCAATACCAACAACAGCATACAGATGTGTTAACACAAATTAAAGTATTCAACTTTTCTCGCCAAGCGTCTGCTATTTGTCGCCAAAACATAACCATTTACGAGATAGTAGAATAGTCGTAGCAACTCGTCTTAGGAGCAATTAAATAATTTTCACATTGATTGCAGATTAAATTTTATGATTGGGGAATAAACGCAAATTAGAGACATAACTTGACCATATTTTCACACCTTATCAACAAGCACCGCAGGGTGGCAATTATATGACAGGGATTAACAATAGTGTCATAATTGAACCGTTATAAATCATCAAACAGTGTAAATCCAAATCAGACGTCTGCGGCGTCTTTCTGATGTGTCTGATCTGGGACTGCACTGTTTGCCGATGTCCTAAAATAGAGACGTCTGCGGCGCCTTTCTGAGGTGTCTGATCTGGGACTGCACTGTTTGCCGATGTCCCAAAAAAGGGCCGCGGGCATATGTGTGTTAATAAATAAATTACAATGGTGAACAGGTAAAGTTTTTTCAACATTTTAATGCAAAATATGTGCTTTCTGGTGATACTTGCGCGCATGTGCATTTTCCCGCCTTTTGAAGACAATCACGCGTTCCGTTGTGTGTTACAAAAACTGGCCAAATTCTTACTTTTTCTCACTTACGCATCCACCAAAATTTCAGCAAATGTTCCATGCGGGTAATACAACAGAATAACAGTTTTCCCCCAGATTTTGGCCAAAAAAGGGGGTGCGGGTAGTACGCAAATGCGGGTAATACACACCCGAATACGGTATATTCTTTTAGAGGGCTAGTAAAGTGTGGATAGGTAAACTGACCGGCTTAAAAATGACTTGAATAGTGTTAACTGGGCTGTTCAAAACAATCAAGCAAAACTCTGTGAGGAAGTTAAAACTACTCTCATAACTGTGACATACCGGTGCATATGGTCAGTACAGTGCAGAGGAGTGCATACAAGAAAGAAAAATATTTTTGCTTGGCCTGTATAAATTTTACAACTTTCCAAGTAAAACTCCCTTTCCCCCACCCCCAAAATAAACCAATAAAAAGTAAAGAAAACAATCGCATTACCCATCCCAATATATGCCTAGTGGTCCATTTTCTGTGCCACAAAACATAGCGTCTGATCTGTCTACACTGTTTGTAGAACTTAACACAAATAAAACAAACCTGACGCCCATTGTCATATATGGATTAAAAAGAAATAAAGAAAAATTCTTTTGTAAAAGATTTTTGACAAACTTTGAAAAACATACGCTTCGCGTCTTCATTGTACTCTATTAAAACACTCGGAACTGCTTCAGACAAACAGGCAGAAACATGTGCAACTTTGATTAATTGGGGCAGACTTAGACGAGTCAACGTTTTTTTTTTTGCTTTTTGGCAAACAGACAGATCAGACTGCAGCGCAGACCTGACGAACCGGCCTGGTCACATTCGCCGGTTTTACGTATTTTGGAGGCGCCAAAATCAAACAGCGATCGCGACAACATGTTGGGATTTTATTAATTATTTTCGTCATTTCAGCTAGTGAACACCTGCTATTTACTCAAGAAAAAAATGCGCATCTATCTTTGAAACTATTGTCACACTTTGCATCTCTAATGAAACACCTAAATTACGACCCGCTTTAATTTAAACAGTGACAAGTTTACAGGATTAAAAAACACTTATCGTCAATGAGATAATTAGTTTATCCTCAACTACTAATCTGTTTAGTTATATGCAAACACCCGAGCAATCACCTCGACACGTTTTTCACACACCGATGATGATCAAAGGTATGCCGACGCACGTGATTCTGATTGTCAATATAATACCGTGCAAGCAGAAAATGGGACGTCCTTAGTTCTCAATAAACACAGAAAGCTGTTTCAGCTAAGGAGGCGGAGCAAACTTTTTACAAACCGCTAAAAGTGGGCGGGTTTATACGTCTCGGTAAAGATTTTTGACCGTACAGAGAAATTTTCGGGAATCCGCGGGACGCCTTTGATGTTTAATTTGGGAGTACGGAAGCGATTTCAGGACGTAATATACGCCGTACGTCCGCCTAACGGAAGCCCTGATCTTCACTGTTTGCAAAGATAGGGGTTGTCGTGAACAGCAAGATAAGGGTTAATTTTCCTTTCCGAAATTTATGCATGAACCTCTTTGACCCTTATCCCACTGAATAATTAATTTAGCCGCATCCATTTGTATATTTGAGCCAATCAGATTAGTAGATTACCTTATGTAATTTAGTCCTACAAATTCTCAAACTTAATGTCAAACATTTCTTCAGAAGCCATCTGATCAGGATCTACACTGTTTGCAAAGGTAGGGGTTGTTGTGAATAGCAGGATAACATTTAACTCTTATCCCGGAAAGTCAAAAGGACACTTACTTTCCCACAAAATGGCCAATTGGCTGTCCAAAACAAAATAATATAAGCGATACAAACATTCAAAGACAAACCATAACAAAAATAAACTGCAACAGGAAAACTGCCTTGGAACAGTCAGTGAAATGAATTCCCCTGGGGGGCTTAAATCAATTTTATTGGCCACAATCCTCGCCCTTACTTCCGTCGCGATTTAGACAAATTATTTGTTCAGTCCGCATGATGGCCTCCTAACTCATCAGTGCAACATCTCCGTGAACACAAAAAATCAAACAACCACAGAGATGAAACAACGGTGAGGACTCGACAGCAAGAAAACACTGAAATGCTGTAGCAAAAGAAAACCAACTATTAGACTCAGATGGGCAAGCCTGCTTTGAACAGAGGAATAGAGGCATAAGATTTTATGCGACTAATTAATGCTTGACATTTCAATTAAATTCACATTTCATGTCAGGCTGCTGTGGTTTATGTCTCGCTTGGGCCACATTTGAGATGCCAGGGTCTGCAATAGAAGGTCAGGTGGTTTTTCTCCAGGTACTCTGGTTTTTGCCAACCTCTGATGACGATGAGCTTGAATGGGCCATAAAACCAACACAACAACAACAAAAAAATCATGTCAGGCCTTATTGTTTCTGAAAGTAAATATAGAGGATCTTACATGAGTGGTCATTTTAAATGATATTTATGAAACAAGCCTTTGGTGAGTTTCATAAATTTCATATTGAATGACCACAAATATAAGATTCTGTTATTCATATGACCCCTTTAAATTGGATTTCATCACCTTGAAATTTGACAAATTTTCCACAAAAAATGCAGGTTGACATGGACATCGTCATGACGTTAATTAATCCCGCCAAAGTGTTATTACGCATGTGGTCATACGATTTTTGTTACACCTTATCAACGGCGTCATATGATTAGAGAAACTAAGGCTCAAAATTTCATTTGAATCAAGACTTGATAGTCTGTGTGTATTGTCTGCTAAGCAAACAATGCTTGATATATGAATTGAGGCTTAATTTTCTATGTGAATCATCTACTGACACTTTTCTTATGAAGCCTTATTTTCTCTGGGGCCAGTTGTTCAGAACTAACAATGTCATTAGTTAACATGCCGTTAAAACTTTGATCATTAAATGTATCTTATTCAAAAAACATTTTTGCTGAAAAAAAAAATGTGAGTAGCTTTTGCATTTGCAAAAGCTACTCTCATTTATTTTTCAGCAAATATACAAGAGTGATGGCAATTGTACTTGCAATAACACTTAACAATTTGACAACTAACGACATAAGCTAAAGATGCTTTAAACAACAATTAGCTTCATATTTGCCTGGCATTTACCGGCCCCGATAGCTCAGTTGGTAGAGTGTCCCCTCTGGGGAACGGGAGGTCACGGGTTTGATCCCGGGCTGCGACATACCAAAGTTGTTAAGAATGGTACTAGCTGCTCCTCGCTTGGCACTCAAATTTACGGGGTAGAGCTAGGACTGGTCGACCCAGTGTCAGGATAATGTGACTGGGTGTGGTATCATGTAATGTGTCTGGGACATGATACTTCAGTGAGGCAGCACTATAAAAGTGAGCATTGAGCTCCCTGTCGCAACCAGACACCGCCGTGATATGACTGAAAAATTGTTGAAAGCGACGCTAAAACCCGAATTCACACACACACTGCCTGGCATTTTAGGAGTTGATACAACATAATTATTCATGAATACATTACATTAATATGCTTATTCTATTAGAAAAGATGTTTTTGTCCACGTGCCTATTCAGAATCGTTCTTGTAAGGTGAAGCCAAATTCACTGACTTCTATTTCTTTTCAACTTTTTATTTCTCAGTTATTGTACAGTTGTTTGATTTATTTTCAGTCGAATCTTGCGAACAGATAATCCTGTGTCAACTAAGGGAGACCTGGATTGTACTGAGAGGCAGGAACTGGATAAAGACTTGAAGGTTGGTATTGTTTGTTTGTGTTGGGGGGTTTATGGCCCTATCAACACTACTGAGGTAATTTTGGACACATTGCTTCTGATTTTGTGGCACTTTTTACCCGACATTGAGATGAAATGACATCTCATGCCCTACCACCCAAAGAAACCGCTAGGGTTAAAGGAGGAGTCTGACTCACACCAATTTTCCTGGACAGGCTTAGACCTAAGCGGTTTACCAGTACTCAAGTTCATTCAGTTTCAGCTCTGCATAGTGCTTATGCAACCCAATCTATTTCTCCAAGCTCCAGTGGGCAGTGGCCTGAAAGTTGGTATGCGTGTTTATGTCAACTTTTTGGTGGACAGGTTTGTCAAAGTGACCCAAAGTTACTACTGAATCTGAGCTATGTTGCTTTTTTCCACATGACCTTTGCTGACCAATAAAGTTTGTTTAACAGAGCAAATATCGTTTCTGTGAAATCCAGGTAACAGTTATTTATAGCGGCACTATTCTTGTTACTATGACGACAGAGTGCTGTGTTAGGAAAGTTACCATAATGATCCTAAATATTGGGACAGATAGGGCTAAACAAACAGTGCCGGCCCAGATCAGACTGCTCCTGAAGGAGCAGTCTGATCTGGGTCTACACTGTTTGCCATTCCGTCTGATACTTTTGTACTCATTGCTGGATTATAAAACAAATTTGTAAAAAATTTTAGGAGAATTACAGCAAGTCTTCAAGGTGGCCGCATTTTTAGGATTTTTACGGTATCTGTAAAACCTGGACTGGCCCGTGCGATGGAAGCTTGGCATTAGGGAACCACACAGGTTGAGTTTTCTGGCTCTGAACTGGTGCCAATAGGAGGTGTATATAGGAGTAAACCCTTTCAATCCTGTAGCCCGATCAGTATAATTATGCAAACAGCGTAGATCTTCATGAGATGGCTCTAAGCCCTTTTTTGTACCAAATGGAATCTTCCTCCTTATATATAGCAGGATTCCATTTCAAAATTTAGGGGTTTCAGGTTGTGTTTTCATCAAAATTTATTTGGATAATGGCTGAACTTTTCGCAAACAGTGAAGGCCCTGATCAGACGCCGCGTTCTGCGGCGTCTGATCTGGGCCTGCACTGTTTGCCAGGGTACCCGTTTTTGGGTTTCTGGTACTAAATGGGTTAAATTGGTTAATGAGCGTTCTCATCAGGATCTACATCGCTTGCCATCTTAGTGACGATGGTTGGCGAGATGCTCTATTTTAGTTGAATGGACGTGCCCAAATTCCGAGATGGAAGATTGCACTTCAGAAACTCTGGGCTGAAAGGGTCAAGGCTAAAAGTGCTTTCAACAACTTGTTGTCATTTTGTTCTGTAGGACTGGTCAAGTGGAATGAAATACATGGAAGAATCTATAAAACCTTCCCCGAATGCACCTGATACAAGTGAAGATAATTTGCCACCGGTCAGATCAGGGGCCATTACTATCACTTCAGAAGGGGTAGGTATAATTGGAGCTCACTATCTTTGTCATTGGAAACCTGCACTTTGGCTGCAAGAGGTTTCTGATCTGCATGTGCACCCAGCCCTCTGATTTGTGTATTCAAATATTGCAAGATCCCAGACAGCCTTTTCTTAAGGGAATTGGTGTGTGTGAATTCGGGTTTAACGTCGCTTTCAACAATTTTTCAGTCATATCACGACGGTGTCTGGTTGCGACAGGGAGCTCAATGCTCACGTTTATAGTGCTGCCTCACTGAAGTATCATGTCCCAGACACATTACATGATACCACACCCAGTCACATTATCCTGACACTGGATCGACCAGTCCTAGCTCTACCCCGTAAATCTGAGTGCCAAGCGAGGAGCAACTAGTACCATTTTTAACGACTTTGGTATGTCGCGGCCCGGGATCGAAGCGTTCCCCGGAGCGGACACTCTACCAACTGAGCTATCGGGGCCGGTTGGGAACACCTTTAGGGGAGGAAACTCCTGCAAAAGTATTTTTGTTTCCCATGTCAATAGGGGTCAACTCTTTAAGGAAAGAATTTGGTCCTGAGGAGCAAATTCTTTCCTTTAAGAGTAGACCCCTTTTTCAGTGGTACACTTTTCCTTATTTCTCCATATAAACCTATGTTGTGGGTATTCATTAGAACCGCCTCGCTGAGGCTGTTCTAATGAATACCCACAAAATAGGTTTTTATGGAGAATTGACAAAAACTATCCTTCAGTTATCACAAAATCCCCGCCTTATCTGTTGCTATGTGGAAGCTTGTTCACAAAATATATAGATTATATAGAAAAATGGTTATTTCTTCCATATAATTCAATTAATTCATACATTTTGATTGCCTATAAACTCCGTTCAGAAAATCTGAATCATCGATTTTTTCGATTCTCGCGTTTAATACTCATTTTAGCCCATGGGAAAGTTTTAGACCTCACCCTCCGCCGATTTCTCCAGTAATTCGTATGCTTCTGCGATAGCCAGGAAAGTCTGTGATTATTTGGAGAAAAGTGCAAAATCTGAATTTTCTTCCACAGACTAAGACATTCTGACAGGTTCGACACACCCTTTTAAACCATATATAGAAGTGGCTACTGCTCTTGTAAATTACAAGGGCATATATGTTTTATTTGCACGATCATTTCATGGAAAATCATTAGCTGTGACACCACATCCAATATCGGTATATTTCTTTTTGACCACTGTTGACAGCACATTACGCTAGTGACTCCCCGTTCCTAGTAAGCCTCTATCTAGCGATTCGAATGTAAGGTGTGTCGTAACTGCATATCTATTTATAAAGTGCATCACATGGATTTGAATATTTATTATTTTACCTGACAATCATCGTCAAATGGACTTAGTCTGTGGTCCCATTTCTTTGTTTTGCAATTTTCTCCAAATAATCACAGCCTTCCCTGACTGTCACAGAGGTATATGACCTGTTGGAGAAGTCGGCGGAGGGTCAGGTCTAAAACTTTCCCACAGAGATGTCTGGGCTAAAATGAGTATTTAAAGGAAGAAATGAAAAAATCGATGATTCAGATTTTCTGAACGGAGTTTAGTATACAGGTTGTGCAGGGAGCACAAATATCCTCTGTATCCTTAACATAGTATGAAAATACAGTGAAATTCCGTTATTAAGACCACCTAAAATTAAGGCTAATTCTGCTTTAAAAAGCTTATGTAGAATGGTGCAGTTATTCTTACTTTGTGTTTTCTGCACACAGTGTCCCCTGGTCAGGGACTACCTTTGGGACTGTTCAAAAATGGTCTTAAAGACCACTTTTGCACAGTCCCTAAGGTGGTCTTAATATAGGAATTTTACTGTAGCTTGTAGTGTATATAGAACATGAACTTTTAATCGATCATGGAAAACCATGATTGATGATCGAAAACCATGTACGAGTTGCATTAAAACAAGTAATCATGAAGTAAATTGATTAATCTGCAAACCACTAAGAGAAAATCATAAAAATTGGCCCCACCGATGGAGCTCAGTGCGTACCAGCAGCATATTGTGTATGTAGACGAATAAATACAGAAAATAATCACCCAATTGGGCGTATTTTGCACCTTAACCTCTTTTTAGCTCACCGTCACGTAGTGAAGAGGTGAGCTTTTGGGATCACTTTTTGTCCGTTGTGCGTGCGTCCGTGCATGCCTGCGTCCGTGCATGCGTGCGTCCGTGCATGCATGCATCCGTGCGTGCATAAACAATTTCTACAAACGACATCTCCTCCTAAACCACTAAGTTGATTTTGACCAAACTTCACAGGAATGATCCTTAGGTGGTCCCCTTTCAAAGTTGTTCAAATGGTTCCAGTCCGTTGCACATATAGGTCACAGGAGCCAAAAATAGATTTTTTTTCACCAAAAACTTAAAAAATCTTCTTCTCTGAAACCGCAAGGCCCAGGTCTTTGATATTTGGTATGAAGCTTTATCTAGTGGACCCCTACGAAGATTGTTCAAATTATAGTGCTGGGGCCAAAAATGCCCCCGCACCGGGGCCCTTTGGTTTTACATAGGCTTATATAGGGAAAATCTTTAAAAATCTTCTTCTCTGAAACCTTAAGGCCCAGGTCTTTGATATTTGATATGAATCTTCATCTAGTGGACCCCTATCAAGATTGTTCAAATTACAGTGCTGGGGCCAAAAATGCCCCCACCCCGGGGCCCTTTGGTTTTACATAAGCTTATATAGGGAAAATCTTATAAAATCTTCTTCTCCAAAACCGCAAGGCCCAGGTCTTTGATATTTGGTATGAAGCTTCATCTAGTGGACCCCTACCAAGATTGTTCAAATTATAGTGCTGGGGCCAAAAATGCCCCCACCCCGGGGCCCTTTGGTTTTACATGGGCTTATATAGGGAAAATCTTTAAAAATCTTCTCTGAAACTGGAGGGCCCAGGTCTTTGCTATTTGGTATGAAGCTTCATCTAGTGGACCCCTACCAAGACTGTTCAAATTATAGTGCTGGGGCCAAAAATGCCGCCGCTCCATGGCCCTTTGGTTTTACATAGGCTTATATAGGGAAAATCTTTAAAAATCTTCTTCTCTTAAACTGCAAGGCCCAGGTGTTTGATATTTGGTATGAAGCTTCATCTTGTGGACCTCTATCAAGATTGTTTAAATTATAGCCCCGGGGGCCAAAAATGCCCCAGCTCCTGGGCCCTTTGGTTTTACATAGACTTATATAGGAAAAATCTTGAAAAATCTTCTTCTGAAACCACAAGGCCTAGGTCTTTGACATTTGGTATGAAGCTTCATCTAGTGGACCTCTACCAAGATTGTTCAAATTATAGCCCTGAGACCAAATATGCCCCCGCCTCGTGGGCCTTTGGTGTTACATAGACTTATATAGGGAAAATCTTTAAAAATCTTCTTCTGTGAAACCACAAGGCCTAGGTCTTTGATATTTGGTGTGAAATTTCTTCTAGGAGACCTCTATCAAGATTGTTCAAATTATAGCCCTGGGGCCAAAAATGCCCCCGCCCCGAGACCCTTTGGTTTTACATAGACTTACATATGGAAATCTTTAAAAATCTTCTTCTCTAAAACTGCAAGGCCATGGTCTTTGATATTTGGTATGGAGCTTCATCTAGTGGACCTCTACCAAGATTGTTCAAATTATAGCCCTGGGGCCACAAATGCCCCCACCCCAGGGCCCTTTGGTTTTACATAGACTTATAATAGAGATAATCTTTGAAAATCTTCTTCTCTGAAACAACAAGGCCCAGGTCTTTGATATTTGACGTGAAGCTTCATCTAGTGGAACTCTATCAAGATTGTTTAAATTATAGCCCTGAGGCCAAAAAATGCCCCTGCCCCGTGGCCATTTGGTTTTACATAGGCTTATGTAAGGAATATCTTTAAAAAAATCTTCTTCCCTGAAACCGCAAGGCCCAGGTTTTTGATATTTGTTGTGTAGCTTCATCTAGTGGACCTTTGCCAAGATTGTTCAAATTATAGCCGTTGTTGATATTTGGTAAGAACCTTCACCTTTTTAGACCTCCCTCAACATTATGCACATTATAGCCCTGGGGTCAATAATGGCCCTCCCCGAGGCCCACTTGTTACTCTATCATATGGATCAGGTGAGCGATCCAGGGCCATCATGGCCCTCTTGTTTGGTTATCCATCTGTCTTGTTATTGATTGATTGTTTTGGGTTTAACGACACGTCAACCCTTGTGGGCCATTTTGTGTCGTCTCCCAGGGAAAGGGAGAAAAGAGATAGTAGAGATAGCAGAGGAGATGAAAGGGAGGGACAGAGGAGAAAGAGGAAAATGAATGGAAGCGTAGAAACAGAAGAAATAACAACAATCCCCACTCTACCCTTACCTGCTGCAAGGACAGCAGGCCTTGCCCAACTGTAAGCCAATATCAGTTGGACATCCCTGTGACCCAAGATACACATCACCTTTGCATCACCCAACCACCCTTTAAACTTTGTTATATCTACTGGTAATGTACAGAGTTATAAGGAGGTTGAGGTGTACATGTATACTATTGTTTCACTGTCATTTTTGTTTTTCAGGCTAAGACAAGCATACCAGCTGCAAAAAAGCCAGTGAAACCTCGTGAATATAGAGACTGGGATAAGTATGTATTCAAACCATTATTTGACATAAAATTAAGGGTCCAGTTGTTCAAAGTATCATTATATTGAAAATTTTTTAGTGGAGAATACCATAATGATCCTACGAGACAGACAGGCCTCACCAAACAGTGCAGACCCAGATCAGACTGCTCCTGACGGAGCAGTCTGATCAGGGTCTACACTGTTTGTCATTCTGTCTGCACCTTTTTGACTCCTTGTTGGATCATGAAACAAATTTGTTAAAATCTTATGAGAATTACAAGTCTTCAGGATGTCCATATTGTAAGGATTTTTACAGTACAGTGTAAATTCATAGCTCCAGAATAGGTGGGTATTTCTCCATATAATCCTATTGTGTGGGTATTGACGAGAACTACCTTGCTGAGCCGGCCTCGGTAGCTCAGTAGAATGCTTGCATCTGATTGGTGATCTGGCGGTCGCTTGTTGGATACCTGCTGGGTCTGCAACATTCTTTTGTAGAGATTGATCATGAAATCCAAAAGATTGATCATGAAATCCAAAAAGATTGATCATGAATCATTTTGATGGTCATTTTCTCCCTTTGCTGATACAAGAAGGGTCTGTTGTCAGTTATTGGTGAAAGAATGTGCACTGTACTGGTTAATCGCTTGCAAAAAAGCCTGCCTAGGGAAAGTGTGGATAGGTAAACTGACTGACTTGGTATGACCTAAATAGTGTTGACTGGGATATTAAACTGAAAAACAAACAAAATCGCCTTACTTAGGAGGTTCTAATGAATACATGAACCCACATCACAGGGTTTTTTTTATGGAGAATTGACAAAACTTGTTATTATCACCAAATACTCACTTACCTGTTTTATTCTACATTAACTGTTGTATCATATCTAATGCAGTATGATGGCCTTAGTGGTTCAGTCGGATGCATATCTTACTGATGATCATGAGGTCACAGGTTTGATTCCTGTCGGGTAATTGAATTTCTTTCATAGAAATTGATCATGAAATATTTTCTACTGTCAGTGATTCAAGAAGGGCAGTTGTCAGTTCTGACAGAAGAATGTGCACACAACATAGTAATTTTATGGAACACTAAAAAGATAACTTTTTTCCCCATGATGTCTCCTATCTGGGATTATAACCCCCAGATTATTGTCTCCAACAAATTTTCATGGTCCCAAAGATTTTCATGCCATCGACGTTTCCCTGTAGTTCGTTTGATTTATATGTGCCAGGTATGTTTCAGGATAGATGTAGATAAAGAGCTTGAGAAAATAGACACTGATGACAAGCCAAAGTCGAGAAGTTTTGTTGATGGCAACGAAATTAAAGATATACCAGAATATGTTGATACAACAGGTGAGTTCGTAGAAAACTTGCCAAAACTCCCATAATTCAATATTGATATCAGTGTTAACCCTGGTCCTGCTGAATCAGAATATGTGCTACCTTTTTGCAAACAGTGTAGATACTGATCATATGGCTTCTGAAGAAGCCATCTGATCAGTATCTACACTGTTTGACATTCACTTCATGAATTTGTAGGCATAAATCAATCAAGCACCGTATTCCTCCCATTTAGCGTCCCGGGCGCCTAACAAATTGGAAAAAGAGGGGGCACTTATTAGAGAGAGAAATTTTATCGGAAGGGAGAGTTTAAAACTCATTGCAAGCATTAGAATAATGTGGAATCATAACTTTTAAAGTACCAAGTGGTCAACACTGACACTGTGATAGCAGGGGGTTTAGAAATACCTTGCATGATATGATTTACAGCAGATAGGGGGATGATATAAAGACTGAAATCTTAACTGTAGGTAAGCCAAAATATTTTTTTCCTTTGACAGCAGAATAGGAACAGGGATGCAAAATGGGAGGAATATGGTAATCTGATGGATCGAAAGTGAAAAATGGGTGCTGCTAAATTGATTTATTCTGTAGGATGAGTTAGGACAATAATTTGACCATTCATAAGTTTGTTATGTTTGTGGAATAAATATCCACAAATGTTATGTTTAGCCTTTATAACTGCCTGGGCTAATTCAGCAGGCAACAAATTGTTGCTATTTTTCTTATTTTTGTCCATAAAACAGGACTTGACATTTGGCAAATTGACTCCATACGAGACAGCAAATTATTTCCATGCGAGACAGCAAATTGTCTCCATACGAGACAGCAAATTGTCTCCATACGAGACAATTTGCATGAAATGTCACATCGTGTTTTTTGGGAGAATAAGAATAATATTTCAAAATATCATCTGCTGAAAAAAATACTCAGCATGCAGTGCATTAGAAAGAATGAACGGGTATAGGCATGCCATTTTTTTTTTTCACAAAGGAGGCAACTTTCAAGACCTGTTTTTCCTGATGTGCAGGCTGATCTTTGGCTGGCTGCACAGTCTTATTGTAGGTTATATATTATTTATCATATTATAAATGTGAATTTGTGTCTTCAAGCATTCTGTCATGACAGATTTTAACTGCGCATGCCCAGCCATTCAGAGGGGCCAGGAATATGGCTTTCTGTCTGAAGGTTCCTCTTGATTCACTGCTTGTATGAGCGAGCATCGAAGGTTCTGGCGAGACTGCGTGGATGCGCAGGCTCGCCTGAACTTTCGCTGCTCGCATAGGCGATAAGTACCAAAATCGCTTGACAGGGCCCATATTATAAAAGCATATAATTTGGACTGTCAGCCTGTGTAGTTTACAAGCTTGTCAGAATTATTTTTCTACTCTTGCCTGCCATTCTTGGGTTGTTGAGCTAAGACTGTTTCTTAACCCTTAGATTGCTAAGCATGTTTAGCAGACAAAATTTTCATCAATTTTTTTTTTCAGCAAAATAAGGCTTAACATTATGTGGATTGTCTGATAAGGGCTGACAAAACGTGAATCCTCTGCTAGCCAAATATCCTCTGCTAGACAGAAGATTCACATGTAATGTCAAGCCTTATTTTGGCTGAAAATTAATGAGATAAAAAAAACAACAGATTGCCGTGTGCTCATCATGTGAAATGAACACCCCTATAAATCCCACTTTATATAGAGAAAATTGGGATGTACAGGGATATACATTATTCTGCTTATTTCTGCTCCATAACATGGGTTGTGTGTACTCATTAGAACGGCCTTTGTTTTGAGTATAAAGAAGAAAAATATCACAAAGTCATTGGAAAAGTAGCCATTTTGGAGATATGAAAGAATGGTCTATAACACACAGGTGTGTTATCTTAATGTGTCGGCCCCCTCCCATCGGGGCTTGAAGAAATAGATGGGCTGCATGTTGCTTCCATGCAGAGCTGAAACTGACCGCACATGTGTACTGGTAAACCGCTTAGAGGATTTAACCCTGCCCAGGCAAAGTGGTGCAAATGAACCATCCATACTTATAAACTCTATTGGTTTCATTGGGCGACAGGGCTTGAGATGTGTTGGGTAAAAGTCCCACACAATTGGAAGCAACGTCTCCAAAATGACCTATGTAGTGTTGATGGGGATCAAACAAACAAAATCTTAATGTCTGGATTTTTCTGCAGCACTTGAATGGTTAGGAAACAAATTTTCTAGGCAGAGTTCTTAGGTTGATAGGTTTTCTTTATCCTTACACAGGTTTAACAGAGGGTGAGAAATTAATGAAGGCAAATAGAGAAAAAGACAAAGGAAATGAGGTAAGATCATTTTGTATCACCTATATGACAAAAATATCTAATAATCACAAGGGTCTCAGAATGTTTTCCCTTAGGGGTGGTTCGGGTGGGGAGGATTTCCGTTGATACATTTTTTCATGGGAGTGGGGTGGCGGGGAGGTGGTTGGGAATGCCCTGTTGGGGGTGGGGGGGTGGGGGGGGGGGGGAGGATGGCCATCTGGGCCCAGTTGTTCAAAGCATTGTTAGCTAAAAACAAGTCTGTTAGTGGCCCAAATGTGACCTGTTCCAGCACATACAATATCTAATACTCTGATGAGGAAACGTGAGTAGCTTTCAGCAACAATATAAGTATAAGTTTAAAGATATGTCCTCTGTTTTGAACAACAGGCTCTTGCCAGATATTTTCTATCGCACTCTGCTTATTTCATACGAGAGTCCAGACACTACCTGTTGTTGGCTGTTACTGGCACATAAACCTAACAAGTATGTTAAATGATGGCCCCTCTAAACCCCACTTTATATAGAGAAAAGTGGGGTTTAAGGGGGTATTCATAATTTTCCATCAAGTACATAGATTGTGGGTACTCGTTAGAACCACCTCATTGAGGACTAGAAATAAGAAAAATAAACATCATCAAAAAATGGGGCTTCTCCAGACTTTCAGATGAGTCTTTAAACCGAGGTCCCGTCTCCATATGACCTTAGCTGTTGGTGGGACATAAAACTCAAGCACTAACTCCAAAAAATGCTTGTTCTAGAGATATGAAAGGTGCCAGTTTAGGACAGGGATGTGTTATCATAATTTATCATATGAACTTGTGTCTGAGAATGTAATAACAGCATGTAATAAATTCTGTAATCCACTTGAGGATTAAATATGCAAATCTTTTAGATACGCCCGTAACATTATACATATGATGTCCTTAACAACGTCTCATTTACTTATGGCAGAATGTTGACAAAACCTTGGCAAAGCCTCGCATTTTTAGCTCGGCTGTTTTTGAAGAAAACGACGAGGCATTGTCATAGCTCTGGGGTCATCTGCGTCGTCGTCGTCGTGCAAAAACTTGGACATTTTGTAATATCTCTGTCATTACCAAACATATTTACTTGAAACTCGGATTAGTTGTTCAATATGAAAAGGGGAACTTATACCAATAGGTGAGGTAACCCTCAAAATATTTTTGGCACAGTTATGCCCCTTTTTTTGACTTAGAACTTTTGCGTCGTCTGCGTCGTCATGCAAAAACTTGGACATTTTGTAATATCTCTGTCATTACTGAACATATTTACTTGAAACTCGGACTAGTCATTCATTATGAAAAGGGAAACTCATACCAATAGGTGAGGTCACCCTCAAAATATTTTTGGCACAGTTATGCCCCTTTTTCGACATAATTTTTGTTTAACTAAAAGAAACTGCAGCCAAGAGTTGGCAACAGCATGCGGTGCTCTTGTATTCCTTTCCCTCAACTTGTTTAATATATTCAATAATACATGAACACACATGTAACATCCTCTATGTAATGATTGTCCATTGCCTAACTCATCAAGGAAAAGGGATAAAATGTTCGGCACAGCCTCGCATTTTATACCTTAAGGAATAAAATGCTCGGCACAGCCTCGCATTTTATACCTTTTCCTAAACTGGTTTAATAAATTCAATAATAGACACATGTAAGATCGTCTATGAGTTTAACCACGTCTGAACCCATTTTTAACGGGACAGAATCTCCTTCACTATGTATAGCAGGGGTCGGGTATTTTTTTTATTTCTGCACGAAAACATATATAGTGGGTACTCATTAGAAGCGCCTTAGTATTTTATTTTATTTCTGCACAAAAACATCTTTTGGGTACTCATTAGAAGTGCCTCAGAAGCACCTTACTGAGACACTTCTAATGAGTACCACAACATATGTTTTCATTGTCTACGCCCATGGGCGTAGACATTATAGAGATAGAGATTAACACGGAAGTACAGCCATTAGTTACCCACAGTGCAGGTTGACCTTTCCATTCTTATGCAACACAACAAGTATAAGCTTTCACAAGAAGAAAAGAGCAGCCTACAGCAAGTGTAAGCTTTCACACAAAAAGAGGCCGGCGCGTAGAGCTCTGGCACAGAATTGCTACATGTGTTACATTTGTACAAGCCTATATCTGCTGTCATATTGCACAGGCTAATACAAAAAATATACATCTACAAACTCTCGATCACGACGGACCACTGCTTATCATATAAGCTACTCAGCAGCCTTCGGCTTTGGTGAGCTAAAAAAACTTACCTCGCCGTTAGCAAACTTTCAGGTTTAATCTTCAATTAGTCTTCTATAAAGTCTAACTTAACCAACAGTTTGTAAGCATTCAATTTGAAAGATGTCACAAGCATACACGTGCCTTTTTAAAGATGAAAAAGTACTTTTTCACAATATTACAACATTTTTAGACATTATACTTCAGTTGGCAGGATGGCAAATTAGAATATTGCCAAAGACAGTTAATTGTATAAAACACATTTCTGGGATATAACTCTAGACATTCACATTTAATATGTGCTAAGCGTAGACCTAGCTTTTTGTAAAAAGCTATACTTGTACAGAAATAGGAATAGGAATAGGAAAAATAATTTGTGGATACACCCTCTTAACAGGGACTATGGGTCCATTTTTGTCGCACCTGCTTTAAGCACGGTGCGACATAGGAGTTGAACTTTTTGTCCGTTCGTCAAGCCGTCAACATTTGCGACCACCCTAACTTTCACCCTAATGTAAGAGTCCATTTCTCGAGAAATATAAAGGCTTTATTAATGATACTTAGTACAAGCTTGCATCTAGGAATAGCAACTTCAATGCAAGCATCCATTGAGCTAGGGACTAACTTCCCATCACAGATCCTGGTGTATGAATGTCATTTGACGTGTCACCAGTAATAATTCTGATTCTGATCCATATCTTACCTTGACCTACATTTCATGGTTCACTGACTTTGCGAATTATTGCGACCACCCTTTCACCTTAATGTAAGAGTCCATTTCTCGAAAACTGTAAGAGCTTCATTGTTTAGTACAAGCTTGCATCTAGGAATAGCAACTTCAATGCCAGCATCCATTACTCACCTTGACCTACATTTAATGGTTCACTGACTTCGTGAATTATTGCGACCACCCTAACTTTCACCCTGATGTTACAGTCCATTTCTCGAGAAATATAAGAGCTACATTAATGATAATTGATACAAGCTTGCATCTGGGAATAGCAACTTCAAAACAAGCATCCATATCTGACCTTGACCTATATTTCATTGTTCACTGACTTTATGAATTATTGCGGCCATCCTAACTTTCACCCTAATATAAGAGTCCATTTCTCGATAACAATAAGAGCTTCGTTCATGTGACTATGTACAAGCTCCCATCAAGGAATAGCAACTTTAATGCAAGCATCCATATCTCACCTTGACCTACATTTCATGGTTCACTGACCTTGTGAATTATTGGGACCATCCCAACTTTCAGCCTAATGTAAGAGTCGATTTCTCGAGAACTATAAGTGCTTCATTGATGATACTTGGTACAAGCTGGCATCTAGGAGTGACAACTTTTATGCAAGCATCCATGTTTGACTTTGACCTAGATTTCATGGTTCAGTGACTTTTCACCCTGACAGGCGCGACATAGCCTTCAGCGGAATACTTGTGCAATCAAGGGGTGTCAAGTTGAGATAGTCTCAGAAACTCATTTATAAAATAATTTAACTTTTTGCAGACAGTGAGGTCTCAGATCAGACACTGCATTTTGTGCTGTCTTATCAGGCTTGCAAAGTCTGGCCATATAGTAAAACCTCCATTGAGCAGCCACAAATGGAAAACTTAAAAACTGCCTGCTAAAAGGAGGTGGCTGTTTAAAAGAGGTAAATGTCCGAGATGATTGATTTTGTTTGTTTTCTTTTGTTTGATTTGAGGTTTATCATCCCTGCCAACACTGTAGGTCATTTTGGAGATGTTGTTTCCAATTTTGTGGGACTTTTACCTGACATTGAGATGAAATGACATCTCGAGCCACGTCGCCCAATGAAACCAATAGGGTTTATAAGCATGGACAGCCCGACCCGCACCACTTTGCCTGGGCAGGCTTAAATCCTCTGAGTGGTTTACCAGTACTTGTGTGCAGTCGCTTTCATCTCTGCGTGGAAGCATAATGCAGTCCATCTATTTCTTCAAGCCCTGATGGGCGGGGGCCGATGTATGGCTTGATAGAGATCGACAAAAATATATACACTGTCACATAGCTCCTGGTAAGAATGGGTATCCACTTATTATTTTCCTTATTTCTTCATGAAAACCTATGTGGTGGGTACTCATTAGAAGCAACTTGCTGAGGCACTTCTAATGAGTACCCACAACATAAGTTTTCGTTCAGAAATAAGAAAAGTACTGGTGTATCAGTGCACTGGTACTTTTCTAATGAAAAAAAGTGCCTTATCTTGAAGGATGAATAGACTATGCCTCCTTACCTGATGCTATGAATAACCCACAGTAGCTGGAACTACTTTGTTGTTGCTTATCTAATAACCTTCTGCATACTGGGTATACCGGCCCCGATAGCTCAGTTGGTAGAGTGTCCGCTCCGGGGAACGGGAGGTCACGGATTCGATCCCGGGCCGGGACATACCAAAGTCGTTAAAAATGGTACTAGCTGCTCCTCGCTTGGCACTCAGATTTACGGGGTAGAGCTAGGACTGGTCGACCCAGTGTCAGGATAATGTGACTGGGTGTGGTATCATGTAATGTGTCTGGGACATGATACTTCAGTGAGGCAGCACTATAAAAGTGAGCATTGAGCTCCCTGTCGCAACCAGACACCGTCGTGATATGACTGAAAAATTGTTGAAAGCGACGTTAAACCCGAATTCACACACACACACACACACACACACACACACACACACACACACACACACACACACACACACACATTCTGGGTATCTTTTTCTCAGCAGACAAAGTTTTGATTTTTTTTTCTTATTTTGGGGGGAAATACTAAGAAAAATGTCAACAATGTGTCATCTGCTGTATTAGCCTAGAGAGTGGTAAAGGTTTACCTTTTATCATTGCTTGTTGATAAAAATGCTTTATAGATAAACAAAAAGCAGCAACAACAACCTACAGTAACTGCTTCTGTCTCAAACAAATTTTCTGACCCATTGAAGTTATGCTGTATTTTGCTTTGTTTCTTTTCTAGGCCTTCAAAGCTGGAGATCACAAGGAAGCTATAGTGTATTATTCTAGGAGTATATCTTTACAGCCAACAGCGGCTTCTTACAATAACAGAGCACTGGCATGTGAGTACTAGTTGGGTGTACATGAAATCACATCACTGTATATTGTATCGTACTCAGTAGCTAAGTCAAATAGAGTCAACCCTCTTTATACCGACATTCATTGAGGCTGTTATAAATGGGTACTCACATTTTATGTTTTGGAACAAAAATATGCTACAACCTCTTTATAATACTATTCTTGGGGTCCAATGCTGAAGCCATGTAATTTAAACAAACATGTTATATACAAGCAAAAATGACCATTTATGTAATCTACACGTTTTAGATCGATTTTTTAACTATGTTATAATCCAAAACCATGTTACAATGAAACAATGAAAGTGCTAAAAGAGGTTGTGATTTATAAAGAAAATAATGACAGTGCTGAAAAACCTCACTTTTCACTCTATAAATTCCTGATCATTGCCTTCACTTTATTTTGCATATCAGGGCTGTTTTGTTAGTGCTGTGCGGTGGCTGTAAACGGTCTACCCATACATTCATTTAATGCTCTTATTTTTCCAATCCTGAGGGATTGGAAAAATAAGAGCATTAAATGAATGGAACATGGTTTTGGATACAAGAGAGCCCAGAGGGCCCTGAATCACTAGCCTGAGAATCAGTGTCTCTAGTACATTCTTGGCCTAAGGGCTATAATTTGAACAAAATTGGTAGCGGTCCACTAGATGAAGCTTCATACCAAATATCAAAGACCTGGGCCTTCTGGTTTCAGACAAGAATACTTTTAAAGGTTTTCCCTATATAAGCCCATGTAAAACTAGTGGGCTCTGGCATGTGGGCATTTTGGGCCCCAGGACTATAATTTGAACAGTTTTTATTTGCAATTGCTTTTCATCCTGATCATTGCCATCACTTTTATTTTTACAGGTTGTTCATTACACTGACTTGTAATCGTGATGGTGGAATAGATGGATACACTCTAAAATCACTGATTTTTTTAAGTCTGTATTTAGAATTTAAATAAGCTTTGACAACTACACTGAAATTGTGGCACCTTAAAGTGTGGCTAGGTAACCTGACAAGTGTTGACTGGGGTGTTAAAACAAACAAATTTTCCAGATATTGCATAATTAACCCATTCAGTACCGGAACCCCCTAAAGGGCTACCTTGGCAAACAGTGCAGGCCCAGATCAGACGCCGCAGAACGGGGCGTCTGATCAGGGCCTCCACTGTTTGCAAAAAGTTCAGCCATTTTCCAAATAAATTTTGAAGAAAACACATCCTGACACCCCTAAATTTCAAAATGGACTCCTGCTATATATAGGAGGAAGATTCCGTTTGACACAAAAAGGGTTGAGGGCTTATGTTATCTATAGCATGCTAGAGGATAGAATATAAGTTAAAAAACAACAGTTTTTTGGTACCAGATTTTTCATAAGTTTCTCAACTTTCTCACGGCTATCTCATTATATTATTCAGATCTGAAAATAGAAGACTGGATGAAGGCACTGACAGATACTGACAAGGTGCTCAAACTGGAACCAGAGAACGTGAAAGGTATATTGATAATGAATTTTTCAGCAAAAACACAAGGGCCCAGTTGTTCAAAGCATCGTTAGCTTAACAAGCTCGTTAGTGGTTGGTATTTTTGCTGAAAAAATGTGAGCAGCTTTTGCGTCCGCAAAAGCTGCTCACATTTTTTTTTTCAGCAAAAATTTCAGCATATTTGCCATATTTAATGATCAAAGTTTTAACGATACGTTAACTAACGACGTCGTTAGTTTTGAACAACTGGCCCCTGAGCATTAGATATTGTACAAACACGAGCAGTTAACAGTTTGGTTACCAAGTAGCTTGTTAAGCTACTTAGGGGATAACTGTTCAAAATTGTCATTTGGGGGTAAATTGGCAGTTTTTTTTTGACAGAAATTTCGTTTTACTGCGATGCAAGTAATATGGAATTTGTGACGGTAAGACTGGTGATTTACCTTCCCAAATGACAATTTTCAATACAATTATACCCATTCTAATGCATTTATTCAATTGTTTTGTTAAAAATTGTACTATTTAAATATCCTTAAATATTTGCCATCTGTGACCAATTGTTCAAAACTAAAGATGTTGTTTGTTAATATTGTTAAAAAATTGATAATTTAATAAAGCAAATATGCTAATAGCTCTCATTTTGATGAGCTTTTGCAAATGCAAAAGCTGCTTTCATTTTTTCAGAAAAATAACACTATATTAGATATTGTACTTATTAGAATAGTTTAGAGTCTTTTAACCGAGGTCCCGTCTCTGTATGACCTTAGCTGTTGGTGGGACGTAAAACTCAAACCCTCACTCCCTGTGGTGTAGTGGTTACGCTACTCTCCTTGTAAACCGGGGGTCGCAGGATAGATCCCAGGCTTCTCCAGACTTTCAAATGAGTCTTTAAACCGAGGTCCCATCTCCGTATGATCTTAGATATTGGTGGGACATAAAACTCAAACACCCTCTCACTCACTCACTAGAATAGTTAACAATTTCATCACTAATGAGCTTGTTAAGCTTAATGCTTTTAACAACTGGACCCTTGAGTTATTGGAAGAACACTCTAGTGACTCAGGAATATGTTTGAATGAGCCATGGTTAATGGACCATCGTTATTTGAGTCAATGAAGTTTTACTTTTACTTGTTTTTCCAGCACTGCTGAGACAAGCCACAGCACGTAAAGGTTTGCAGCAGTTTGACAAGGCCAAGAAAGATCTAGAAAAAGTTTTGGAAAAAGAGCCTAACAACAAACGAGCACAGGTGAGTATGTAATAAAACTACAGTAGCTCAAACACTGATGACTTGTTCACTGTCTGTCTGTCTGTCTATGTCCGTCTATGTCTGTCTGTCCTGTTTGTCCTGTCTGTCCTTTCTGTCTATGTTTGTCTGTCTAAATTTTGAGACTTGCCACGGTGAGTCATTTCGCATTTATTTTCCAAAAAAAAAAAAAAAAAGACTCAAATGACGGTTGGCTATGGTACATGTTCTGATTGAGCTCAAATACAAAAGGCCTAATTAAGGTATAACATTCTAAATCAAACAAAAGATCTGCATATTTAACCCTTGTCTTGCTGAATAATTAGCCACACCCATTTCTGACTTTCAGCTTATCAGATTTTGATGTAATTTCTTGACACAAATTCACAAACTGATTGTCAGTGTAGATCCTGATCAGATGGCCATCTGATCTGGATCTAACTGTTTGCAAGAGTTATAAGGATGACTTTTGGATAATTTTTGTATTGTTCCATGAAAACATATGCCTCATTAAGATTAGATCTTATGTTGTGAGTACTTGTTAGAATCACCTCAGTCTAAAAAGTAACCACAACATATGATCTAGTGTACAACGAAACCTACTTTAAGGCTAGTGTGACCAGTAGAGACTCAGATCAGCCTGTGCATTTGTGCAGTCTGATCAGAGCCTTTGCTGATCTCATATACCTTCTATAGCCTGCTGGCTATTCAAAGAGAGATACCCAGCATCTGTTGTCTAAGTTAGTAAATGAGCACAGTGATCCAGATATTTGAAGGTCGCACATCTTTATGTAGGTTTTGTTATGCGCTGGTTAACCCTTATCTTGCTGTTCACGACAACCCCTATCTTTGCAAACAGTATAGATCCAGATCAGATGGCTTCTGAAGAAGCCATCTGATCAGGATCTACACTGTTTGGCATTCAGTTTATGAATCTGTAGCAATAAATTACATCAAGTAATCTGATTGGTTCAAAGTCAGAGATGGGTGTGGCTAAAATGAATATTCAGCAAGAGAAGGGTTAATATGTTTCTAACAAGAAATGACTCCCTATCTGAAGCTTTGTCACAGACTGATATTTTTGTTTTGTTCAGGATTTACTGCAGGAGGTTGAGAAGGAAAAGAAAGAGAAAAAGAGTAAAGGAAGAAGAATGGTGATTGAAGATGTAGATGAGACTAACGAGGAATCCGAAACTACCCATAAACTGTCTGACAATAGTGACAGTAATGAAGAGAAGGTTATGGTAAATGGTCATGCTGAACCATCAGAGGTTAAAGTTGAGACACCACAAACATTAGCTAATGGCACTGTTGACCATGCAGGTGGGGATACAGAAACAAGTAGTAAAGATATTTGGACTGAGGAAGATGTCAGTGAACAAATTCCAGTCACAGCTAGCGAAAAAGGAGATACTGTAAATAAAAGTGACATAAAAGAAGAAGTTCAGGTTGAAGAGACAGATAATCAGAGCACTGAAAGTGGTAAGGCAGTTTCAGATGCAAAAGACAGTCAAGAAATCAATGTGAACAACACTGATGATAAAATTGAAGTACAGACTGAACAGACAGCAGAAAAAACTGACAAAGAAAGTGATGTAGTTGTTAACACATTGACAAGACCTGTATTTTACCAGAAACCTTTCCCAGAGAACTGTCTCAAACTGCGAGAAGAAGGAAATAACTTGTTTAGAAATGGGCAGTATGGAGAGGCAATCACCAATTATACGAAACTTATTGGCATTTTGGAAAATGGTAAGTAGAATACGGAATACATGTATTTAGGGCTGGGCCATTTTCGGAGGGTATCCTTTCACTTAATGGTAATGGATACACCTTTAGGGGAGGTTGCTCTTTCCAAATGTTTGTCAGCCTTATTCATGGGTTGGTTGGTTGATTTGAGGTTTAACGTCCCCATCAACACTGTAAAGGTCATTTTGGAGACGTTGCTTCCAGTTTTGTGGGACTTTTACCCGACATTGAGATGAGATGACATCTCAAGCCCTGTCGCCCAATGAAACCAATAGGGTTTATTAGCATGGACGGTCCGCCTCGCACCCCGGTTCCTGGACAGGCTTAGATCCTCTAAGTGGTTTACCAGTACTAGTGTGCGGGCCAGATTCAGCTCTGCGTGGAAGCATCATGCAGCCCATATATTTCTCCAAGCCCCTATGGGTGGGGGCCAGCCTTATTCATGGGAGACTACTCTTAGCCATAGGGGGGCAACTCTTAAAGGAAAGAATTTGCTCCTGAGGAGCAAATTCTTTCCTTTAAGAGTTGACCCTTTTAAGAGGAAGTCACGAAAGTTGTGTCCCTTTGCAAAAAACTGCAGAAATAATGTCAAGTGCATCCATTACCCTTAAGTTTAAGGATGAAAGTTCTGGCAAACTTTGTCATTATTTTGGTCTTGTCAGAACCTTCTAAGCTCGTACACAAAGTTTCAGACAAAGAACTAAGAGAACTGGCCAGAATAAGTGATTGAAAATGAACATTTGAAGGATCTTTTAACTTATGCCTGTGTAAACACAGTCATTCTTGGATGAACAAAAACAGATTTCAGTATGTATAAGAGATTTCAGATTTGACAAAAGATGTATTAAATAGCTTGTCCATGCAACAAAAATTGTCAGGTTCAACAAATTTGACCAAGTGGGAATGGCCTGAGGCACCCCCTTCTTATATACTCACCGGAAATAGAAACTATACACTCATTTTTAAGTTGTCACTGGCGAAACATTTTAATGAAATTTGAATTCCAATTATATAAATTATCATCAGTGGCATATCTGATTTATCGAATAAAATGTTTAATGATAGCTACGATTTAATGGGTAGAGCCACAGGCTCAAAGCAAGGGCAGTGATTTTTTTACCCCTGCGTCCTGCGTCCAGGACGCACAAATAGGACTGAGGACGCACGATCATAAAATATGTGCGTCCGTCGGACGCAAATATTTCATGGGCGAAAAATCCAACTTTCGTTTTCACTGCTGTTAATATCGGCGGAAGTGATAAAATACCGCACTTTTACCGAACTTTCAACTGCCCAACGAATCACCGAAAAATCGATACAGGTACAATTTAATGATCCAACCACAAGACGAGAATCCCCTCCATCCAAAATGAGCCCAAACTTTCACACACGCAAGTTCAATGCGAACATCAAAGTTTTCCGTCATCCAAATAGCCGCCAACAAACCAACTCTACCATTTTTCTGCATGTGATCGGTAAATGTGTCAAATGACGTCACCCGATGCCAGCAACCCTGCACGTGTTTAATGCCATTGTTTTATTTTAATGGGCTGTATCCCGTTCTTAAAAACAATGTTTGGAACCGGTAAAAATATTTTCTCGATAGCTAAACGGTTGTGAATGGAGGTATATAGAAAACAACGCTTTGCACAGCCCCCGAATTATCCCCAGCAGCTCCAACAACAGTGTTCGACTTTTCCCTCCAAGCCGAGCGTCTGCTATTTGGCGCCAAAACATAACCATTCACGATCCGTTTTTATAATGCATACATCTACCGTTAGTTGTAGCTAATTGCCTGAGGTGCGAGTAAATCATTTTCACATTGATTGTGGATTAAATTTTATGATTTGGGAATAAACGCAAATTAGAGACATAACTTGACCATATTTTCACACCTCGTTCAAGTTGGCTTATCGCCAGAAATGAAAGACACGCACCGCAGGGCAATCATGTTTACTTGGCAATTATATGACAGGGATTAATAAAAGTGTCATAATTGAACTGTTATAAATACACAGACGGTTTGTCTCTGAATTGTCGACAAAGCAGGACAGTGCATCACAATTATTGTGATTTACTTACTCAAGTTTTACTGTAATTAAGGGCTCAAAAGACTGACAGCTGTAGACGATTTTTTTTGCACTTGCCCGACCGGGCGTCCTAAGGTCAAAGTGCACCTGCCCGGCGCGATTTCGGACTTGTACCGGGCGGTCGGGCAATGGATTTGTCAGCCCCTGAACCTAGATAGCTGGTGTCTCAATCAGGGAAGGAAACGTTTGAAGATAATGGTTCGGAAAATTATCTCCATTGTGCATGAAGTAAATTTCACCCACATGTGCGGTGCGCATTTATCGAAAACGAAAGTAGAAAACATTACGGAAAATAGACTAAAAAACGTACACTTTAGCAGGATTTCTTTGGGCTAGTAAACAACACAAGATGATGATTGATTCTGTTCATTGCAAATAAAAGATAATAGGCCGCATTATTTTTATCTATGAATAATGGCATTTTATACTGAACCGATCTTTTTTGTACTTCCTTTTTTTCCCTCCAAATATTGGGACTCATACTTTTAGATTTGGGACGCACAGTTTTTTGGCTGAGCGAGTCCCAGGACGCATAGTTGAAAATTTGTAAAAAAATCACTGAAGGGTCAAAATTATGCTGTTCAAGTTTCCATTGGGTCAAACTTTTTGTGTCGCGAATGTGATTCCCATTTTTGCCAGTTATTACGCATCATCTAACGTGGGGAATATTGTTTACAAAATGAAAATTTTCACAATGGTTGAAATGTAATCGACGTTTAAATATTGGACCAAACCACCGGAAGTGAGCGAAAAGTATGGCATTTCTGATTGCGGTTTTTGTTTTTATCAATATTTAAGACACAGCTGAGAATGCTAAAACGACTGAAGGCACTTTCGGGTCGATTTTTGGGTTGAAACATTATTTTGAAAATTTTGCTAAAAAAAAGCATTTTTTGAGATTTCAATACAATGTTTGTTTCTCGATAATTTTTAGATGTTATGTTATTTTTTTATTCCTTGCTTTTTACTTGTTACCTATACGCAAAAAATGTTGAAGTCAAAATTCGATTACAAACAGATTTTGTGAAAAATGCACTTTTTTACATTTTTCCCCAAAACTTTTATTTTGAACACCAGATTTTCTTTAAATTGTTACAGGATTCATGTCGATAGTTAGTAAAGTTCTTAATCAGTAATTTTTAACTGAATTATCCACTTGTTTTGTCAGGCGAGACAATTTAAAAGTGTTTAGTTTCTATTTCCGGTCAGTATATGTTTGTTTAAACAATATATATTTTTAATAGTATTCAGATACATGTAATATATTATATGGTACAGGATTTGATATTTAATATGTCGGCTTCTTGGGATTCAAGACATATTTTTGTACATGTTCAGCTTTTTTTTTCTTCACCATTTACGTATATAAGGGTATTTTAAAAACAAGGTCAAACAAGATAAAACAAAACAACAACAACAACAGCAAAAAAAAAAAAAAAAAAGCACGTAAACAACAACACACAACATTTTGCTAGATTATATATTTGTCTTTTTGCTGTAGAATTCTAGTCACTTAGAAAAAACAACAAAAACAATTAATATTTCTCAGAAATTAAGGATTGACATTTCATGTGACTTTTCTATATTTTTTTTCAGCAGAGGACCAAACAGTAAACCTGTCATTGATCTACAGTAACAGGGCGGCATGTCAGCTGAAGACGGGTGATCTGGCAGGTACAGTGAGAGACTGTACCAGGTCTCTACAGCTTATTCCTCACAGTGTCAAACCTTTACTCAGGAGGGCAATGGCTTATGAGCATTTGGAAAGGTAAAATCTGTTGTTCTGTTCAGGGTCCGAGGTTGCAAAATGTTTTCAGAGCAGGACAACTTACATTCTGTGTTGAGCTGTGAAGGAAAATAGCCTCACTCACTCAGCTGAAGACAGGCGATCTGGCGGGTACAGTGAGAGACTGTACCAGGTCTCTACAGCTTATTCCTCACAGTGTCAAACCTTTACTCAGGAGGGCAATGGCTTATGAACATTTGGAAAGGTAAAATCTGTTGTTGAGGGCCTGAGGTTACAAAACTTTAATGCTCAACCCACTTGAGCATGACAATTGTCCTGCTCAAAAATTTTCAAATGCCAACAACCACAGTTGTTGGCATTTTAAAATTTGAGAGCAGGACAACTAACATTCTGTGTTGAGCTGTGAAGGAAAATAGCCTCACTCACTCAGCTGAAGATAGGTGATCTGGCGGGTACAGTGAGAGACTGTACCAGGTCTCTACAGCTTATTCCTAACAGTGTCAAACCTTTACTCAGGAGGGCAATGGCTTATGAACATTTGGAAAGGTAAAATCTGTTGTTCTGTTCAGGGTCCGAGGTTGCAAAATGTTTTAATGCTCAACTCACTTGAGCATGAAAATTTTCCTGCTCACAAATTTTAAAATGCCAACATTTGTTGGCATTTTAAAATTTGAGAGCAGGACAAATAACATTCTGTGTTGAGCTGTGAAGGAAAATAGCCTCACTAACTCAGCTGAAGACAGGTGATCTGGCGGGTACAGTGAGAGACTGTACCAGGTCTCTTCAGCTTATTCCTCACAGTGTCAAACGTTTACTCAGGAGGGCAATGGCTTATGAGCATTTGGAAAGGTAAAATCTGTTGTATAGGGCCCTAGGTTACAAAACTTTAATGCTCAACTAACTTGCGCATGGACATTGTCCTTCCCACAAATTTAAAAATGCCAACAACAATTGTTGGCATTTTAAAAATTGTGAGCAGGACAAATAAAATTAAAACATTTATCTGAATGTTTGTGAGCATTGTAAATTCCATGCCCAGTTTGAGTGTGAAAAATGTTTCATAACCTCAGGGCCAGTCTTTGCTCAAGTTTAAAAAAGAAGTTAAAATCGAAGAAAGAATTTCTCAGGAAAAGCTACAATGAAAGAAGAAAGTTTCCCAGGAAAACACAATCCAGAAAAAATCCCTGGAAAAGCCACAGCCAAAGAACAAGTTACTCTGGCAAAGCCACAAAATAAATTACTCAAGAAAAGCCACAATAAAAGAAAAATTCATTCTGGAAAAGCCACAATCAAGGAAAATGTCCTTCAGGAAAAGCTACAATCAAAGAAAAAATCTCCCTGGAAAAGCCGTAGTCAAAGAAAGTTACTCTGAAAAAAAACATAAAAAAAGAAAAAGTTACTCAGAAAAAGCCACAATAAAAAATCCCTGGAAAAGCCACAATCAAAGAAAAAGTTACTCAGAAAAAGCCAAAAGCAATGTTCATCGCCATCTCAAGCAACCAACAGAATAGAAAGGCTTCTTGCCAAGAAGGCATGCGCAAAAGCACAAAACAGTTTGTACAGTAAAAATCCTAAAAAATTTGGCACCTTGAGGACTTGCATTAGTTTTCCAAAAGTTGTAACAAACTTGTTTCATGATTTAGCAAGGAAACCAAAACATGCAGATGGAGTGGCAAACAGTGTAGGAGTCACAATCTGATCAGACTGTTCTTTCATTAGAATTCTGATTTGGGTCTGCACTATTTGTTTAGGCCTGTCTGTCCCAATACTTAGGATCATTAGGGTACACCAGAAACTTAAAGCCAATTACCGTAAAAATTCGGCTATAAGACGAGGATTTTTCCCTCCAAAATGAGCCAAAAAAATGACCCCGTCTTATAGCCGAGGTCATGGACTACAGGCTTTTTTCCGGCAATGTCCGGCGAAGACCAGACATACGGAAAATGCCGATCGGTGATTTTTAATTGATATAAATCGCCGCCCACAAACCACCGCTACCATTTTTCTGCACGTGATCGGTAAATGACGTCATCCGACGCCAGTACCCCAACACGTGTTTAATGTCATTGCGTGTATCTCTTTCATAAAAAAATGTTTGGGACCGTTAAAAATATTTTCTGGATAGCTAAACGGTTGTGAATAGAGGTGGATAGAAAACCAGCGCTTTGCAATGCTCCCGAATTATCCCCAGAAGCTCCGTGTCAAAAAACAACAATAGCGTTCCACTTTTCCCGCCAAAACATAGCCATTCATGAGATCATAGAAAAGTCCGTTTTTATTAGGCAAGTATCTACCGTTAGATGTAGCTAATTGTCTGGGGAGCGATTAAATCATTTTCACATTGATTGCGGATTAAATTTTATGATTGGAGGATAAACGTAAATTAGAGACATAACTTGACCATATTTTCACACCTAATCGACACGCACCGCAGGGTGGCAATTATATGACAGGGATTAACAATAGTGTCATACTTGAACCGTAATAAATACACAGATTGTTTGTCTCTGAATTGACAGTGCAGCAATTACATGTATTGCGATTTACTTACTGGTCTAGTTTTACCGTAGAGACTGAGTGGTAGACGATTTTTTTTTTTTGCACTTGTCCGACCGGGCGTCATAAGGTAAAAGTGCACCTGCCCGGCGCGATTTCGGTCTTGTCCCGGGCGGCCGGGATCGTGAGGGGTAAGTAGAGGGGGTTTCTGACGAAAAAAGTCCGATTTCTCACATCTAAACAGCATCTGGCGGTAGCAGATAGGCCCCGACAGATATGGCAAAAATTTGACCCGTCTTATAAAAGAGTATAAGCAAAATCCCACCTTAGAAAAACTGAAAAAGGGGTCCCGTCTTATAGCCGAATCGCCTTATAGCCGAATTTTTACGGTAACATTGAAGCAGCTGCAAAGGAACGACCGCCAAAGGTCATTTGGGAATTTAACAGCCCAGTCAAAACTTTTAGATCATATCAAATTGGTTAGTTTACTTAACTTCATTTTTTCTGGGAGGGCTTTTGCCAGAAATTGACTTCATTGCCGTATCTGCATCTTCTTGCAGACTTTTTAAAAATAGTTTTGATTACAGGCAGACAGTGTGGACCCTGACAGTGTGGACCCTGATCAGACTGCTCCTAGAGGACCAGTCTGATCTGGGTCCACACTGTTTGCAACAATGACTTTCAAAGTAACCAGCAGACAACAATCAGACGACAGTTATTGTTATTGATGTCCAAAGATGAATGATGCTTTCTTTTTCAGGCCGAACCTGGCATACAAAGATTACAGACATGTGTTACTGCTGGATGGCAGGATGGACCAGGCTCACCTGGGAACAAAGAGGTATGGTACTCACAGCACAATTCTTCTAAGACTCTCATAACAGCATTTATCATATGACATCGATAACGTCGTGTAATAAAAATCGTATGAACACACATGTAATAACACTTTGGCGGGTTTAAGTAACGTCATGACGACGTCCATGTCAACCATGCATTTTTCGTGGAAAACTTGTCAAATTTAAAGGCTAAAAAATTGAATTTAAAAGTGGTCATATGATAAACAGAACCTTACACTCGCGGTCATTTCACATGAAATTTATGAAACTTGCCGAAGGCTTGTTCATAATTATAGCCCCGCTTTGAAAAAGTGGGGCTATATTGGATTTGCCATGTCCTTCTGTCATTCCGTGATTCCGTTAATTTGTGTTGGCTCCATAACTTTGTATCTGCTTAACATATTTTCATGAAACTTCACACAAATGTTAAACACCATAAGACAATGTGCAGAGCGAAGGAATTATAACTGTGGATTGCCTACTTTTGGAGTTATTGCCCTTTGAACATTTTCCGTAATTCCGTAATTCCGTGATTCCGTTAATTTGTGTTGGCTCCATAACTTTGTATCTGCTTAACATATTTTCATGAAACTTCACACAAATGTTAAACACCATAAGACAATGTGCAGAGCGAAGGAATTATAACTGTGGATTGCCTACTTTTGGAGTTATTGCCCTTTGAACATTGAAAAATGGCAATTTTAATTGTGTCCGCTTCATAACTCGAAAACCGTTTGAGATATTTTTAGGAAACTTCACACAAATGTTAAGCACTATGAGACGATGTGCAGAGCGCAGGAACCATAACTCTGCATTGCTTATTTTTGGAGTTATTGCCCTTTGAACATTGAAAAATGGCAATTTTAACAGTGTCCGCTTCATAACTCGAAAACCGTTTGAGATAATTTCATGAAACTTCACACAAATGTTAAGCACTATGAGACAATGTGCAGAGCGCAAGAACCATAACTCTGGTTTTTGTATTTTCTGTGTGTCTGTCTGTGTGTCTGTCTGTGTCTGTTAACAATTTTCGTGTCCGCTCCATAACTTTAAAACCCATTCACATATTTTCATGAAACTTCACACAAACATTAAACACCATGAGATGGTGTGCAGAGTGCAGGAACCATAACTCTGGATTGCCTAATTTTTGAGTTATTTCCCTTTGAATATTGAAAAATATCAATTTTAGCCGTCTTTGCTCGATAACTCAAAAACCGTTTGAGATAATTTTATGAAACTTCACACAAATGTAAAGCACCATATTACGTGTGCAGAGCGCAGGAACCCAAACTCTGGATTGTCTACTTTTTCAGTTATAGGCTTTTGAATATTAAAAAATGGCAATTTTAACTATGTCCGCTCCATAACCGTTTCTGATATTTTCATGAAACTTCAAATAAATGAAAAGCACCTTGAGATGATGTGCAGAGTGCAGGAACCATAACTCTGGTTTGCCTACTTTAGGAGTTATTGCCCTTTGAACATTTAAAAAGGCAATTTTGACTGTGTCGGCTCCATAACTCACAAACCATTTGAGATATTTTCATGACACTTCACACAAGTGTAAAGCTTCATGAGACAATGTGCAGAGCGCAGGAACCCTGACTCTGATTTGCCTACTTTAGGAGTTATTACCCTTTGAACATTGAAAAATGGAAGATGAAATTTAGTATAAACATGGACATTCTGGTAATGTATCATGCTCATTGAAATGAGGGACAAGGGCTCACAACTCTTAGAGTTTTTCCAGATAATGTAAAATTTTCAACAGTTATTTCTTGTTCATAACTGTTTTCTCTACAGCTTAAATAACTTTCTTCTCTGACAGCGCTGAAGCGGGGCTATAGTCAGATCCTCTGACAGCTCTAGTTTTCATATGAAATGACCACCCGTGTAAGATCCTCTATATCTTCCATTCAGAAAAAGTCTTTCATTCAGAAATAGTTTTCTTTCCTACCCACCTTATTTAGTTTGCACCATGATGTCTAATCTGTGAAATGGCCCATGCCCACCAGGGCTTTGAGAAATAGAGTGGGCTGCATGGTGCTTCCATGCAGAGCTGAAATTAACCGCACATGAGTACTGCTAAAAGGCTTTAAGTTCTAAGCCTGCCCAGGCAAAGTGGTTCGAGCTGGACCTTCCCTGCATATAAACCCTATTGGTTTGTCTTGGCGGTAGGGCTTGAGATGTCATTTCATCTCATTGTCAGGTAAAAATTATTCTGATTCTATGGCATTAAATTCTGTTAAAAATAATCTGATACTTGGGGCCAGTTGTCCAAAACTAATGACATTGCTAGATAACTAAATGTTAAAACTTTGATAATTTTTGCTGAAAAAAATGTGAGTAATAAGAGTATTGGAATAAGGATAATTGCATTGAAAATTGTAGTTTTGGGAAGTAAATTGTGAGTCATTACGATAACATATCCTTGTGACATTCTGCATTCTTTCATATCTTTAAAATGGTTATCTCTCTAGTGAAAATTTTTAATATTTTTTTTTTATTTATACACCAAACATATGTTGTAGGTGCACTTTAGAACCGCCTCATTGAGGAGGTTCTAATAAGAACCCACAACCTATGTCTTACAACAGAAATAAGAAAGTGATAAATACCCCTATAAACCCAAGTTTTCTTGATATAAAGTGGGGTTTAGAGGGGTGTTCATTACACAAATTTGTTAACATGATGATACCACTCTGCTGATGCATGGCAGTAAAACAAGTTTTCTGAGCCTAAAACCATTTATTTACCTCCCAAAAAGACAATTTTTAATATGGCTATACCCGGATTCTATTCTGATATAACTGTCTCCCCCTGAAAAGGGTGAGTAAAAAGTACTGGCCAAAACACTCCACAATAACTAGCTATTTTCTTTCAGATGTCAAGAACTTCTTCACCAAAAAGATGGTCCAGGATGGCGGGAAAAATTCCAACTGCCATCTGTTGCATGGTGGGAAATCCCAGAAATCATTGATGCAGAAGGGAAACCAACCTCACAAGTGGTGTTCAATAATCCGGTTCCCGCAGCACAACCGATTTGTTCTGCTTCTCAGACTAATACTGAACCAAAAGAACTGAGTGCAGAAGAAAAGTTTGAGAAGTTCAAAGCTGAGGGGAATGAGTTTGTTAAAATGGTAATTATCTGCAGATAGTAGTTCAAAACTGACAATGTCATCAGTTAACGTATTGTTAAAACTTCAGTCATTTAACATGACAAATATACTGTAAAATCTCTAATAGACGCCCGGGCGTTTATTAGAATCATTACCATTCCTGAAGAGGTGGGTGGGCGTTTATTAGAGCCTAGAGAAACCTGCAACTCGCATATGACGGTCCAAAACACTCAGTTTCTTTCTTATTGTCGCCATCTTGTTTCTCAGAAAATGACTGGTGATACAATAGCTGTGCCTTAGAATAGTACAGTGCAACCTCGTTATAACGCGCCTATCGAGGTGCACATATCAGGACCGCGTTTAAAGTGAGGCACGTTATAGCATCTGACTTGCCGAGGCCTTTCCTATGATGTCTAGTGGGTGGGGAACCGACGTAATTACAAGCCATGCGGGGATTTTTTGATAGACGAGTATTAATTTCATGAATTATCTACATTAATTAACGAAGCATCAACAGTATCTGTTTATCTATTTTATCAGTTTGGTTCGATTGCCCTGTAATAATTATAAACAAAATGAAAATAAAAGTCTCTTTTCCGTGTCTCCAGCCGCCATATTGGTGTTTACCCGGTGCATGCGGTGATGAAGTAAACACCGGTATACACAAAAATGTCCAGCGGCAAAGTCAGTCGTGTTTTTGCATAATTTCTCGAATGGATAAAGCAGATTTTTTTTTCACACGTGAACGTTATGGTTTGGATTTCCCTACCTAGAATGCGCTTTTTTTCTAAAAGAAAGGAATTTGCTCCCGGGGAGCAAATTCTTTCTTACGGAGGAGCACGGATATTTAACCGTTAGCGAATCGTGATTCTGATTGGATAAACGGTCTTAATTATTCATTTGGCCCGTTACGTCAAACACTAGCGCTGTTAAGATGGGTTGATCCATTTTCACTGCCGGTAGCAGAGAGTACTCCTTGATTTTTTTTTTGTGTGTGTTCCCCCGCCCCACAACCCAACTAAGAAATGATCATTTTCATATTCTATTAGTTTTAGACATACACGCTCTTGTCTTGTGAAAATATTATCAGTGATGAAAAAATATAAAGATGATGTGTTACCGAAATTTACTATGCACCACCGTTCAAATGGATTATTCTAAACCCACGCCTCGGGCCTTATCGATAAGCAATCAACACCGTGACAAGGTGTGAAGATTAAGGTCTGTCGTTAATTATGTCTCAGCTGTTCCCGTCACAATTGGCGAATAATCCCTCAATCATAAAATTTAATCCACCCCATTGACGTCATTTACCGTTCGCGTGCAGAAAACAATGGCGGGCAGATCAAACCGTGAAAGTCGGCATATCTCAAGTACTTATGGATCTGTTAATGATAATTTTGCGGCTTGTTTCGCCCATTAAACAGGGGGTAAGCAATTTTAATTTGTTCCATTCAAAAGACAGATGTCACATTAATATTACAAAAGACCGATTTATGGCTGTAAACGGTAACAACAACAATTAGGGAGACACAATCGTTTTATTTATTCATGACTTTTATTTGATTTTACGTTTCTGCAAACTGAAACCTGAATAAGAAAATAGCATTCGTCAGTCAACCAAGTGGGTGGGGAAAAATTGGGCCTTCGGGAGAAAATTGGGGAGGCATGAAAATACCGCGTTTTAAGCATTCGCGTAGAAACAGGTCGAGTACTAACGAGGTTGCACTGTAGTTACCTCCCCTTTTTCAATAAAGCAAATATCATTAACGTTTTTCTCATTTTGTGTCAAAGATGGCAAAATACTTAAAAGTCATTTTTTTATTTGTTTAATTTCCGACCCTGTCACAATGTCACAAAAAGTTTCTATGAATCAACATCCAAGTTAAGGCTCTTAAGCAAATAGTGTAGACCCTGATTAATTATTACCATTTATTTGAACCATGCGGGAAAAAAGGCTTTGTGTGTTCTTCTATCAAGCAACAAATTCGGAAACTTTCAGTATAAGGTAAGATCGTTTTTTTTTTCCATTTATTTTCCAGTGGGAGTTTATTAGAGGCTGGGCTATTTTTAACATTCAAATCGGGTGGTGGGCGTTTATTAGAGCATGGGCTTCTATTAGAGATTTTAGGGTACTAACATTTTTGTTGAAAAAAAATGTGAGTAGCTTTTGCATTTTGCAAATGCAAAAGCTACTCACATTTTTTCAGCAAAAATACCAGTGTATTAGATATTGTACTTGCCAGAACACTTAACAGTTTGACCTCCGCCCCCGCCCATAGGGGCTTGAAGAAATATATGATGCTTCCACGCAGAGCTGAATCCGGCCCGCACACTAGTACTGGTAAACCGCTTAGAGGATCTAAGCCTGTCCAGGAACCGCGGTGCGAGGCGGACCGTCCATGCTAATAAACCCTATTGGTTTCATTGGGCGACAGATCTTGAGATGTCATTTCATCTCAATGTCGGGTAAAAGGCCCACAAAATTGGAAGCAACGTCTCCAAAATGACCTTTACAGTGTTGACGGGGACATTAAACCTCAAATCAAACAAACAATTAACAGTTTGACCATTAACAAGCTTGTTAAGCTAATGAAGATTTTAACAACTGGACACTGGGCTTTGTTTTTCAGAACTATCAAAAAGTGTTAGTTAATGTAACATTAAACTTGTTTTTCTCATTATGTCTCCCCCGAAAAATTTTTTTTCGGAGAGACATATTGTTTTTCCCCCGGGCGTCTGTCCGTCCGTCTGTCCATCTGTCACACTTTCGTGTCCACTCTGTAACTTGAAAACCGTTAGAGCTATTGTCACGAAACTTTGTATAAATATTAATCAGCATTAGACAACGTGCAGTGCGCAAGAACCATAACTCTCGCATTTATACTTTTTGAATTATCTCCCTTGGAAGTTTGTTGGTATGTATATATGTATGGGCAAATCGTGTCCGGTCAATAACTTTCTTATTTTTTGATGGATTTTAAAATTACTCGGCAGAAATATTAACAACCATAAAACGATGTGTGGTGCGCATGAGGCAGGTCGGTACCTCAAAGGTCAAGGTCATACTTAGAGGTCAAAGGTCAAAAAGGGGCCTTTTTTTCGTATATGGTCAATAACTTTCTTATTTTGAGATGGATATTAAAATTACTTGGCATAATTATTAACAACCATAAGACGATGTGTGGTGCGCATGAGGCAGGTCGGTACCTCAAAGGTCAAGGTCATACTTAGAGGTCAAAGGTCAAAAAAGGGGCCTTTTTTTCGTATTTGGTCAATAACTTTCTTATTTTGAGATGGATTTTAAAATTACTTGGCATAACTATTAACAACCATAAGACGATGTGTGGTGCGCATGAGGCAGGTCGGTTCCTCAAAGGTCAAGGTCATACTTAGAGGTCAAAGGTCAAAAAAGGGGCCTTTTTTTCGTATTTGCTCAATAACTTTCTAATTTTGAGATGGATTTTAAAATTACTTGGCATAATTATTAACAATCATGAGACGATGTGTGGTGCACATGTGGCAGGTCGGTACCTCAAAGGTCAAGGTCATACTTAGAGGTCAAAGGTCAAAAAGTGGGCCTTTTTTTCGTATTTGGTCAATAACTTTCTTATTTTAAGATGGATTTTGAAATCACATGGCAGAAATGTGAACCAATATAAGGCGATGTGTTGCGCGCATGACCCAGGTTGGTACCTCAAAGGTCAAGGTCATACTTAGAGGTCAAAGGTAAAAAAAGGGGCCTTTTTTCGGGTTTTGTCAATAACTTGCCTATTTTTAAATAGAATTTGAAGTTACTTGGCAAACATGTTAACTATCATGGGACGATGTGTTGCATGCATGATTCAGTTTGGTACCTAAAATGTCAAGGTCATACATAGAGATTAAAGGTAAAAAAGGGGCCTTTTTTCGTGTTTGGTCAATAACTTTCTTATTTTTAGATGGATTTTGAAATTGCTAGGCAGAAATGTTAACCACCATGAGATGATGTGTTGCACGCATGACCCAGTTTAATACCTGAAAGGTCAAGGTCATACATAGAGGTTAAAGGTAAAAAAAGGGCCTTTTTTGAGTTCTGTCAATAACTTTCTTATTATGCCCCCAACTTTGAAAAAGTTTGAGGGGCATATTGGTTCTGCTTCATTCGTCCGTTCGTCCGTCCATTACACTTTTGATGCATAGCATAACTAAAGAACCGTGTATGCTAGGGTTTTGAAATTTCATATATGGATTCCTCATGGAAAATTAGCTGACGCGTATTTTTTTTCTCGTCCAGATTATGCCCCCTTCAAGAGTTATTGCCCTTTGAATTTTTTTTTTTTATAAAATCTTGTCAGCAAGATGTCTCAAAAACTATTGGAGCTAGAGCCTTGAAAGTTGGTGATTATATTGATGGTGATGAGTAGATGAACTGATTAACTTTTGACAAAATTCCGAAAAATACTTTGTGAGTTATGGCCCTTTGTCATTTTGGTAATTTGTGCCCATTGTAATGTATGCTAAAAGTGATGCATAGCATAACTTTAGAACCATGTATGCTAGGGTTTTGAAATTTCATATATGGATTCCTCATGGAAAATTAGCTGATGCGTATTTTTTTTCTCGTCCGGAATATGCCCCTTTCAAGAGTTATTGCCCTTTGAAATTTTTTTAATAAAATCTTGTCAGCAAGATGTCTCAAAAACTATTGGAGCTAGAGCCTTGAAAGTTGGTGAATAGATTGTTGGTGATGAGTAGATGAACTGATTAACTTATGACAAAATTCCGAAAAATACTTTGTGAGTTATGGCCCTTTGTCATTTTGGTAATTTGTGCCCATTGTAATGTATGCTAAAAGTGATGCATAGCATAACTTTAGAACGGTGTATGCTATAATTTTGAAATTTCATATATGCATTTCTGATGGAAAATAAGCTGACGCGTATTTTTTTTCTCGTCAGGATTATGACCCTTTCAAGAAGTATTGCCCTTTGAATTTTTTTTAATAAAATCTTGTCAGCAAGATATCTCAAAAACTATTGGAGCTAGAGGCTTGAAAGTTGGTGCATATATTGGTGGTGATGAGTAGATGAACTGATTAACTTTTGACAAAATTCCAAAAAATACTTTGTGAGTTATGGCCCTTTGTCATTTTGGTAATTTGTGCCCATTGTAATGTATGCTAAAAGTGATGCATAGCATAACTTTAGAACCGTGTATGCTAGGGTTTTGAAATTTCATACATGGGTTCCTCATGAAAAATTAGCTGACGCATATTTTTTTCTCGTCCGGATTATGCCCCTTTCAAGAATTATTGCCCTTTGAAATTTTTTTAATAAAATCTTGTCAGCAAAATATCTCAAACACTATTGGAGCTAGAGCCTTGAAAGTTGTTGAGTATATTGGTGGTGATGAGTATATGAACTGATTAACTTTTGACAAAATTCCGAAAAATACTTTGCGAGTTATGGCCCTTTGTCATTTTGGTAATTTGTGCCCATTGTAATGAATCCTAATAGTGATGCATAGCATAACTTTAGAACTGTCTATGCTATGGTTTTGAAATTTCATATATGCATTCCAGATGGAAAATAAGCTGACACGTATTTTTTCTCATCCGGATTATGCCCCTTTCAAGAGTTATTGCCCTTTGAATTTTTTTTTAATAAAATCTTGTCAGCAAGATATCTCAAAAACTGTTGGAGCTAGAGGCTTGAAAGTTGGACCATGAGTCATGTGCAAGACCAAGGTCCATACCTCCAATGTCAAGGTCATACCTAGAGGTCAAAGGTAAAAAAAAGGACAGTCAATAACTTCCTTATTCTTTGATGGATTATGAAATTACTTGGCAGAAATGTTAACCATCATGAGACGATGTGTTGTACCGCAAAGGTCAAGGCCATACTTAGAGGTCAAAGGTAAAAAAGTGCTTTTTTTTGTTTACGGCCAATAACTTTTTTATTTTTCTATGAACATTTTTAAAGTTACTATGCAGAAATGTTTATCTTCATTAGATGATGTGTTGCACACAAGACCCAGCTCAATACCTCCAATGTCAAGGTTATACTTAGCAGTCAAAAACGGGGGAGACATCTGTGTTTTTGTAGAAAAACAAATTCTAGTTTTATATTGCAAATACACTAAAGTTTCTTGCTTAAAAATGTGAGCAGCCTTTGTATTGCAAAAGCTACTCACATTTTTGTAGCAAAATACAGCATATTAGGCATGTACTTGCAAGAACATCTAACACATGGACCACTAACAAGTGTGTTAAGATAATATTGTTTTGCACAAATGTGCTCTGAACTTACTATGGGCTTTTATCCTCTATCTTTGAAAAAGTGTACCAGAATGATCCTGTGAGGCGATTCTATCGAGTACCCACAATCTATCTTTTTGAACAGAAATAAAGAAAATAATGTATATCTGTGTAAACCCCACTTTCCTTATATAAAGAAAGGTTTAAAGGGTGCTCATTAACGGACATGTTAACCTGGTGTACTTCTATATGATATTCTGGATGGCAAAATGGCTACAAGATAGATCCAGATCATACTAGGCCACAGATATTATCAGTGTTTTTGATTGTTTATATTCTTGTATAGCATGTTTACTGTATATTATCATGCATGGTTTTGTTTAAGTGGGCCTCAAGGAAGAGTAGCTTGTAGCTAATTGTGTTACCCACTGAAAATAAAGACTTTATTATTATTATTATTATTACTAATTTTGGCCTTTAATGTATGCTGAAGCCTGTTTGATCAAATATTTTCAATAATAGTGACTTTTCTGCTGCACGAAAAGACTTCTTTTATTCACACTTTTTGGGTCGATTGTTTAAATACCGTAATGATCCTAAGTATCGGGACAGATAGGCCTGAGCAAACACTGCAGACCCAGATCAGACTGCTCCTCCAGGAGCAGTCTGATCAGGGTCTCCACTGTTTGCCATTACATTTGCACGTTTTCGACTTCTTGCAAGATCATGAAACAAATTTGTTAAAATTTTAGGAGAATTACAACAAGCCCACAAAATGTTCGAATTTTTCAAGGATTTTTACGGTACATGTTGTGTATGAATCTGAGTACTATTGCTGATGGCTATCATTGACATGAAAATCCAGGTAACCGTTATTTATAGCCCTGCTATTCTTGTCTCCGTGATATCAGAGTGCTGTGTAATAAGGGGTTCTTTATCTGTAAAATCTGGACTGGTCTCCTGTACTGGGACATTGGAAACAGTGTAGACCCAGATTGGATGCTGCAGAATGCAGCATCCGATCAGGGTCTACACTGTTTGCTTGAATTACAGAAATTTAAGGGTTAAATGAAACAGTCTAAGTTCCTATTGAGGACTATTATCCAAGTTAGCACTGAAGACAATTTACCCACCAGTGCTGTCAGGACTTTGATTACAACTGTCTGCAAAAAATGTTTTATTCCTTAAACAACATAACCACACTGGTCAATACATACGCACAGGCTGCGTAGCGGTCGCTTAGGCTTCGTATTTTGGACGCATAGGCTTCGATGAAAAATGGCGGATGACAGATCGTCAATGCAGGTAAGAAACTGTTTTTCCGTTAACCTAAATGTTGTATTGCATTGCCCAATACTGACATCTGCCTTACGGACCACTTTATTAATGTACGGCTTCGTCTGTTGCAAGAAAAAGTTTGAAAAACGAAATATAGAAAAATAGACCCCAAAAGAAGTTTGGCATTCAACACAGATTCACCTGTAGTTTCTCTTTGGCCCGTTCGCCCTACGTAACTACACGTTTTTGGCTGGTGTTCTGGCCGATAAATTGTGAATAACGATAATGAAATCGAAATGATAATATGCAATTTTTGTCACATCTTTTGCGAAAAAGAAAAATCTTGATATTTCGATACAACGAACGTAGCTTCGTTACCTGTTACAACGCAGAGGCTGCGAACTAAATTTGAAAGCCCCGAATAATGTAGAATTATAGCGAATGATATTGAAGTAATGTCGAGAAATCAGTCAACCAGCTTTAGTTGGTGTTGTTAAAGACATTCTGTATCATTTATACCGAAAACATTTTCATTCTCAGCTATGCAAATACAACATTATGATTCGAATGCCAAAATCTGTCAAGTTACAATTATTTACACTACCGTTCATGAACTTGGTAAGTATTCGTCAAATCTGTTAAGTATTAAGCCAAATAATATTTGCACTGTATGAATTTCTGTCGTGTTTTAATTACAACGTACGTGGCTTCGGAATTTACGACGCGCGGGTAACAGAGATGGGAAGGCGCATTACGAAAATCCACCTATTAAAATACCACTAAAAAGATAAAAACATTCAGATAAAACATCCTGACAGTTTTGATATTTCTGCTCGAAACATGGTGTATGAGTACTTGTTACAAACCAGACGGTTCTAACGCGTATCCACAATCTGTGTTTCTGAGAAGAAATAAGGAAATAAGTAATGCAGAAAATTTGTCAAGTTACAATTATGTACACTACCGTTCATAAACTGGGTAAGTCTGTTTTCGTCAAATCTGTTAAAGGAGACAGGAAAGCGATAATCTGTTACAATAAATAGGTAAACATCAATAAACCCTTTCTTCTACTGAATACTGCAGGTTTCTAAGTGGTCAAATAAGGGTTTTATCACATTTACTTTGCTTCTGAACTGACCTTGAAAATTCCAGTTAACCCTAGATATGCCCTGATTTCATCCATGAAAAATCTAGAAGCTTGGTGTGTACTGAATAGGCAGATGTAGCAATGTTGAAGTTTAAAACAGAAGCTTAAAATGGAGCAAAATAAGCAAGAACGGGCCACTCTTTGAGGGGACTTCAATTTAAATATAATCAGCCTTATGTGTCTGAGTCCACTGAAACTTAGTGAGAGAAGCAGCAGCTCTGAAGATAGCTATCTTACATGTCAATCACAACAATTGTCGTTTGCTTAGTCATCTGCTGCTTTCTTTAAATGTCACCTGGACCAATCTAAGACTGATCCTCACTAGGAGCAGTCTGATCTTGGTCCACATTGTTTGCCTATAAGCGAAAATATTATTTAAAATAAAAGTTATTTTAATATTTTTATTTGCCTTCACTGCAGCTGGTGTTGTGCCGTGTCGCGGCCGTAAAACGTCTCCCCGTACATCAACCATAGTGCAGTTTATATTTTACTTTTGGTCCTTTGAGAGTGTGAATATTCTGAGAAATCAGAAATAAATTATTGGTTTAGACTCATATTCTAGACAGGTTTTTAATTATTTGGACCCCATTTTGATTTATATCAGTCTTTGAATCGACTGCCTATTCGAAATTCGCAAAATTGCAGTATGTTTCCTCTGGCTTTCTTTGTCGGATCATTACAGGGTCACTGATGAGGCTTTATTAGCCGAAACTACGTAGTATGACCCATCTTCTTTCTTATGAATTTTTTCATTGCTCTTAAAGGAACTCATTTTTGATTTTTATTTAAGAAGATGCAGCAGACAGTATAAACCCATTTTACAATTCAGGTTTTCTTACGGTTGATTCATCCGGTTTTCTACGCATGCCCACTCATGATCACGCTTAAAATGGAGGTGGCAGTCTTCATTTTTTGACTGGGTGTTTATTGATTTGCCTAACTTTGATCCTTGCCGTAGGCGTGATATAGGAAATTGAAACAGCAACCAAAGTAGCCAAAGCTAGCCATAATTTGCTCCAGATGGATTCGGCCTAGGTTTGGTATCCCTAACGAACGGTTGTATGTCAATTCATTATTGGTAGAGAATTCTCTCATGTCTCAGCGCATGACTCAGTGGAACCTTTTTGTTTGTGCTGAGGTTAACGTGTCCGACAACATCATTCAGGTCATTTGATACATTGTTTCCGAATTTATGGGACTTTTACCCGACACTGAGACGAAATGACATCTCAAACCCTACCGCATTTAAAGCATACTTGCAATTGCTAAATATGAATGACCCGTTTATTTTTTGAAAAGGCAAATACTAGTTTTTTTTGGGTCGATTATTTATCAATCGACACAAAGTAAAAAAAGTGCAAGTAGCTCTAAAGTTCTTAAGTCCACGTGATTATCACTGATTTGTCGGAAATTCAGGGAACTTGTTTATAGAAAACAGCAGCGTTTATTTTTATCGAAGAGACGTCAGCGTGTTGCTGAGTTTTCAAACAGTGTATGTCCAGATCAAATACCGCAGAACGCGGCGTCTAATCAGGGTCTACGCTGTTTGCTCACATTACATGAATTGAAGGGCCAAACGCAGCGCCTTATCAGGGACTTCACTTTTTGCTTTAAATTGTAATTTAAGGGTTAAAGGAAGCAGTTTAAATCCATAAGTATGCATCCAGCCGACAGACTTTCTTAAAAAAGTAAATCTTTAGGCCAAGCCGTCATAGAGTTTTGAGCAAAAACATTTTTTTTACCCTATTGTCTTATTATATCGAAGAATGATTTCACGAAATGGGTTACTGAAATCATTGCAAGCAAGTATTTTCTCTGAATTTATATTCTAAGTCATTATGAAATTCAAATTCTAATAGGCTATGTTGCAGAAGGCAGTCTGATTACCAAAAACTTATGATGCAAGGACATAGATTGAAAATAGATCTGAGATAAAGAAAAGACTTTTTTTCCTCTTTGATCCTACAAAGGCTAGAATTAGCTTGTATGTTAACTGTTTAATGAGCGAATCCTTCTCTTATCAGAAACGAAGGCTCGGATCAGACACGGTGCAGGCGCGATTAATGAACCTTCGCTGAAGTTTTGTAGGAGCTGCAGGTATTCGATTCAAGTATTTAAATATAAGTCGGAGAATACGAAAACATGCCTATATAATTCTGACCCCCTTAAATCCAACTTTTATATTGTAAAACTGAGCTTCAAAGGGATATACATTGTTTTCCTTATTTCTTCTCAGAAATACAGATTGTGGAAACACGTTAAAACCGCCTGGTCCGGGCGGTTATAACAAGTTCCCACACACTATGTCTTGAGCAGAAATGTCAAAACTATCAGTATGTTTTATCTGTGTTGTATCTTTTTAGTGGTACTTTAATAGGCGTATTTTCGTAATGCGTCTTCCCATCTCTGTATCCTGCGAAGCCACGTGCTTTGTTAAAAAAAAACAAAAAAAAAAAAAAAAAAACGACAGAAATTCATGCAATGCAAATATTATTTCGCTTAATACTTAACAGAAGTGAGGAGGACTTGCCGAGTTTATGAACGGTGGTGTAAATAATTGTAAATTGACAGATTTTTTGCATTCGAATCAAAATGTTGTACATGTACATGTATTTGCATAGCTGAGAGTGAAATTGTTTTCGGTATAAATGATACAGAATGTCTTTCGCATCACCAACTAACGCTGATTGACTGATTCCTCGACATTAATTTAATATCATTCGTTATTATTCTAAATAATACAGGGCTTTCAAATTTAGTTCGCAGCCTCTGCGTTGTAATAGGTAACGAAGCTACGCGCGTTGTATCGAAATATCAAGATTTTTATTTTTCGCAAAAGATATGACGACAGTTGCATATTAGCTTTTAGATTTCATTATCGTTATTCACAATTTATCGGCCAGAACACCAGCCAAAAACGTGTAGTTACATAGGGCGACCGGGCCAAAGTGAAACTACAGGTGAATCCGTGTTGACTGCCAAATTTCTTTTGGGGTCTATTTTTCTATTTTCCGTTTTTCAAACTTTTTCTTGCAACAGACGAAGTCGCACATTAATAAAGTGGTCTGTAAGGCAGATGTCAGTATCGGGCAATGCAATACAACAGTTAGATTAACGTAAAAACAGTTTCTTACCTGCGTTGACGAACTGTCATCCGCCATTTTTCATCGAAGCCTATGCGTCCAAAACACGAAGCCTATGCGACCGCTACGCAGCCTGTACGTATGTATTGACCAGTGTGATAACCAAAGTAGTGACTGTTTGGAGGCACACTATTTCAATGCACTCAAGATGAAACAATAAACAATTACAACACAAATGATTTGTTTTCTCTTTTTTAAACAGAGTCAGTTCTCTGAAGCAGTGACTTGCTACAACAAATGTATGGAGGCAATGCCGGACCAGGTGGCTGTATACACAAACAGAGCTCTCTGTTATATTAAACTAAACCAGGTAGGTTTACTATAACACCTTTAGAAACATGAATTTATGTTGTTTTGGCGCGTACCTGCCGAGATTAGCAAATTGACGGGCCTCTGTGGTCTAGTGGGTAAGAGTGCTGACGCTTAATCAATAGGTCTCTCACAGCTGTGTTTCGAGCCTCGCTTTGGTCACATGTGAGATGCCAAGTTCTGCAACGAAAGGTCAGGAATTTTTCTTTGGGTTCTCCAGTTTTCACCCACTTTTGATTAACGATTGGCTCGAAAGAATTGAAATAATCTTGAAAGGGCCGTAAAACAAAACAAAAAACAAACTAATTAATAAGTTATTAAAACATTGATAACCAAAAATGGCAAATATACTAATAAGTTTGCTGAAAAAATGTGAGTAGCTTTTGCAAAGCTACGCACATATTTTTCACCAAAAATACCAGAGTATTAGATATTGTACCTCCTAGAACAGGGAACATTTTAACCACTTATCATACTTATCTACTTTAAAACCATAGCTTATAATGCACCTGCCTTTCAGTGGTTATACACAAATGAATATGACATTTTTATCCTCACCAGTAAGAAGATAAATGAAATAACATTTATTTTACAGCCTTTTGAAGCGGAAGAAGATTGTACCCATGCCTTGTCTCTGGAGAAAGACAATGTAAAGGCATTGTTTAGGAGGGCTCAGTCGAGGAAGGTAGGAAATTGATTAGGCTTTTGTTTAGATAGCTTTTTGCTGTAATTTTTCCCCCACAAAGAGGAGAAGGTAGAGGCATACTGGTTTTTGAATGCCTCTGGTTTTTGATATGGATACCTTTGTGTTGGGTTTAGCTGTTTGAAGTACTGTATCTTCTGAGCCCATCATGTTAACAAGTCCAGGTAATGAACACCCCTCTAAACCCCACTTTATATAGAGAAAACTGGGGTGTACAGGGGTATATTATATTTTTCTTCAATGAGTCAACAGAGGATCTTACATGATTGGTCATTTCATATGAAATGAGCCATTGTTGAGTCATAAATTTCATATGAAATGACCGCGAGTGTAAGATTCTGTTTATCTTATAATAGTTTTTAATGGGATTCTATTGCTAAAGAATTTCAGTAGGAAACACAAGCATCATGATGTAACACACCGTGGTATGACATGATGTTATCAATGAAATAACAGTGGCATTATATGAGAAATTTAATTTGCATTCACCTTTATGTAATATATTTAGTTTGATTTTGGCTTACAGTTGGACAAGGCCTGCTGTCCTTGAAGCATGAATGGGAAGAGGGGGAGTGTTGTTATTTTTTCTGTTTCTGCACTTCAGTTTATTTTCCACTTTCTTCCCTGTCTCTCACGTTCATCTCTACTATCTCTCCTATCTCTTTTCTCCCTTTATCGGGTAGACAACACAAAATGACACACAAGGGTTGCCATGACGTTTAACACAAAACAATCAATCACCTTCATTTAAAGCAGTGACATCAGATAATAAAAGATTATTCAATTTTTTCAGATGTTGGGTAAGAATCGTGAAGGTATAGAAGATATAAATCAGCTGTTGAAGATAGATCCCAAAAATACTGCTGCAAAGAAAGAAATGGAGGTGCTGAAAAAACATTGGCGAGAGGTATGTACCTGGGCAGGCATTTGGCGTTGAATCAGCAGTGAAAACATTGTTTCAGCATTTTTTCAATTTTTAGTCAATGAATCCGTATTGTGTGCCTTGCACAGTAACTATGTTTTAGACAAATGGGAGGTGACATACCTATTTTTAGCTCACCTGTCACATAGTGACAAGGTGAGCTTTTGTGATCACTTTTTGTCCGTCGTGCGTCCGTGCATCCGTGCGTCCGTAAACAATTTCAAATACATATATCTCTAATACCCCACGGTCAATCTTGATCATATTTCATGAGAAGTATCATCAGGTAGGGGGAAAGGCTGCATAAGGTTTTTGGGCTGATCAGATTGGAATTCTGGTTGCTATGGCAACATATAGCTCCCATAGACTTACAATGGAAAAAAATTAAAATATCTTCTTCTCTGAGACCACAGGGCCAAGAGCTTAGATATTTAGCATATAGCAACGGCCAGTGGTCACCTACATAATTCCTGCCAATCATGCCCCTTGGGTCCAAATTGGCCACGCCCCAAGGCCCCTTTGCTCCCATAGACTCATAATGGAACAAAAAGCTTCAAAAATCTTCTTCTCAGAAACCTTAGGGCCCAGAGCCTAGATATTTAGCATGTAGCAACGGCAAGTGGTCAGCTGCATAATTCCTGCCAATCATGCCCCTGGGGTCCAAACGGGCCACGCCCCAGGGCCCTTTAGCTCCTATAGACTCATAATGGAAAAAAGCTTCAAAAATCTTCTTCTCTGAAACCACAGGGTCCAGAGCTGAGATATTTGGCATGTAGCAACGGCAAGTGGTCACCTACATAATTCCTGCCAATCATGCCCCTGGGGTCAAAATTGGCCATGCCCCGGGGCCCCTTTGCTCCCATAAGACTCATAATGGAACAAAAAGCTTCAAAAATCTTCCTCTCTGAAACCACAGGGCCCAGAGCTTAGATATTTAGCATGTAGCAACGGCAAGTGGTAACCTACATAATTCCTGCCAATCATGCCCCTGGGGTTCCAACGGGCCATGCCCCAGGGCCCTTTAGCTCCTATAGAGACTCATAATGGAAAAAAAGCTTCAAAAATCTTCTTCTCTGAAACCACAGGGCCCAGAGCTGAGATATTTGGCATGTAGCAACTGCAAGTGGTAACCTACATAATTCCTGCCAATCATGCCCCTGGGGTCCAAATTGGCCACGCCCCAGGGCCCCTTTGCTTCCATAAGACTCATAATGGAACAAAAAGCTTAAAAAATCTTCTCCTCGGAAACCACAGGGCCCAGAGCTTAGATATTTAGCAAGAAGCAATGGCAGGTGGAAACCTACATAATTCCTGCCAATCATGTCCCTGGGGTCGAAACGGGCCACACCCCGGGGCCCTTTAGCTCCTATAGTCTCATAATGGACAAAAACTTAAAAAATCTTCTCTCAAACCACAGGGCCCAGAGCTGAGATATTTGGCATGTAGCAACGGCCAGTAGTCACCTACATAATTCCTGCCAATCATGCCCCTGGGGTCCAAATTGGCCACGCTCTGGGGCCCCTTCGCTCCCATAGATTCATAATGGAACAAAAAGCTTCAAAAATCTTCTTCTCGGAAACCACAGGGCCCAGAGCTTAGATATTTAGCATGTAGCAATGGCAAGTGGTCACCTACATAATTCCTGCCAATCATGCCCCTGGGGTCCAAACGGGCCACGCCCCGGGCCCTTTAACTCCTATAGAGACTCATGATGGAAAAAAGCTTCAAAAATCTTCTGCTCTGAAACCACAGGGCCCAGAGCCGAGATATTTGGCATGTAGCAAAGGCAAGTGGTCGTCTACATAAATCCTGCCAATCATGCCCTTAGGGTCCAAATGGACCACGCCCCAGGGCCCCTTAGCTCCCATAGACTCATAATGAAAAAAAGCTTAAAAAATCTTCTTCTCTGAAACCACAGGGCCCAGAGTTTAGATATTTAGCATGAAGCAACGGCAATTGGTCAACTACATAATTCCTGCCAATCATGCCCCTGGGTTCCAAATGGGCCACGCCCCGGATCCCCTTCGCTCCCATAGACTCATAATGGAACAAAAATCTTCTTGGAAACCACTTGGCCCAGAGCTTAGATATTTAGCATGTAGCAATGGCAAGTGGTCACCTACATAATTCCTGCCAATCATGCCCCTTGGGTCCAAATGGGCCATGCCGCGGGGCCCTTTAGCTCCTATAGACTCATAATGGAAAAAAGCTTCAAAAATCTTCTTCTCTGAAACCACAGGGCCCAGAGCTGAGATATTTGGCATGTAGCAACGGCAAGTGGTCACCTACATTTTCCTGCCAATCATTCCCCAGGGGGTCCAAATTGGCCACGCCCCGGGGCCCCTTCGCTCCCATAGACTCATAATGGAACAAAAAGTGGTCACCTACATAATTCCTGCCAATCGTGCCCCTGGGGTCCAAACGGGCCACGTCCCGGGGCCCTTTCGCTCCTATAGTCTCATAATGGAAAAAAGCTTCAAAAATCTTCTTCTCTGAAACCACAGGGCCCAGAGTGGAGATATTTGGCATGTAGCAACGGCAAGTGGTCACCTACATAATTCTTACCAGTCATGTCCCTGGGGTCCAAATTGGCCACACCCCGGGGCCTCTTAGCTCCCATAGACTCATAATGGAAAAAAAGCTTCAAAACATCTTCTTCTCTGAAACCACAGGGCCAAGAGCCGAGATATTTAGCATGTAGCAACGGCCAGTAGTCACCTACATAATTCCTGCCAATCATGCCCCTGGGTTCCAAATGGGCGACGCCCCGGGCCCCTTCGCTCCCATAGACTCATAATGGAACAAAAAGCTTCAAAAATCTTCTTCTCGGAAACCACAGGGCCAAGAGCTTTGATATTTAGCTTGTAGCAACGGCAAGTGGTCACCTACATTATTTCTGCCAATCATGCCCCTGGGGTCTGAACGGGCCACGCCCTGGGCCCTTTAGCTCCTATAGAGACTCATAATGGAAAAAAGCTTCAAAAATCTTCTTCTCTGAAACCACAGGGCCCAGAACTGAGATATTTGGCATGTAGCAACGGCAAGTGGTCACTTACATAATTCTTGCCAATCATGCCCCTGTGTTCTAAATGGGCCACATGCCGGGGCCCCTTTGCTCCCATAGACTCATAATTGAAAAAAAAGCTTCAAAAATCTCCTTCTCTGAAACCACAGGGCTCAGAGTTGAGATATTTAGCATGTAGCAACGGCAATTGGTCACCTACATAATTCTTGCCAATCATGCCCCTGTGTTCTAAATGGGCCACACGCCGGGGCCCCTTTGCTCCCATAGACTCATAATGGAAAAAAGCTTAAAAAAATCTTCTCCTCTGAAACCACAGCGCCCATAGCTTAGATATTTAGCACGTAGCAACGGCAAGTGGTCACCTACATAATTCTTGCCAATCATGCCCCTGGGGTCCAAAAGGGCCACGCCCCGGGGCCCTTTAGCGCCTATAGACTCATAATGGAAAAAAAAGCTTCAGAAATCTTCGTCTCTGAAACCACAGGGCCCAGAGCTTAGATATTTAGCATGTAGCAATGGCAAGTGGTCACCTACATAAATCCTGCCAATCATGCCCGTGGGGTCCAAATGGGCCACGCCTCAGGGCCCCTTAGCTCCCATAGACACATAATGGAAAAAAAGCTTCAAAAATCTTCCTCTCTGAAACCACAGGGCCCAGAGCTTAGATATTTAGCATGTAGCAATGACAAGTGGTCACCTGCATCAATCCTGCCAATCATGCCCCTGGGGTCCAAATGGGCCACACCCTGGGACCCCCTTAGCTCCTATAGACTTATAATGGAAAAAAACTTCAAAAATCTTCTCTGAAACCACAGGGCCCAGAGCTTAGATATTTAGCATGTAGCAATGGCATGTGGTCACCTACATAGTTCCTGCTAATCATGCCCCTGGGGTCCAAATGGGCCATGCTCCAAGGCCCCTTTAGCTCTAATAGACTCATAATGGTAAAAAGCTTCAAAAATCTTCTTCTCAGAAACTGTGAAGCACAGAACTTAGATATTTAGTGTCTAGCAACATAAAATAGCCAGCTACATAAATCCTGCTAACCCTGCCCCTAGGGTAAAAACTGGCCATGCCAGAGCTCATCACCTCCGATAGACTTATAATGGAAAAAAAAAAAAAAATCTTCTTCTATGAAACCATAAGGCCCAGAGCTTAGATTTTTAGTATGTAGCAACGTCACGTGGCCACCTACATGAATCCTGCCAGTTATGCCCCTGGGATCCAAATTGGCCACACCCCAGGGCTCTTTAGCTTCCATAGACTTACAATTGGAGAAATTTCAAAAATCTTCTTCTCTGAAACCACAGGGCCCTTATAATGAAAAAAAAACAAAAAAACAAAAAAAACAACTTAAAATGGGGAAAAAAATCTTCAAAAATCTTCTTCTCTGAAACCATAAGTCCCAGAGCTTAGGTATTTAGCATGTAGCAATGTCAAGTGGTCGCCTACATGAATCCTGCCAATCATGCCCCTGGAGTCCAAATCCTGTGGCCCCTTAACTCCAACAAACTTATAATGGAAAAAAGCTTCAATCATCTTCTTTGAAACCATGAAGTACAGACCTTAGATATTTAGTATATAGCAACACAAAATGGTCGCCTACATAAATCCTGCCAACCATGCCCTTTGGGTCAAAATTGGCCAAGCCCCAGGGCTCATTAGCTCCTATAGACATACACTGGAAAAAACTTAAAAAAATCTTTTTCTCCAAAACCATAAGGCACAGATTTTGTTTGATTTGAGGTTTTACATCCCCGTCAACACATACATAGGTCATTTTGGAGATGTCTCTTCCAATTTTGTGGGACTTTTACCCGACATTGAGATGAAATTACATCTCAAGCCCAGTTGCCCAATGAAACCAGTAGGGTTTATAAGCATGGACACTGCTTTTCCTGAGCTTAGATATTTAGTATGTAGCAATGTCAAGTGGTCTCCTACACTAATGATTTTCTGGTATACAGGTGAGTGATATAGGGCCATTGGGCCCTCTTGTTTCATTATACATGTAGTTACCCTTGACAGAGTTATTTATTACAGGAAATCCTTAACTGAGAAACTGGCAAACAGTACAGTCGCTGATCTGATGCAGTGGCTTGCTGCATCTGATCAGGGGCTTCACTGTTTGCAGAAAGTTCAGCCATTTTCTAAACGAACTACTTACAAGGACTCAACCTGGCACCCCTAAATTTTGAAATGGTCTGCTACTACACCACAACCTCTTTATATGGCCCCCGCCCATCGGGGCTTGAAGAAATATATGGGCTGCATGATGCTTCCAGGCAGAGCTGAAACTGACCCGCACACGAATACTGGTAAACAGCTTAGAGGATCTAAGCCTGCCCAAGGAAAGCAGTGCGAGTCGGCCCGTCCATGCTTATAAACCCTATCGGTTTCATTGGGCGTCAGGGCTTGAGATGTCATTTCATCTCAAGGTCGGGTAAAATTCCCACAAAATTGGAAGCAACGTCTCCAAAATGACCTTTACAGTGTTGATGGGGACAATAAACCTCAAATCAAACAAAAAACAAACAACCTCTTTATAACACTATTAATTGGGTCCTAAGCAGACACAGTGTTAGTTAAACAACCATGTTATATCCAAACAAAAATGTATAGATCATATAGAAAAAAATGACCATTTATATATGGGCCCCCGTCAAGCGAATTTGGTACTTATTGCATATGCGAGCAGCGAAGGTTCAGGCGAGCCTGCGCATCCGCGCAGTCTCGCCAGAACCTTTGCTGCTCGCTCATACAAGCAGTTAATCAAGAGGAACCTTCAGACAGAAAGCCATATCCCTGGCCCCTCTGAATGGCTGGGCATGCGCAGTTACAATTTGTCAACGGAATGCTCGAAGACACAAATTCTCTTGGCGGGGCTCATATAATCTATACATTTTTGGGATCCATCTTGAAACCGTGTTATATCCAAAACCATGTTATAATGAACGGTGTTATAATGAGATTGTGGTGTACATATAGTGAGGCATATTCTATTCTGTTTAAAATGAGTTAATTCATTTAGGTTGGTACCATTCTCCAGGAACTAGTTTAACCCTTATCTTGCTGTTCATGACACCCCCTATCTTTGCAAACAGTGTAGATCCAGATCAGATGGCTTCTGAAGAACCCTTATCTTGCTGTTCATGACACCCCCTATCTTTGCAAACAGTGTAGATCCAGATCAGATGGCTTCTGAAGAACCCTTATCTTGCTGTTCATGACACCCCCTATCTTTGCAAACAGTGTAGATCCAGATCAGATGGCTTCTGAAGAAGTCTTATCTTGCTGTTCACGACACCCCCTATCTTTGCAAACAGTGTAGATCCAGAACAGATGGCTTCTGAAGAACCCTTATCTTGCTGTTCATGACACCCCCTATCTTTGCAAACAGTGTAGATCCAGATCAGATGGCTTCTGAAGAACCCTTATCTTGCTGTTCACGACAACCCCTATCTTTGCAAACAGTGTAGATCCAGATCAGATGGCTTCTGAAGAAGTCTTATCTTGCTGTTCATGACACCCCCTATCTTTGCAAACAGTGTAGATCCAGAACAGATGGCTTCTGAAGAACCCTTATCTTGCTGTTCATGACACCCCCTATCTTTGCAAACAGTGTAGATCCAGATCAGATGGCTTCTGAAGAAGTCTTATCTTGCTGTTCATGACAACCCCTATCTTTGCAAACAGTGTAGATCCAGATCAGATGGCTTCTGAAGAAGTCTTATCTTGCTGTTCATGACACCCCCTATCTTTGCAAACAGTGTAGATCCAGATCAGATGGCTTCTGAAGAAGTCTTATCTTGCTGTTCATGACACCCCCTATCTTTGCAAACAGTGTAGATCCAGATCAGATGGCTTCTGAAGAACCCTTATCTTGCTGTTCATGACACCCCCTATCTTTGCAAACAGTGTAGATCCAGATCAGATGGCTTCTGAAGAAGTCTTATCTTGCTGTTCATGACACCCCCTATCTTTGCAAACAGTGTAGATCCAGATCAGATGGCTTCTGAAGAACCCTTATCTTGCTGTTCACGACAACCCCTATCTTTGCAAACAGTGTAGATCCAGATCAGATGGCTTCTGAAGAAGTCTTATCTTGCTGTTCAAGACAACCCCTATCTTTGCAAACAGTGTAGATCCAGATCAGATGGCTTCTGAAGAAGTCTTATCTTGCTGTTCATGACACCCCCTATCTTTGCAAACAGTGTAGATCCAGATCAGATGGCTTCTGAAGAACCCTTATCTTGCTGTTCACGACAACCCCTATCTTTGCAAACAGTGTAGATCCAGATCAGATGGCTTCTGAAGAAGTCTTATCTTGCTGTTCAAGACAACCCCTATCTTTGCAAACAGTGTAGATCCAGATCAGATGGCTTCTGAAGAAGTCTTATCTTGCTGTTCATGACACCCCCTATCTTTGCAAACAGTGTAGATCCAGATCAGATGGCTTCTGAAGAACCCTTATCTTGCTGTTCACGACAACCCCTATCTTTGCAAACAGTGTAGATCCAGATCAGATGGCTTCTGAAGAAGTCTTATCTTGCTGTTCATGACACCCCCTATCTTTGCAAACAGTGTAGATCCAGATCAGATGGCTTCTGAAGAAGTCTTATCTTGCTGTTCATGACACCCCCTATCTTTGCAAACAGTGTAGATCCAGATCAGATGGCTTCTGAAGAAGTCTTATCTTGCTGTTCATGACACCCCCTATCTTTGCAAACAGTGTAGATCCAGATCAGATGGCTTCTGAAGAACCCTTATCTTGCTGTTCACGACAACCCCTATCTTTGCAAACAGTGTAGATCCAGATCAGATGGCTTCTGAAGAACCCTTATCTTGCTGTTCAAGACAACCCCTATCTTTGCAAACAGTGTAGATCCAGATCAGATGGCTTCTGAAGAACCCTTATCTTGCTGTTCACGACAACCCCTATCTTTGCAAACAGTGTAGATCCAGATCAGATGGCTTCTGAAGAAGTCTTATCTTGCTGTTCACGACAACCCCTATCTTTGCAAACAGTGTAGATCCAGATCAGATGGCTTCTGAAGAACCCTTATCTTGCTGTTCACGACAACCCCTATCTTTGCAAACAGTGTAGATCCAGATCAGATGGCTTCTGAAGAACCCTTATCTTGCTGTTCATGACACCCCCTATCTTTGCAAACAGTGTAGATCCAGATCAGATGGCTTCTGAAGAAGTCTTATCTTGCTGTTCATGACACCTCCTATCTTTGCAAACAGTGTAGATCCAGATCAGATGGCTTCTGAAGAACCCTTATCTTGCTGTTCATGACACCCCCTATCTTTGCAAACAGTGTAGATCCAGATCAGATGGCTTCTGAAGAAGTCTTATCTTGCTGTTCATGACACCCCCTATCTTTGCAAACAGTGTAGATCCAGATCAGATGGCTTCTGAAGAACCCTTATCTTGCTGTTCATGACACCCCCTATCTTTGCAAACAGTGTAGATCCAGATCAGATGGCTTCTGAAGAAGTCTTATCTTGCTGTTCATGACACCCCCTATCTTTGCAAACAGTGTAGATCCAGATCAGATGGCTTCTGAAGAAGTCTTATCTTGCTGTTCATGACACCCCCTATCTTTGCAAACAGTGTAGATCCAGATCAGATGGCTTCTGAAGAAGTCTTATCTTGCTGTTCATGACACCCCCTATCTTTGCAAACAGTGTAGATCCAGATCAGATGGCTTCTGAAGAAGTCTTATCTTGCTGTTCATGACACCCCCTATCTTTGCAAACAGTGTAGATCCAGATCAGATGGCTTCTGAAGAAGTCTTATCTTGCTGTTCATGACACCCCCTATCTTTGCAAACAGTGTAGATCCAGATCAGATGGCTTCTGAAGAACCCTTATCTTGCTGTTCATGACACCCCCTATCTTTGCAAACAGTGTAGATCCAGATCAGATGGCTTCTGAAGAAGTCTTATCTTGCTGTTCATGACACCCCCTATCTTTGCAAACAGTGTAGATCCAGATCAGATGGCTTCTGAAGAAGTCTTATCTTGCTGTTCATGACACCCCCTATCTTTGCAAACAGTGTAGATCCAGATCAGATGGCTTCTGAAGAAGTCTTATCTTGCTGTTCATGACACCCCCTATCTTTGCAAACAGTGTAGATCCAGATCAGATGGCTTCTGAAGAAGTCTTATCTTGCTGTTCATGACACCCCCTATCTTTGCAAACAGTGTAGATCCAGATCAGATGGCTTCTAAAGAACCCTTATCTTGCTGTTCATGACACCCCCTATCTTTGCAAACAGTGTAGATCCAGATCAGATGGCTTCTGAAGAAGTCTTATCTTGCTGTTCATGACACCCCCTATCTTTGCAAACAGTGTAGATCCAGATCAGATGGCTTCTGAAGAAGTCTTATCTTGCTGTTCATGACACCCCCTATCTTTGCAAACAGTGTAGATCCAGATCAGATGGCTTCTGAAGAAGTCTTATCTTGCTGTTCATGACACCCCCTATCTTTGCAAACAGTGTAGATCCAGATCAGATGGCTTCTGAAGAACCCTTATCTTGCTGTTCATGACACCCCCTATCTTTGCAAACAGTGTAGATCCAGATCAGATGGCTTCTGAAGAAGTCTTATCTTGCTGTTCATGACACCCCCTATCTTTGCAAACAGTGTAGATCCAGATCAGATGGCTTCTGAAGAAGTCTTATCTTGCTGTTCATGACACCCCTATCTTTGCAAACAGTGTAGATCCAGATCAGATGGCTTCTGAAGAAGTCTTATCTTGCTGTTCACGACAACCCCTATCTTTGCAAACAGTGTAGATCCAGATCAGATGGCTTCTGAAGAAGTCTTATCTTGCTGTTCACGACAACCCCTATCTTTGCAAACAGTGTAGATCCAGATCAGATGGCTTCTGAAGAAGTCTTATCTTGCTGTTCACGACAACCCCTATCTTTGCAAACAGTGTAGATCCAGATCAGATGGCTTCTGAAGAACCCTTATCTTGCTGTTCACGACAACCCCTATCTTTGCAAACAGTGTAGATCCAGATCAGATGGCTTCTGAAGAAGCCATCTAATCAGGATCTACACTGTTTGGCATTCCATTTATGAATTTGTAGCAATAAATTACATCAAGTAATTTGATTGGTTGATAGACAGAAATGGGTGTGGCTTAAATGAATATTCAGCAAGATAAGTGTTATGTATGAGATTTTTTTTCTGATTCTCATATTATACTCAGTGGATTTTGTTTACCAACTTTTTGCAGAAAAGGAAAATTCTAGATTATGAGTCAAATATTAATTTTAGTTGGTAAACATGTTGTTTGCAAGAATAGCGACTGAGGTTCTAGATAAAATTATTTTAGCATATGAGCAAATTTATTTCTAAATTGTTCTAGAATCTCCCCTAAGTCGATAAAAGGGATAAGAAAAATAAAAATCCAAAAATGAGTTCCTTTAAGATCAATGAAAACATTCATAAGAAAGAAGATGGGTCATACTACGTAGTTTCGGTTAATAAAGCCTCATCAGTGACCCTGTAAATTAAATGATCCGGCAAAGAAAGCCAGAGGAAACATACTGCAATTTAGCGAATTTCGAATAGGCAGTCGATTCAAAGACTGATATAAATCAAAATGGGGTCCAAATAATTAAAAACCTGTCTAGAATATGAGTCTAAACCAATAATTTATTTCTGATCTCTCAGAATATTCACGCTGATCTCAAAGGACCAAAAGTAAAATATAAACTGCACTATGGTTGATATACGGGGAGACATTTTACGGCCGCCACACGGCACAACACCAGCTGCAGTGAAGGCAAATAAAAATAAAAAATGAGTTGCTTTTAAAACATTCCGACGTCACCTGATGCTCCGAATTACCCTCAGTGGCCCGAACTACCCAAGTCTCAAACACATTTTCATGGTCCCAAAGGTGTCTGAGCCATTGAAGTTCAACTGTATTTTCTTTATTTGCTTTTTAAACCTTATCCTGCTGAATAGATTAATTTTGCAACAAATTTCTGACTGTTCATCAATTAAATCACTTAATATAATGTATTCATTTAATTCTGAAACTGCATGGCAAACAGTGTAGATCCTGATCCGACGGCTTCAGAAGCCATCTGATCTGGATCTACATTGTTTGAAAAGACAGTATAGATCCTGATATGAAGAAGCCGTCTGATCTGGATCTACATTGTTTACGAAAGTAGGGGTTGTCATGTTCAGCGGGATAAGGGGATTAATTTTGATTGTGATATTTATATATATTTTTGTATTGTTTAGGAACTTGATAAATTAAAAAAAGACATGCCAGTATCACTAAAAGATGAAAGAGATCGTAGAACAAAAGGAAAAGAGAAATCGGAGCCGAAACAACGTAAAAGAATGGTGATAGAGGAAGTGGAAAGTGATGATGATGCTCAAGGTAGACTAGAACTTCTCCGATAATATACAGTAAAATTCCTGTATTAAGACCACCTTTGGGACTTTCAAAAGTGGTCTTAGTGATGTTTAGTGGCGTCACGTAAGGTGCTGTGGCCTCAGTCTTAATTACGGCGCATATTAGGTCGTATTCAAACAGTGCATTTGTCAAACATGCAAGAATATTCTACATCAGATAAAAACACCAGGGTAAGAACAGAATTTCTATCCCAAGCAAAAACTATGGGTTTCCTTATCTGGTGTGCAAGAAGCCAAGTTCTGCGATGGAAGAGGAGGTTTTTTTTTCTCTGAGTACTTCAGTTTTGGCACACCCCTGAGTAATGAGTTGCTTGATATATGAACTATTCTTGAAAGTGCCATAAAAATCTTGAAATTACGAGGACTGTTCAAATATGAATGCAACTAAGCACATAAAAATGATTCCGTGATAGATTTCGATGAAAAATTTATTTTGTCCCCTCAAAGTATTCCCCTTTAACAGATATACAAACTTTCAGTCTTCTGATCCAATCATTGAATGCATTTTGGTAGTCTTTTCGAGGTATACTATGAAGACACTGGAATATTGCAGAACCGAGGTGTTTGCGCTGTACAAATTTTTGACCAGAAAGGTATTTTTTCAGCCGCAGGAACAAAAAAAAGTCACACGGGGCCAGGTCAGGGGAATACGGGGGGTGAGGGAGTTCAACAACCTTTTCCTGCTTCAGATAGTCTTGCACAATGAACACCTTGTGCAATGACGCATTGTCATGTAGCAATCTGACATTGGCCAAACCAGTTGTGGGTCTTCGTTCTTTGAAATATTTCTTCAATTTTCGAAGAACTTTATTCTTGTAAAACTTCGCATTTACAGATTTGCCTTTAGGCACAGCAACCTGAATAGCAGGGCCCTGATTTGAAAAGAATATGGCATATATTACCTTCTTGACGCTCATGGTCCGCTTTGCAATGCATGGTCTTTTGCAATAGTTTGTTGCCCATATTTTGTTCTGAATCTTTTGTTTTGGCTAAAAAAAGTGAACCCATGTCTCGTCACCTGTGACGACATTAGCGAAAGACCGTGCATTGTAATTTGGAAACTTTTTAAGCAGCTTCTTGGCACACTGAATGTGTGTCTTTTTCTGCTCATCTGTCAACAGATGGGGAATCCATCTAGCACAGATCTTTCTCATTTTCAAATCCCATTTCATAATTGTATGAGCTGCTCCTAATGAGATGCCAACCATACTAGCTATTTGCCTAGTGGTGTATCGTGCATCGGTAGCAACTATTTCTTTCACTCTAGCAACCATCTTGGCAGATGTTGCTCTTTTCGGCTGACAATCATGTGGTGCTTCTTCTGTTGAGCATGGCCACACATGAATTTCTTACACCAACGAAAAACTGTCGGAAAAGACATTTCATTATGCCCATAAACTGAACATATTTCATCAAAAATGTCTTTGCACCTTATACCAAGAATATGATACTTAATATAGGACCGTATTTCAACGGTGTACTCTGACCTTCTTCCAACCATGTTTTGTATTAGTATACAAGAGTAGACAGTGTTTATTGAACGATATACATGGCTGAAGTGCACGGATTTTATCAGGTTTGGTATCAATGTATAGGTAAAATGTTTTTCTACGCTGTGATATTTATTTCCAGGTGATTTTCGCATTAGTGCATGAGAAAACGTTCTACTTGCATTCATATTTGAACAGTCCTCGTACAATGAATATTGCAAAAGCTTCTCACATTTTTGCAGCAAAAAAAAAAACAGAGTATTAAATACTGTGTTTGCTTGAACAGTTTTACCACTTGCATGTTCATAAAGAGATGATCCTTTGAACAAATGGGCCCTATTGTTTGACTGTATACATCTGTGATCTCTTTTATTATTGAACCGGTGCATGTCAAAACCTACTGTTAACACTTATCCTGCTGAATAATTTAATTTAGCCACACCCATAGCTTACTGTCAAGAAATCAAATTACTTAAAATAGTATACTCATTCGATTCACAAACTGCATGACAAACAGTGTAGATTCAGATCAGATGGCTTCTTCAGAAGCCATCTGATCCGGATCTACACTTTTTGCAAAGCTATGGGTTGTTTTGAGCAGAATAAGGGTTAGGCTTGTGACCAGCTAAGACTCAGATCAGCCTCTGCTTCCACACAATCCAATTAGAATCTTTGCTAATCTCACAAACCTTCTATGGACTATCTTGGCTGGTTGAGTCAGAGGCGAAGGTGTCCTGTATCTTCTATCTCCAGGACATCCAACTAATACTGGCTTACAGTTGCCTGTTGGGCTAGGCCAGGATTCTGTTTTTGCAGCAGGAGAAGAGTAGGGGGGGGGGGGGGGATGTTGCTGCTTCTTCTGCATCTTCACTTTCAGTTTCTTTCCTGTTCCTCTTCCTCTCCTCTGTCCCTCAATTTCATCTCCTCTACTATCTCTTCTATCTCTAACAATCAATCAATCTATGGACTATCTACCGACCCCGATAGCTCAGTTGGTAGAGTGTCCGCTCTGGGGAATGGGAGGTCACGGGTTTGATCCCGGGCCGCGACATACCAAAGTCGTTAAAAATGGTACTAGCTGCTCCTCGCTTGGCACTCAGATTTACGGGGTAGAGCTAGGACTGGTCGACCCAGTGTCAGGATAATGTGACTTGGTGTGGTATCATGTAATGTGTCTGGGACTTCAGTGAGGCAGCACTATAAAAGTGAGCATTGAGCTCCCTGTCGCAACCAGACACCGTTGTGATATGACCTAAAAAAAGTTGAAAGCGACATTAAACCCGAATTCACACACACATATGGACTATCTATAGAGAGATAGCCACCAACTCTTGAGCTTATGGATGGATTTGCAGGCTGATCAGGGTCTTTGCCAGTTGTATTTCAGTGTATTGTCTTACAGTCGAACTTCAATGGCTATAACACCTTTGGGACCTTGAAAATCTGTTCGAGACAGGGGTAGTCCGAGCTACTGAGGGTTACTGCCAGGAGGCACAATGAGATACATTTTGACATCTTTTCGGTGTTCTATAATGAAAACATATGCAGTGTGTACTCATTAGAATTGCCTCATCGAGGCGATTCTAATGAGTCCACACAGCATATATTTACAAGATAAAAAGATGAAAATCTCCTTATTATCCTCCATTATTTCTTATGTAGACGATGTCCCTAGGGGCTCAAGAACGGGTTCAGGTTTAAGTTATGGTTAAAGAGCCATCGGTGTTCAAGTCATCAAAGTTCAACTGTGTTTTGGTTTTGTTATGTACCGGCTCATTTCATTCATAATAAAACATGCCTATTCAAATTTTACCACCAAAAAATGAAAAGTTTAAAGTATAAAAATTCTGATACTTTTCATATTTCTGCTCAAAAGATAGATTGTGGGGACTCATTAGAACTGCCTTGGCGAGGCAGATCTAAGGAGTACCCACAATCTATGTTTTTGAGTAGAAATTAGAAAATAATGTATACCCCTGTAAACCCAGTTTTACTTTATAAAAGTGGGGTTTAAGATAGTTAAAGTTATATAGGCGTGTTTTCATGATGCTTGTTTCACAGGTGATTCTAAAAAAGGAGCAACGTCAAAATCAAAATCTGCAACAGAGAAACCAAAAGTGGAAGAAATAAGTTCGCCACGCCAAAACAGATCTCAGCATAAACCCACCGACAAAAAAGATTCGAGACATTCTGCAAGTAGCCCAGTCAAGACAGGAAGTGATAAAGACAAGCAGACGGACAGAAAAACGAGCCAAAGTCAGTCAAGTTCAAAAGACAGTAAAAAATCAAAGAAAAAATCTCAGATCAAAGAGACTAGTACAGGTTTACCAAATGTTCAGCCAAGTGTGCCAAAGCTGGAGAAAGCAACGCCATATGAGTTTATATCAGCGTGGAATGCTTTGAAAAAATCCGAGTCTCTTCAGCCATACTATGATTTGCTGCAACAAATTCCCACCAAGGAACTCTCTTCTGGTGAGTCTAGAAAATTTCTTTACTTTTTTAACCCTTAAGATGCCAATCAAACAATTGTTGTCTGCTTTGTCGTCAGCCTGTTACTTTAAAAGTCATTGTTGCAAACAGTGTGGACCCAGATCAGACTGCTCCTAGAGGAGCAGTCTGATCTGGGTCCACACTGTTTGCCTGTATGCAGAAATGTGGGAAAACTTTGCAAGAACATTCAGCAGACGACATTTTCAGATGTAGTTTTTGGCATCATAAGGGTTAATACACATACAGTAAATTTCTTGGTCAATTTTTGGGTCACTTCGTTGTCAATATGTCCAAAGAAACGAATACTGCTGCATCTATACTGCTGTCTTCTATTCATTTATCGCTGACCAATAATGTTATGTCAAAAATAAGTTAAAAGATTTTCTGTACTGTTTAACTATAGACAATGTGCAATGAAGATAAAGGACAGTGACTGACAACAGCCCTTTCTGAATCAGAGGAAGAGTGACAAATGACAGCAGAAAAGATTTCATGATCAATCTTAGTTGCCGACCCGGCAGTTTTCAAACCTGCAACCTCCTGATAACCAGTCAGAAGTGCACCTGACTTAGCCGTCGAGGATGGCTTAGCAAAGCTGTTCTGATGAATACCCACAACATAGGATTATATGGAGAATCAAGGAAATTATTCTTCAATTATCACCAGACACCCACCTTACAACTTTCAAATGCCCTTCTTGAACCAGTGAAACGTAAAGAATGATCTAGAGAGAGCGATCTAGAAAGATTTCATGTTCAATCGCCACGAAAGTATGTGGCCAAGCCCGGCAGGTATCGAACCCACAACCTCCTGATCACCAGTCAGATACACATCCGACTGAGCTACTGAGGCCAGCATTGATGTTCTAATGTAATTAGAAAAACAAAAGAGAAAAATGTTGCTCTAAAAGTATTTTGACATTGCAAGGTATTCTATCCTTTTAACCATGCAGTTTAATCCTTCTCTTGCTGAATATTCATTTTAGCCACACCCATCTCTGACTTTGAACCAATCAGATTATTTGATGTAATTTATTGCTACAAATTCATAACTTGAATGTTAAACAGTGTAGATCCTGATCAGATGGCTTCTTCAGATCTACACTGTTTGCAAAGATAGGGGTCGTCGTGAACAGCTAGATAAGGGTTCTTCAGAAGCCATCTGATCTGGATCTACACTGTTTGCAAAGATTGGGGTTGTCGTGAACAGCAAGATAAGGGTTAAGTCTATAAAGAAACTGATGGAATGAGCAGAGTGGAACCCTTTGTTTGAATTGAGGTTTTTACATCTTCATCAACACTATTTAGGTAATTTTAAAGAAGTTGCTTCCAATTTTGAGTGACGTTTACCTGACATTGAGATTAAATGACATCTTAAGACCTAGCGCCCAAACAAACCAATAGGGATTATGATCATTATATGCACGGACTGTCCTACTCTCACCTCTTTGCCTGGGCAGGCTCAGGCCTTCGAAGTGGTTTACCAGTACTCATGTGCAGTCAGTTTCATTTCAGCTTGGAAGCACAATGCAGCCCAATCAATTTCTCCGAGCCCTGATGGGTGGGGGCCCCAAGTAGAACCCTTTAACCCATCGTATGCGGAAAATCCGTAAAAACAGAATAAAACGAGAAAAATACACATACCACACCTTATATGACAGATGGCCTTGTCCAACATATAGCAGTGGAAGAGTCCACTAGCATACAATGGGTTAATGTTACAGAATGTATTTCTGTTTGTTTCAGTGATAAGCAATAAATTAGATGGTCCAATGTTAAATGTGATGACAAGATGTGTAGCGGAATATTATATACCAAAAGGTGAGATTTTATCTGTACTGGATATATCTTTGTAGTTGCAACATTTCAACATGAACTCATCTGCCAGTGGTTCAGTGCATAGATGTAGTACCCATTATGCATATAATGCATGTTTGTCATGCAGAATTTTGCAATAAATAATAAGTTTTTCTTTGACTGCGATTCGAACCCACGCACAGATGTGGCAACGTCACCTAGCACTGCAGTGGCCGACGTCCTTAACCACTGCGCCACAGAGGCATCCCCAAAAAAGGATGCTCATATAGCGCATATAAGGCTATCCGGCACTGCAGTACACTCTGTATATAGGGTTTTATTTGTTACTATTTTATATTGTTTTTTCTGGGATTATGATTAATTCTCTCAGCAATGGAGGGGACTTTTCGTCTTTACAACCATAGTGGAGACACAATCAGGGATAAGTTTTTCCATTTGAATACTCAAGGGGCAGCTCTTAAAGGAAAATTTGCTCCCCTCTGGAGACAATTCTTTCCTTTAAGAGTAGATCCAGTCATTGAGAAAGATGATTTTACATAGGTTCTCCTTGTGGTGATAATAATATTTTCATATGCCTGTATTTGCAAAAACGAGAAATCACCCAAATATTAGGTTTTTTCCATTTACATACTTCAGGGAAAGAATTTGCTCCTGAGGGGAACAAATTCCTCTGGAGCAGAGTATTTCCTTTAAGAGTAGCTACAGTCATTTAGAAAGATGATTTTACAAAGTTACTTCATGTAGTGAGTGAATGAGTGTTTGAGTGTTACGTCCCCACAACAGCTAAGGTCATACGGAGACTGGACCTCGGTTTAAAGACTCATCCAAAAGTCTGGAGAAGCCTGGGATCGATCCTGCGACCCCTGGTTTACAAGGCGAGTATCGTAACCACTACATCACGGAGGCTTCTACTTCATGTGGTGCCTAATAATATTTTTTGTTCTGACTTTGCCACAGCAATGTTCTGAAAAAAAGTGCAATCATTTGGAAGCAAGGACTACAGCACAGCACTGAAAACTATGGAGTGTACAAGCTTTTTCTGGGCCAGACTAACTAGTTACGGCCAATTTAAGCCTCATCAGTGACCCTGATATCATTACGCAAACACGCCTATACAAATACATTGCCATCTTTATCGCCGAAAAAATGAAAATATTTCACCATAAAATTTTCATTTTTTCGGCGATAATATAATGATAATGATATTTTTCTTATTTCTGCTCAAAATATAGATTGCGGGCACTCGTTAGAACCGCCTCATTGAGGCGGTTCTAACGAGTACCCACAATCTATTGTTCAGAGCAGAAATAAGAAAAATCAGGTATACCCCCGGAAACCCCAGTTTTACTATATAAAAGTGGGGTTCAAGGGGGTCAAAATTATATAGGCGTGTTTTCGTGATGTTTCCTAAATTCCAAAGTGAAATCAGTGACCCCAAAGAACAAGAAAATATAACCCACACTATGACGATGGGCAAGGCAACTTTTTACGGCCACCCCATATTCCTGTAACACCAACTGTGGTGGAAAAAGGGGTAATCCTTCTGAAGCAAGAAGTACAGCACAGAACTGAAAACTATGGTGTGCACAGGATTTTTTCTGGGACAGACTAGCTAGTTGTATACCTGTCAGAAAAGTGCATGATGTATTTCAGAAGTAAAAAAATCTTTTAACTTCCACTTGCCCTGCATTGCAAAATATACTATACCGTAAAAATTCGGCTATAAGACGAGGATTTTTCCCTCCAAAACGAGCCAAAAAAAATGACCCTGTCTTATAGCCGAGGTCATGGACTGCAGGCTTTTTTCCGGCAATGTCCGGCGAAGACCAGACATACGGAAAAAGCCGATCGGTGATTTGTGAATTGATATAAATATCCACCCACAAACCACTGCTACGATTTTTCTGCACGCGATCGGTAAATGACATAATCCGATGCCATTACCCCCACATGTGTTTAATGTCATTGCATGTATCTCTTTCATAAAAAAAATGTTTGGAACCGGTAAAAAATATATAGGTGGATAGAAAATCAATGCTTTGCACAGCTCCCGAATTATCCCCCAGAAGCTCCGTGTCAATAACCAACAACAGCGTTCGACTTTTCCCGCCAACGTCTGCTATTTGGCGCCAAAACATAACCATTCATGAGATCGTAGAATAGTCCGATTTTATAATGCAAATATTTACCGTTAGATGTAGCTATTAGTCTGAGGAGCAATTAAATCATTTTCACATTGATTGTGGATTAAATTTTATGACTGGAGGATAAACGCAAATTAGAGACATAACTTGACCATATTTTCACACCTTATCGACACGCACCGCAGGGTGGCAATTATACGACAGGGATTAACAATAGTGTCATACTTGAACCGTAATAAATACACAGATGGTTTGTCTCTGAATTGACAGCGATTTACTTACTGGTCTAGTTTTACCGTATTTAAGGACTCCAAAAGACTTGCGGTTGTTGACGATTTTTTTTTTGCACTTGTCCAGACCGAGCGTCATAAGGTCAAAGTGCACCTGCCCAGCCTGATTTCGGTCTTGTCCCGGCCGGCCGGGAAATGGACTTGTCAGCCCCTGTCGTCTATTAAATAAGAGTCTGTGTAGCCTAAGCCAGCAAAGCATGTACCGGGCCGACAGCGATACAACGTATCGGCCCGACGTTGCCGCTATTTTGTGCTAAACGTTCAGTTACTTATAAAAAAGCTGCAACAAATATTTCTAAATTTTGTGGATGAAAATGAATTTCCCCCCTTTCCCAACGCTTAATAGACGTACCTATTCAGATTCAATAAGATCGAGTTGTTTCTCTTTGTAACTCTTACAAACGAAGACACAGAATGTCAACAGACATAAACAAGCGGCCAAACAAGCCATGTTAGGGGTAAGTTGAGGGGTTTTCTAACGAAAAAAAGGGCGATTTCTCACATCTAAATGGCATCTGGCGGTAGCAGATAGGCCCCGACAGATATGGCAAAAATTTGACCCGTCTTATAAAAGAGTATAAGCAAAATCCCACCTTAGAAAAGCTGAAAAGGGGGTCCCGTCTTATAGCCGAATCGCCTTATAGCCGAATTTTTACGGTAATGAACCTAAGTATTGGGACAGACAGGCCTAAGCAAACAGTGCAGACCCAGATCAGACTGCTCCTGTAGGAGCAGTCTGATCTGGGTCTACACAGTTTGCCATTCCATCCTCACTTTTTGGACTTGTTGCTGGATGGTGAAACTAACTTGTTACAATTTTAGGAGAATTACAGCAAGTCCTCAAGGTGTCCGAATTTTTAGGATTTTTACAGTATATTCAGCTATGGTAAATTTGTAAATTTACACTGAACAAAAATCTGAATTTTCACCAGTCCTGTAGCCTTTGGCACTCCTAATATACAAGCGGATGAGTGGATATTTTTAGACCTACACATGTGATGTGGTGAGCGTATAATGGCAAAGGAAAGAATTTGTTTTTGAGGATTTTGTTGGTCTGGAGTTTAATGACCTAGTCAACACTATTAAGGTCATATCAAGCTTGTCAGTTTACCTAGCCACACTTTACCGCACATGCTCATACATAAGCAGTTAACCAGAACAGTGCAACTTGTTTTGCTAGAAACTGACAACTGCCCTTTTTGAATCAGAGGAAGGGAGGGAAACCGTGCAGACTGTTGAAAAAATTTCATGGTCACTTTGATTAGTCTTTATGACGACAGAATGTGGATGACCCAGCAAGTATCTAACCTGCTACCTCCGGATCACTAGTTAGACATGCATCTGACAGAGCTACCAAGAAAGCATCTGTAGTAGACATACTGTTGCTGCTTGCCCTAGAGAGAGACACCAGTATGTATTAACCCTTATCTTGCTGAATATTCATTTAAGCCACACCCATTTCTGTCTATCAAACAATCAAATTACTTGATGTTATTTATTGCTACAAATTCATAAACTGAATGCCAAACAGTGTAGATCCTGATCAGATGGCTTCTTCAGAAGCCATCTGATCTGGATCTACACTGTTTGCAAAGATAGGGGTTGTCGTGAACAGCAAGATAAGGGTTAAAGCTTTGCTCTCATTTTTTCTGCAAAAATACCATACTATATATTGTACTTGCTTGAATAGTTAACAGTTTCCCTACTAATGAGCTTGTTAAGTTTACGATGCTTCCTGAACTATGCAGGCTAATCACCGTCTTTGCTGGCCGTTCATGTTATAAATTGTCTTTTCTTGCAACACAACTCTTGGCTATTTTCAGGTGAAATAGATGCTGCTTACCAGTTGTTAAAGAATTTATCCATTGTCTCACGGTTTGGGACTGTGTCCATGTTCATGTCTAGTGAAGAACAATCAAGTAAGTTCAAAACTAAACATACCATGACCTCTTTATCTTTATAACACTGTTATTATAGCACTGTTTTGGATATAGCACCTTTGGAAGATGGATCCCAATAGTGATAGATTATATAGAAAATGACCATAATAGCGTGTTGTCATGCCTACTATAGCATGGTGTGATATAGGCTTCCGATTTTCCGTCCGTCCATTCATCCATCTGTCCATTTGTCAATGCGTCAACATTTGTGACAATCCCAGCTTTCACCCAAATGGCCAAGTTTACTGCAGGTGCGACATAGCCTCTGGTAGAATTCTTGTCCTATATAATCTGTACACTTTTGTTTGGATATAGCATGGCTGCATAACTAACATAACATTCTTGATTTGACCCCATGAACAGTGTTATCAAGACATTGGGAGTGTATTTATATTGTCAGTGCATATAAGAAAAAAGTTATGTACCGTAATGATCCTAAGTATCGGGACCAACATGCCTAATCAAACAGTGCAGACCCAGGAGCAGTCTGATCAGGGTCTGCACTGTTTGCCATACCATCTGCACCTTTTGGACTCCTCACTGGATCGTGAAACAAATTTGTTAGAATTTTAGGAGAATTACAGCAAGTCCTCAAGGTGTCTGAATATTTAGGATCTTTAAGGCAATTAAGCAATGGCACATACTGTAGTTTATACTTTAATCATCTATGACAACATTAAGTCTCATGATTTTGGATTGGTTTAATATGACAAATTTGTTTTATGACACAGCAGGGAGTGGCAGACAGTGAGGACCCTGATCTGGGTCTGCACTGTTTGGGTAGGACTGTCTTTACCAATACTTGGGATCGTGATGATATCATCCAGATATCATTTACACTGGGTATTGCAGTTTTTTTTTATGTCCCCGGTAGCGATAGCGGGGACATATTGTTTTTGCCCTGTCTGTTTGTTTGTTGGTTTGTACGTGGACAACTTGAACATTGGCCATAACTTTTGAACCGTTTGAGATAGAGCTTTCATATTTGGCCTGAAGGTTCCTTGTGACAAGACCTTCACATTCATGCAAAAACATTTGACCTGTGACCTTGACCTTGACCTCTGACCTACTTAAAAGAAAAAAATAACATTGGTCATAACTTTTGAACCACTTGAGATACAGCCTTGACCTTGACCTTTGACCTACTTAAAGTAAAAACACATTTTGGTCGTAACTTTTGAACCGTTTGAGATAGAGCGTTCATATTTGGCCTTGTGACAAGACCTTCACATTCATGCAAAAAAATTTTGACCTGTGACCTTGACCTTGACCTTTGACCTTTTTAAAAGAAAAAAATAACATTGGTCATAACTTTTGAACCACTTGAGATACAGCCTTCATATTTAGCATGTAAGTTCCTTGTGACAAAAGCTTTACATTCATGCAAAAAATGTTGACCTGTGACCTTGACCTTTGACCTACTTAAATTAAAAAGTTAACATTTTGGTCATAACTTTTGAACGGTTTGAGATAGAGCCTTCATATTTTGCATGTAGGTTCCTTTTGACAAGAGCTTTACATTCACACAAAAAATTTTGACCTGTGACCTTGACTTTTGACCTACATAAAAGAAAAAGTTAACATTGGTCATAACTTTTGAACCGTTTGAGATACAGCCTTCAACTTTAGCATGTAGGTTCCTTGTGACAAACGCTTTACATTCATGCAAAATTTTTGACCTGTGACCTTGACCCTTGACCTACTTAAAAAAATAAACATTTTTGGTCATAACTTTCGAACCGTTTGGGATAGAGCTTTCCTATTTGGCATGTAGGTTCCCTGTGATTAGAGCTTTTCATTCATGCAAAATGTTTGGACCATGACCTTGACCTTTGACCAACCTAAAAAGAAAAAATAAAATTGTTCATAACTTTTGAACCGATTAAGATAGAGCCTTAATATTTGGCATGTAGGTTCCTTGTGACAAGAGCTTTACATTCATGCAAATTATTTTGACCTTGACCTACTTTGAAGGAAAAATATTATTGTTCATAACTTTTGAACCGTTTAAGATAGAGCTTTCATATTTGGCATGTAAGTTTCTTGTGTCAAGGGCTTCCCACACAAATAAAATCTTGACCTGTGAGCAACTTTGAATAAAAAATGACCATGCCCGGGGACATGTTCGTGTTTCACAAACACATCTTGTTTTTTTTTGTGTGTGTGTGTGTGTGTGTGTGTGTGTGTGTGTGTGTGTGTGTGTGTGTGTTTCATGCCTCTGTCATTTGGAATTCTTTCCTTGATTATCTACTTGGTTTATCCATTATAATATGCCTGTTTATGTGCCGAAAATTTGCAATAAATCTTGTATCTTGGTTTGAAAGTGATGTCAAAATAAACTATGGTCCTCTCCAGTAATATTAGAAATTGACATGATGAATGATGAATTTATGATGACAAGGACATCACTCTGCTGTTAGTAGGAAAACTGGGTGAATATGTTTTCTTGCTACATTTTTTTCTCTTGTGCAAGATTTTTGGACAGAAAAATTATGTATTTATGACAAACAAATTTAATTTTTCTGATGCCTATCAAATTATCAACAACATAAGTTCACTAGCAAAGTAAACATCAACCTTTTTGATGTTCATTACTTCCAGGGTGGCACAATGACAAAAAAACATCATTGGTGTCTTATAGCGCCTTTGAGGGGAATGGGAACACCTTCAGGGGAGGCAGCTCCTGCAAAAGTATTTTTGTCTCTTGTCAATAGGGGTTAACTCTTAAAGGAAAGAATTTGCTTCTGAGGAGCAAATTCTTTCCTTTAAGTGTAGACCCCTTTTTCAGTGTGACAGGGCTTATAGAAAAGCGGACAGGAAGTCACGAAACTTGTCTCCCTTTGAAAAATGGCGGAAAAATCTGCCAGGTGTTTCCATTCCCCTTAAAGAAAAAAATATCTATTGCTGGTCCTTTTGTATGTGGAGATTTATACCCGAAATCGTAATTATGTTAACAAGTCTGTGAAAAGAACACCCCTCTAAACTCTGCTTTATATAGAGAAAACATTCATTTCCACCTCAATTTATAGATAAGTATGAAACTAAACCCACAGCAATCAAACCTTTTGGATTACGAATTTTACCACTGCTAGAAAATTCAGGCATCGACCTTAAAAATATTCAAAAACATGAAACCGCCAAAGTTCCATCTTGGTGTATTAAACAACCTTCTATTCTGTTCGACTTGCATGATGGCAAAAAATCCGAATCAAATCCGATACTTCTCAAACAAAACTTCCAGGTTCTGCAGTCACGTTACAATGAATACCAGCAAGTCTATACTGATGGTTCCAAAGAAGGAGATAAAGTTGGTTGTGCGTTTGTTTCTAAAGATACGCACAAAACCATGCGCCTTCCAGATGGTTCATCTATTTTTACAGCTGAAGCCAAAGCAATAGACCTAGCTTTAGATTTTATCAGTTCTTCAATAATTCAAAAAGCAATTATATTTTCTGATTCACTTTCTGTGCTTAAGGCTTTAGACCATTCATCATCTAAAAATCCTCAAATTCAAAAATTGATCGAAAAACATCATGAAATTTCTAAAACACACCAAATCTTGTTTTGTTGGCTTCCGAGCCATATTGGCATTGTCGGCAATGAATATGCTGACATGAAAGCAAAGGAATCGCTCAATCTTGATCCATCTGTTTTTAAAATTCCCTTTAATAATTTTAAACCATTTATCAACAGATACATCTTGTCGGAATGGCAAGGCGAATGGGACCGTGCAATAAATAACAAACTCCATGCCATTAAACCTGTCGTTAGTACAAAATGCTCTCCTCCACAGTTTTCCAGAAAAGAGGACGTAGTATTAACACGACTGCGCATCGGCCATACTAGAGTTACTCATTCTTATATTTTTAATGGTGATGATCAGCCTTCTTGTGTAGGTTGTGATCAGCCATTCACTGTGAAACATATCTTAATTGACTGTGTTGACTTTTCATCCTCACGTATTTTATGTTTCAAAGCTGACACTCTGCAACAACTGTTTCGAGATGTACCTGTTGATAATATTATTTTATTCTTAAAAGAAGTTGGACTTTTTCATAAGATTTAACTGTTTCAGATTTTTATACATCGTCATTCTGACTTTTTACTTTTAATATCATCATAATTGTTCATGCCGTTTAACCATTAACCGTTTGACGCTTATGACCCACAAAGAGGGTTGACGCGTCATTAAACACGAAATCATCATCATCATCATATAGAGAAAACTGGAGTTAAATATATCTTTGCTCATCTCTGTTCCAAGACATAGGTTGTGGGTACTAACGGGCGCCTAAACCTTGTGTTCGGTGTATAAATAAGTAATATATGACAGAATTTCATGACAAAAATAACCGTTTTTGGGATATGAAAGAATGCGCTAGGTCACACGGGTGTTTACTGTAATGTAGAATGCAGTTTTTAGTTTTGCTTATAAAAATGCCATTCTTTTTTTTTTGTATTTTCAGGAATGAAATCAGTTTTTGAGAAATTGTCCAGCCATAAATCAGACGTGTACAGCAAAGAGGATATTCAGAAACTGAAGAAAGATTACAGCGTAAAATGAGGATAGCTTGACATTTTTGCACCTCATCGAGTTATAGAGTACTGTGAACAAATTTATCAGCACTAGCTGGCCACAAGGGTTGCCATTTTATAAGGAAACCCCAAAACGGGACACTGGCGAACAGTGCAGGCCCAGAATGGATTTCTAAAATTAACACAGCCTGCTACCCCTAAATATTGAAACTTTCTCCAGGTGGAATATTCTATTCAGTATAAATTCAATCGGCCCTCGTTATAGCCATGAGATTATGGATTTTTTTTTTCATGCTCATTTTTTTTTTTTTTTCATTTATAACATCAAAATTGTCCTGCTCATCAATATTACTATGCCAACTGTTGTTAGCATTCTAATATTCATGAGCAAGACAAGAAGCAGTATTTGTTAATTGAAGCATATTTGAACGTTTGAACAAGTTTTGAATGAAATGTGAACATATTATTTGATCAAGATTTGAACATATTTGAACAAAACTTGTCTTTGTAGCTTACCTGTCATGAACTTCTATTAAATAAAGAAATGTTGTGTGTACTCATTAGAATCGCCTCAGTGAGGCGATTCTAATGTGTACACACAACATTCCTTTTCAAGATAAAATCAGGAAGGCCCCCCCCCCCCCCCCCCTAAAATATTCAGATATATGGATGAATTCTCTATGGACTTGAGAAAGAGTGTTAGCCATTGTAAACAAGCTATCCGTATTTGAGTTTTCGAAATTCCACTGTACATTTATTTTACACAAGATCGAAAAGATATTTTCATCAGAATTGTCCTGCTCATCAATATTACTGTGCCAACTGTTGTTAGCATTTTATATTCATGAGCAAGACAAGAAGCAGTATTTGCTGATTTAGGCATATTTGAATGTTTGAACAAGATTTGAATGGAATGTGAACAAGATTTGAACATATTTGAACAAGATTTAATGAAATGTGAACAAGATTTGAACAAAATATGTTCAAATCTTGTTCACATTTCATTAAAATCTTGTTCATATTTCATTCGATCTGATTTAAACTGATTTAAACATATTTGAATGTTTGAACAAGATTTGAACATATTTGAACAAGAGTTAATCAATTTAACATGGCATTGCTGACTACCAAGCAATCAAGTTACTTGATATAATATAAGCCCCCGCTCATAGGGGCTGGAAGAAATATATGGGCTGCATGATGCTTCCACGCAGAGCTGAATCCGGCCCGCACACTAGTACTGGTAAACCGCTTAGAGGATCTAAGCCTGTCCAGGAACCGCGGTGGGAGGCGGACCGTCCATGCTAATAAACCCTATTGGTTTCATTGGGCGACAGGGGTTGAGATGTCATTTCATCTCAATGTCGGGTAAAAACCCCACAAAATTGGAAGCAACGTCTCCAAAATGACCTTTACAGTGTTGACGGGGACGTTAAACCTCAAATCAAACAAACAAACAAACAAAACTTGATATAATAAATTTGTCTTATTCACAAACTACATGACCAACAGTGTAGATCCTGATCAGATGGCTTCTTCTGAATAAGCCATCTGATCTTAATCTACACTGTTTGCAAAGGAAGGGGCTATTGTATTCAGTGGGAGCCCACGAGTTTACAATTTTTATGCTTTTATGTTTAGTGTTAATTGCACATTTAATAGCAGGTAGCCCCCGCCCAGCGTAGCTTGGAGAAATAGATTGGGTTGCATGATGCTTCCATGCAGAGCTAAAACTGACCGAACATTTGAGTACTGGTAGACCTCAGAAGGTCTGAGCCTGCCAAGGAGCAAGTCAGACTTTCCATAAACTCTAACAGTTTCTTTGCGTGGTAGAGCTTGAGATGTCCTTTCATCTCAGTGTTTGGTAAAAATTGCACAAAATCTGAAGCAATATCTCCAAAATGATCTAAATAGTTTTAATGTGGACGTAAAACCTCAACATAAACAAACAAATGCCTATCCGAAAATGTTTTTTATGCCCCCGCATCGTATGATGCCGGGGACATATAGTTTTTCGGTTTTCCGTACGTGCGTCCATGGGTACGTGCGTACGGGTGTCCGAATGTACGTCCTTCTGTACGAAAGTGTGTACGTACATACGTAATCCTGTTAGACTCAGGTTAAGGTTTTTGTACAAGGTAGAACTTGAGCTCATATTTTCCAATCCATACAATAGATTTGGTTTATATTTAGTATGATGATAGATATAGGTCCAAAGCTTTATTCAGCAATACCCCCACCCATACCCATGACCTCAAGGTCAAGGTCACGAACTTAGAAATTTCTAACGTTTAAGACCCAGGTTAAGGTATTTGTACCAGGTAGAACTTGAGATCATATTTTCAAATCATAAAATGGATTTGGTTTATATTTAGTATGTTGATAGATATAGGTCCAAAGTTTTATTCAGCAACACCCCCACCCATACCCATGACCTCAAGGTCAAGGTTGTGGGCTTTGAAATTTTTAATGTTTTAGACCCAGGTTAAGGTATTTGTACCAGGTAGAACTTGAGCTCATATTTTCCAAACCATGCAATGAATTTGGTTCATATTCGGTATGATGATACATATAGGTCCAATGGTTTATACAGCAAAACCCCCACCCATACCTATGGCCTCCAGGTCAAGGTCACAGACTTAGAAAATTTTTAATGTTTAAGACTTTGGTTAAGGTATTTGTACCACGTTGAAACTTGAACTTTTATGATTAATTTGGTTCATATTTAGTTTGATGATACATGTAGATGCAGGTCCAAAGTTTTATTCAGTAATACCCCCACCCATTTTTATGACTTCAAGGTCAAGGTCGCAGACACAGAAATTTTCAAATTTAAGTATGTTAATAGCTTATATTTTTCAAACTTTATAATAGATTTGCTTCATATTTGGTATGACAATAGTTGCAGGTCCAAAGTTTCATTGAGCCATACCCCCCCCCATCTTACCCCTTATCTAAAGGTCAAGGTCACAGACACAGAATTTTTTTATATTATATTTTTTGAGAGTCAATATTTCCTGAACCATGTGATGGATTTGCTTCATATTTGGAATGATGATTGATGCAGGTCAAAAGTTTCATTCATCCATAACCCCGCCCCTGCCCATGACCTTAAGGTCAAGGTTGCAGACTTAGAAATGTTAATGTTAACGTTTGTAAGAGCTCATATTTTCCAAACCATTTGATGGATTGAGTTCCTATTTGGTATGTTGATAATTATTTTTTCAAGGTTTAATCAGCCATACACCAATCTATGCCAATGACCTAAGGACAGGTGTTATTGTAATATGTCTTTTTTTGTGGGGGAGGGGGAGGTAGGCCCCTGGGCGGGGGCATTTGTGTTGTATTGACACATTTCTAGTTTTTCTTTAAATTTTAGTCTCAGGAAAATGACTATAGGTGATCTATAGAACTACACTGTAGATCCAATACTTCACGGTCCGTTATTTCGCGGAATCCAGTATATCGAGAATTTTCCATGGACCCCAAATTTCCATGAGCGAAAAAAAAAACAATAAAAACATCGAGAACAGTAGACATGTATAAGTCGGGGTGGTAGTTTGCGGAGACTCTGATTTAATCGCTAAGGTAGTTTGCCGAGACGCTGATAAAAGTCGTGGTTGTAGTTTGCTAAGATGTTGCTTACCAGCCCACACTAAACTAAATGGCTTGTTCAGAGCAGACATTTCCACAGTTCGAAGAAAAATGACTGTAATTCCGGTATTGATTTTTTGCACATATCCAGATGCGAAATCACTTTATTTCTCATGCTAAATAATCCAATTAGCGTCAGTTAGTACAGGTATTGGCAAACAATTAATCTTAATCCCTTCACTTTTCATAATCAGTGTAATAATTGAGTAATTTACTCAAGGCTCAATCAGACATTGATGTCCATGCGCCATGTATTTGCCATCATGCAGAGCATCCTAATCATGATCTATCAGGCCTTCCATGTGAAAATAAAATGAACGAAATCAAAAGATAATAAAACAACAGTTTTGTTGTAGTATATATTTTTTGGGCCTGAAGCAGATGGAAAATCTTTTTTTTTCCAACCGCTACTTTTAACGATTCCGACCTCTGGCAAGTGAAGGGAAACAACTCAAATTGTCTTAGTGCTTTGCGCTTATGTGAGTTGTGCCCCTTCGGCCTCACTTACAGGCAACCAATACAGGGAACCAGTACATCCAGAATGGCCTCCTCTTTTGTCATTTCAGCGATCACGTGTTTTCAAACGCAGTTTGTCAGCTGTTCTCGAATGCAAGTTAATTGGTAGACATAGTGCCTATTGTTTATTCTGTCATTGGGTAATTTTGAACCTACTTTAATGGTGAAATATGGCCGATAGCGTTACTGACAGCCATTTAGTGTGGATTGATAAGTGGCATCTCACCAAACTATCACCCCAACTTGTATCAACATGGTTACTGGTGTGTATCATCTTGATGCCGTCTGTGATAACCCTATGTTTTGTGATGAAATTGTTTTGAACTTCTTCAGCAATATACATGTAATTCAATTTAAAATTGTTTTATGTTATTACAGAATCATACCCTTGTGGTCATTTCAAATGAAATTTATGGACGGGCCTCCGTGACTTAGTAGCTAAGAACGCTGAGTCTTAATCAATAGGTCTTTCAGCACTGTGGTTCTAGCCTGTCTCGAGTAGATGTAAGACGCCAAGTTCTGCAACGGAAGGTCAGGTGTTTTTTTTACAGGTACTTCGGTTTTCACCCGCCACTGATTATCAATCGGCTCAATAATATAAGTGAAATAATCTTGATAGGCCGTAAAACCCAACCCCCCCCCCCCCCCCCAAAAATGAAATTTATGAAACTTGCCAGAGGCTTGTGTCATATGAAATGACCACTGGTATAAAATCCTCTATGTATCATATTGTCAACTGTCCTGTGTCTTAATGTCATTTCATATCAATTTTCATATGTAGGATATCATGTAGTGCTGTTGAAAAAGCATTCTAACACAGCGCGCCTATATAGGCAATGGAAAATAACTGTGTTTTATTCTGCAACAAATCACAGCTCGGAAGAGCGTGACGAGTGACGTCATTAAAAACTGCAAATTTATGACGTCACTTGTCGATTTCCTTCACGTTAGACGGTGTAACGTCATTTTCTCGCATCGAAAACATTAGAAAAGGATGTAAATGCATGTGTTTCAGTTGTTAATTTTAGCGGGATTTCTTCTAACAATGGCGAAAAGTTGGGAGATATTGAAGGAAACAACAACATTATTGCCGATTTCCAGCGTGTTAGAATCGAAATAGATCAGCTCTAACTGTGATTTATTGAGTAATAAATCAGTTTGTCAGTCAGTTGTAAGTAGACAAATCACGCGCGCTACGCGCTCGTAATTTGTCTTCTTTACAACTGACCTCCAAACTGTGATTTATTACTCAACAAATCACAGTTAGAACTGATCTATTTCTTAATTAGCACATGATCTGTCATAGTAAGGTATTCTGTAGAAGCTGTTAAAAATTTACTGAGAAGGAAATACATTAGGAAAACATGCCCATACAAATACAGTTTGGCCTTTATCGCCGAAAAAAATGAAATATCAAGATGAAAAATTGTGATATTTTTCTTATTTCTGCTTTAAAATATAGATTGTACTAACGAGTACCCACAATCTATATTTTAGAGCAGAAATATAGATTGTGGGTACTCGTTAGAACCGCCTCACTGAGGCGGTTCTAACGAGTACCCACAATCTATATTTTAGAGTAGAAATAAGAAAATAAGGTATACCCCCGTAAATCCATTTTACTATATAAAAGGGGTTCAAGTGTGTGTTTGTGTGTGTACATGTATGTGTGAATTCGGGTTTAATGTCGCTTTCAACAATTTTTCAGTCATATCACGACGGTGTCTGATTGCGACAGGGAGCTCAATGCTCACTTTTATAGTGCTGCCTCACTGAAGTATCATGTCCCAGATACATTACATGATACCACACCCAGTCACATTATCATGACACTGGGTCGACCAGTCCTAGCTCTACCCCGTAAATCTGAGTGCCAAGCGAGGAGCAGCTAGTACCATTGTTAATGACTTTGGTATGTCGCGGCCCGGGATCGAACCCGTGACCTCCCGTTCCCCGGAGCGGACACTCTACCAACTGAGCTATCGGTGGCCGGTCAAGGGGGTAAAAATTATATAGGCATGTTTTCGTGATACAAAGAAAAATAGATATATGATGATAAGAATCTCACACTTCTGGATGGCTATTTCATATGAAATTTATGAAACTCACCAAAGACTCGTTTCATAATTTTTGTCTGAATCAGCCTCTCATTGACATAGCCAGAACAAAAATATTATTACGCACAAAAAGGAAATTCTAGGTAAAAATCAATTTCTACGAGATGGGGGGCTACACTTAAAGGAAAGAATTTGCTTCAGAGGGGAGCAAATTCTGTCCTTTAAAAGTAGTCAGTCCCTATATGTAATAGAGAATGATATTATTTAGGTGTTCTTTTCTGTATTTGAAATATTTTATATGACACATTTATGCATAATAAGCAGAATGGGTAGTATGCCCATGCCATTCACGTGATACCCTCTAGTGTGCTGCAAAGTTAACCCTTATCTTGCTATTCACGACAATCACTATCTTTGCAAACAGTGTAGATCCAGATCAGATGGTTTCTGAAGAAGCCATCTGATCAGGATCTACACTGTTTGGCATTAAGTTTATGAATGTGTAGCAATAAATTACATCAAATAATTTGATTGGTTGAAAGACAAATGGGTGTGGCTTAAATGAATATTCAGCAAGATACGGGTTGACATTTGAAAGATCAATGGATTTTTTATGAGACACCATAGGCTTCTAGGTTTTTCCTACTGTATGTGCAAATAAATTTCCCCATACAGAAATAAATGGGATTCAATTTACATATCAGTTTACAAGTTATTTATATTCTTTGGAATTGTTTTGTTTGATTTGAAGTTTAACGTCCCCGTCATCACTGTAATGGTCATTTTGGAGATGTTACTTCCAATTTTGTGGGACTTTTACCCGACATTGAGATGAAATGACATCTCAATCCCTGCCCCCCAAATGAAACCAATAGGGTTTATAAGTATGGACGGGCCGACTCGCACCACATTGCCTGGGCAGGCTTAGATCCTCTAAGCAGTTTACCAGTACTCGTGTGTGGTCGGTTTCAGCTCTGCGTGACTTTGGAATTATTATACTCACACAAACAAAGTTTGAGGGGGTATGTATGAGTCAGGGTGTTCCATTTGTCTGTCTGTCATACTGCCAGAATTTTGTTCAGACAACTCCTAAATCGCTTGAGGTATCCTAATGAAACTTCACACACTTTGTTAAGGGCACTGTGCAGAAGTGCAGTGCTCAAATGTCATAACTCTATTAGGGGAGTTATTGGACTTTGTTCCGGCCTCTGTAGCTCAGTCGGACGGGCGTCTGACTGGTGATCAGGAGGACGCGGGTTCGATACCTGCCGGGGTTGGCAACATTCTTTCTTGGAGATTGATCATGAAATCTTTTCTACGGTCATTCTGCCCTTTTTGCTGATTCAAGAAGGACAGTTGTCAGTTTCTGGCTAAAGAATGTGCACTGTACTGGTTAACAGCTTATGCATAAGCTTGCCCAGGAAAAGTGTGGATAGGTAAACTGACCGGCTCAAAAATGACATAAAATAGTGTTAACTGGGCTGTTAAACTCCAAAACACACAAACAAACAAGCAAACAATTGGACTTTGTATTTTTTGTGGACAATAACTTGAAATCCACTTGAGGTATCCAAATGAAACTTCACACACTTGTAAAGGACAGTGTGGAAATGCACATGCACAAGGGCCATAACTGTCTGCACTATTAGCAGAGTTATAGGAATTTTTTGGGTTTAGAATTTTGTCCGGATAATAACTCAAAAACTGCTTGAGATATCCCAATGAAACTAAACACACTTGTTAAGGGCACTATGCAAAATTTCAGAGTAAAGGGGTATATATGAGTCAGCTTGTTAATATTGTAGTTCCTGCTATTCTTGACATTCGCCATATTGTGAACCATTCAGTTGATGTTTACTGACATCATTAACTCTTATCCTGCTGTTCATGACAACACCTATCTTTGGAAACGGTGTAGATCCTGATCAGATGGCTTCTGGAGAAGCCATCTGATCTGGATCTACATTGTTTGACATTAACTTTATGAATTTATAGGAAGAAATTACATAAGGTAATTTGATTGGTTCAAAGTCAGAAATTGGTGTGGCTAAAATGAATATTCAGCAGGATAAGGGTTAAGTTCAGTGAGGCCAGCTTGAATAAAGGCACAGATGTCATCGTACACAAACAGTGCTCATTAAACTTGTGAATTACTGATTTATCAGTGTTAAATTTTAATATCAAATATAACTACCCATCACTACAATTATAGCCTTTTCACCAGACGCAGGTCTGGGTCAGTCTGACAAAAAAAAAATCTAGCCAGAAATGCCACCGGCATGTCCCTTTTCCCGTGACCTCCCCAGCGTCGAGTCCTGATTGGTCGTTGATGTCACATGACCTATCAGACCAATAGGCAGACGATACAGGTCACGTGACCGCGATTTTCGCGCCGAGAGGTCATTATTTCTTCAGACTTAAATGGGGTAGGATCGTGACAAACTACATTCCATGGAAGAATGGATAAACGGATAAGTGTTTTATTCTTTTTTGATTTTGCACTTACCTTGAGTTTCCACAATGTACTTAGGCTTTTTATTAAGCTTATTGTTTATTCCGAAATTCTTAGAGACTTTATTTCGTGTGTTTCTGCCGACATTACATGTGTAGTGGTTGTCCGCCATTTTGAATTTTCACTTGGAAGTTTTGTTTATCATGTGATCAACCGTTTTTGGTTTTTGATAAGCACCACACTTCTTTTCATGTTATGTGCCAGGGTATACGCTCGTATTATTCCTGGTAATGTTTTAATAGAAGTCGGCGTTGTGGAAACTTAAATTGCCAGAAAAGAGGACGGTTTTTGTGCGTGTTCCTTCCACTTCCGGTATCGGAAGACGTTGTATTGCTGAATAAAAATTCTCAGTATTAATTTAGTTTTGAACATGTGCAAGACCCGTCTTCGTCTAGCACTTATAAATCCCACGATGCAGATGGATAATATTCAGGTCCCTTTGTGGCCTTTTCTATAGTATCTTCTAAACAGAATCCATCCAATTCGTGTGGGTCACCGTTGCCGAATCAAGATGAGCCAGTCTATGTCCCCACCTCCCATTTGGGCCTGGGTTGACTAGGATAGGTTCGTCGACCGCCCCGTAGAGACCCTGCTCATAATTGCGGGGACTCCGGGGTGCGGGGAACCTATGCCCAAATTTTTTGCCGAATCCATGTTACATACGAATTTTGGTACGGTTCCGATCCCGGTTTTTATCGGGTAACCTTTCCAGACCTTCGGTACTTAGTTTACCTTGGTCATATGCTTCTTTCCTCTTATTATGATAAATTTTTGTTATCATAATCATTAATTTTCTCAGATATGCCCACCATTCTGATTTTTGCGGAATCTTACCGAATTTCAGGTCTGATTTCCACTTTACAATTTCGGACATCAAAATTCCGGCTAAAACGGTTCCTGATAAAAGTAATTGAACTTGTGTTTTCCTATTCACCGGTAGTAAATTGGATTGTTTTCCCTTGTAAAACATACAGATTTGGGCATTGTTTATTGGAATACCGTAACTATTGCAAGTGAATCCGGGACGTTTCGGTACTGAGTCGTTTCGGCCTGGGTCGTTTCGACCCGAATTTGCACCTGGGTCGATTCGGCCTATTTGGGTGGGTCGTTTCGGCCTTGGGTCGATTCGGCCTTGATCGTTTTAGGTCCTATTTATTAGATGCATAAATTCATCGCAGATTACTCAATCTGTTACCCATACTGAAGTCATCGCGGGACAATATTACGCTTTCTGCTATGTTTGTCAGACGGTCATTGCCATCTCACGGCTCCTTGAATGCTCAATTTTGATTCGGCAATTTCGCATGTTCAGTGCACTATACACAATTAAGGGCCTAACACTGGGGAAGTTTAATTGAGCCTCAAGTGTTTTGCCCCTAGAGCTGAATCTGGGCCTAGAGCTTTGTCCTCTGGGGATATATCAATACTCAGAGGTTGGTCTTCTTTCGTCCTTACTAATTAGCGATTATGAGAAGGACATATTTAGAGCCTCAGCGCCTCTTGATTTTAAAACTATAAGCGGACCATGTCTTCCCAACGTTTTCAGAATCAAGCTTCAAGACCGTGGGCACTCGTGTGAAAAGAACTTGGAACATTGGTTCTAACAACAAAAAACATCAATTTTTTGATCTTATGAAATTCCAAAATTCGACCCAGATTCAGTCTCTGTATATATGACGTCAGGGAAATTGGCATTACTTCCTGTTTCGACGCTCTAACATTGGAGCCTCTTACCAGGACTATTGTTAAGTGGGTTCTCATTATGACTGGTATTCTAGTTCTACCCACTCTGCCTTCAAACAAGAGCATTCCGACCATATAGCTGCTATTCTAATGCTTTTATTTCCCGGTCATTTTTTACATGCCATGGCTGTCTACCACCATGTTGCATGTTTGGCGCAACTCTGCTCTTGATAACTGGTTCAGTTTTTACTGAGCATAGTAAATGAAAACTTAGAGCCTCAGCGCCTCTTGATTCTAAAACTATAAGCGGACCATGTCTTCCCAACGTTTTCAGAATCAAGCTTCAAGACCGTGGGCACTCGTCTTTTTTGAAGTCTTCGGAGAGCGTATCAAGTTCAGGTACCGCAATCAAGAGACTCTCTTCGACTACTTCCGATGACTTTTTAAGTGCTTATCACCCTCGACTAGAAGGTCTCAATCAGTTCCTATCTACTAATAGATCATTCTCAGATCAGGGTACACAGTCCTTTCGTTCCAGAGGTCGGACTGGAACGAAACCTCCCAATAGAGGAAGACCCAAGTCTAACAAATGACTTTCTTCCTTCCCCTCCTCTTCATCTTCTTCCAGTAGGAGCCGAGCTATTTCAGTTCTATCAAGCCGTGGCTTCTGTTATCAAATATATTTTGGGTTTTATACGTTTTGAGAAAGGGTTACTGGATTGCGTTTGTTAGGAATCCTTTCTCTTTCTCACATGCCAATACTATTTCCGGTAAATAGTATCAAGAAAAGAAATTTTTTATTGGAAGAGGAAGGGTTCTTCTCCAAAAGAAAGCCTATAAGTAGAAAAAGTTCTACCTTTCCCCAGGCTTCTACAGGCGGATCTTTCTGGTCGAGAAGAAAATGGGAAAATCGACTCATCATCGACTTCTCACACGTAACAAGACGATGCGAGTCGATCATTTCAAAATGGAAACTTCGTCCTCGATTAGTCAGGTCAATTTTCCCAAATTCGTGGACGATTTCCGTAGTTTTAAAGGACGCTTACCTTCACATCTCCATCCACAGGTCATTACGCAAATACCTTCGTTTCACCTTGGATGGAATTTTGTGTATCAGTCCGTTGCCTTTCCTTTGTTGGATTTGTCAACGGATCAATGTTTTCCCTGTTCACCAACTTAATAGAAATTAATTAAGCAGCTCTCATCAAAGAATTAGGCCTCAATCTCGTGTAGTGTTCCGATGATGGGTTTTGTCATCATCTTTCCAGATACTGTTTATCATACCTTGTCCTAACGTGTACAGGTAATTGTGAATTTAGATTTCATACACTTTATCGAGAAGTTGAAAATGATTCTATCTCAAAGATACTACTCCAATTTTTCACGTCCCAAAAAACTTTCGATTTATGCCAGGGGTTTGTTAACCCTTTTTAGAAACTTAGTAATTGGATCCAGTTTCCCTGGACAATCTCATCTTGGACCTTTCCAGTTTTTTGCTAATATTATCACTGGAAATACCATACGGTCTATAGGAGCAATAAATTCCATTATCAAGATTGCTCTCTACGATTTATGAATCCCTCAGTATCAAATGGGGTCTCCTCTTTTTAGAGGCTATTCCCTATTTGTTTTTTTTTTCGCATGCCAGCCTTTCAGGTTGGTTTCCCACTTCGAACCTCAGGGATTAGTTGTTCAGGGAACGTGGGGCCTAGATTAGGCGGGGCTATATATGTATGTGTATATGTATGTATATATGTATATGTGTATAAACATTCTGAAACTTCAGACAAATTTCCTTGGTTTATCAGTTCTTCATAGCTCCAAACTGAGGAACAGCTTCATTATTGTTACTCCAGACAAATGACCCTAGTGTAGTTTTTTCTACGTAACAGGGAGTGACTCATTACTCTTCCCTGTTGGCTTTTACATGGAAGATTCTGACTTGGTGTCTTCAGGAAGGTATGTCTATCCTTGTCGGACACCTCCAGGGCAGATTATGTCATTGGGATCGCCCCTATAGACCAGTTCACCATCCGTTCTCTACAGGGCGTTTTCTCAAATGGAGAGAACCTTTATTGGGCCTTTTTTAATCAAACGTCCAAACAACTCGGTTCTCCAATCAACTTCCATTGTGTTTCCAGTTTCAGATCACCTGGAACGTGCAGTTGATTTAAAATCTCTAGATTGGGGGAATCTTTTACATATGCGTTTACACCATTCAACTGAATTCCTCTAGTTCTAGGTAAAAATTCAAGCGTCCAAAAAGCCAAGCCATTCTGATTACGCCTCTATGGCCTCAGAGATCTTGGTTTTTTAGTCATTCTGAGCCTAGTCTCAAGACTTGCAACCCGTCTTCCAGTAGTTCCAGATCTAATATCTAAAAGGTGTGGGTCAAGCATTCCATTTCAATCCAGAAATGCTTTACCTACACATCCAGATGTTGTCAGGAATCAAACCAGAGGTAGACACTTTTCTGGTTTCTCTGCCGAGTGTATCTTCAAATATAGAAAGAGCTCCACTCTCAAGTTTTACTCTGGAAGATGGAAGATATTTTCTAGTTGGTGTAGGAAAGGGAAATAAATCCAGACAATCCCTCTATGGAGGTTTTTTTACTGGATTTCTTTTTATGTCTGTTCTCTACCCTTCAATTTCTATTTCATCTAAGGAAGGGTACAGATCAGTAATCTCGAACACGTTAAAATTTTAGTCGGCTTCACACATTTCATTAAACCCTACCATCACCAGCTTATTAAAGGGGTTTTTCACTATGACGACAGGTTTCCAGGACTTTGAATCCAAATGGAATCTTGCATGAGTTTTGTGGTCTTTTCTAAACCACCTTACGATCCGGTGAATTCAGCTTCTTTTGTTCATTTGATAGGCTGTATTTCATTTGACATTTGCTTCAGTTCGTAGAAGTTATAGTCATGCTTTACCAATTGCAGAGGGTTGTTTTCAGGTATGAGAAGAACAGTGACTTCTTTTTCTCTTCTCACTCAACCTATTTTTGTTTCAGGCTATAAATCACCTTGTCTGAAACTATTATTTGTCCTGTCATTTCCAGGATTCGTGGATCGTAGGCTAATGTGAATTTTTTGTATACATTAGAACGTTTAAAACGTTTCGAGATTATCATGAGAATTTTTTCTTTCCAATCAAGGGGTTTTGGATATATTTCTAACCATCCTTGATTGCAAAGTGGATTTGTAAAGTGATAAAGCTTCTATATGCTTATTTCACTTCTGCCCTATTATCATTCCAGAATACAGTATGAGGTTATAACCTTCTTCATTTTGGGCATATTGGAACTCCGTTTTTTTCTTCAGAATGTTTTTCTTACTGCGTATGGACGTTCCAACTCTACTTTTCATCCCTTCACCTAAGGAACTTGGTTCCCATTCGTAGTGGTACTCATTCCTTGGGTAGTTTAGTAGCTTCTCAATCTATTATGAGCAGCACTTATTTTGGGATTTTGTTTTCCTTGGTTGTTTGTTAGCCTGTTTGAATAGGTGTGAACCTTCTATTTTGACTCCGGTCCCTTTCCATTTATCTTCTCCACTTATGTGATTTTTGGATTTGGTTCCGTTGCAGTCATGGTGGATACTCCCTTACCGTACCATCATTGGATGGTTTTAAAAAGGGGTATAAACAACCAAGGTCAGAGGAGTTAGGTATGTATAACTTTAATTTTCATCCAACCCTCCACTTGCTTTGAATTCAGGCTATAATTGTAGTGATGGGTAGTTATATTTGATATTAAAATGATATTTTTAATGTAAAATTAATTTTAATTAATAATATACCTACCCATCACTACAATGGCATGTCCCGCCTCCCAGCCCCGCCTGAAATATTTGTTTTCCTGAAAGAAATAATGACCTCTCGGCGCGAAAATCGCGGTCACGTGACCTGTATCGTCTGCCTATTGGTCTGATAGGTCATGTGACATCAACGACCAATCAGGACTCGACGCTGGGGAGGTCACGGGAAAAGGGACATGCCGGTGGCATTTCTGGCTAGATTTTTTTTTTTGTCAGACTGACCCAGACCTGCGTCTGGTGAAAAGGCTATAATTGTAGTGATGGGTAGGTATATTATTAATTAAAATTAATTTTACATTAAAAATATCATTTCTGTAAATTGCACTGCAGGTCCTGACAGTTCTAGTTTGTTTAGTTTTTTTGCATAATAAAAGTTGAAAATGTACACCTAAAGAAAAAAATCAGCCCTTTTTCAAAGGGAGAATCAGATCAAAAACAGGAAGTAGCTTTACACTCATCTGAACCCTTTCTTATTGGGAGCTACTCTTTAAGGCAAGAATTTGCTCCCAGAAGGAAGCACATTCTTGGCATAAAGATTGGCCCATAAAGACAAGAGAAGCAAATCATTATTCAACAGTAAGCTCCCTTGAAAAGGAGCATCCATTTTTTTTTATATATCCCTCGTCTTTTTTGTGTGCTTTTTCATTCAATGAATATGATTCTGAGAATGTTCCGTGAGAATGTTTGAAATAAAGATGTTATAAGCTCATCTCTTGTGTTACTTTTTAAATCCATTTATGCTCTTAAGAGTTCAAACAGCCCTTGATTAGGCAGACAGGTTAAAACCATGGTACAGTGTACATTTTGGGGCCAGTTGTTTGTCAATCAACACAAAATTAACCCTTTTCCCACTGAATAATTAATATAGCCATATTCATTTCTAACTTTGAACCATTCAGATTACTTGATGTAATTTATTCCTACAAATTCACAAACTGAATGTCAAACAGTGTAGATCCTGATCAGATGGCTTCTGATCTTGATCTACTCTGCAAAAGTAGGGGTTGTTGTGATCAGCGGGATAACAGTTAACTGCCTATCTTGAATCAGTGGAAGGGATAGACTGACTAAAATCTTTCAAGATCAATCTCCATGAAAGAATGTTGCCAGACTTGGTTGGAACTAAATTTGTGGCCGCCTTATCACCAGTATGGCCCTGCCCATCTACGCTGGAAGAAATAGATTGGGCTGCATGATGCTTCCATGCAGAGCTGAAACCAACCGCACATGAGTATTGGTAAACCGCTTTGAATGGTCTAAGCCTGCCCAGGCAAAGTGGTGAGAGTCCCTGCATATTAACCTTATTTGTTTGTTTGGACAGTGGGGCTCGATATGTCATTTCATCTCAATGTCAGTTAAAAGTCCCATAAAATTAGAACGTCTCCAAAATGACCTAAATAGTGTTGACAGGGCATCAATTCAATTCAAATGAACAAATCCTCATCACGAGTCAGATGTGCAGTCGACAAGCTACCGGGACTTGTGTTTCGCTCTGGAATATGGATTCTGGACAGTGCAAAATGGGTTTAATAAAAACGAGAAAACGTTTATCTATAAGATTTAATAAGCAAAAACAAAGCTATCACAATAAATATTTTGATATAAACTATGGAAGCTGCACAAATCAATATACACAACCATGTACACTTCATAATAAATTTTTGTAAGCACAGATCTAATAAATCATACTATTCAAAGAAAAGCCAGACGCCCTAAGAAGCAGGTTTGATCTGCACCCCACTCCCCTAAAACTCGGCTAAATTGAGCATGAAATTTGTAATGCTCATAAAAATAAGTTAAAACTAGACCATCACTCAAAAGGTGAAAGGTGATGAATGCCCCTACAATATGCCTCTCTAGATAAGTAATTTGTTTGACATACATATACTCAGTTTCAATGCCATGCATCAACTACTGTAGAAAGGGTGCCAGAGACACGAACAGTACTATTTAACCTCCTATGCTACATATATGGCAAAAATGTTTGAGTTGTTATATGGAACACAATTCTGCAATTAGGTGCTGGATCAGAATCTTGTTTCCTTTATGCAAGTTGCAATGTCTTGCATCAAATACTTAAGGAGTTGCTGAGACACTAACAGTACGATTTAACATCCCATGCTGCTCATATGGCCAAAATAATTGTCTTAGAGGATATAATTCTGCAATAAGGGGCTACATCAGAATCCCATTTCCTTTATGCAGATGTTGAATGCATGTCTGAAATCTGTTGCAAGTTTCACAGTCCTGCACCAAATACTGTAGGAGGAGTTATGGAGACACGAACAGTGCTATTTAACCTCCCATATTGCCTCTTTCAAGGGGATATAATTCTGCAATTAGGGGCTGGATCAGAATCCCGTTTCCTTTATGCACATGTTCAATAATGTCTGAAGTGTGTTGCAAGTTTCAATGCCCAAGAGGAGATGCGGATACAAAGTGTGATATACGTACGTACGGACAAGGGCAAAACTATATGCCCCTCCACATGAAATAAAACAACATCAGGTAAAACGTCCTTGCAATGAACACCCCTCTAAGCCACTTTATATAGAGAAGAGTGGGGTTTACGGGGGTATATGGTATTTTCCTTGTTTCTTGTCCTAGACATATAAAGGTTGTGGATATTTACTAGATCCACCTCAATGTAGCTGGAGAAATAGATTGGGTTGCATGGTACTTTCACGCATAGCTGAAACCAACTGCACGTATGAGTACTGGTAAAATACTTACAAAGTCGAAGCATGCTCAGGAACCATCTCTTCCTTTGGGCGGTAGGGCTTGAGATGTCATTTCAACTCAATTTCAGGTAAAAGTCCCACAAAATTGGAAGCAACATCTCCAAAATGACCAAAATAGTGTTGATGGGGGCATAAACTCTTAAGCAAGCAAGCAAATTAGAAGGTAAGCAAAACCAGCATCTACTGTTCTTAAACCACTGCATGCTGGAAACCCCTAAAGGGGTACCTTGGCAAACAGTGCAGGCCCTGATCTGACGCAGCAGAATGTGGCGTCTAATCAGGACCTGCATTACTTGCTAAAAGAATTTTCTGTCAACAAGAGGGCCATGATGGCCCTGGATCGCTCACCTGATCCATAGAGTAACAAGTGGGCCCAGGGGAGGGCCATTATTGACCCAAGGGTTATAATGTGCATAATGTTGAGGGAGGTCTAAAAAGGTGAAGCTTCATACCAAATATCAAAGACATTACCATTTAATTTTTAAAGATTTCCCTATATAAGTCTTGTTAAACCAAAGGGTCTCAGGGCGGGGGCATTTTTGGCCCCAGGGCAATAATTTGAACAATCTTGATAGAGGTCCACTAGATGAAATTTCACACCAAATATCAAAGACCTAGGCCTAGTGGTTTCACAGATGAATATTTTTAAAGATTTTCCAAAAATCAGTCTATGTAAAACCAAAGGGCCCCGGAGCGGGGGCATTTTTGGCCACAGGGCTATAATTTGAACAATCTTGGTAGAGGTCCACAAGATGAAGCTTTACACCAAATATCAAAGACCTGGGCCTTGCGGTTTCAGAGAAGAAGAATTTTTAAAGATTTTCCTTATATAAGCCTATGTAAAACCAAATGGCCCCAGGGCTGGGACATTTTTGGCCCCAGCACTATAATTTGAACAATCTTGGTAGGGGTCCACTAGATGAAGCTTCATACCTCATAGCAAAGACCTGGGCCTTGGGGTTTCAGAGAAAAAGATTTTCAAAGATTTTCCCTATATAAGCCCATGTAAAACCAAAGGGCCCTGGGGCCAGGGCATTTTTGGCCCCAGTACCACAATAATTGGAACAATCTTGGTAGGGGTCCACTAGATGAAGCTTCATACCAAATATCAAAGAACTGGGCCTTGCAGTTTCAGAGAAGAAGATTATTAAAGATTTACCCTATATAAGCCCATGTAAAATCAAAGGGCCCCGGGGCGGGGACATTTTTGGCCCCAGCACTATAATTTGAACACTCTTGGTAGGGGTCCACTAGATGAAGCTTCATACCAAATATCAAAGACCTGGGCCTTGCGGTTTCAGAGAAGAAGATTTTGAAAGATTTTCCCTATATAATCCTATGTAAAACCAAAGGGACCCCGGGCGGGGGCATCTTTGGCCCCAGCACTATAATTTGAACAATCTTGGTAGGGGTCCACTAGATGAAGCTTCATACCAAATATCAAAGACCAGGGCCTTGTGGTTTCAGAGAAGAAGATTTTTTTTAGTTTTAATTAAAAAAATCTATTTTTGGCCCCTGTGACCTTTATGTGCAGCGGACCGGAACCATTTGAACAACTTTGAAAGGGGACCACCTAAGGATCATTCCTGTGAAGTTTGGTCAAAATCCGATCAGTGGTTTAGGAGGAGATGTCGTTTGAAGAAATTGTTTACGGACGGATGGACGCACGACGGACGAAAAGTGATCCCAAAAGCTCACCTCATCACTACGTGACAGGTGAGCTAAAAAATAGAATGAAAACGAAAAAATAGGCCTGACACCCCTTATAAGACAAATGGGCTTGCCCAACATATAGCAATGGAATAGTCCTCTAGTATACAACGGGTTAACCCTGTTTTAGATGAGGGAAAAGGGACATTAGCAAATAGTAGGCCCAGCACAGGTACAGGTGCTGTATAACACATCACTGTTTGCAATAAAGCAACCCAAAACACTGCATGATACCCCACCGCTGCAGGCCAAAAACATGAACGTATTCGCCCTAATTACCGCACCGTGCGCTTATTTTTTTCAAAATCGTGCCAAAAAATTGTGGTGAAAAATCCACCTAACTTGATACAAAAACAATAGCTTCCGAGATGATGCATACTGATATTTAATGGGACGGAAATGGATACTTAAGCATTGCCTTCACTGTTGAAGAAACCAGAGGACCATTGGTCCTGAGCTGCTCACCTGAGTGCTGAGAGCTTATGGAGCCATTTCATTTCTGAGAAGACGATTTTATAGGGTTTTTACCAAGTATTAATCTCGGTCTTGTGACTTGATAATGGGCCCATTGGTTCGAAGAAAAAAAACCCGAAGGGTATACATGTATATCGACATGGCAGTCATTTTAGTAATGTGACCAAATTCATATTAATAAATTTTCATTTGTTTGTTCCTATAAGTTTTCAAGTGAAATTTGGCTACAAATGGAGTAGTGGTTTCTATGAAAAATAAATTTTAATTTCATCTGAATGACCTTGGGACAACGTCAGAGAATAATATTGACCTTCGTTCTATCCACTCATTTAGCTTATTGCATCTACCAATTTTCAGATCACAGGTTGCAATAGTTTAAAAAATCCAGGGGTCATCATTTGAAGAAACTATAGTGGGCCCAAATCCCAAATGCTACATACCAAGTTTAATGAAAATCGGCCCACTGGTTCTGGAGTAAACGATTTCTGAAGTGTTTTTACCTTATATGGGCATGAAGGTCATTTTGGTCATTTGAGCAAACGCATGTATTTAAATCTTCATTTACTTGTTTCTACGAGCTTAGTATAAAATTTGGTCACAAACGGCACAGAGGTTCTGGTTAAAAATAAATTTTGATCTTCATATCTGAAAGGCCTTAGGCCAAGGTCAAGGAATGACCTTGACCTTGAATACGCATGTTGTTTCATCCACTCATTTAGCTAACTGCATTTATCAATTTTCAGATCAGAGACTGCAATAGTTTCCGAAAAAAACATGGTTTTGACCTTTTTCCCATCCCAAAATCTATGTAACCAAATTTGACCTTGGCGTAAAATAGGTATCAGAAAGTCAGCATTTGAATATGTGATGAGCCCGAGCCCCCAATGCTGCATATGAAATTTTTGTTACAAATGGCTCAGTGGTTTCTGAGAAAAATATGTTTTAATTCTCATATCTGGATGACCTTGAATCAAGATCAAAGAATGACTTTGACCTTGAATACTCATGTCATTTCATCCATTAATTTAGCTTACTGTATCTACCGATTTTCAGATCACCAGGTGCAATATTTTCAAAAAAGACACAGTTTTGACTTTTTCCCCATCCAAAAGTCTATGCGAAAAACTTTGACCTTGGCCTAAAATAGGTCAGGGTCATTCAGGAGTGATCATCAAGGGCTCAAGTTCCCAATGCCACATACCAAGTTATATGATTATCGGCCCACTGGTTCCAGAGAAGAAGATTTCTGAAGGGTTTTTACCTTATATGGACATGACGGCCATATTGGTCATGTGACCAAATTCATATTGATAAATTGTCAGTTCCATGTTCTTGAAAACTTTCATATGAAATTTCATTACAAATGGCTATGTGGTTTCTGAGAAAAATAAGTTTTAATTCTCAATAACTGAATGACCTTGAACAAAGGTCAAAGAATGACCTTGACTACTCATGTAGATTCATCCACCCATTTAGCTTACTGCATCTACTAATTTTCAGATCAAAGGCTGCCATAGTTTCCAAAAATACACGATTTGGACTTCTTCCCATACAAAAGTCTATGCAACCAAATTTGACCTTGGCCTAAAATTGGTCAAGGTCATCCAAGGGTCATAATTTGAGAAAAAATTTGATGGACCCAAGTCCCTAATGCTACATACAAAGTTGCACGATAATCGCCCCACTGGTTCCGGAGAAGAAGATTACTGAAGGGCTTTACCTTATATGGGCATTACGGCCATATTGGTCATGTGACCAAATTCATATTGATTAATTGTCATTTCCTTGTTCTTAAAAACTTTCATATGAAATTTTGTTACAAATGGCTTTGTGGTTTCTGAGAAAATAAGTTTTAATTCTGATATCTGAATGACCTTGAACAACGGTCAAATAATGACCTTGACCTTGAATACTCATGTAGATTCATTCACCCATTTAGCTTACTGCATCTACTAATTTTCAGATCACAGGCTGCAATAGTTTCCAAAAAATACAAGGTTTTGACTTTTTCCCATACAAAAGTCTAAGCCACCAAATTTGACCTAGGACTTAAATTGGTCAAGGTCATCCAAGGGTCATCATTTGAACAAAATATGATGGGCCTGAGTTCCTAATGCTACATACCAAGTTTCAGGCCAATGGGCCCAATGGTTCCGGAGAAGAAGATTTTTGAAGGGTTTTTACTTTATATAGGCATGGTGGCCATATTGGTCATGTGACCAAATTCATATTGATTAATTGTCATTCCATGTTCTTAAAAACTTTCATATGAAATTTCGTTACAAAAGGCTTTGTTGTTTCTGAGAAAAATAAGTTTTAATTCTCATATCTCAATGACCTTGAACAAAGGTCAAATAATGACCTTGACCTTGAATACTCATGTAATTTCATCCACCCATTTAGCTTACTGCATCTATTAATTTTCAGATCACAAGCTGCAATAGTTTCCAAAAATACACGGTTTTAACTTTTTCCCATACAAAAGTTTATGCGACCAAATTTGACCTTGGACTAAAATTGGTCAAAGTCATCCAAGGGTCATCATTTGAACAAAATATGATGGACCCGAGTCCCTAATGCTACATACCAAGTTTCAGACCAATCAGCCCGATGGTTCCGGAGAAGAAGATTTCTGAAGGGTTTTTACCTTATATAGGCATGGTGGCCATATTGGTCAAGTGACCAAATTCATATTGATTAATTGTCATTTCCTTTTTCTAAAAAACTTTCATATGAAATTTCGTTACAAATGGCTTTGTGGTTTCTGATAAAAATAAGTTTTAATTCTCATATCTGAATGACCTTGAACAAAGGTCAAAGAATGACCTTGACCTTGAATACTCATGTGGTTTCATCCACCCATTTAGCTTACTGCATCTACTAATTTTCAGATCACAGGCTGCAATAGTTTCCAAAAAAAACACGGATTGACTTTTTCCCATACAAAAGTCTATGCGACCAAATTTGACCTTGGCCTAAAATTGGTCAAGGTCATCCAAGGGTCATCATTTGAAGAAAATATGATGGGCCCGAGTCCCCAATGCTACATACCAAGTTTCAGGCCAATCGGCCCACTGGTTCCGGAGAAGAAGATTTTTGAAGGGTTTTTACCTTATATGGGCATGGCGGCCATCTTGGTCATGTGACCTGGACCCCGCGAAGTAACTTTCGTTCCCCCATCCCACTGAGACCCCACATGAAATTTGGCTTCAATCGGCCCAGAGGTTCCAGAGGAGAAGATGTTTGAAAATGTTGACATACATACAGACAGCATGACCACCCTATAAGCTCACCAATGAGCCTTCGGCTCAGGTGAGCTAATAACAGTAAGTTTCTTTATAGATTTACCGTGAGAGCTTCAAGAGGAGGCTACTGTAAAGTGTGCGCTTATGCATTTCCTTTTCAAAAATAGCTTTGGTGTGCGCTTATAGGAGCATGTGCGGTAATTAGGGCGAATACGGTATTTGTTAAGTGTTTCTAGAGCACATAAGGAGCTTTTTAAAACATGGAAAGTACTGATATTTTTCTTATTTCTGCATGAAAATACATGCTGTGGATACTTTTTAGAAGTGCCTCTGTCAGGCACTTCAATGAGTACCCACGCTTTAGAAGCGCCTCATATGTTTTTGTGCAGAAAAAAGAAAAATAATATGCGGATACCCCCTCTTATCTGGGGCTTTCTAGAGCAAATAACCTTAACAAGAGGCCCATGGGCCACAATGCTCACCAGAGCTCAGGGGGCCACTGCCCACTGGGAGCAACGTATTTTAATCAACCATGGAATCCCTGTGCCCTAGGATGCTACAGATAAAATTTGGACCCAATAAGCCTCTTGGCTTTATATTCGATGTCGCTTGAATGTGTTGTTGCAGGAAAACAGATGACAATTGACAATTTCCCATCTGTGGCAACAGATAGGCCAAAAAGAACATTATTAAAGGAACATTTCTATGAAAGTGTGACAAAATATCTTGAAAGGCATTAATTTCATTTTTCAATTTTCCCAATTATAGGACAATGGAAACTCATTACTTGGCATAGCAAACAAACCAAAGAGCCAAAGTTCATAAACCAGAGCTCAGGTGGACACTGCCCAATGGCAGGCATGTTTTATAACATGATATGATTTTATTATACCAATTATAAAGTCTCCCAAACAAACCCCATACCCAAATGAGCACCCATGTGGACTGTATCTGAAATATTAGGTGTTTTATAAAGTAGAGAGATCGGGGCATGGACCCAATGGATCCCTGGTTGGTGTCACTAATTGCATCTTATCAAAAGGAACAAAGACATATATGGTTTATCAGTGGGAATATGTATGGTTCCTGAAATGTAAGGCCTTTTAAGCAATGAAGGGAATCGGGCATGGCAGATCCTAGAGAAGCCCAAGATTGTTGTCAATGAATAAGTCTTATCATAAGGACCAAGAGTATATGCGGTTAAACAGTGGGGATGTTTCTGAGATATGAGGCACTTTTATGAAGTGGCAGGGAGAGAAATGGCCCCTGCTGACCCCCAAAGACGGGGGTGACTGAATGTGTCTAATAACAATGAACAAGAATATATGTGATTATAGGATGGGGATTTGAATGGTTTCTGAGATATATGGCCTATTATGAAGGTGAGTCTTATCATAAGGAACAAGAATAAATATGGTTAATGGGTGGGGATCTGAACGGTTTCTGAGATATATGGATTTCAATGAAGTAAAGGGGTGGGGCATGGCCTGTGGCACCCCGGGGGACCTGCATGCTGGTATCATTGATTGCGTCTTATCATAAGGAACAAGAATATAATATGGTTTAGGGGTGGGGATCTGGAAGGTTTCTTAGATATATGGATTTTAATGAAGTAAAGGGGTGGGACATGGCCTGTGGCACCCCGGGGGGACCTGCATGCTGGTGTTACTGATTGCGTGTTATCGTAAGGAACAAGAATATATATGGTTTAGGGGTGGGGCTCTGAACAGTTTCTCAGATATATGGTCTTTTGTGAAGTCAAGGGGTGGAGCATGGCCCGGGCGCACACTGGGTGACCCCTAAGTTGGTGTCACTGAATGTGTCTTATCATAAGGAACAAGATTGTATATGGTTTAGGGGTGGGTATCTGTAAGGTTTCTGGAATATTTGGCTTTTTACTAAGAGGAGGGGGTTGGGCATGGTCCCGGTGTCATATAATATTTTGACCCGCCTAAAAAGTGACCCGCGGGTCATAATATTATGACCCGCGGGTCAATATATTATTATAATATTTAGACCCCCCCTATAATATTTTGACCCCCCTCCTTAACTTCACAAAAGTTACATTTAAATGACCAAATATGGTGAGGTAACTGTCAAGCAGTAAAACTATGACAATTGTGGTGGTTTTTCCTGCTGATTTTTACACTTGGGCAGTGTCTGAGGGGTGGGGTGGGATAGTTCTAGATCTGAAAATCTACAGCAAGAATAATGACTATAATATATAAGAAAGGGCAATCATGTTTAAAGGGAAATGGCTAAAAAGCAGCAAAAAAGATAAAAAAAAACCAGAGGACCATTGGTCCTGAAGACGCTCACCTGACAGCCTTAGGTCTAAAGGGCTAAGGGACATGCACCCAAGGTCCCTCTTGACCTCTTATGGATCTAAGATCCATGTCACCAAACGTGTTTTGTCCTCTGATAATGATATTTCGGAGATTCGTTGTAGTAAACAAACACAAGGATTGATGATTTCTTTAGCAAAAGTTGCTAATAAATTTCTTGAAACATGTGCCACAAAAATTTTGAAAATCGGTTCACAAATAAAAAAAATTATGACCAAAATAAGATTTGAATAGAGATTTTACATTGAAAGGGGAGATAATCCATGATCATAAAGTTTTGATTCTGGAATCTTTTTGGCCTCGATTTAAATGTTTTGAACTTCATGATGTGTTTGGTCTGATCAAGAAACGAACGATCGGCGAAACGATGGAGGACCGAAACGACCCGGTTTCTCGGGGAACTGTCTCGATTTCCCTTTATTTTCGTGTATGAAAGCCACTGCCGATCCGATCCGCCGATCCATTTTCGCCACTTTTGATATGCTTATTCTATGAGTACCACTGCTTGATATTGCTAAACTTCTTGCTTTTATAGTGTAAAGTACTTGAATTTAAAGTGAAAAACAAAATTTTCGATTATTATATCTTTTTGGGGGTATTTTGGTAGGGTAATATCTCGACATAATTGAGGTTTTCTGCCAACGGGTGTCGCAGAGACAGTAGAGGGCTTCAAACATCATCTACCAATTTTCAGGCCAAAGGCTGCAACAGTTTCCGAAAAATCCACCATTTTCACTTTTTGCCATTCAAAAGCCTATAATGGGTGGAGAGCTTAACCATTTCTAAAGGGGGTGAGGCCCCCAATTTAACCTTTGGTGTTCAAAGATCCATGTAACTAAATGCCCCTTATCACAAGAAACAAGATAATATATGGTTTATGGGAGGGGATCTGAACAGTTTCTGAGATTTGATGCATTTTATGTAATGCAGGGGTGGGGCATGCCCCCGGGGTCTCAAGATGCATGTCACTTAAAGCCCCTTATCATAAGCAACAAGAATATATATTGTCTATGGGTGGAGATCTGAACAGTTTGGGCATTTTTTGAAATGGAGGGGGTGGGACATGTCCCCGGTGGACCCCCTAGACTCCCAAGGTCCATGTCATTAAACATGCTTAATCACAAGGAACAAGAATATATATATGGTTTAGGGGTGGTATTCTCAACCATTTGCAAGATATCAGCCATTTAGACTTTTTCCCATACAAATGCCAATGTGACCAAATTTGACCTTGGCATAAAATAGGTCAAGGTCATCCCAGGGCAATTCTTTGAATAAACTATGATGGGCCCGAGTACCCGAGCCTACATACCAAGCTTGGTGGAAATCGGCCCAGCAGTTCCGGAGAAGAAGATTTTTGAAGTTTTTTTAAGGGACCTAGTTGGACCCCATGTCAATAAATGCGCCCTATCTTAAGGAACAAGAATATATATGATTTAGTGGTGGAATATTGAACGGTTTGTTAGATATAATGCATTTTCACTTTTTCCCATACAAATGCATATGTGACTAAATTTTACCTTGGCATAAAATAGGTTAAGGTCATCCGAGGGTCACCATTTTAAGAATTTATGATGGGCCCGCGTCCCAAATGCTACATACCAAGTTTCATAGAAATCCGTCCAGGAGTTTCAGAGAAGAAGATTTTTGAAGGGTTTTTAACAATATATGGGCATGGCGGCCATCTTGGTTATGTGACCCAACATCATCAACTTAATTTACATGTCCTTCTCCCATTAAGCTTGCATATGAAATTTGGTCAAAATTTACCAAGTAGTTTCCCTGAAAAATAAGTTTCAAGTTTGACATATTAAAAAACTTGACCCAAGGTCACGGAATGACCTTGATCTTTAAATCTCATATATACTTATTAACTCATTTAGCTGATGTCATCTACCAACTTTCAGGCCAAAGGCTGCAACAGTTTCCGAAAAATCCACCATTTTCACTTTTTTGCCATTCAAAAGCCTATATTACCAAATTTGACCTTGGCATAAAATAGGTCAAGGTCATGCAAGGGCCATTATTTGAACAAACTATGATGGGCCCGAGTACCTGAGGCCACATACCAAGTTTGGTGAAAATCGGACCAGCGGTTCCGGAGAAGAAGATTTTTGAAGGGTTTTTACCATATATGGGCATGGCGGCCATCTTGGTCATGTGACCTGGACCCCCGCGAAGAAACTTTCGTTCCCCCATCCCACTGAGGCCCCACATGAAATTTGGCTTCAATCGGCCCAGCGGTTCCAGAGGAGAAGATGTTTGAAAATGTTGACATACATACATACATACATACATACATACATACATACATACATACATACATACATACATACATACATACATACATACATACATACATACATACATACAGACAGCATGACCACCCTATAAGCTCACCAATGAGCCTATGGCTCAGGTGAGCTAATAACAGAAAAATACCACATGACTAAAATGGTATTGAGAGAACCAGCCTATGCACGTGGGGGGGGGGGGGTCAAATTATTATAGCTATAATAAAATGACCCACCCTTTTTATCTGTTATTGATATACTGGTATTTGAGTTCATTCAATTAATTAAACTTTTCATTGAATTAGATGGCTTGTAATACACTAGATTCAGTAAGGTTCAGTATGTGGGAGGGGTTGTAACTTAATGACTTGCAATAAGGGGGGGGGGGGGTCAAATTATTATAGCTATAATAAAATGACCCACCCTTACTATTTGTAATTAGTGTACTGGTATTTGAGTTCACACAGTTAAATTAAAACTTAAATTGCTTTATATGGCTAGAAATTGACTATATTCAGTAAGGTTCAGTATGTGGGAGGGGTTGTTACTTAATCACTTGAAATTGGTGGGGGGGGGGGGGTCAAATTATTATAGCTATAATAAAATGACCCACCCTTACTATTTGTAATTAGTGTACTGGTATTTGAGTTCACACAGTTAAATTAAAACTTATATTGCTTTATATGGCTAGAAATAGACTATATTCAGTAAGGTTCAGTATGTGGGAGGGGTATAATAAAATGACCCACCCTTATTATCTGTTATTGATATACTGGCATTTGAGTTCACTCAATAGATTAAACTTTTAATTGAGTTAGATGGCTTGTAATACACTAGATTCAGTTAGGTTCAGTATGTGGGAGGGGTTGTAACTTAATGACCTGAAATGGGGGGGGGGGGGGGTCAAATTATTATAGCTATAATAAAATGACCCACCCTTATTATCTGTTATTGATATACTGGCATTTGAGTTCACTCAATAGATTAAACTTTTAATTGAATTAGATGGCTTGTAATACACTAGATTCAGTAAGGTTCAGTATGTGGGAGGGGTTGTAACTTATTGACCTGAAATGGGGGGGGGGGGGTCAAATTATTATAGCTATAATATAATGACCCACCCTTATTATCTGTTATTGATATATTGGCATTTGAGATTTGAGTTCATTCAATTAATTAAACTTTTCATTGAATTAGATGGATTGTAATAAACTAGATTCAGTAAGGTTCACTGGTTCACTATGTTGGAGGGATTGTAACTTAATGACTTTAAATCGGGGGGGGGGGGGGGGGGGGGGGGGGGGATCAAATTATTATAGCTATAATAATATAACCCACCCTTACTATTTGTAATTAGTGTACTGGTATTTGAGTTCACAGTTAAATTAAAACTTAAATTGCTTTATATGGCTAGAAATAGACTATATTCAGTAAGGTTCAGTAGTTGGGAGGGGTTGTTACTTAATGACTTGAAATTGAGGGGGGATCAAATTATTATAGCTATAATAAAATGACCCACCCTAATTATCTGTTATTGATATACTGGTATTTGAGTTCACTAAAAAAAATAAAACTTTTAAAGCTGCTGGCCCATGGCTCAATATCGGAAATATATTTTTTTTTTAAAAATCGCCTAAAACAGCTTATTGTGGAAGGAAATATAAAAAAATAACGATCCAATGTTGAAATCTTAAGAAATTTTCCGTATATTTGTAATTAAATGTCTTCAAATCCAAAAGCGCTTGCAATGGTTTTGAACGTTTGTATATAAATATGTGGCGTCTTGGTACCACACCACGCTAAATCGTTATTTTCAAAGTGAAATATATCTAAATTGTACGTAGATTATCCGATAATATTATGATCATTATATTTACTTATACACAGCCTTTCAAATACTACCTTTAGGTTTTTATTCCTATTTTTGACATGAAATCCATGGGCTACCAGCTTTAATTGAATGAGATGGCTTGTAATACACTAGATTCCTTGGTTGAAAAGGATACGTGGTGTGGGGGGTCATTTTATTATGGGTATAATATTTTGACCCCCCCCCCCCTACATTTCATCAACAGTTCAACGTTCAATTGTCATGATTATCCTGTTGTTTTAACCAAGTTAATTAGAAATAATCTACTGCTATATCCACTTTTCTTTACATTATTTTGAGTCCATTTCCTTGGTTGAAAAAGATACTTGCTGTGGGGGGGTCATTTTATTATGGGTATAATATTTTGACCCCCCCCCCCCTACATTTAATCAACAGTTCAACATTCAATAGTCATGATTATTCTGTTGTTTTAATCCAGTTAATTAGAAATAATCTACTGCTATATCCCCTTTTCTTTACATTATTTTGACTCCATTTCCTTTGTTGAAAAAGATACTTTGGGGGGGGGGGGGCATTTTATTATGGGTATAATATTTTGACCCCCCCCCCTCCCTTCTAAGCAGCAACACCCATTTCAAATGAGAATATTATTCTTCATTATCTTGTTAAATGTGATATAATGATGATAATGATATTATTGTCCAGTACTTTGTAAATTGTACTGGGGGGTCATTTTATTATAGCTATATTTTTGACCCCCCTTTCTTGGCAGCAACACCCATTTCAAAAGAGAATATTATTCTGCATTAATTTTGTCAAATGTGAAATAATCTATTGATATTATTGTCCAGTACTATTATTTTGAGTCCATTTCCTTAGTTGAAAAAAGATATGTATGGGGGGGGGGGGGGGGGGGTCATTTTATTATAGCTATAATATTTTGACCCCCTACCCATGTAGTCAGATCTGCAAGAGACTCCTTGCAATACCGATTTCTTATCTTGTCAATACCTATTTATCAATAAAAGTCCACTTCTGATTTATTTTGCTGAAGTTTTAGGGGCGGGTCAAAATATTATAGGGGGGTCAAAATATTACTGTAATATATTGACCCGCGGGTCAAAATATTACACGGGTCAAAATATTATCTGACACCGGCACATCCCAGGGGACCCCAAATTTAATGTCACTGAATGCAACTTATCATAAGGAATGAGAATATATATGGTTATGGGGTGGGGATCTCAATAATTTCTGAGATAAATGGCATTTTATGAAGTGGAAGGGGTGGGGCATGTCCCCAGCACATCCCGGGGGACCCACAGGTTGGTGTCACTTAATGTGTCTTATCGTAAGGAACAAGAATATATATGGTTTAGGGGTGGGGATCTGAATGGTTTCTGAGATAAATGACCTTTTATGAAGTGGAGGGGTCGGGGCATATCCCCGGCATCCCGGGGGACCTCCAGGTTGGTGTCACTTAATGCATCTTATTATAATGAACAAGAATATATATTGTTTATGGGTGGGGATCTGTATGGTTTCTGAGATATATGGATTTTAATGAAGTTAAGGGGTGGGGCATGGCCCATGGCACCCTGGGTGGACCTGCATGCTGGTGTCACTGATTGCGTCTTATCATAAGGAACAAGAATATATATGTTTTAGGGGTGGGGCTCTGAACAGTTTCTCAGATATATGGTCTTTTGTGAAGTCAAGGGGTGAAGCAAGGCCCGGGAGCACCCTGGGTGACCCCTAGGTTGGTGTCACTGAATGTGTCTTATCATAAGGAACGAGAATATATATGGTTTAGGGCAGGGGATCTGTAAGGTTTCTGGAATATTTGGCCTTTTATTAAGTGGAGGGGGTTGGGCATGGTCCCGGCACATCCGGGGGACCCCCAGGTTGGTGTCACTTAATGCATCTTAGCATAAGGAACAAGAATATATATAGTTTAGGGGTGGGGATCTGTATGGTTTCTGAGATATATGGCATTTTATGAAGTGAAGGGGGTGGGGCATGTCCCCGGCACATCCCGGGGGACCCCCAGGTTGGTGTTACTTAATGCATCTTAGCATAAGGAACAAGAATATATATAGTTTAGGGGTGGGAATCTGAATGGTTTCTGAGATAAATGGCATTTTATGAAATAGAGGGGGCAGGGCATGTCCCCGGCACATCCCGGGGGACCCCCAGGTTGGTGTCACTTAATGCATCTTATCATAAGGAACAAGAATATATATGGTTTAGGGGTTGGGATCTGTAAGGTTTCTGAGATATAAGGTAGAAGCCTCCGTGGTGCAGTGGTTACGCTACTCGCCTTGTAAACCAGGGATCGCAGGATCGATCCCGGGCTACTCCAGACTTTCGGATGAGTCTTTAAACCGAGGTCCCGTCTCCGTATGACCTTAGCTGTTGGTGGGACGTAAAACTAAAACTCACTCACTGAGATATAAGGCATTTTATGAAGTGGAGGGGGCGGGGCATGGCCCGGCACAACCTAGGGGACCCCCAGGTTGACATAAAAGCATATGGCTGAGAGAAGTTTACACAAGGAACATGTTTATGTAAGTTTTGTCAAAATATCTGCAATGATTTGGCAGTAAATGCCATTTTTCAGTTTTCCCCATTATAAGTCAATGGAAACTCTAAGTTGCCATAGCAACAAAACTAAAAGGCCAAATTTCATAAACAAGAGGGCCCAATGGCCCTATATCGCTCACCTGTGTACGAGAAAATCATTAGTGTAGGAGACCACTTGACATTGCTACATACTAAATATCTAAGCTCAGGCAAAGCGGTGTCCATGCTTACAAACCCTACTGGTTTCATTGGGCGACAGGGCTTGAGATGTAATTTCATCTCAATGTCTGGTAAAAGTCCCACAAAATTGGAAGAGACATCTCCAAAATGACCAATACAGTGTTGTCGGGGATGTAAAACCTCAAATCAAACAAAATCTGTGCCTTATGGTTTTGGAGAAAAAGATTTTTTTAAGTTTTTTCAAGTATAAGTCTATAGAAGCTAATGAGCCAAAGGGCACGGTTGGCAGGTGTATGTAGGCGACCATTTTGTGTTGCTATATACTAAATATCTAAGGTCTGTACTTCATGGTTTCAAAGAAGATGTTTGAAGCTTTTTCCATTATAAGTTTGTTGGAGTTAAGGGGCCACAGGATTTGGACCCCAGGGGCATGATTGGCAGGATTCATGTTGGTGACCACTCGACATTGCTACATGCTAAATACCTAAGCTCTGGGACTTATGGTTTCAGAGAAGAAGAATTTTGAAGCTTTTTTCCATTATGAGTCTATGGGAGCTAAGAGGCCCCGGGGCGTGGCCCATTTGGACCCCACGGACATGATTGGCAGGATTTTTGTAGGTGACCACTTGCCGTTGCTACATGCCACATATACCGGCCCCGATAGCTCAGTTGGTAGAGTGTCCGCTCCGGGGAACGGGAGGTCTCGGGTTCGATCCCGGGCCGCGACATACCAAAGTCGTTAAAAATGGTACTAGCTGCTCCTCGTTTGGCACTCAGATTTACGGGGTAGAGCTAGGACTGGTCGATCCAGTGTCAGGATAATGTGACTGGGTGTGGTATCATGTAATGTGTCTGGGACATGATACTTCAGTGAGGCAGCACTATAAACGTGAGCATTCAGCTCCCTGTCACAACCAGACACCGTCGTGATATGACTGAAAAATTGTTGAAAGCGACGTTAAACCCGAATTCACACACACACACACACACACACACACACACACACACACACACACACACACACACACACACACACACACACACACACACACACATGCCACATATCTCAGTTCTGGGCCCTGTGGTTTCAGAGAAGAAGATTTTTGAGGTTTTTTTTTTCCATTATGAGCCTATAGGAGCTAAGGGGACCCGGGGCGTGGCCCTTTTGGACCCCAGGGGCATGACTGGCAGGAATTATGTAGGTGACCACTTGCCATTGCTACATGCCAAATATCTAAGCTCTGGGTGCTGTGGTTTCAGAGAAGAAGATTTTTTAAGCTTTTTTTAAATATGAGTCTATGGGAGCAAAGGGGCCCCTGCGCGTGGCCCATTTGGACCCCAGGGGCATGATTGGCAGGAATTATGTAGGTGACCACTTGCCGTTGGTACATGCTAAATATCTAAACTCTGGGCCCTGTGGTTTCAGAGAAGAAGTGGTGGGGGGTGGCCCGTTTGGACCCCAGGGGCATGATTACCAGGAATTATGTAGGTGACCACTTGCCATTGCTACATGCAAAATATCTAAGCTCTGGGCCCTGTGATTGCCGAGGAGAAGATTTTTGAAGCTTTTTGTTCCATTATGAGTCTATGGGAGCGAAAGGGCCCCAGTGCGTCGCCCATTTGGAACCCAGGGGCATGATTGGCAGGAATTATGTAGGTGACCACTGGCCGTTGCTACATGCTAAATATCTAAGCTCTGGGCCCTGTGGTTTCAGAGAATAAGATTTTTGAAGCTTTTTTTCCATTATGCGTCTTTGGGAGCTAAGGGGCCCCGGGGCGTGGCCAATTTGGACCCCAGGGGCATGATTGGCAGGAAAAATGTAGGTGACCACTTGCTGTTGCTACATGCCAAATATCTCAGCTCTGAGCCCCGTGGTTTCAGAGAAGAAGATTTTTGAAGCTTTTTCCCATTATGAGTCTATAGGAGCTAAAGGGCCCTGGGGCGTGGCCCGTTTGGACCCCAGGGGCATGATTGGCAGGAATTATGTAGGTGACCACTTGCCGTTGCTACATGCTAAATATCTAAGCTCTGGGCCCTGTGGTTTCTGAGAAGAAGATTTTTGAAGCTTTTTTTTTTCCATTAAGAGTCTATGTGAGCTAAGGGGCCCCGGGGAGTGGCCCATTTGGACCCCAGGGGCATGATTGGCAGGAATTATGTAGGTGACCACTTTCCATTGCTACATGCCAAATATCTCAGCTCTGGGCCCTGTGGTTTCAGAGAAGAAGATTTTTGAAGCTTTTTTCCATTATGAGTCTATAGGAGCTAAAGGGCCCAGGGCGTGGCCCGTTTGGACCCCAGGGGCATGATTGGCAGGAATTATGTAGGTGACCACTTGCCATTGCTACATGCTAAATATCTAAGCTCTGGGCCCTGTGGTTTCCAAGAAGAAGATTTTTGAAGGTTTTTTCCATTATGAGTCTATAGGAGCTAAAGGGCCCCGGCGCGTGGCCCGTTTCGACCCCATGGGCAAGATTGGCAGGAATTATATAGGTGACCACTGGCCGTTGCTACCTGCTAAATATCTAAGCTCTGGGCCCTGTGGTTTCCAAGAAGAAGATTTTTGAAGCTTTTTGTTCCATTATGAGTCTATGGGAGCGAAGGGGCCCCGGGGCGTCACCCATTTGGAACCCAGGGGCATGATTGGCAGGAATTATGTAGGTGACCACTGGCCGTTGCTACATGCTAAATATCTAAGCTCTGGGCCCTGTGGTTTCAGAGAAGAAGATTTTTGAAACTTTTTTTTCATTATGAGTCTTTGGGAGCTAAGGGGCCCCGGGGTGTGGCCCATTTGGACCCCAGGGGCATGATTGGCAGGAATTATGTAGGTGACCACTTTCCGTTGCTACATGCCAATTATCTCAGCTCTGGGCCCTGTGGTTTCAGAGAAGAAGATTTTTGAAGCTTTTTTTCCAATATGAGTCTAAAGGAGCTAAAGGGCCCGGGGCATGGCCTGTTTGGACCCCAGGGGCATGATTGGCAGGAATTATGTAGGTGACCACTTGCCATTGCTACATGCTAAATATCTAAGCTCTGGGCCCTGTGGTTTCCGAGAAGAAGATTTTTGAAGCTTTTTGTTCCATTATGAGTCTATGGGAGCGAAGGGGCCCCGGGGCTTGGCCAATTTGGACCCCAGGGGCATGATTGGCAGGAATTATGTAGGTGACCACTGGCTGTTGCTACCTGCTAAATATCTAAGCTCTGCGCCCTGTGGTTTCAGAGAAGAAGATTTTTGAAGTTTTTTTTCCAATATGAGTCTATGGGAGCGAAAGGGCCCCAGTGCGTCGCCCATTTGGAACCCAGGGGCATGATTGGCAGGAATTATGTAGATGACCACCTGCCATTGCTTCATGCTAAATATCTACGCTCTGGGCCCTGTGGTTTCCGAGAAGAAGATTTTTGAAGCTTTTTGTTCCATTATGAGTCTATGGGAGTGAAGGGGCCCCGGGGCGTGGCCAATTTGGACCCCAGGGGCATGAATTGCAGGAATTATGTAGGTGACCACTGGCCGTTAATACATGCTAAATATCTAAGCTCTGGGCCCTGTGGTTTCAGAGAAGAAGATTTTTGAAGCTTTTTTTCCATTATGAGTCTATAGGAGCTAAAGGGCCCGGGGTGTGGCCCATTTGGACCCCAGGGGCATGATTGGCAGGAATTATGTAGGTGACCACTTGCCATTGCTACATGCTAAATATCTAAGCTCTGGGCCCTGTGGTTTCCGAGAAGAAGATTTCTGAAGCTTTTTGTTCCATTATGAGTCTATGGGAACGAAGGGGCCCCGGGGTGTGGCCAATTTAGACCCCAGGGGCATGAATGGCAGGAATTATGTAGGTGACCACTGGCCGTTAATACATGCTAAATATCTAAGCTCTGGGCCCTGTGGTTTCAGAGAAGAAGATATTTTAATTTTTTCCCATTGTAAGTCTATGGGAGCTATATGTTGCCATGGCAACCAGAATTCCAATCTGATCAGCCCAAAAACCTTATACAGCCTTTCCCCCTACCTGATGATGCTTCTCATGAAATTTGATCAAGATTGACCATGGGGTATTAGAGATATACTTATTTGAAATTGTTTACGGACGCACGCACGCACGATGGACGACGGACAAAAAGTGATCACAAAAGCTCACCTTGTCACTACGTGACAGGTGAGCTAAAAACACAAAACCTGTAAAGGCAAATATGGTGAATATTTTCATAAAGTCTCAGCCTCCTAGAGCATATGGTTTCTGAGGAGATGATTTTTTAAGTAATTTTTTGTCTATTTTTTGCATTTTGGTTTCAATGGTAACCAATAAAAATGAGCAGAAGGCCTAATATCATACGGCAGATAGTAGATTACCTATGGAACATTTCTATGAAAGTTTTGTCAAAATATCTGCAGAGGCTTGGCAGTAAATGCCATTTTTCTATTTTCCCCATTATAAGTCTATGGAAACTCAAAGTTGCCATAGCAACCAAACTAATGAGCCGATTTTCATTAAAAACACAAACTTTCAATCCCCCTGCCCAAGGATGCTACAGATGAAATTTGGGCTGAATTGGCCCAGTGGCTTCAGAGGAGATGTCGTTTGAAAATGTTGACGAAGACGACGCAGACGTAGATGCAGACGCAGAGGACGACGACGGACAACTGCCTATCCTATAAGCTCCCCCGGAGCCTTCGGCTCTGGTGAGCTAAAAATGGGACAGCCAGTATCCAAAAGCCATGATCCAATCTGTGACAATAACTTTCTATATTGCCTGATAATCAAATGAAATTCGCAAAATTGCAGTATGTTTCCTCTGGCTTTCTTTGCCGGATCATAACAGGGTCACTGATGAGGCTTTATTAGCCGAAACTACGTAGTATGACCCATTTTCTTTCTTATGAATGTTTTCATTGCTCTTAAAGGAACTCATTTTTGATTTTTATTGGTACAGAAACTACACACAAAATGAAACCAATTTTCAGATTCATCAAATGCAGATAAATCATGAACATAGCCCTTGTCCTGCTGAGCCCGGATATGTCTTATCCTTCAAACAATGCAGATCCAGATCAGATGGCTTCTGAAGAAGCCATCTGATCAGGATCTTCATTGTTTGTCATTCAGTTTATGAATTTGTTGCAATAATTTGAATCAAGTACATGTAATCTGATTGGTTGATAATCAGTAGTGGGTGTGGCATATTAAAACATTCAGCAGGTTAAGGGTTAAATGACCAGAAAAGTGGTCCTAGACCACAATAGGATACCTTTAGTATCCTCTACATTTGTAAAGTTTCATCAGGTTGTTCCATAAAGTACAGAAATATAGGCCAAAAACTATTTTAGCCCATTTAGTACCAGATACCCCAAAACTGGTAATTGGCAAACAGTGCAGGCCCAGATCAGATGCCGCAGAATGCGGCGTCTCATCAGGGCCTACACTGTTTCCAAAACGTTAAGCCAGTTTCCAAATAGATTTTGAAGAAAACACAATCTGACACCCCTAAATTTTGAAATGGACTCCTGCTAGATATAAGGTGGAAAATTCCATTTGGTACCAAAAGGGTTAGATAACTGATAAGGGCAAATGATTCAAAAGTGGAAAAGCCAGAGTAGCAGTTCTTGCCCACTATACAATAGCTTCATGATAATTCAGGGCTCTTACATCCGTAAAGTTTCACCCATCTGTTCCATACAGAAAGGAGCTACAGGCCAAAAACTGATATTCACATCTGAAGTTTTATCCATATATTTCATTTAGCAAAGGAAAGAGACCAAAAATCATTTATTGGGAACTGTCAAGGGCCATAACTCAGTCAAATGTTGCAGGGGTGAGAACAGTTTAAAAATCTCAATCCTGAAAATCTGCTATTTGAATCCTGAAGGGACCCTAATGTTACCTTAAAATAAAGAATAAATGGATTTACCCTTCCAATATCAATGGAGATTAGTTGCTTCATGCTTAGTTGTAGCTAACTATTTAAAGAAGACTTCAAATGGACAATAATAAATGACAATTTATATGCATCATGCCAAAGCTCTCAATCCTGAAATCAGGATTAATCCTGAACTCTTTCACCCCTGAATTGTTGACAGATTTTACCCTCTGACAATTCAAATACTTAAGTTATCGATCAGAAACTGACAAGAGCCGTTGCTCAAAAGTTGACGGATTGGCCCACTAACTATCCCAAACCATACAATTGCCGGTAAAAACGTCATGCAAAATTTGAAAAAATCTGTGAAATATACTTAAGTTACCGATCAGAAAAGGTATGAATGGATGGATGGACATTAAGAGGGTATATCATTATACCTCACCACTATCATGTGGTAAGGTATAAAAAGTTCAGATATTTCCTAAATATCTATGAATATCTCAACTTGACATCCATCACGAAAACACGCCTATATAATTTTGACACCCCCTCACAACCCCACTTTTATATAGTAAAACTGGGGTTTACAGGGGTATACATTATTTTTCTCATTAGAACCACCTCCCAGAGAAGCAGTTCTAACAAGTACCCACAACTTAAGTTTAGAGCAGAAATATGAACAAGAGGCCCATGGGCCACTATGCTCACCAGAGTTCAGGCGGGCACTGCCCACTGGCAGCCATGTATGATTTCAATTTATTGATTATAAAGTCTCCCAACAAACCCCCATTCCATGTGGACTCTGTATCTGAAATATTAGGCCTTTTATGAAGTGGAGGGGTGGGACTTGGATCCAACAGAGCCCTGGTTGGTATCACTGAATGCATCTCGTCATAAGGAACAAGAATATATATGGCTTAGGGGTGGGGTTGTGACGATGTGTAAAGTTCCAGAGATATAAGGCCTTTTAAGCTGTGGAGGGGTTGGAGCATGGCCCTGACAGACATCAGGAAATCCAAGATTGTTGTCCTAGAATGTGTCCTATCATTAGGACAAAGAAAATATATTGTTTAGGAGTGGGGATCTGAACTGTTTCTGAGATATGAGGCCTCCTTATGAAGTGAAGAGGAGAGGAATGGCCCCTGTGGACATCCAAGTTGATGTGACTGAATGTGTCTTATCACAAGGAACAAGAATATATATGATTATGAGGTGGGGATCTTAATGGTGTCTGAGATATATGGCCTTTTATGAAGTGGAGGGGTGGGCCATGGCATCGACACATTGCCCTAGCACAAATACACCCAAGGTTGATGTGACTGAATGAGTCTTTAGTCTTATCAAAAGGAACACAAATATACATGCCTTAGGGGTGGGGATCTGAACAGTTTCAACAGTTTCTGAGATATATGGCATTTAATGAAGTGGAGGGTTGGGGCATGGCCTCAGCACACCCTGGGAGAACCCTAGGTTGGTATCACTAAATGTGTCTTATAAAAAGGAACAAGATTATATATGATTTATTTAGAGATGGGGATCTAAATTGTTTCTGAGATATTGGGCCTTTCATAAAGGGAAGGGGGTGGGGCATCGCCCGGGCACATCCCAGGGGACACCAAAGTTGGTGTCACTGAATGCCTCTTATCATAAGGAACAAGTATATGGTTTTGGGGTGGGGATCTGAATGGTTTCTGACATATATCACCTTTTTTTAAGTGGAGGGGTGGGGCATGGCCTGGGCACATCCCAGGAAACCCCCAGGTTGGTGTCACTGAATGTGTCTTATCATAAGAAACAAGAATATATATGGTTTTGGGGTGAGGGTCTGAATGGTTTCTGAGATATATCGCCTTTTTTAAAGTGGAGCGGTGGGGCATGGCCCCGCCGCACCCTGGGAGACCCCTCGGTTGGTATCACTGAATGCCTCTTATCATAAGAAACAAGAATATATATGGTTATGGGGTGGGGATCTAAACTGTTTTGCGAGATATTGGGCCTTTTATGAAGTGGAGGGGTGGGGCATGGCCTGGGCACATCCCAGGGAACCCCCAGGTTGGTGTCACTGAATGCGTCTTATCATAAGAAACAAGAATATATATGGCTTTGGTGTGGGGATCTGAAAGGTTTCTGAGATATATCTCCTTTTATGAAGTGCAGGGTTGGGGCATGGCCCTGGAGCACCCTAGGTAACCCCTAGGTTGGTATCACTGATTGTGTTTTATCATAAGGAACGAGAATATATATGGTTAAGGGGTTGGGATCTTAACATTTTCTGAGATATTGGATCTTTAACAAAGTGGAGGGGGTGGGGGCATGGCCCGGGCACATCTCAGGGTACCCCCAGGTTGGTGTAACTGAATGCGTCTTATCATAAGAAACGAGAATATATATAGTTTAGGGTCTGAGATATTGGGTCTTTTAAAAAGTGGACGGCAGCGGGGGCATGGCCCGGGCACATCTCAGGGGACGCCAGGGTTGGTGTCACTGAATGCATCTTATCATAAGAAACAAGAATATATACGGTCTTGGGGTGGGGATCTAAATGGTTTCTGAGATATTGGGCCTTTTACGAAATGGAGCGGGTGGGGCATGGGCCCCGCACATCCCAGGGGACCCCCAAGTTGGTGTCACTGAATGTGTCTTATCATAAGAAAAAAGAATATATATGGTTTAAGGGTGGGGATCTGAATGGTTTCTGAGATAAATCGCCTTTTATGCACTGGAGGGGGTGGGGCATGGCCCCGGCACACCCTGGGGGACCCCTAGGTTGGCATAAATGCATATGGCGAAAAAGAAGTTCACTCAAGGAATATTTCTATAAAAGTTTTGACAAAATATCTGCAAAAGTTTGGCAGTAAATGCAATTTTTCTATTTTTCCCATTATAAGTCTATGAAAACATAAACTTTCAATCCCCCAGCTAAGGATGCTACAGATGCAATTTGGGCTGAATCGGCCCAGTGGCTTCACAGGAGATGTCGTTTGTTTGAAAGTGTTGATGCAAGACAACGACGGACAACTGCCTATCCTATAAGCTCTCCCCTTCTGGTGAGCTAAAAATATCAGAATTTTTTATCCGAAAATTTTCATTTTTACTTTTTGGTGGCAAAATTTTCAATATATTGAATAGGAGTGTTTTTGTAATGCCTAAAGTTCAAAGGACTCCTGATACATGATTTTATAGTTAGGAAGATTCTATTCTAAAAGCTTCAAACTGGTTACACACCATTAGTACATGTTATAAAGCAAATAAAAAATATAAGCATTAACAAATATTGCAATGTTCAATAAAAACAAATGACTATAAATAAAATATTTGTAGAAATCATTGTTTCAGCCTATTCAGATCTGAAAAAAAAATACACAAAGTAAGAAGCAATGCAAGATCAAAATAAAACAACAACAACAAGAACAGACAGACAAAACAAGTGATTCAAAGTATACACAATGAGCCTTTTATTACACTTTCATTAAGGGGAATGGGAACACCAGCCAGGTTTTTCTGCCACTTTTCATGGGGAGACAACTGTTGGGACTTCCTGTTTGCTTTTCTATAAGCCCTGTTCTGCTGAAAATGGGTCTACTCTTAAAGGAAAGAATTTGCTCCTAAGGAGCAAATTCTTTCCTTTAAGAGTTGACTCCTATTGACATGGGAGACAAAAATACTTTTGCAGGAGTTGCCTCCCCTGAAGGTGTATCCATTCCCCTTAAAATGTGGCTTTGAATATAAAATGGTTTAAAGATGGATCACAATGTTTATTTTTCTATACAATAGATACATGTTTGTTTGGATATAACATGATTGTTTAGCTAACAAGCTTTCTTTCTTGGAATCTAGCAATCGTGTTTTAAAGAGATTGTGGAGTACTATTCAAAATGTGCTAATACCAAAATATAACCCTCATCCTGCTGAATAAATTCATTTAGCCATGTCCATTTCTGAGTATTGACCAATCAAATTACTTGATTTAATGTATTGGTTCAGTTCACAAACTACATGAAAAGCAGTGTAGATCCTGATCAGATTGCTAATACACTGTTTGCACAGCTAGGGGTCGACATGTTCAGCAGAATAAGAAATAAATAGTGCATGATTGGTTTGCTGGCTATCTGGGGCCAGTTGTTCAAAACTAACAAAGTCGTTAGTTGATATATCTTTAAAGCTTTTGATCTTTTAATATGGCAAATAAAGTAAAATTTTTGCTGAAAAAATGTGAGTAGCTTTTGCATTTGCATTTGCATTTGCAAACGCTACTCATTTTTCCAGCTAAAATACCAGATTATTAGAAAATGTACAGACTAGAACAGTTAACAATTTGACCACCTATGAGCTCATTATCCTAACGAGGCTTTGAACAACTGGACCCTGGAACTAAAAAATTACAAACTTCAATAGCTGGAATACCTTTGGGACCACGAATATTTGTTCAAGATATGTGTTTGGTTGTTTGTTTGATTTGAGGTTTAACGTCCCCATCAACACTGTATAGGTCATTTTGGAGACGCTGCTTCCAATTTTGTGGGACTTTTACCCGAAATGCGGCCCCCGCCCATTGGGGCTTGAAGAAATAGATGGGATGCATGATGCTTCCACGCAGAGCTGAAACTGACCTGCACACGAGTACCGGTACTGGTAAACCACTAAGAGGATCTAAGGCAAAGCGGTACAAGTGTCGGCCCGTCCATGCTTATATGCTTATAAACCCTATTGGTTTCATTGGGCAGCACGGCTTGAGATGTCATTTCATCTCAATGTCGGATAAAAGTCCCACAAAATTGGAAGCAACGTCTCCAAAATGACCTTTACAGTGTTGACGGGGATGTTAAACCTCAAATCAAACAATTACCCGAAATTATGTTAAAATGACATCTAAAGCCCTGTCACCCAATGAAACCAATAGGGTTTATAAGCATGCATGGTCTGACTTGCACCACATTGCCTGGGCAGGCTTAGATCCTCTAAGCAGTTTACCAGTACTCGTTTGCAGTCGGTTTCAGCTCAGGGTGGAAGCATCATGCAGCCCATCTATTCCTTCAAGCCCCGATGGGCGGGGGTTGTCAAGATATTCAATCTACTCAGGGTTAATAATAGCACCATAGCTTTTCATTATTAGGCAAAATTGTGATGTTTAAAGGGGAATGGGAACACCTGGTAGATTTTTAAGGCACTTCTCAAAGGGAGACAACTTTCAGGACTTACTGTTTGCGTTTCTATAAGCCCTGTCCCACTAAAAAAAGGGTCTACTCTAAAATGCAAGAATTTCCTCCTTAGGAACAAATTCTTTCCTTTAAGAGTTTGACCCCTATTGACATGGGAGACAACAAGAATTCCGCAGAAGACGGTGTCGCACCTGCTAGGAGCAAAAGTCACAGGAGCCACAATCAGAACATTGTTATTAAATAAGTAAATTTCATTCTTATCAGTAACAGTTGGTAGTTGATGTAAAAGTGTCAAAGTCAATGGACCAAAAAATATAGGCCATGGTCACCAGGTCAAGGTATGTGCCAAATCAGTACATCGAGGAGTAGCACTATGCAAGGCTTGGTGGCTGTAGGCCATTTATTTTAGGACATATAGATCATTGACGTAAAATGTGTTAAAGTCACTAGAGTGCATAATATGGGTCAAGTTTACCAGGTCAAAGTACTCGCAGAGTCAGTAAATGTAAGAGAAGCACCATGCAAGGTTTGGTGGTTGCAGGCCTTATAGTTAAGAAGATATGGCATGCCAACCTAAAATGTGTAAAGTCAGTGGAGTACGATAAATAGGTCAAGGTCACCAAGCCACGGTACATGCACAGTCAGTACATCTAGAAGCAGCATTATGCAAGATTTGATGGTTGTAGGCCTATTATTTGCAGAGATCTGGAACTTCGACGTAAAATGTGTCAAAGTCGCTGGAGCGTAAAATATAGGCCATGGTCACCAGGTCAATGTACCTGCAGAGTCAGTACATCTAGGAGAAGCATTATACAAGATTTGATGTTTGTGAGCCTTTTATTTGAGATCTGGAACTTCGACGTAAAATGTGTCAACGTCTGTGAAGAGTAGAATATAGGTCAAGGTCACCATGTCAATTTACCTGCAGTCAGTACATCTAGCAATATGCAAGATTTTATGGTTGTAGGCCTTTTATTTGACAAGATCTGGAACATCAACTTAATTTGTGTCAAAGTCACTGGAGCGTAAAATATAGGTCAAGGTCACCACGTCAAGGTGCTTGCCTAGTCAGGAGCTTAGGATAAAGTTTCATGAAAGGTTTGATGATTGTTTAGTTGTATAGTTGATTACAATACAAACTTTGACGTAATGTCGAACTTCGACGTAATGGTCAAAGTCACTGGAGCGCAAAATATAGGTCAATGTCACCAGGTCAAGGTGCCTACAAAGTCGGAAGGTCAGGGAGATGCTTCATGTAAGGTCTGATGGTAGCTGAAGCTTGTAGTTGACTTCAATAAAAACTTTGACGTAAATGTCGAACTTCGACGTAAATGTTAACAGACGGACGGACGAATGGATGCAAAATATAGGTCAAAGTCACCAGGTCAAGTTGCTTACAAAGTGAGAAGGTCAGGGGGATGTTTCCTGTAAGGTCTGATGGTAGCTGAGGTTTATAGTTGACTTAAACAAAAACTTTGATGTAAATGTCAAACTTCGACGTAATGGTTAAAGTCACTGGAGCACAAAATATAGGTCAAAGTCACCCGGTCAAGGTGCTTACAAAGTGAGAAGGTCTATGAGATGTTTCATGTAAGGTTTGATGGTAGCTGAGGTTTGTAAAACAAAAACTTTGACGTAAATGTCGAAATTCGACGTAAATGTCGAACTTCGACGTAATGGTCAAAGTCACTGGAGTGCAAAATATAGGTCAAAGTCACCCGGTCAAGGTGCTTACAAAGTGAGAAGGTCTATGAGATGTTTCATGTAAGGTTTGATGGTAGCTGGGGTTTGTAAGATAAAAACTTTGACGTAAATGTCGAACTTCGACATATATATTGACAGACAGATGGACGGACAGAAAATCGGACGCCTATGTCGCACCCTGCTACAAGCAGGTGCAACAAAAATACTTTTGCAGGAGTTGCCACCGTTGAAGGTGTATCCATTCCCCTTAAAAGAAAGGACTGTTGTGTACACATTAGAATCACCTCATTGAGGTGATGCTAATGTGTACATCATTGAGGTGATGTTAATGTGTACACACACCATACCTTTTGAAAAAAAAAAAAAAAAAAATAGAAAATAGAACTAGAGCTGCCGCTTAAAGGGCGCCAATTATACCCCCGCTACCGACAAATTTTTACAAGTATTTGACCTTGAGGAAGGTCAACGTAAAGGACAAGGTCAGGTTTGTGTATATCAATCTTAAGTACTAGTGGCAAGATGTGTGGTGTGTGAATATTAAAGAAATGGGTCAAAGAATAAGGAAGTTATGAGCAATGTTAAAGTTTTTTGTAACGGACCGACAACAGACGACAAATTTTTACAAGTATTTGACCTTGAGGAAGGTCAATGTAAAGGTCAAGGTCAGGTTTGTGTATATCAATCTTAAGTACTAGTGGCAAGGTGTGTGGTGTGTGAATATTAAAGAAATCGGTCAAAGAATAAGGAAGTTATGAGCAATGTTAAAGTTTTTTGTAACGGACCGACGACAGACGACAAATTTTTACAAGTATTTGACCTTGAGGAAGGTCAACGTAAAGGTCAAGGTCAGGTTTGTGTATATCAATCTTAAGTACTAGTGGCAAGGTGTGTGGTGTGTGAATATTAAAGAAATCGGTCAAAGAATAAGGAAGTTATGAGCAATGTTAAAGTTTTTTGTAACGGACCGACGACAGACGACGACAGACGACAGACGACAAGCTGACTCCTATATACCCCCTTCAAACTTCGTTTGTGGGGGTATAAAAACCTTCTTAACCCTTAAGACACCGAGAAAAACTACATTTGAAAATGTCGCCTGCTTATGTCTTCTGCTGATTTTTTTTGCAAACACTTTAAAAAATATTTTTGCTTACAGGCAAACAGTGTACACCCAAATCAGACTGCTCCTGCGGCAGTCCGATTTGGGTCAACACTGTTTGCAAAAATGACTTTTAAAGTAACCAGCAGACAACAAAGCAGACGACAATTGTCATAACTGGCATTTTATGGGTTAAATTATCCTAAATATATGGATATCTGTAGCTATGGGAAGACCTCGGGAAGACTTAAGCGGAACCTCAAATCGGCCATGATAAACAAGACGTGTGTACAAGTTTTTTAAGTAACACTGCATTTAACCCATTTTGTACCAGAAACCCCAAACGGGTACCCTGCCAAATAGTGCAGGCCCAGATCAGACGCCGCATAACGCGGCGTCTGATCAGAGCCTCCACTATTTGCTAAAAGTTCGGTCATTTTCCAAATACTTTTTGATGAAAAACACAACCTGACACCCCTAAATTTTGATATGGACTCCTGCTATATATAAGGAGGAAGATTCCATTTGGTACAAAAAGGGTTAATACATAGCCCCAGATAAGGTGGGTATTTGTTGATAATTACATGTAAAGGAGAATTTTCCTTGTTTATTCATTAAAAAAAAAAAAAAGAAAAAAAGAGAATGATGTGGGTATTCATTGAACCGCCTTGTATAGAACAAACATTATAGCCGGCCTTCAGCAGACTTTTAGGTCTGGTGACAGCCAGCTGTCGCTACATCTAAAAGTCTAGATTCCTAGGCAGGGTTAGATCTAAACATTTTACCAGTACTTTAGTTTGGTTGGTTTCAGCTCTGCACAGAAGTACCATGCAGCAAATTACTAGATATACCATAATGATCCTTGCGCCCCCGCCCGTAGGGGCTTAAAGAAATATATGGGCTGCATGATGCTTCCACACAGAGCTGAATCCAGCCCGCACACTAGTACTGGTAAACTGCTTAGAGGATCTAAACCTGTCCAGGAACCGCGGTGCGAGGCGGACCGTCTGTGCTAATAAACCCTATTGGTTTCATTGGGTGACAGGGCTTGAGATGCCATTTCATCTCAATGTCGAGTAATAGTCCCACAAAATTGGAAGCAACGTCTCCAAAATGACCTTTACAGTGTTGATGGGGATGTTAAACCTCAAATCAAACGAACAAACAAAAACCATAATGATCCAAAATATTGGGACAGATACCGGTATGCCTAAGCAAAAAGAGCAGACTGAGATCAGTCCTGGTAGTGGTGTAAGAATGTCATTTGACGTGTCACCAGTAACAATTCTGACTGCTCCTGAAGGAATATTCTGATCAGTGTCTACACTGTTTGCCATTCTGTCTGCACTTTTTGGTGTCCTTGCTGGATTGTAAAACAAATTTAAAATTTTAGGAGAATACAGTAAGTACACATGGTGACCCAATTTTTTAAATTTTTACAGTACTGCATTCATTCAATTCACAAATTGCATGGCATTGTAGATCCTGATCAGAAGCCATCTGATCTGGATCTACACTTTTGGCAAAGGTAGAATGTGTCTTGTTCAGCAGGTTTAGGGCTAAAAAGATTTTCTATAAGCAGCTATTCCTGCTAGACTTAAGTAACCATAGAAACCTAAACAAATCACAGTTTCAATTTCAAACTTCTCCAATAAGCTAAGCCCAAGAAAATAAAATCCCATAAGAACACAAACAACAACAAATACAACAAACAGTTTTGTAGTTGCAAGTCTGTCTTGAATGAACATCACAGCTGGGTGTCTTTTCTTCTTTCTCTCCATGAAGCAGACAGTTTGTTTCTCATTTTTTAATACCCCTCTTTCAACAAACAGGCAGCCGAACTTGTTCAGTAGCTTGCCAGGCTTAAAACTGAACGAATCCTGTTGAATCTTTTTGTTTAGGACCGATTTTTTTGATGATTCAAGCACACCATTATACTTTCTAAAACATTCTACCATTTCTAAACAAAGATCCTCCTGTTGTAAATCACTTAAGAAAGCACTGCCCCGCTGTAGCAGTGAAACAAATTTAAGGGGAACGGGAACACAGGACAGATTTTTCCACCATTTTTCAAAGGGAGACAACTTTTGGGACTTTCTGTTCAGTTTTTCTATAAGCCCTGTCCCACTATAAAAGGGGTCTACTTTTAAAGGAAAGAATTTGCTCCTCAGGAGCAAATTCTTTCCTTTAAGAGTTGACCCCTATTGATATGGGAGACAAAAATACTTTTGCAAGAGTTGCCACATCTGAAGGTGTAGGTACCCATTCCCCTTAAAAGTTTAGGAGAATTACAGTAAGTCCTCAATGTGACCCAATTTTCAGGATTTTTACAGTACTACAATCAGTTCACAAACTGCATGACAGTGTAGATCCTGATCAGAAGCCATCTGATCTGGATCTACACTTTTGGCAAAGGTAGAGTTTGTCATGTTCAGCAGGTTAAGGGTTAAAAAGATTTTCTATAAGCAGCTATTCCTGCTAGACTTAAGTAACCATAGAAACCTAAACAAATCACTGTTTCAATTTCAAACTTCTCCAATAAGCTAAGTCCAAGAAAATAAAATCCCACAACAACACAAACAGTCACAAATACAACAAACAGTTTTGTAAATGCAAGCCTATCTTGAATGAACATCACAGCTGGGTGTCTCTTCTTCTTTCTCTCCATGAAGCACACTGTTTGTTTCTCATTTTTTAATACTCCTCTTTCAACAAAAAGGCAGCCGAACTTGTTCAGTAGCTTGCCAGGCTTAAAACTGAACGAATCCTGTTGAATCTTTTTGTTTAGGACCGATTTTTTTGATGATTCAAGCACACCATTATACTTTCTAAAACATTCTACCATTTCTAAACATAGATCCTCCTGTTGTAAGTCACTTAAGAAAGCACTGCCCCGCTGTAGCTGGTCTAGATAACCTGACAGCTCAGTCTCATATTCTCGTATTTGTTTGACATGTCTCCCTTTCTTTGCTTGTACTGCATTAATTTTCTCATCTGTTAGTTTACAGACTGCCTGGATCACTTGTTGGGCATGGTCTTGTATATGGCAAACAGTTTCATCTGCTGACTTTTCACCAAGTTTTTCCAGGTTGTGTAGCTTTTCGAGGCTGGCCTTGACCTCTTTTACCTCAATCTGTAGTTTATCTAGATCAAACTGTAGATTTTTCTGATCAAGAGCCAATTTCTTTGCAAGGGCTGTAGTGTCATGCTTTTTGTGTTGGTCACACACACAGGTGACACAAATAGGGCAACTACATGTATTGCAATACATACATAATGTTTCATCGTTATGTTCACTACATGATTTCTGGGCTGTCAGATTGCTACCAATGTTTCCTGTTTCAATACGTATGATATTGGATTGCCTACCAGCAATATGTTTAAACAGGCGATGGTCATGCACACAGAATTTACAAATGTCAAGGTCACAATCTATACAGCGATACTGGGAAACCAACCAATCCCGTTCACAAACATCGCAGATTCCGAAATACGGCTTTGATCCTATTTCATCTTGAATGCAATTAATGTAAAAATTGGGTGGAAAATCTTTAACCCCACCTCGAGGTACGCAAACATCTGCACGACACTGAGGACATCTGAACAAGCGTCCAGATGATGAAGAGGCTTGAACAAATTCTAACAAGCAGTTTAGACACACAGAATGATGACATGGAAGTATTCTTGGATCCTTGTACTCATCTATACATATAGGACATTGCAACATTCGGTCCCGCAGCCTCTCAATCTTTTCAAACTCCATTTTTCAGGTTCTCACTTGCTGTGTCAAATAACAATAACCTTCTGAAAAAAAAATTAGGTAAACATGTGTGAGCATTTAACATATGACGTCGCATCTGACAATGTTATAATGCCATGTATCAAATTCGGAAATCCACTAGTGCATTAAATATGCAAATTAGTTATATATGCCCTGTAATGTTACATGTACTATGTCCTTAATGAAGTCCTGTTTAATAATGGTGGAATATTGACATTTAGTACCCAAATCGTGAATTAAATATGTTTAACTGTCACATGATAAATAGAATCTTGCATTCATGTTCGATTATTATTGAATTTATTACATTTTGTAAACTCATTGAGAAAAGGGATAAAATGCTCGGCCAAGCCTCGCATTTTATCTCTTTCCTCAACTTGTTTAATAAATTCAACAATACATGAACACTCATGTAAGAGTCTCTATATCATTAATTTATTAAACTTGTTGAGGAAATGGAATAAAATGCTTGACAAAGCCTCACATTTTATCCCTTTTCCTCAACTCGTTTGATAAATTCAACTAGAGGCCCATGTGGGCCGGAATTGCTCGCCTGGATGAGGCTGATCATGTATTACATTTGCCTTGGTGGCCATTTTGTCCATCAGATCACACTGCCTTCAGCAATTCTGAATCTGCATGCTAACTTGGTGCTTCTGATAACGTTTCTGAACAGCTTAAAGGTGCATTATTGAGCCATCAGGAAAAAATGCTTCCAACTAGAAATGTGTCCAGACGACACAGATGCCCCCGCCAAGGGCCCCGCCTCACCCCGAAAATCCATGTTGCAACAAAATTTTCTAAGTGTGTGACCTTTCATCAGGAACATTTGTGAGAAGTTATATTGAAATCGGTGAAAAAATGTAAGAGCTAGAGCAATGACAAAGTTTTTCTAAACATATCCACAGTGACCTTGACCTTGAAAGTCGAACTCGCTCGAGGTATTGTCATAAGGAACATTTGTGTGAAGTTATATTAAAATCAATGAAGAAATGTAGTCCCTAGAGCCATGACACAGTTTTTCTAAAAATAGCCACAGTGACCTTGACCTTGAAAGTCGAAATAGCTCGAGATATTGTCATAAGGAACATTTGTGTGAAGTTATATTGAAATCAGTGAAGAAATGTAAGCGCTTGAGCGATGACAAAGTTTTTCTAAAAATAGCCACAGTTACCTTGACCTTGAAAGTGGAACGTGCTAGAGATATTGTCATAAGGAACATTTGTGTGAAGTAATATTGAAATTGGTGAAAAAATGAAAGCACTAGAGCAATGACAAAGTTTTTCTAATAATAGCCACAGTGACCTTGACCTTGAAGTCTAACTCGTTCGAGGTATTGTCATAAGGAACATTTGTGTGAAGTTATTTTGAAACCAGTGAAGAAATGCAGGCACTAGAGCGATGACAAAGTTTTTCTAAAAATAGCCACAGTGACCTTGACCTTGAAAGTCCAAATGGCTCGAGATATTGTCATAAGGAACATTTGTGTGAAGTTATATTGAAATCGGTGAAGAAATGTAAGCGCTAGAGCGATGACAAAGTTTTTCTAAAAATAGCCACAGTGACCTTGACCTTGAAAGTGGAACTCGCTAGAGATATTGTCATAAGGAACATTTGTGTGAAGTTATATTGAAATCGGTCAAGAAATGTAAGGGCTAGAGTGATGACAAAGTTTTTCTAAAAATAGCCACAGTGACCTTGACCTTGAGGCTATGACCTTGAAAGTCGAACTTGCTCGAGATATTTTTATAAGGAACATTTGTGTGAAGTTATATTGAAATTGTTGAAGAAATGTAGGCGCTAGAGCGATGACAAAGTTTTTTTAAAAATAGCCACAGTGACCTTGACCTTGAGGCTATGACCTTGAAAGTCAAACTCGCTCGAGATATTGTCATAAGGAATATTTGTGTGAAGTTATATTGAAATCAGTGAAGAAATATAGATGCTAGAGCTATGTTGTGCGAGGGGATAATTAAAAATTTTTAAGTCTGTGACCTTGACCTTGAGGTCATAGGCATGGGTGGGGGTATTGCTGAATAAACATTGTACCTATATCTATCATCATATGAACCAAAGCCATCATAAAAGTTCCACCAGGTACAAATACCTTAACTGGAGTCTTTAACATGGAAAATTTCTAAGTCCATGACCTTGACCTTGAGGCCATGGGCATGGGTGGGGGTATCGCTGAATAAAACTTTGGACCTATATCTATAATCATACCAAATATGAACCAATTACATCAAATGGTTTTGAAAATATGTGTTCTAAAATGTTCAAGTCTACCTGTTACAAAAACCTTAACCTGAGTCTTTATCATTGAAAATTTCTAAGTCTGTGACCTTGACCTTGAGGTCACAGGCATGGGATGGGGTATTGCTTAATAAAAGTTTGGACCTATATCTATCATCATACCAAAGATGAACCAGTTCCATCAAATGGTTAGGAAAATATGAGTTCTAAAAGTTCAGGCTCTACCTGTTACAAAAACTTTAACCGGAGGTTACAGGATCACGTACGTACACACACACGTACAGACGGACGTACACATGTACGCACGTACACACGTACGCATGTACGGAAAACCGAAAAACTATATGCCCCCGGCATCATATGATGAGGGGGCATAAAAATAAAACACATATATAGCCGGTATTTTTCTTTAAAACAATACACATGAATGCATTTTATGCAAAAATGCGAACAATTATGATGACCGGTAAAGGAGTTTGAGAGGGATTCCCTAACTAGGTTTCGAACACTAGTTAGATCTATTTTTAGTTCGTGACAAAATAGAATCCCCATATACATGTATGACGTTATGCGACGTTCATTTTTGGCCTTGTTTGCTTAGGTCATGCCTGAATTGGAAAAAAATATGACACTGAATACCATTCCATAAGTAATGACACTCAGAGACAATACTGTCGCCATGTATGTGTAAAGTGACAGATTTATTTTTAGAACAGAAATTCCGAACACATGTTCAGAGCGAAGGGTAAACACGAATGAAAACGACCATTTTCACAAAGTTCTGAAGCTGTATTTGGCTCCACATGTGCACACATGACATTGGGAGTATGCATTGAAGATAAAAACCAGAAAAAAAAATTTGAGACCCGGTAGCTCAATAATGCACCTTTAATCTGATTTTGGATTCAGGAAGGGATGATGTTGATTCAGAGTGGAAGTGTATAGCTTGACAGGCAAGAGTTATCCTTTGCACCTGTCTTTGGCTTGTTCTGTAATCAAAAAACTTTAAAAGTACCAGTAAACAAAGTCAACCAATCTTGCGGATACAACTGTTTATACACAAACAAAGCTATGGTGTATATGGCCACTTGCAAAAAAGCCACAATACCAAATCTTCTTGTGGACTCAGTGAGTTTGACATATACTGACTATTCCTGAGCTGCCCCTCCCTGTAAATCTTACTGTTTTATGCAATCACTACACAGGTGCTTTGAAGAATTTTAACCCTTGTCCTGCTGAGCCTGGATATTCCTTATTTTCAAAACAATGAAGATCCAGATCAGATGGCTTCTGACGAAGCCATCTGATCAGGATCTACATTGTTTGCCATTGAGATTGTGAATTTGTTGCAATAATTTGCGTCAAGTAATCTGATTGGTTGATAATCGGTAATGTGAGTGGCAGATTAAAATATTCAGCAGGACAAGGGTTAAGAATGGCTGCCATCTGAGACATCAGAATGCAACAATTTTAGCAATTCTGAATCTCCATGTCACCCAAATGCCTCCCACCAATTTCAACTCAATGCAGCAGACCAGTCAGTAGCAGATGTGGTTTAAAGATTTTCAAGACGGCCAACATCGGCTGCCATCCGGAATATCAGAACAGAATGGTACTAAGAAGTCTGAACCTCCATGTCTAACGAACCCAATGTCTTCCATCAAGTTTTGGCTCAATTCAACTTGATGTAGTTTGAAAATTCTCAAGCTGCCCAACATGGAAGCCATTTGTAGATAACAGAACAGAATAACTTCAGCAATTCTGAATCTCTATGTTGCCCCAATGCCTCCAATCAAGTTTCAGCGCCATCCGATCTTTGGTTCAGGAAGAGTTGTAGTACAAAGAATTTCAAGATGGTTACATGGTGGCCATTTTGTATATCGGAATGTAACAATTTTAGCAAATCCAAATTTCCATGTAGCCACAATGCCACCCCACCCCCACACCCCCATCAAGTTTCAGCTAGATCTGACATCTGAATCGGGAGAAGATGTCTTTTGAAGAAATACAATATGGCCTCCTTGACAGGCATCTTGGATATGTGAACAGAACAATTTTAGCAAATCTGAAACTCCTTGTCGCTCAAATGCCTCCCATCAAGTTTTAGCTCAATCCAACCCTTGGTTCAGGAAGAAATGCCATTTGAAGAATTTCAGGATGGCCTCCACAGAGGCCACCTTGGATATCGGAACAGAACAATTTAGCAAGTCTGACTTGCCATTTCGACATGATGCCTTCCATGAAGTTTCATCTTGATCCAACCTCTGGTGAGGAAGATGTCATTCATAAAATTTCAAGATGGCCACCATGGCCATCCAGGATATTGGAACAAAATGATTTAATAAAAATCTTATTCTCCATATCGCACCAATGCCTCCCATCAAGTTTCAGCTTGATCAGACCTCTGGTTTGGGAGGGGATGTTGTTTGAAGAATTTCAAGATGGCAGCCATGGTGGCCATCTTGGATATCAGAACAGAACAATTTAAGCAAATCTATTTAACCATGCCAGTCTGATGCCTCCCATCAAGTTTCAGCTCAATTCAACCTTTGGTTCAGGAGTTGATGTCGTTTGAAGAATTTAACTAGAGAAAGCTACCAGTGGGTCATGTACACCACAGGCCAGCGCCACCCTCTAATATATCTTTCTAGCTTTAATGTACAGTCATGAATATCTTTGGTTAGAGCTAGGGACTAACTTCCCACATCACAGGTCCTGGTGTATGAATGTCATTTGACGTGCCACCGGTAACAATTCTGATTCTGATGTTCAGGCACCGCAATTTTACTACCACTTCTGGGAATTGAAGTGGGGGCCTCTAACAACAAAGGCAAGTGCACTTAAGACTGTGGTAACATACAAAATTAGCCTTTGGCAACTCAGCTCAAATTTCAATGATGGCAGATATTTTTTTTCTTTTCTTGGTAAATCCAAAGTATTTCCAGACATCAGACTTTTGTTTTGCCCCTGTCTGGTCATATATTTGTCTGGAGTCCTAGTGTTTCCCCCAGCCCTATTTAGCATGGCGCAGCGCCATGCCCCTTTTTATTTTGAGTACAGTAGAACTTCGATGGCTCGAACACCGATGGCTCGTTTACCATGGATGTGTCGAACCCATTCTTGAGCCCCTTACGAAATCCTCTACATGAGAAATAGTGGGGGTATAATTAAGGAGATTTTGGTATTTTATCTTGCAAATGTATGCTGTGTGTACTCATTAGAATCGCCTCGATGAGGCGATTCTAATGAGTACACACAGCTCACATTTTCATTATAGAACACCGAAAAGATGTATAAAAGTATTTCGTTATGCTTCCTGACAGTAACCCTCAGTGGCTCGAACTACCCCTGTTTCGAACAGATTTTCGAGGTCCCCAAGGTGTTCGAGCCATTGAAGTTCGACTGTAATTGTTGCCCACTATTTTTGGTACAAAAATCACTGAAATTGACCAAAAAATAACAGTTATGCCTGTTTAAATCAGGACTATTTAGACACCTTTTAGAAATAAATTGTGGCCTTTTTGATTGACCACCTTTATGGTTGACTGCTAATCCCTCCGTTTTTTTGTACTTAATTATGTCACTTTAAGAAGTCATAACTATTTTTGATAAGTGTGAGTGACACCAATTAAACAAATGAAGTGTGAAAGTGTGCTTGTCTTGTGTCATGTCAATGTTTGTGTGTATAAGCCATTATCTTGCTGTTCACAACAACCCCTATCTTTGCAAACAGTGTAGATCCAGATCAGATGGCTGAAGAAGCCATCTGATCAGGATCTACACTGTTTGGCATTCAGTTTATGAATTTGTAGCAATATATTACATCAAGTAATTTGATCGGTTGCTAGAATGAATATTCAGCAAGATAAGGGTTAGAGACTGGGAACTGTGGCCCAAACATGTTCCAGACTTACCTTGTTTATATTAGTGATCAACTTGTTGCAAAACTTAAAGTTATTGTTACACCAATGACAAATGTGACATTTCTCTTCACTTAGCATCAAAAGAGGCAGTACAATTTATTTTAGCATTGAAAGGGTAAGAGAAGGATCTTTTTATTTCAAGTTGAGTGATGTGCTCTTTAAGCAAGGTGCTGCATGTGAATGTGCCCTTTTTACACAGCTATACGTATTTAAAGTGCCCTTTTTACACATTTTCGCGTGCTGGAAAAGTGCCCTTTTTCCTGACCAGCACCATGCCCTTTTTAGGGGCTGGGGGAAACACTAAGTCCATATTGCATAGTGAAAAGAAAGGCATGCTCTATTGGTAAATGAGAGTGGCGTCGCAGCACCGTGTGGCATATAAAATATGGTATTATAGGTCAGGACAGAGACCACTACCCAATTTCATGTTGATGATCGATTGTGAGAAAAGTCAATCGATCATTGGAATCAGGAGCCTCCAGCACGCCGCTAATGGATTTCACCAGATCATCGGTACACCACTACGGAATACTAGGAAAATTAAGATGGGAGTCTCTCAAGAAAAGGAGAAACGACAGTAGGCCCATACTTTTAGGGTATAGCGAAAGGAAGGTTCATTTCGCGAAAGGAACCTTCCTTTCGCGAAAGGAAGATTTTCTTACGAAAGGAAGATATTTATGAGCCCTGTGGTGATATTTGATGTATATAGGGATACTTATGAAACAATTTAGTAGATATGGGGTACTTTGGCAAAAAAAAAAATAATAAAAATAAATAATAATAATAATAGACATACGGGGATAAAAGCAAACGTGTATTTTCCTTTCTGCGAAAGGAGGGTATTGGATAAAAGGAAGATATTTATGAGGCCTATGGTGGTATTTTATGTATATAGGGATACTATGGAACAGTTTAGTGGATATGGGCTACTTTTGCACCCCCCGCCAACCCCCCATTCAAAAAAAAAATAAAATAAAAAATAATAATAATACACATACTGGGATAAAAGCAAACGAGTACATGTATTTTCCTTTACGCGAAAGGAAGGTATTGGACGAAAGGAAGATATTTAGGAGGCCTATGGTGGTATTTTATGTGTATAGGGATACTTATGAAACAGTTTAGTGGAGATCGGGTACTTTTGCAAAAAAAAAAAAAAAAAAAAAAAAGAAAAAATAATAATAATAATAATAGACATACGGGGATAAAAGCAAACGTGTATATTCCTTTCCGCGAAAGGAAGGTATTAGACGAAAGGAAGATATTTATGAGGCCTACTATGGTATTTTATGTATTGTTTGTTTGATTTGAGGTTTAACGTCCCCGTCAACTCTGTAAAGGTCATCGTTCGGGTCGATGGGCATGGTGGGCGAAGCTTGCTTACCAAGTAATGCTTAATATCCGCGGACGCCTGATTACACTCTTCTGGAGTCCATGCCTGTTGATCTGAACATTGATATTTGCCATTTTGTCTATGGATTAACGATTTTGGATTAACGCTTTGGTACTACGACCTAAACTACTTTGAAGACGTTGCTTCCAGTTTTGTGGGACTCTTACCCGACATTGAGATGAAATGGCATCTCAAGCCCTGTCGCCCGATGAAACCAATAGGGTTTATAAGTATGGACGGTCCGAATCATGCGCACTGCTTTGCCTGGGTTGGCTTAGATCCTCTAAGCGGTTTACCAGTACTCGTTTGCGGGTCAGATTCAGCTCTGCGTGGAGGCATCATGCAGCCCATATATTTATTCAAGCCCCGATGGGCGGGGCCGTGGTGTTTTATGTATATAGGGATTCTTATGAAACACTTTAGTGGAAATGAGGTAAACCAAGAAGTTTAAGAACGAAAAAAAAATGGAAAGATGATGAATAGCCCAATATTTTGCACTGTTTTTATGACTGGTTTGCTCTTATTTCACTCATTAAATCAATAAATACTTATATTTGGGTCAATTTTGTTTGTTTGTTTGTTTGATTTGAGGTTTAACGTCCCCGTTAACAATGTAAAGGTCATTAAGGAGATGTTGCTTCCAATTTTGGCGGACTTTTACCCGACAGTGAGATGAAATAACATCTCAAGCCCTGTCGCCCAATGAAGCCTATAGGGTTTATAAGCATGGACGGTCCGACACTCACACCGCTTTGCCTGGTTGGTGGTGCCTGATGCTCTGTCTCTGGTCGGGCCCATCGGAGTCTAACTGTTGGTTTTCTTTTGCTCCAGCATTTCAGTGGTTTCTTGCTGTCGAGTCCTCACCGTTGTCTCACCTCTGTGGTTCTTTGATTTCTGTGTTCACGGAGATGTTGCACTGATGAGTTAGGAGGCCTTCATGCGGACTGAACTAATTATTTGTCTAAATCGCGATGGAAGTAAGGGCGAGGATTGTGGCCACGTAAAATCGATTTAAGCCCCCCAGTGGAAATCTTCCACTGACCGTTCCAAGGCGGCTCTTCTGTGGCGATTTATCTATGTTGTTGTTTGTTACTTACTGTGTGTATCACTTGTGTCTTTTAATTTTGGATGGCCATATGGCCATTTTGTGGGAAAGTAACTGTCCATATGGCCTTCCTTTGTTTAGGTTTCCATTATGGTCTGGTCGCTTAATGTTTGTATTTCTTTCCCTTTGGTGTCTTTTATGGATGGAGTAAGTTAATTGTATCAATTCCTGATCTTTGTTTTACTTCTACTTTTTAGATCCTCTAAGCGGTTTACCAGTACTCGTGTGTGGGTCAGATTCAGCTCTGCGTGGAGGCATCATGCAGCCCATATATTTTTTCAAGCCCCGATGAAACACTTTAGTGGAAATGGGGTAAACCAAAAAATTTTAGGACGAAAAAAATGGACAGTTAATGAATAGCCCAATATTTTGCTCTGTGTTTTTATGACTGGTTTGCTCTTATTTCACTCGTTATTGATTGGCATGTTAAAGGATTAAATGACATAAGGCACGTGTCAATAATTGATCCAATTATCTAAATATGCTTAAAGACAGGATTTTCATGCCGGGGGGGTCTGGTTTCCAGCTTAAACATGTACAGGTAACCAGCAGATAAAAGTAGGTGTGGCTTGGTCTTGGTGGGCTGGCTACCTATAGGGGCCATAAAACTGATAAGGATTATAGGATATAATTGACTGTAATAATCAGCTGCTGTCCATATATTTATCAAACAAATACCTGCAAAAATTGGAAATAAATTATGCTTCATAAACAAAGATTAATTTATTTATTAACATTTAAATAGAAAAAAATCTAGTTTTGTGTAGTAGAAAATAAAATAGCAAACTTGACTGAAATCAGAAAACAATTTTATCTGAATGTCAATTTAGGTTTGGAAGATTTCATATTTTTCTCTGTACACAATAACCTCTCTGTAACATGATTCACTGTAAAAAGATTTTGGGATATAACACAATTCTAACACATAGGTATCCCAAAAATCATTTGAACCGCATACTCCTAGTACTTATTAGATATAGACCTAGTACCAACACTATCGGCCCCCGCCCATCGGGGCTTGAAGAAATATATGGGCTCTGTGCTTCCACGCAGATCTGAAACCGACCCACACACGAGTACTGGTAAACAGCTTAGAGGATATAAATATGTTCAAGAAAGGGTTATCCTTTGGAAGCAAGGAATACATCATAGAACTGGAAAATATGCAGTGTACATGTTTTCTGGGCCAGACTAGCTAGTTTCGGCCATTTAGGCCTCATCAGTGACCCTCAAATATTTTCAAAATTCGACAATGGAATCAATGATCCCAAAGGACAAGAAAATATAAACTACACTATGATGTAGGGCAGGGAGACTTTTTACGGCCGCCACACATTCCCAGACAACAGCTGTTGTGACGTTAAATATGTTCTAGAAAGGGTTATCCTTTGAAAGCAAGGAATACATCATAGAACTGGAAAATATGGAGTGTACATGTTTTCTGGGCCAGACTAAGCCTGCCCAGGCAAAGCAGTGCGAGCCAGACCGTCCATGCTTATAAACCCTATTGGTTTCATTGGGCGACAGTGCTCGAGATGTCATTTCATCTCAGTGTCGGGTAAAAGACCCACAAAATTGGAAGCAACGTCTCCAAAATGACCTTTACAGTGTTGATGGGGACGTTAAACATCAAATCAAAAAACAAACCAACACTCTATAGTATATTGTGGGGGCTCGTTTGAATTGCCTCATGGAGGCCATACAAATGTAAACCCTCACTTGATAGTATATTGTGGGTGCTCATTAGAACTGCCTGATTAAGACCATTCTAATGAGCACCCAAAATCTATATTTTATTTTAAAAAAATCTAAACTAACATTAGAATGAAATAAGCCTGAACATCTGTTTTATTCATTCAGCCATTCCATCATTAGTTCAGCTGTGTCAATTGTACTTAATTTATTTTACTAAGACTGCCTGTGTATACTTCATTTTACTTTTTATTTTTCTTCTTCTATAAGAAGAAAAAACAAGAGGAAGAATGGAAAAATCTTTCTATTATATCAAATTTAAAAACAATTCTTTCATTCAAAAATTATTTATTTATTTGTCAGAAGAAGCTATTTTCTATAGTGTCAACTAATAATTTTTCAACAAATTTGAAGCTTTAATTTTTTATTTATTTATTTTTTTTTTTGTATATTAGAACTAAATATGCTCTATAATTAACCTTTATGAAATATGTTTTGTATTGAGTTTCTTTGTAATTTAAAAATAAAAAAAATAAATTCATTAATCATGACTAAATTGTTTTGTTTGACTATTGAAACCAATTTTGGAGTGTGCCTGCTGTTACATAATTGAGATAACAAGGTTAGCTTCAAACAGAGCAGAGCTGTCAATCACTCATTATTAAAATGTCAATCATTGTGATGTCACAGTAGGTCTCCATTTACAGCTAATCAGATAAATAGAATTTGATGTTAACCCTTCAGAGGTCAGACAAAGAATGACTCAGGTTTTCCTGTGCTCCCTTAAATAGTCCAGTCCTGTCTTTAATTAAGCTTTAACAGGTATTCTCGTTAATCCACAATCAAGGTATTATATAATAAGCCGGGCGTCTGATTAGACCTGTTTCAAGGGATGCTTTCTGTCTGTTGATTTGACTTCTGATCAGACTGCGTGAATGCACATGATACAAAAGAATCAAAGTACGGAAAATAAGGCCTTGGGTAAATGTTTTTTGAAAACAAACAAATTAATGCTCTAACAAAATTGCCCCCCGCCCATAGGGGCTTGAAGAAATATATGGGCTGCATGATGCTTCCACGCAGAGCTGAATCCGGCCCGCACACTAGTACTGGTAAACCGCTTAGAGGATCTAAGCCTGTCCAGGAACCGCGGTGCGAGGCGGACCGTCCATGCTAATAAACCCTATTTGTTTCATTGGGCGACAGGGCTTGAGATGTCATTTCATCTCAATGTCGGGTAAAAGTCCCGCAAAATTGGAATCAAAGTCTCCAAAATGACCTTTACAATGTTGACGGGGACGTTTAACCTCAAATCATACAAAAACTAACAAAATTGCACGGATTTGTCTTTCAAAAACCAAAAAAATAAAAACACCTCTTACTATTTTTTTTTTTTTTTTTCGTGGACAAACATTCATTTTGAAATTTGGTAATTTCCAATTAAAAAAAAAATATATTATTATTATAATTATTATTATTAAACATTTTTTCGTGTGGAAAACCCTTCCTTTCGTAGACAAAATCTTCCTTTCGCAGACAAAAACTTCCTTTCGTAGACAAAACCTTCGTTTCGAAATTTGGTAATTTTGCAGAAAATATACAAGTGCAACGATATATATAATAATATATAATAATAAAACTTTTCTTTCATAAGCAAAACTTTCCTTTCGCAAACAAAATCATCCTATTGTAGACAAAACCTTCCTTTCACGAAATGAAATTTCCTTTCGGGAAATAAAAGGTCCAGTCGAAATAAAAGGTCCAGTCAATCCCCATATGCCCCAACGTTGGTAAAATACCATATTACAATCAAATCACTATATATTATACCCTTTTATATGTAAATGCACTCATAGTACCTCAGAAATACCTTCCTTTCGTAGAAAAATCTTCCTTTCGCGAAAGGAAGCTTCCTTTCGCTGTTTAGCTATACCGATACTTTTATACAAAGGTCAGCATCCCAACAGATGACCTTGTTCCCCCTATCTAGGTTTGTAGAAATCATCATTCATTGGCGTTTCAGACCCTTGCTGCAAGAACTGATATTTATAAAGACTCATTCTTCCCAGAACAACTAGAGATTGGAATGCCCTTCCCAATTTGTTTATTTCAACGGCTGAAGGTGTTGAGCATTGTGTAGCTAAGTTTACCTATTTGTGAGAGCTAGGGACTAATCCTGGTGTATGAATGTCATTTGACATGTCACCAGTAACAATTCTGATTCTGTTGTCGAAATCTGGTACCTATCGACCACTAAGTTGGATTCGTAATTTACCTAAGTTGGATTCGTAATTTACCTAACTAAACATCCCACTGGCATATTCATATGAACATTTATTGGAAAATGGCCCAACTAGTGACTCAAACTTTGGCGATGCAATTACTATAAAACAGTTGGCGAAAACGACCAAAAATAAGCATTCTGACCGGATTTTTCATAAATTATTGTTTTTTTTTTTTTGTTTTTTTTTCAAGCGGTCAACTTGTTTCAGCAATAGAGCGCGCGCTTTTATTTTATTATTATTTTATTTTTTTTGCTGGCTTACGCCATATCGATATCTTGCTCCTGGGCCCTTTGGGGCTTGGAGAAACAAGGTGGCTTCAAAAAAGCAAAGTGAGGGCTGCAGCATAATGTTGTGTAACAGGTGAAAAAATGCTGATCACCTTTACCCGGCCGGGGATCGAACCCGGGCCGCCGGACTGACAGGCCAACACTCTACCGCGTCGCTATAAAAGCCGGCTTGTACCGCAAGGCAGTACAAGTGTCTATATACCTATACCCTATGACATTCTCCTCCTCCACATTGAAATTCGTCCTCGAATTTCTGGGAGTCCGAGAATCACGTGAAATGATACTCAAGGAGTTCTAATGCACAAGTGGGTTATTTACGGTGGGCGCCAAATGTAACAGGTGAAAAAAAATGCTAATCACCTTTACCCGGCCGGGCATCGAACCCGGGCCGCCGGACTGACAGGCCAACCCTCTACCGCGTCGCTATAAAAGCCGGCTTGTACCGCAAGGCAGTACAAGTGTCTATATACCTATACCCTATGACAGTTACAAGAAGTATGATATGTAGTTGCAAGAAAAGTATGTACAATGATAAAGTTTTTGGGTCAAGTGCACGACATGCATTGAATTACATGTCATTATTAATTTTGATTCTAAAACACCCCATTTGCGACCTCGAGTTTCGTTTTGTCTGTTTTTGAATTTTTATGGTAAAGTCAATACTATATAGGTCATATCGAGCCGGTCGGTTTACCTACCACTATTCCTGTGCAGGCTTATACATAAGCGGTTAACCAGAACAGTGCACAGTCTTTGGAGAATTTTGCATATCACAAAATTGTGAACATTTAGAAGCAGCCTTATCTGGACCTGTATAGTTCTGTTTGACCTGGATCTTATTTGTTCTGGTGACGACTCCAAATTACAACATTGCACCGGGATATGAAATATTACTGGGCTAAATTTCTGCACTAACGTGGTTTTATTTTGGTAAAAAAAACCCTCTAAATTGCTAGCAGGGTCCAAGAATGGGAAACGGATTGCGAAATTTTAGGGGTCAAATTGCAGCTCACAGGGTCTGTCTCTCTCCATGTAGCAGCTTATTATAAGCCAAGTGAGTCTGACTCACGCAGCTTTGAAAAGCTTTAGAAATCCCTTGAACTGGTACTCCCCGTCAAAGGCCACGTCTGGGTTCTGGGGGACTTCTTCAACTACCCCAAATTTACATGGAATGACTATATTCCTGTTATCTCACCCGACTGTGAATACACCAACCTGTATGAGGACTTCACGGACATGCTCGATGAGTTCAACCTGACCCAAACTGTGACCCACCCAACGAGAAATGAAAGCATACTGGATTTGTTCCTTATTGACAATCCAACTTTGGTCAAGTCTGTTGATGTGAGACCCGGCATTGCTGACCATGACGCTGTTCTGTCTGAGGTTTTCATAAAACCTCAAATCTCAAGACAGAAACCAAGACTCATGCACTTGTATAAAAAGGCTGACTGGGAGGGTCTGTAAAATCATATGCTGACATTTCAGAAGTCCTTTCTGTCTTCCAATTGTGAGAACAGATCTATTAACTCTCTATTGGAGGATTTCAAAAGGGCCCTACCAAGCGGAATAGAACAGTTTGTTCCCCAAAGATCAATCAGCACAAAATCGTCACTGCCCTGGATCACTCAAGACATCAAGAGGACTATGCGTAGACGGGACAGTTTGTATGACAAGTAAAAAAGTACAGACGCCGCACTGACAGGCAAGCTCACCTTGAATCTAAACATGAAGTCAACAAGAAACTTAAGGAGGCCCACAACAGGTATATCCTACAGACCCCACTGATTCAAGTGCACATCCTCAAAATGACACTGACCCACACAAAAACACCTTTGCTACAAAGAAGTTGTACTCGCTCTTGAAAAACTCCAAACAGGACTCAAAGGGCTCAGCACCTCTGAAGCACAATGGCCAATTACATACAAACACCACCGACAAAACCAACGTTCTAAACCAGCAATTTCAGTCGGTCTTTGTTTCACCTCTGTGGTTCTTTGATTTTTTGTGTTCACGGAGATGTTGCACTGATGAGTTAGGAAGCCTTCATGCGGACTGAACAAATTATTTGTCTAAATCGCGACGGAAGTAAGGGCGAGGATTGTGGCCACGTAAAATCGATTTAAGCCCCCCCCCCCCAGTGGAAATCTTTCCACTGACCGTTCCAAGGCGGTTCTTCTGTGGCGGTTTATTTATGTTGTTGTTTGTTACTTGCTGTGTGTATCACTTGTGTCTTTTTATTTTGGATGGCCATATGGCCATTTTGTGGGAAAGTAACTGTCCTTATGGTCTTCCTTTGTTTAGGTTTCCATTATGGTTTGGTCGCTTAATGTTTGTGTTTCTTCCCTTTGGTGTCTTTGTTTGGTGGAGTAAGTTAATTGTATCGATTCCTGATCTTTGTTTTACTTCTACTTTACACCCTAAACCCCGCTTACTCTACGCCAACTATTACTCATGGCTGTATAGCATTGTGTGGCTGATGGCAAGCTTCATCCATCCCAATTACCAAAAGAGACCCTCAATTCTGTTCCGCCCATGTCAAATATCACAGTCTCCCTCAATGGCCTATTGAAACTGTTAAAGGATTTGAACCCCCACAAGGCTGCAGGACCTGACCAACTGAAACCCCTGGTTCTTCAAAGACTTCGTGACGTAATAGCGCATATATTACAGGTAATCTTCCAGAAGTCCCTTGATACAGGAAGAGTGCCCAAAGACTGGACTACTGCCTATGTTTGTCCTCTTTTCAAGAAGGGAGACACTAGCCTTGCTTCCAACTATAGGCCCATCTCTCTGACTAGTATCTTGTGCAAGGTGCTGGAGCACATTGTCACAACCAATGTGGTTTCTCACATGGACCAGCACAACCTGTTGTACGACTTACAACACGGTTTTCGCACCAAGCGGTCATGTGAGACCCAACTTGTGACTCTCATAGGAAGTTCTAATGAGAAACTCCATAGTAGGTAGCCAAACTGACCTTGTCTTGCTTGACTTTTCAAAGGCATTTGACAAGATCAGTCACCAAAAACACCTACCAAAGCTGCACAAATACGGAATCAGAGGTCTCAGCTTGAAGTGGATACAGGCATTCCTTTCCGACCGAACACAAACTGTTGTTCTCGAAAACGAACAGTCGGAAACGGTGCCTGTGACATCTTGGGTCCCTCAGGGTTCCGTCCTGGGCCCAATACTTTTCTTGATTTATATCAACGACCTACCGGTCAGGACTAGATCTAAGGTACGGTTGTTTGCTGATGATACGGCCATCTACCTGGCAGTCTCCAGCCTACAGGATGCTCAAGTACTGCAGAAGGATCTTGACTGTCTTCATGAGTGGACTGCAATGGGGCATGGAGTTCAATCCAAGTAAGTGTGTTGTCATACACGTGACACGAGCACGAATTCCAGTCCCGAGTGAATACCTGCTGCATGGTCAGATTCTTGAATCGGTTGAAGGCTCCAGGTATCAGGGCGTTGAAATCAGCAGCAACCTATCTTTCAGCAGCCACATCCAAAAGACATGCACAACAGCTAGCCGATCATTAGGGTTCATTAAGCGAAACATCAGGACAAAGTCCCCAGCCATCCGTGAAATGGCATACAAGGCACTGGTACGCCCCCTAGTAGAGTACTCCTCCTCTGTCTGGAGCCCTTACACCCAAAACAACATCTATAAAATCGAGATGATCCAACGTAGTGCAGCTAGGTGGACACTTGACAACTACTACAGTCAGGCGAGTGTTACAGACATGTTAGACCACCTTGGCTGGCGTACTCTGGAACAGAGAAGAAATGATTCTCGGCTCTGCTTGTTCTACAAAAATGTCCACGGACTTGTAGCTATAGACCTACCGCCGTATGTTGTGCACCCGACCAGGATTTCCCATAAAAACTCTCACCCACTGGTTTATCGACAAATCCACACCAGAGTTGATTATTACAAGTATTCGTTCTACCCCCTCGCAATCGTGCAATGGAACCGGCTGCCATCCAATGTCGCATTACTGCCCACTTTCAATTCTTTCAAAAGGGCAGTATGCATGGTTAGCCAGCCGATGCCATAAATGCCAGCGCAGTTTTTATCTTTTAGCTTTCACTGTCAGCTTGTTTCTGACTATTAACATTTTAACCCTATCATCTTTATTCCACCTTCACTAACATTTCTTATGAAAACTTTTTAATTTTAAACTGCTTCTACTAACATCGCACTGACGCGCACCTGCACGTAATCCCCGCGAGGGGGTGATGCAGTTTTGATATAGATAGATAGATAGATAGATAGATAGATAGATAGATAGATAGATAGATAGATAGATTAGATAGATAGATAGATAGATAGATAGATAGATAGATAGATAGATAGATAGATAGATAGATAGATATAGAAACAGAATCCTCTGTCCTCTGCACCTTCACTAGAGACAAGAAGGTTGGAAGTTGATTCCAATCAAAAGTTCTTGTTCAGTAGAAATTAAACTGAAGTCCCGAAGCAAGAAGATAAGTAGTAGACTGATTCTGCTATATAAATATACTCAGATTCAATAAAAACGCACCACTAGTACTTTACCTCAAATTTTAATTGATTCACAATATTTCCAGCATTTGATCACGTTTAATAGATTATTACTAACTTATCCACAGACTCACTGATCATATATCCTTAGACCGGGTAGGTCCACCATTTGCTTCAAGTGTTGCTTGGCATCGACGCCTCATGATTCAAATTAAACGCTGTGTCTGGTCTTGTGTGATGTTGTCCCATTCTGCCTGTAGCGCCATGGCAAGCTGCTGACGGTTGATTGGCGGATGACGTCGGCTGTACACACGTTTTCCGAGTTGGTCACAAAGGTGCTCAATTGGGTTTTAAACTGGCGAAAATGCAGGCCAAGGAAGAAAACTTGCACACCATTTTGATTCAAAAAGTCCATGGTTAGTATCGCAGGTTGAGCACGTGTATTATCCTGTTGGAAAAGCGTTACGTTACCATTATTGCGTAAAACGGTGCCATCTCAGGCTCTAAGATTTAATCGCTGTACTGACGTGCCTTCAAATTGCCATCAACAACGATGGGTTGGGTTTTGTGGCGCCATGTAATCATTTCCCACACCATTACGTTACCACCACCCCAACGTGTCATCTGTTTAACACTATAGTCTTGAAATCGCTCCCCACGCCGCTGCCATACTTTACGCCGCCTACCAACATTTAAACACAAAAACGGGACTCGTCAGTCAACAGTACACCATGCCAACGATGTTGTGTTCATCGGATACGCTGTCGGCACCAATTAAAGCGTCTGATTCGACGTCCCGCCATCAGAACATTCACCCTTTACGTCTTTTGGCTAGAGACGTCGCCGTACAGTTAAGGCACTTACGCGTAAGTTATTTGTTCCAACTATCTCCTAGGCAGTTTCCACAGACACCCTTAATCGGTCGCGTAAATGACTCAAAACAATGTACCGGTCATGCTGACGTGTAGTAACACGTTTAAGTCCAGGGCGTTGTCTATCGTCCACAGACCCGTAGCGTTGTGCCTTTCAACCAATCGAGCAATCGTAGAGTGCGAACAACTTTTACGGTCTGCAACTTGGCGGTATGAAAGCCGACCTTCAACCATACCGAGGGCACGATGATGATCGACGTCACTTAGACGTCCCATTGGCTTGTCCTTATGAAATGTTTTGCTGCCTTTTAACGTAAAGAATCCGGACCTTATAATGACAGTAAAGAAAGTGCCAAAAATATCGTGATTGAGAAAATTTTGCAATTTTGCATTTTGCACGCGCACATGCACACGCACATCATGAAAATCATGCAGTATTCGTGTTTGAAGACTCCTGCGTCGGTGACAACTTTACAACACCGTATTTATCAGTTGAAAAAGGCAACCATTTTACCATAAACTATAGGAATCAAAATTCTAAAAGTGGTGCGTTTTCATTGAATCTGAGTACACATTTAGCCACCAGATACCCAATTTATGTATAACTTTATCGAGCTAATTTTTACGGCGTAGCCGTTATGGTTTTGCTTTTGTCCTACATTTTTCGTTACTCCATTGGTCAATAAAACCACATGTCCAAGGAGATGACCATTTCATTGGTCAATGATTTGCATAAATAAATCTACTAAAAAATACGACAGTTTACCGAAGTTTTAACCTAGGAGATGTTTCATTTTTTATGTGAGACATGAATGAAAAATATATACAGTTTCGGCTTGCTCACCGTCTTGTCCTTTGATGACCATAATTGGGATTCTAGTGAATTCTGTAACTGCTGCGGTGAATAGCTATTTTTACCTAATTTCACGTGGTTGGTCTATATAGCGAAAGGAACCATTACGCGAAAGGAAGGTTCCTTTCGCGAAAGGAAGAATTTTCTGCGAAAGGAATTGTTTGTTTGATTTGAGGTATAACGTCCCCATCAACACCGTGTAGGTCATTTTGGAGACGTTGCTTCCAAGTTTGTGGGACTTTTACCCGACATTGAGATGAAAGACACCTCAAGCCCTGTTGCCCAATGAAACCAATAAAGAGATATAGCATGACAAAAACATGTAATAATCACATTACAAATTGACAGATGTTTAATTTACAATATATGCTAAATAAAAGTTGCAGTGTATCATTTGTCTTCAGCATACTTTATCTCCTCCATTTTAACACAAAATGGACATTTTCGAATATCATTAATGTTATATAATTTCTGAAAAGGAAAAAGTGTAATTTGAGTTTTAGTTAGGTGCACATAAGATCAAGTTTCCGTCCGTTTGTATGCTCGTCCGTTTGTTCGTCCGTCTATGCGTTTACGTTCACCATAGCGACAACCCTAAATGTTAACCCTAGAATTTGTTTTCAAAAACAGTGAATGATAACGTTTTCTTATTTGTTGTGCATATACTTGAGATCATATGCTCTTGAAATGAGGTCATGTTTTTAACCTTGACCTTTTACATTGACCTTAGCTCAAACAGGCGGGACACCGCCCTCTGCAAAGCTATTTTTCCTCGCGTGACATCTGAATTGTTTGAATACAGTAAACCATTTCATAGCTAGACAATTGTTGCTGTCACTATTGTAGCTCATATTGCACGACCCGCAGAAAAAGCGACCGACTGAAGTCGGTTGATTTTCTAAGAGTGCCCTAAAATCACCGTGTCATTCTGTCAGTCTGTCTGTCCGTCCGTAACCCGTTTGTGAAAATTGTTGATAGTGACTTAACCGCTTGGAATATTTAAACAATTTTTGGCATACTGATAGATATCAATGAGATCTAACCAATGAACTTGAGAAATATTACATCCCATTTAGTATAGCCTCGCCGAGGCGAAAAATGTAAAAAATTTCGAACTGCTTCTCCTCGGAAACCGTTGGGCCAATTGAAGTCAAATTTCATATGGGGGCTCTATGGGATGGGGGAAACCAAAATTTGCTCATGGGGTCCAGGTCACATGACCAAAATGGCCACCAAGCCATATACGGTCTGTCTGTCTGTCCGTCCGTAACCCGTTTGTGAAAATTGGTGATAGTGACTTAACCGCTTGGAATATTTAAACAATTTTTGGCATACTGATAGATATCAATGAGATCTAACCAATGAACTTGCGAAATATGACATTCCATTTAGTATAGCCTCGCCGAGGCGAAAAATGTGAAAATTCTCGAACTGCTTCTCCTCAGAAACCGTTGGGCCGATTAAGGTCAAATTTCATATGGAGCCTCTATGGGATGGGGGAAACCAAAATTTGCTCATGGGGTCCAGGTCACATGACCAAAATGGCCGCCAAGCCATATTTAGTAAAAACCCTTCAAAATAGTCTTCTCCAGAACCACTGGGCAGATTTCCACGAAACTTGATAAATAGCATCTGGGACGTAGGCCCATCATAAATTGCTAAAATGGTGACCCTGGGTTGACATTGACCTTCTTTGTGCCTAGGTCAAACTTTGACACATATGCTTTTGTATTGGAAAAGTGGGAATTCATTTTTTCCTGCAAACGATTCAGAAAACAGTACTAAAGTATAAGATATATTTTTGCTCCTTACGATAAGGCGCATTTATTGGGGGAACCGTTTTAGGTCCAGGTCACATGACCAAAATGGCCACCATACCCATATATGGTAACACTCATAAAGCTAAAAGCATCCGGCGGGTCGTGCACTTCAGCTGAAGCACTGGTTTCTAAACAACCTTCCAATTAAATCTACGCCGCATATCTTTTTTAAAGATATTTCTTGTTTCAAGTGACAGATGTTAAGGGCATATGCTTGCAAAAGGGACATAATGCACCTGATAAGTGCACCAGATATTACACTTATGGTAAGACTTTGTGTGAAAGCTTGCTGTCCAAAGGCAGCTAAACTGTCTTTACTGTATCTGCAGTTGTCACTTGTACTAATATACACTGAATGGACCAATTAACGACACTGTGAAATATAGCTATAAGGACGGCCTTAAAAATAGAGGTAATTTGCAAGTAGAAAATAAGATTCTAAGATTTATTGAGTGTCTTCAAAAGCAGTAATGAATTTGAAACACCGGTTGCGCCCTGTAGCGTAAGCTTGAGCACAACTCGATTTTCGAATCTACTAAAACTGAGACAATGATCCGAAAGAAATAAAATATAGTGTTTGATGAAGTACGGGGAGACGTTTTACGCAAGAAGATGGCGTTTAGCTCGGACCCATGGTATTGATGGGTCAGAGCATTTCAGTAAAGTGAAATAAGTTGATAAGCCGTGTGGTTGTCTTTGAAAACACCAACAGATGGCATTTAAAACAAGCAAAGTAAAGTGAAATGAGTTTATAAGCCGTATGGCTGTCTTTGAAAACAAAGAATACATTTAAGATAGGAAGTACGCGTTACTAAGGCTGACGCGATTAATCGTATAATCGATTAATCGATCGATTAATTCAACAAAAATGATTATCATTTCTGATTTGCTTTTAATCGATTACTTGATAGGTACAATTTACTATCCAAAGTTATGCCTAAAATAGCTGGATGATTGGCAAAAAGTGCAGACCCAGATGAGACGCCGCATTTTGCGGCGTCTCATCTGGGTCTACACTGTTTGCCCAGGCCTGTCTGTTCAAATATACATATATGGTAAAGTGCAACATATGGTAAGAGTCATGCTCAGTGAAAAGTCAGACAGGTAAAATTATGACAAAAACCTTAGCGATTACTAAACGATTATCGATCGCAATGACAGGACTGATAATCGATTATCTTTTCACCTCCGATTAGCCAGCCCTACGCGTTACAGTTTTATTGTGACTCTTTTCAAGAGCTGTATGATATTTGCAAATCAGTGCTTTAGCCCTTCATATAAACGAAAATATTTAAAATGGACTCCGTGATCCCATAGGCAAAAATCCACACTTTGATGAAACAAGGGGACTTTTTCTGCCATCGCGCGGCATTTAACATAGCAAACATAACAAGTTGAATACCAACAGGACAGTGTCTGTCCCAATAATGACCAAAACAGCTACTCTAATCACTGAGAGTACTTGTGGGTCGATTAACCCTTGTCCTGCTGAATATTCATATATGCCACACTCACTACCGATTATCAACCAATCAGATTACCTGTAGCAAATTATTACAACAAATTCACAATCTGAATGACAAACAATGTAGATCCTGATCAGATGGCTTCTTCAGAAGCCATCTGATCTGGATCTACATTGTTTCAAAGAAAAGGCATGTCCGGGCTCAGCAGAACAAGGGTTAACTTTGAGTGTAGGTTGGACAAATAGTCCAACTGAGAATTGAGCTTTCGTTTAACCATTAAATTCCAGTATTTTTAAGCAAACAGTGTTGACCTGTTCAGATGCCGCGTTATGTGGCGTCTGATTTACCAATGTTCCAATGCACAAACTCAGTCAAGATTTCACTCTTACGTCACAGGGAGGTGACTACCGATGCTATAACAGCCGGCACTTGAATGCTGTACATGGTCAGCGACAGTCAATTGGACAATAACAGACGGGAACCTTCTGTACTTAGTTACCCGAAGGCGATTGGTAAGCCAATACCACGTACAGGAACCCAGTCTAGATTTTCTTTGTGTCGATTGATAGGCCAATGCCCCGTACACGAGCCCAGTCCAGATTTGACATTCGACACAGCGCTCTGACGTCACATGGAGAAGACTAGCATTGCAATAAATAACCGATACGTGGGCTTTGTACATGGTCAGCGATAATTACGTGGACAAAAGCAGGAGGTAAGAACTCTGCTCTGTAAGATAGAATGTGGGTACTCGTTAAAACGCCTCATTCTTAGAAAAGTATTCAATACAAACTTTGTCTTAAAACTGACGTTCTTGGTGTTGGACTTTTCAAGGCCTTTCTCTTTACATGTATATTCTAATAAGGACTAGCACAACAGATTCATCTTTCTGAATTTACAATATTTCATTGATAATGCTTAAGCTCATATAAGCTCATATGCAAGACAATCTTTGCTGGAAAGGTTATAATATTTTTTAAACTAAACCCTTATCTGCTGTTCCTTTTCAAACATTGTAGATCCAGATTAGATGGCTTTTGAAGAAGTCATCGGATTAGGATCTACACTGCTTTGTAATTCTGTTTGTGAATTTGAATAAATACATTAATCAAGTAATCTGATTGGTTGAGTGTCAGTAATGGGTGTGGCTAATTTAATTTATTCCGCGGGATTAGAGCTAGCATTAACTGCTGTGTATTTCCATAAGACCCCTGAAAAGCAGTGAAGATTACTGCGACTGATTAATGGCTTCCCTATGTGTTTAAAGTATTTAGACAAAGAAAAAACTTGCAATAAACAGAATAAATCAGACAATTGACCCGAACGAAATTGTAAGATGCATGAAAAATATTCGTCAAACCGCTAGCAAGAATAAACTAAAATGAAATCTGCCGAGCCGATGACCTTCCTGTGGTTTGGAGGCGGGTTTAAACGGCACGCAGATGCTAATCACAAAAAGTCGTTAGCTCTGCTGTCTGCTGGATACTTTGAAGGTCATTGTTGCAAACAATGTGGACCCAGATAGAAACAGCTCCTATAAGAGCAGTTTGCTCAGGGTCCACTATGTTTGCCTACATGCAAATAAATAGGTTTGAAAAGTTGGCAAGGATATGAGGCAGACGACATGGCATGATGAGACGAATTTGTCAGATGCAGTTTTTTTCATGGTATCATAAGAGTTAAACTGAAACCGCGGACCTGAACTGAGACTTAAACTGTTTCGTTTTATCCTTAAATACCAGTTTGAAGAAATTAGGGTAGACCTAGAGATGCCTGCTGAGCAGACGTCATATTCTGCAGCGTGTCATCTGGAAATACATTGTTTGCCAAATTCCTGTCCAGATTCTATAGATAGCTCTCTTACGCCATGTGACATTGATAAAATAGCACAACTATTTATAACTGGTTTTCCCAAATTAGTGATAGTCACGCGGACTCCAGCACTAATAGAGATATTTCCTTAGTAAATTTGGGTCGATTGAAAAAATAATCGGCCCAAAAATGGCAGGACTCGTATGCAAAGACATTCATATACAGCGCCTTGGAACGGTCAGTAGAAATCTTGATGAGGGACGGGGGCTTCTATCGATTTCACGTGTTCTGTCAACATTGAAGGAACACTTACTTCAGTAAACACTATGTTTGAAGCAGGAACAAGAAAAAAGTGCAAATGTCATTTTAGAGTCACGACAGTAAGCAGTATGATCCCAGTGCGACACTGTCTGTGTCTAGTGCAGTCCTGCCTAGTCAAACATATAGCAATATTTGGTATGGAAGCCCTGGACTGGCCTGGAGGGGCTTCTAACCTCATCACATCTGAGTTCTTAGTTAGGCTTCCTACGCAAACAGTGTAGACATCAATCGGGGTCTACACTGTTTGCCACTGACCCAGTATACCATACCCCTGGTGTATGAATGTCATTCGACGTTCATCAGTAACAATTCTGATTCTGACCAGTCCAGAATTTACAGATAAGCAACTCTTTTACTCGGTGCTCTGACGTCACAGGGAGAAGAAGAGCGATAATTGAGTCTTGATGCCGGTTAGACCGAGTCGGGTTTTTTCGAGAACAGAGTAGATTTGTTTCTTTGTTTGTATTGGAGTTCCTTTTCCTGGGCAGGCTTATACGTTTGTTTGAGTTGAGGCTTAACGTCCCCGTCAACACTGTATATGTCATTTTGGAGACGTTGCTTCCAATTTTGTGGGACTCTTACCCGACACTGAGATGAAGTGATATCTCAAGCCCTATCACGTGATGGCATGAAACCAATAGGGTTTATAAGCATGGGCGGTCCGACTCACACCGCTTTGCCCGGACAGGATTATATTCTATAAGCGGTTAACCAATACTCGTGTGCGGTCGGTTGGAAGCATCATGCAGCTAATCTATTTCTTCAAACCCCGATGGGAGGGCGTATACATGTACCGTACAACGCCGCAACTACGTATGTTTGGAATCGCATTCGTTTACTGTGACAAAAGATACGTCTTCAATTATAAATTGGTTTACTTGTTTTCTTGGTTCATGAGACCTTGCGAAACTGTACTAACGTATACTGATTACGTCAATCGGTTCAGTTAAGCGTTTCTGGCGCAGTGAGTCCGTAAAATAGTAACAATCAGACTGCATCACTATTTTCTATCCAAATTCAGACAGTCTATAATTACAGCAAAATTGAGTGTGGCTGATGCCCTCTACAATGACCTCACGTAATTACTGGTAAACCGCTTAGAAGGACTAGCATTGTTGTTGTTTTCCAGTTTCCCCGTGTCGCGGGTCGTCAGCTGGTGGGGTCCCAGGGAACGAATCCATGCTGGCACTACACCGTAGCCGTTCGGTGGTACCCCCATTCCCCGTTGCCGGTGAACAGGGAGACCATCGCTCGGCTCCAGCCCCGTCCGTCTCATGTTTGTCGTCTCACGTCTCAGGTGTCTCCGAGCCCACGGGCATCCCCTTACCCTGTAGCCAATCGCCGAGCTCCGTCCTGAGAGGTTTGTGAAACGGTGCCGTGACCTTTCCAGGTCTCGGTGCGGCTTATATTTTGTCTTCCCGTTTGCTTCAGGAGTGCATGTGTCCTGTCGCTAAAGGGCATCTTTATTTGTTTCTGGGCTAGGCGTGCTTCATTTTTCAAGGGCTGTGGATGTGTTGCACAGTTCCAAAGTGAGCCTTTGTTTTGGTGCAACATAGTTTAGTTGTAGTAATTTGGAACTCCATTCTAAAGGTTTGGCTACGTGATTGCCTGCGTTTAAGTTATAGCAGTGCTGTGCCTTGGGTTTTTGCTGTTTGCCGCAATGGGGTGTGGGTTGTTTTGTGTAACAGGGTAGGCTCCGAGTTTGACCTTATCATAAAGGGGATCGTTTAGCAGTTAATTTTGTTTGAAAGTTTCATTGCGATTTGGAAGACGTTTCTAAAGATTGCTATACACGTTTCCATGCTACGTGTTATGCACCTTATATCCAATCAGGGGATTCGAGACAAAGTTTTTAGCCATTTTGTGGTGCTTGTTTGCACCACAAAATTGTAGAGTCCATCCATTTCTTTCTTCTAGCTTGTAGCTTCAGCCGCATCTACACCCTCACGCCAGCACCATGTCTATGGATATCGTCTACGCTTTTTGTATCAATTTTGATATTGGTATTTTTTTTTTTTTTTTTTTTTTGTTTGATGTTTGCATATTTTTGTAACGTATGTACATTTTTACATTATTTGGTCTGTGCCCCCAGCTTATTGAGTATATATGCGGGCGGATGTGCTCGCCCCGCCACGGACCTGTCATGTTTTTTTTTCTTGTGCTTTAAAGATGGTGTTGTCCGTTTTGGGGCAAGCCCACCCGCTCTCTATTGCTGGGTAGGACAGTTTTTGTACCTGCAAGGTTGTGCTTGTAGATTATATTTTGTGATTTTTGTTTATTCTGTACATACAACATATAGTATAGTGTGATGGCCTCCACCGTCTCGGGCCCAAGTTTGTGCTTATTTTAGTTAGTGGGTGACCTCTATCGCGGAGGATGTGGAAGTAGGTCAATCCCCTTTCTGCATTTTTTGTTAAAGTTAGGAAAATGTGGTGCCCCTAGCTAGGCCTCCTCCACGTAGGATGTCATATTCTGTGGGGACGTAAGTGGGTCATTGTGAGTCGCCATGTTTACATGTCATTACCGCAACCTACGTGAAGGAAGGCACCATAGGAGGAATTGTATTCCTACCTAGTCGTTTGAGGGCCCGAGATATCGTGTGCCGATCTCGTTAGCAATGTAGTTAGTACAAATTCATATAATCATGTAGGTCGCATACAAGCGTCCGCCTGCGCATGTGCGCAGTCGAGCACTCCTATGCGATCTTGTTTTTATGTGTCATATTTACAGTTAACAATGTTTGAAATCGCTTTTTGGGAAAAAACTCTTCTTCTTCTTCTTCTATCTCCAGGTTTTTGATCTCTCTTTTCCTATACTATCCTCTCTACGGGATTCCTACTCTACAAATATTCTACAACTATCGCTATATCTACCTAATTGAGCATTGCGTGGGTGGATGTGTGTTGTTTTAGTTTTGCGTGGGTGGTTGTGTGTTGATGCCCTCCTTCAGGGTCGCGCTTAGTCAAGCCCTAGTTAGTTAGTTAATTTCCCTTATCTGTATAAATATTTGGCCGTCTTGACCGTCCGTTTTAATTACGGTCATGGCGCGATTTGCTGTCTTTGATGATACTTATGTTAAACGACAAGGGCAGTACCGAGGGCTGTTTGATGTACCAGGCGAGGTTCGGTTTTTCGGCCGTGGTGGTATGCGCGTGGCGAGCTATGATGTTGACTTGTGGGACAGCGGTTCATATTTTCCGAGGGCAAAATTGGGACAGCGATGGTCGTCTCCACAGGCACTATTTATAGGGACCGTATTCATTTGTCAAGGGAGGGACAGAAGCAATACCATGTGTGCTTAGAAAGGGCCTTCCTGCGATTTTTCTGCTAGTCGGGTGTTTATAAAATGTCCTTTTGTGGGCCCCCAGATCATTCCGTTTGGGTAACCTTATAATGTACATCCTTTATTGGAAAGCGAAATTTGCGAAAAAAAAAAAGAAGAGAAAAACAAAGAGATGTGATAAGGCCTATTGTTTCTAATTTCTGTCCCACTCATCTATGTGCATTCCTGAAGGAGAGCCTTTTTGTTTGCTAGTGTGTTTGTGTGCCGTTCTCCTTTGGGTTGTGTGGTTCTCGATCCGCCAGGATTTTGACGCAACGCTGCTCAGTGCCAAAGTCCTAAGACCGCAAACCCCAGCGTTACATCTCGTCCTGATTTCCCGTTTGCCTCACCCCCTCCGGAGAGACCGGGCGATGGATTTTCCTTGTGGTGGATCCATGCCCAGTCCCGGCGTGTTCTCGTGTGATCCTCTTTTGGACAGTGTGGCTCCCGATCAGCTAGGATTTTGGTGCAGCGCTCATAAGTGCAAAGCCAGTGGGCCACAACCACAACGCTACATCTCGTCTTAGCCTCTCGCTTGCCATACCCCTTTGGAGGGTGGGTCGGGGCCATGGATTTTCCTTGTGGAAGGTCCATGCCCCGTTCTGTTATGGTCTTCTCACAGTGATCCAGGGATCGCTGTCACCGTTAGGCACTCCTTAGTGCAAAGCCGAGGCCGCAAACCACAGTGCCTACCGTTGAATTTGTTCCCCTTTTCGCCGTGAGACGGCCGCCCTTTGATCACTACGCTCCTTTTTGGTTTGTAGCGTCTCAGGTGCGGTTAAATCATTTATTGTTTCTGAAATCGGGTCTCTAACGGTTTTGGTTTCAGGCATGTTTGTGTGTAACCTCGTACGGGGTGTGTCTCTCGTAACAGTGCAATAAATTTAGTCTGCGCCCTTCGCTTTCCCCTATATTTTGTCCAGGTAGTTTGTTTTCTCAAAGAAATTGAAAACCGCGTCCCTCATTTCCTGTGACATTAGATTCAGCAAAGAAATCGCGTTTATCTCCCCTTGGTATCCTAGTGCTGTCAGTTCTCCCTTTAGTTCCCTTCTAGCGGGGCCGTGTGCGGGGCACTCTGCGAGGTAGTGTTGAACACTCTCAACCCCGCCACAGTTCCCGCATAATGGATCGGCCGCGTTATAGAAGATGTTGTGTGCATTTAGTCCGTTGACCCCAAGTCTTAGTCGTGTATATATGCGAACGAGCTTTCGGCTGTCGCTGTATTGAACTATTTTCGGGGTCAAGGACTGGCAGACCGAGTGTCTGAAGCCGTGTTGTCCCTGCCATATGCGCGCCCATTCCTTTTTGATGCTGGCCTTAATGATTGTGTAGAATTCTTGTGGGGTGGGGAGGTAGTCAAGTTCCTTCCCCCGGGTCAGAGCTTCTTTGGCCAGCGTGTCTGCGCGCTCATTCCCCTGCACGTTGCAGTGGGAGGGGATCCAATCTATGTTCAGGGTGATGCCTTGTTTTAGTATTTTGTGTATTAGGATATGAATGTCCTGCCGTATATCCGGTCTTGTAGTGCTGTTTCCAGAGTTTATGCTTTGTACTGAGCTTAATGAGTCCGTTAGTATAACAACACTATCGGGCTTTTCTTCCTGTATCCATTCCAAGGCTTTCTGTATGGCTATAAGTTCTGCAGAGTAGACTGTGAGGTGCTGATTAAGTTTGAATTTTTGGTCGAAATTTAATTCTGGTATTGTGAAAGCGCACCCTGTTTCTTTTTTGTCAGCATCTTTGCTTCCATCAGTGAAAATTTTTAGCGCTTGCTTATAGTTTTCACTGATGTGTGATTCTGCGATCTCATTGCATTTTTTCTGTGTTGTTTCAGTTTTCTTTATGACACCCGTTAGTGTTGTTTTTGCGCGTAGGCTTCTTAAATTAAAAACTTCCGGATATGTTTTTTCCGCTGTTTTGACCTGTTCGAGGTCATGGTTTTTAATTAGGTCCTGGACTTTGATAATATAGGGGATCTTTCCTCTTAACCTATCTCTGTTAACATGATTGGGCGTGTCGGCGATCATTTCGTTTATGGGGAGACTTTCCCTAAGACTGCTTGAGCGGGCCCAGTACTTGAGCTGCAGTTCATCCCTCCGCAGGTGCAGGGGCATGGCGCTGCATTCAATCTCCAGGTCCAGGTTCCGCGTTCCCCTGTATGCCCCAGTAGCGATTCTGAGGGCTGCGGCCTGTATGCTATCTAGTTTTTTCAGGTGTGATGGCGCCGCAGACGCGTATGCTTGGCAGCCATAATCAATTTTGCTTCTTATGAGTGCTGTGTACATTTTGATCAGGGTTTTCTTGTCTGCTCCAAAGTTTGCCCCCGAGACCGCCCTGAGCACATTTAGGTCCCGCTGGGACCTGGACACCAGATTTTCAATGTGCAGTCTCCATGTTAGATTGCTATCAAAGTACATGCCCAGGAATCTGGCATGACTGGCGTACTTTATTTCCTGCCCGTCATACGCAAGCCTGGGAATGCCCTTTGTGTCTGCGAAATTTCTATTGAAAACCACCACTGTTGTTTTTTCAGTTGATAATTTGAAACCCCAGTTTGTAGCCCAATCACGTATGGCATGTAGCGCTTTTTGTAGTGCAGGAATGGCACTTTTTGGTTTTCTCGCGGTTTTCCATACTAAGCCGTCATCTGCGAACATGGATATTTCCAGCGGTAATGGGTGAAGTGTTTCCTGCAGTGTGTTCATTAGTAGGTTGAAGAGGAAAGGAGATAGCACCGACCCCTGGGGGGAACCATTCTCGCATTCATAAAAACCGGACACATCGTTACCTATTTTTATGTTCATTTTTCTATCAGTCAAAAAGTCTCTGATCCAGGTTAACATTTTTCCATGAATTCCAAACTTGTTCAGTTTTAGAAGGACCCCCCCTAGTCCACAGTAGGTCGAAAGCTTTTTCTAAATCCAAGAAAACCGCTACCAGTGAGTGTTTGATTAATTTTGCCTTTCGGATGGCGGATTCTAGTCTGGTGATTTGGTCAATGGTAGATCTATGTTTCCTAAAACCTGATTGTTCGTCTGCTAAGAGTTTATTTTTCTCAATGTGTGCTGTTAGTCTAGATGCTACCATGGTTTCCATGATTTTACATATGGTTGATGTGAGTGAAATCGGCCTATACGATTTCGGCTCATGGGGGTCCTTGTCCGGTTTTAATATTGGAACGATGGTGCTCTCCTTCCATTGTGTAGGGAGGGTCCCCTCGTTCCAAGATTTGTTTATTAATGCGAGCAGCTGATTTTTTCCCTTTTCTGGTAGATTTTTTAACATGTCTTAGTGAACGGTGTCGGCCCCGGGGGCGGTGCTCTTTTTCTTATTTAGCGCGCTTTGCAGCTCCCTGTGGGAGAAGTTCGCATTATATGCACGGCACTGGCCAGCGCAATCGGCGTCCTGAACGGCCTGCTCAATCATTGGGTCCTGCGTTTCTCTAATGCGCCTAAAGTTTGGGTCTAAAAAGGACTAGCAAAGTGGTGCGCAGCCTTTTATGCAGCTAATCCACTGGAACACCGGAACAGGCTATCTGGCCTCTGTAGGTGCATTCTGGCAAAATATCTGGGTTTTGGTCCGGGGTCGTAGCACCAGGGGTTAAACTTGTATGGATGGAACTTCCAAACCGAGTTTAATCTAGCCTTAAAACAGTTTAGGGGGTGTCATTATTACATTTCTGGTAGTGAATTCCTTAATAAACTTCATAGAGTGGCCTCGTGTTGCATGGTATGTAGACAGTTTGAAGAATTTATCTTTTTCCACATTGTTGATGCCGTTCATTATCTTATTAACTTCAACAAGGTCCACTCGCTCCCTCCTATATTCAAGGGATGGGTGTTCAAGGCATTTAATTCTTTCTTGGCATGTTAAATGGTTTATCGTTCGGACTAACTTTGTGTCTCTCCTTTGCACGTTTTCAATTGCAACAATATCTTTCTTATAAACAGGTGTACATACTGTGACGGTCTACTCAACTTATGGTCAAACGAGACTTTTTATAAAGGTTCAGTAACATTTCCTTGTCAATGTATGAGAATGTTCTAAAATGATTCCCAAGTAACGATTTGCTTTATTGATTTTACTTCTTAGATGTTCACTGAAATTTAACGCTTTATCTATTATAACACCCAAATCTTTTTCACTAGCTACCGTTTAGATCTCAATCTGTTCTTGACCCGATTTCATGGTATATGTGACTGTCTGTTGTCGAGCACCAATGTGTAAATGTTTACATTTTTGTAGATTAAATAACATTCCCAGGTTTCAGCCCAGGTTTCTAATTGGTCTACACTATTCTGAACTTCGTGTACATTTTCCACTGTTGAGATGCTTTTGTAGAATTTTGCTTCATCTGCAAAAAATTTCATGCCATCCACAATATTATCAGGAAGGTCATTGATATATATCAAGAAAAGAATTGGCCACAGGACACTGCCCTGGGGAACCCCACTTGTGACATTTACTGGTTCTAATGGTATAAAATTAATTTTTACTACCTGTGTCCTGTTGGTCAAAAAATCTTTCACCCATGAGTGATTTTTTCCTCTTATTCCGTACCCCCACAATTTCCCAAGTAGCCGTCTATGTGGGACCTTGTCAAATGCATTACAAAAGTCAAAGTAGATGGCAGCTACGTAATCCCCAGATCCAAGGCCGTGGTAATGTCCTCCAAAACTTAACAGTTGGGTTGTACACGATTTTTCAGCTAGAAATCCATGTTGGGATTTTGACAACAGTTGGTTATATTTCATATGGTCGACAATTTCATCCCGTATTTATCTTTCCAGTATTTTCCCGGGCACTGGATTAAGGATTATTGGTCTATAATTTTCAGGTTTAGATCTGCTTCCCGACTTAAAAATTGCCGTAACATGTGCTAGTTTCCATATTTTCGGTATTTTAGCTTCTTTGATTGCTTTTTCAAATATCAGTTTCAATGGATTCAGTAGTGATTTTTACATGTCTTTATTAGCATTGGATGGATGTGGTCAGGTCCCTGAAATTTTGTGGGGTTTATTCTGTCAATAGCCATAAGAATATTTTCTTCAGCTATAGAAATGGTGTTCAATTTTTGCATAAATTGCCTATCAGCAAACTGTGGGAGTGCTGTATATGGAACGGTATTTAGGTACAAATTAAAATGCGAAAGATCTGCATTTTAATATACGAATCAGGCGTTGCATTTTGCAATATTAACGTTCCATTATGTAATGTAACTTGTACCATGCACATTCTAGTTTGAGGGTCAGGGGTTGCATTTTACAATATTCACGTTCCATTATGCAATCTGCACTACGTAGCTTCCATGTTGCACATTCTAATATACGAGTCTGACATTGTATTTTGTAATTTTAACCTTCAGTATGGAGAATTTAACTGTACAGTATCTAACCTCTGTTTTGAATTTTGAGCTATTCACTACGTAGAACTTTTTACTGTATTCCGTTTTGTATTTTACAGTTTGAACCTTTCCACGCATCGTAGAAAATTCAATTTACCCTGTTCCAATGCTCGAATGCGGCATCCATTTAAAAAAAAGTTTGGCAAAAGGTCGTATACAGAAAAGCCCAAAGAGACACTACCAAGGCATTGTGAAACAATCGCAGCCCTATTTACGTGCTGCTAGCGTATTTAGTGGAATTTATTTCCACTGATCCTTCCAAGGCGGTTCTTCTGTCGCGGTTTATTTTTGTTATGGTTTGTCTTTGGGTGTTTGTGTCGCTTATGTCGCTTTATTTTGGATAGCCTATTGGCCATTTTGTGGGAAAGTAACTGTCCTTTTGGCTTTCCGTTATTGATGTTTCCATTAGGTCTGTTGTTTCATGTTTGTGATTCTTTCCCTTTGGTGTCTCTGATGTCTCTGATGGGAGCTTCGGTTGATTGTATCGATTCCTGATCATTGCCTCCACTTCTATTTTACTATAGTTACCGGAAAATAAGGGATAGGGTATCGAAGAAAAATATTGAAGTTCAACTATTTACAAAATCTGGATTTTTCCCACTTACCTTACCAAGGAATGTGACTCGATCACAGCTCAATTTCAATGTAGCCAGGGAATCCGTCTGCTCCATAAACATAACGGTTTCCAGAAAATACAAACAACAACTACTACTTCTTCTTCTTCTTCTTCTTCTTCTTCTTCTTCTTCTTCTTCTTCTTCTTCTTCTTCTTCTTCTTCTTCTTCTTCTTCCTACTACTACAGCCAGAAACGGTAGCTCGATCGGATGCGGGACTAAATGGCGATCTGGCGGCCCCCGCCCATCGGGGCTTGAAGAAATAGATGGGCTGCGCAGTGCTTCCGCGCAGGGCTGAAACCGACCGCCCACGAGTACTGGTAAACCGCATGACCATATTGGCCGAAAAACCTGTAGTCTTGTTTTTCATAGAATGTAATGCCATAGAGTTCGTCCCAATCCTTCATACCCCGGGAAACATATGATCGAATCATCTGCAGTATAGTTCTGTTAAAAAGCTCACATTGACCATTACTACGTGGTCTTTTTCAGGTGTAGTCCTGGTTTTGGTGATCTCCAGGAGATCACAAAAAGGCTTTAAACAAATCGCTTTCAAAATTCCTGTCTTGGTCTGTATGGACCTCGAGGGAACAACCGAAAGTTACTACGAATTGTCTCAAAAATGCCCGAGCTATTAATTCTGCATGTTGGGCTGGCAAAGCTGCAAGCTCGACCCATTTTGTGAATTGATCCACTATAACGAGTATGTAGCTGGAGCCAGATTTGCTGCGTGGATTGATAGGACCAAGGATGTCCAGATGAACCCGTTCCATGGGGTATCCAGTATGGTATAGTGCCTGAGCACCCTTAGGGGCTCGTTTTTTTTTTGGGTTGCAGCTAGCACACTTCTTTACATATATGTCACTATCCCTGGACATTCCATACCAATAAAATCTATCTCGTAATCTGTTCAGAGTCTTAACTTGGCCAAGATGACCAGAGCTTTTATGGTCATGACAGTGGTAAAGGACTCTAGGTCTGAGTTCCTTAGGAACAACTAAACACTGAGAGCGGCCATTCTGGTTTGCCCAGAGAAAGAACAAAACAACATCCTGCATCTGCAGTTGATGCCTTGCGAGCCACAAGGCTCTGGTCTCAGGGCTACATAACTGTAGTTCCCTAGTGGCAGGTTCATAGCAGTGCTCAAGCCAATACAAAACTACACCAATATCTGAATCCTCCAGCTGATGTTGTCGGAGTTGGAGAGATGACAAATTAAAAACCCAATTTGAGTCTGTCTGAGATTCTGGGGGAGACTGTTCAGACCTCAAATCACCAACTGAACATATAGCCAACGGGACGACATCATCATCCTCATCGAACTTAGCCCACTCCCTATGAGCCCGCCAGCAATAAGTGCAACCTCCGCAGGGGAGATCACTGACATTAACACAAGCTTTATAGGAGTCACACTCCTTCAAATGATCTCTTATACGGCTTAAAGAATCTGCATTTATATGTTCTGTGCCACGCCTATGTAAGATCCTAAAGTTATATTGTGACAGTTTCTCCTGCCAACGTGCCAGCTGTCCTTCTGTATGCTTAAAACGGGTTAACCAGACAAGAGAGTTATAATCAGTTCTGATCAGAAAGAATCGTCCAAGCAGATAATGCCGAAACTGTTGACAGAACTTTACTACTGCTAATAGCTCTTTCCTGGTGGTACAATATTTTCTGTACTGTTTAATTAAAACATGGCTGGCATAGCAGATGGCCTTAACAACACCATTTTGGACCTGAGACGATTCAGCACCTATTTGATTCCCACAAGCATTAGCAGCAATAATAAACAGCATTGGAGCAAAAGTTGCCATTTCTTTCAGTTTGTCAAAACAAGCTTGATGTCTCTGGGTCCAGACATAATCTTCAGCATGGCATAAGGTATATAGGTCAGCCGCGACCTGTGCAAAATCAGAAATATAATCCATGTGGTAGTTCATAAACCCTTGAAAAGACATTAACTGTTAAACATTCAAGGGAAATGGACATCTATTGACAGCCTCCAGTTTATCAGGGGCTATGGAAATGCCATCTCCACTCACCAGTTTACCAGAAACTCCACCTCTTCCTTGAAAAAGTGGCATTTCTAGGTTTGAATTTCAAATTGTGATGGCGAAACCAACAGAAAACCTTTCGCAAAGCGCTATGGGTATATTTGAAGTCAGTGCCTAGCACAATGACATCATCAAGGTACACAAAAACTTCCTCCTACTGGACCCCCGGAGGACAAGTTGCATGTCCCTCTAGAAGGTCGCTTGGGCTGTACAGAGTCCCATTGGGAGGCGGGTCTACTGGAAGCTACTGAAATGGGTACTGAATGTAGTTTTATGCTTTGCAATTGGGCCCAAGGGGATTTGATAGTAGCCAGAAGAAAGATCCAGCAAACAGAACAGTCTCTTCTTATACAAAGAATCCAGGCAATCCTCAATAAGAGGGATGTTGTAATTATCTTTGTATGTTTTAGAGTTCAAAGCCCTATAGTCAATGCAGTAGCGCAGTTCATCAGACTTCTTACAGACAAGTACAGATGTAGCAGACCATTCTGGCACTGATTGTTCAATTACCCCTTGTTTTTAAAAGCTTTTCAATATATTCCTTTTCCTGTGTTTGAAACTGGAGTGGAGTACCCCTAAATTTTTCTGCTATTGAGATTCCATCACGAGTTTGAATTTTATGCATCCAGATAAACAGCCTAAATCAAAATCATCTTTAGAGAACACATCCTGAAATTAACATAAAAATCGTTAAAATTCCATTTTTGGTTAAAAGAAAGGCCGGAAATACTTTTGTCATACATTGACTGGAGGTGTTCGGGTAAGTGCTGAACATCAGGGTCTTCTTGATCCCCTGTACACTGCACATGTTCTGATCTGGATACAGTGCATTGATAATAGTCCTGAACAAGTTCGCCTGATTCTGCTTGTCCAATAGATTTACCCTTTTTAAAGGTTACGAAACTATCCGAATCATTTACAACCTTTAAAGAGACCACAATGCCGTTGCCATAGACGTTAGAAACCAGGGCTTTTTTACTTTTAACACCAGAGACCATGTATGATCTCTCAATGGGGTTATCTAACTTACCTGTAATGTAGCCTACCGAGTGCGGCTGTAAGACAGTGCGACGTGCCATCGCTACATTTGTCACTTGAAGTACAGGGTTCTTGATGACTTTAACTTGGACATTTTCATCTTTAACAGTCAAAATATGTCTGTTCAAATCTAAAATTGTGCCTGTGGCTATCAAAAAATCTAGGCCCAATAAGCAGACATCCTTAATTGGTGCTGCACAAACAGTGTGCAATAATGTTTGCATACCTTAGACTTGCCCAAGTCTGTCAATTAGGTGTCCATTGTAGAAATAATTGTTCACAAAAAAATAAATACATTGTAAATGAAATAGCAATACAGTCTTTTATGAGAATTGTGAAATTACTTGTAACAATTAAAAGAACTCATTCACCTGTCCTGTAGATGATTGTCAGATATGAGTGAGAAGTTTGTTTATATAACTTTTCACTGACAGGCTTCAGAGCTTGTTATCATGATTTATTTACATTAGTTGGGCATAAACCAGATGAAGGCAGAGGGTTTTAAAAAAGAAGTTTCAATTTTAATCTTTTATTCTTAAACCATTACGATAACATGCCTATGCTATATTAGAAGGCTCCAACAATGGTGTTAATCAGAATTTTTCTTATTTCTGCTCAAAACATAGATTTTGGGTACTCGTTACAACCGATTCAATAAGGCGGTTCTAATGAGTACCCACAATCTATGTGTAACCACCTCAATGAGGCGATTCTAATGGGTACCCACAATTTATGTTATAGAGCAGAAATTACAAAATGACTAGCCTGGTAAACCCCGCTTTACTCTATATAAAGTGGGGTTAACAAGGGTTTTCATTGCATGGACATGTTTTGGGGATGATCATGGCTATTGTGTAAACTAGTGTCGCTGATGAAGAGAACAAGTTCAGAAGTTAGTACATGTAGCCCTCGCATCGTTTTTCTTTATTTCTGCTTCAAACATAGATTGTGGGTTCTTGTTAGAGGCGGTTCTAAAGAGTACCCACAATCTATACTACTGAGCAGAAATAAGAACATTATATAACCCCTTGTAAACGCCACTTTTCTCTATGGTTTCTCCTGTTAAGATAATGCTGAAAAGATTCTACAATTACACATATTATTAATTAAGTAATTATGCCAGGATAATGATATTATGCTGCCTGCTTGCCTTTTTTGGGCGGGTTTTTTAAGGAAAAATTCCGTCCTTTAGAACAGCGATGTCTGTGCTGGCGGCCGGCCGGGCGTGCGGGCGGCCGGTCGGGCGTGCGGCCGGCTGGCCGGGCGTCCGCGTCCCGGTTTACCTTTTGGTTAACCTTTTTTCAAAGTTATGTAATACCTTTATTATCCACTGGATTGCTTTCATATTAGGAATGTTGTTTAATTGGGGGTTCACTTTCATATGCAATCCATTTTTCTACCAAGGAGCAACATTTTTGTGGGAAATTGGCATTTTCGGAAATTTCTACTGAAAAACTCATCCATAATGCCATTTGGCGTTTTTCTTGTTTCTATAAAAACCAGTGCAAAAACAATTACAGTCCAACCTGTGTTTAGCAAGCACGTCAGGGATGATCAAAATGTGCTTGCTTAAGACAGGTGCTTGGATATTAAGGCATTCGCCTTTGTCGGGATTTGAATGATTGCTTGCTTAAGACAGGTTGCTTGCTTAATAGAGTTGGTCACTATGACCGGTTTGACTGTATAATGATACCTCAATGGCTCGAACACCGATAGCTCGTTTTCTATGACAGTTTTAGAACTCACTCTTGAGAACCTGAGAAATTCTTCACACATATCCATATAATGGCAAATATTTAGGGATAGTTATGGGGATTTTGCGTATTTTATCTAGAAAAAAGTATATTGTGTGTACTCACCAGTTGATTCTAATGAGCACACACAAAATCTATTAATTAAATAGAGGACTAAAAGTTATGCCGAAATTATCCTCATAAAATTCAACCCTCGATGATAGGAACTACCACTGTCTCGAACAAGTTTTAGGTCCCAACACAAAGGAAGCAACATCCCCAAAATGACCTATACAGTGTTGACAGGGGCATTAAACCTCAAATCAAACAAAACAAAAATCTCCAAAATACTAGAATTTTCCTTCCTTTCACTGACAGACGCAGGTGGGTGTTATTTATTAAGTAAACATTAACTGCAGAGGCTAATGCTCTTATCATCAAGTGGAAGCTCATTTTACATCAAGCTGGAAGCTGGTCGGATAATTTGCAGCGTATACAAGTTCCTACCTTCAGAGATGGAGACTAAAGAGACTTTTACATATATTTTTTTTTGTTTAAAGGGTCTGTCGGAACCCGAATTTTGTGGTGACTTGGTTTGTGGATTCGGGGAGGTGTATAACCGCAGTGGCTTCGGCACCGAGTTTCGTGGGGTCATTCTTCGATATAAAAAGATTGGGTACAACATGGATATTATACGACAGACTGCATGCATGGTAGGTAACCCAATCACGGTTGGCAACTTTGCTTCCCTCTTTAATTGCACGCCGGTGGGTCAGGCCTCAGATTCTATGACGGCTCCAACGTAAAGGCTTATTGAAAATTAGAGAGATAATGTTGGTTGGTGCCTGATGCTCTGTCTCTGGTCGGGCTCATCGGAGTCTAACTGTTGGTTTTCTTTTGCTCCAGCATTTCAGTGGTTTCTTGCTGTCGAGTTCTCACCGTTGTCTCAGCTCTGTGGATCTTTGATTTTTGTGTTCACGGAGATGTTGCACTGATGAGTTAGGAGGCCTTCATGCGGACTGAACAAATTATTTGTCTAAATCGCGACGGAAGTAAGGGCGAGGATTGTGGCCACGTAAAATCGATTTAAGCCCCCCAGTGGAAATCTTCCACTGACCGTTCCAAGGCGGCTCTTCTGTGGCGATTTATCTATGTTGTTGTTTGTTACTTGCTGTGTGTATCACTTGTGTCTTTTGGTTTTGGATGGCCATATGGCCATTTTGTGGGAAAGTAACTGTCCTTATGGCCTTCCTTTGTTTAGGTTTCCATTATGATCTGGTCGCTTAATGTTTGTATTTCTTTCCCTTTGGTGTCTTTTATGGGTGGAGTAAGTTAATTGTATCAATTCCTGATCTTTGTTTTACTTCTACTTTTCATTTAAAAATAAAAAGTGTAAATGTAGGGACTTCGGCAAGTCTGACCCACAGTGAAAGGCACATTATGTACAAATCTACCCTGTACAGGATCAGCACTTATCCCTGGAAGTAGGCAAACTGGGCCAAGTCTTTCAGGCTCAAAATAATCCCTTACTAAAGTCACCATAGCCGCACTTTCAATAACCGCATCTGTAGACTCTCCATTAAAAAGAACACGAACAGTCGCGGTTAAATTCCGATGACCTGGCAATGTCATTTCCAACACGTCACATGGGCGACCCAGATCAGAGTGGACTAGAAGATTGTCGCCGGAGCCCCTAGTCCGTTGAAGTTTAAGTCCTCAACGGATGACCCCGGCGGCAAGTCTCCAGTCTGTTTAGAAGACTTAGAGTGTCTGGGACCAATGTCAGGGTGCCGACCACCAGAGCCCCGAGAATCCCCAGATGTATCATGATACCCCTTATGGACTTATGGCCTTGACTGATACCCATCTTTGTTAATATATGGAGAGTACTGTTGAGCAGGGGACCGATGTTTATGAAAGTTGGGTGAAGGACTCCTACTTGGGGAGGGGTAATTCTTAGGTCGATTGTTTGGGGATGGATACCTATCAGAAAGATATCCATTGGGCGAAGGATATCTTCTAGAGTTATATCCAGTAGGTGATGGATATCTATCAGAAGGATATCCATTAGTTGATGGATAGCGGCGTGCCGCATTGTATCCATTTGGGGATGGATACCTGTTTGAATGGTATCCATAAGGGGACCTGTTTCTTTCTGATGGTTATGTCGCATCAGGATATCTGTTTTCTTGACGGAAACGGGGTGGATGCCTATCCTCTGAGGGATATTTATTGACATAATCAGGGCGCCCGGAACCCGGTGGGTGAAAATGATTCCTGTCTTGATGACCGCCTATCCCCATTACGACTCCGGCCACGGAAACCTTGGTAGGCTCCCTCATTTGGCGAATAGCCCCTTAATTTAGTCCAACCCCGGTCCCAAAATGGCGCGTGACCGGACGGGGACAAACTCCGGTCCCCATGCCAACGGTCAGGCCTTGGAGAAACTACCTTTCTCTCCAGGTCTGCAACTCTTCTTTCTTCTTGGGCGGTAATGAGCCTTTCTTGAAATGACACTCTACCACCCAATATTACCTTTCGGTTGGCAACAACAGTTTTTAATTTCCTACAGGCCTCCTGAATGGTCCATGGAGGCTACTGCATTACTATTGATGCAGCCTCTTTATTCTTACAACCCCGTAGAAATTACTCTGTTGCTAACTGCTGCATTGTTCTTATATCTGTGTTGCCATAACCATCCATGACCATCGTTAAAACCCTCTGAAGGAAAACTTCTATGTCTTCATCATCGAATTGCTTTACGAGATGAAGCCTCTGGCGAGCAGCCACAGGCTCGACCCGCAAAGCAAAGCGCAATTTCATCAACCTTTTCAGAGTGTCATAACAATCGCCTTGATGACACATGGTGACATATTTTAAGGCTTTGTCAGTTAAACAACTGAAAAGCCGATCACAAGCCTTCCCATCTGATAACCGTCTCCTTACCACGGCCCGGTCAAACTTAATAATGAAGTTTAACCATGGAATTCCTTTAGGGTCACCCGAAAATGACTCCAATTTTGGTGGCAAAGGAGACAATGGCCTAGATGGGGAGGATGAGTCACTCCTACCAGTTTTTGATCTCCCTCCGGTTTTTTTTCTTTATCACCATCATCATCATCAACGGTCGTACCAGGCAGTATCCCCGGAAGGACAAGGCAGTATCCCCGGAAGGAGTCTGATTTACCCCCAGGCCTTCAAGAGCCATAAACATTGTCAGAGGGAAGCACATTTTTGTTTCCAGGATTGCATCCTTCCTTTCCGACTCCTGATCAACCTGACTAACGTATTGTGCTCCCTCTGACTTATCTGTAAGACTGGTACTAGGGTTGCCATCTTCAAAATGAAGCATAGCTGTTTGAGCAGTTGAGCCCATATTGGAATCCAAGATAGACCCCTATGCCCGGTACAGTCTATGGTCAATAGTCTGGGTACTATCATGGAGCTCAGTGAATTTTTTATCATATGACGTCGCGTCTGAGAGTGTAATAACGCCATGTATTATTTTCGATAATCCACTAGTGGATTAAATATGCAAATTAGCTAGATACGTTCCGTAACGTTACATGTACGACGTCCTTAACGACGTCGCGTTTACTAATGGCGGAATACTGACATTTTTGTAAACAATCGTGAATAAAATGCGTGTTAAATGTCATATGATAAATAGAATCTTGCATTCGTGCTCATGTATTATTGAATTTATTAAACGAGTTGAGGAAAAGGGATAAAATGCTCGGCAAAGCCTCGCATTTTATCCCTTTTCCTCAACTCGTTTAATAAATTCAATAATACATGAACACTCATGTAAGATCCTCTATTTATTAATTCTGAGCTCCAATTTAGTCTCCAGCTCTTTCATATCAGCTGTATTTTGCGAAGCCAAGGTTTATGATCTGAAAACTGTGGAGTGTACAAGATTTTTTTTTCTGGCCCACACTAGCTAGTTTCGGCCCCTTAGGCCTCATCATTAACTCTCAAACATTTGTGAATTTCTGCAGTTGAAACAGTGATCCCGAATGACTAGAAAATAAACCCCACTATGATGAAGGGCAGGGAAACATTTTACGGGCGCCACATATTCCCATAACACCAGCTACGATGAAGTTTAATATGTTCTAGAAAAATGTAATCGTTTGGAAGCAAGGGCTACAAGAAAATAAAAAATAAAGCCACTCTATGATAAAGATTGATTCTAACTTTTATAGTTCCTTCAAAAGTTTGTATTACGCTTACAGGATAACAAATACGATTGTTCTATAGGATACTGCAAACACAAGGTCTATGGCTCAACCATCCCTTTCGACAAGTTTGCTGTCGGGTTGGTTCAACTTGTGATATTGGAACTAGTGTTTTCATGTTTGAATAAGGAACTATTGTCTGAAATTGTTAACTTCATGAAAATCCAGCATCAGGAAAGGAACTGTTGTCGGAATTTGTTAACTTCATGAGGCGGTTCTAACGAGTACCAACAGTCTGTAGTTGGTACTGAACTAAGGAAAATATCGGAAATTGTCATCGGAAAAATGTCATTTTTGCAATTATGAAAGTAATCTCATTTCACAATACTATGGACACCTACCTACCACCCCACCGCCGCCGCCACGATTGCTGAGTGACAGCAGATATTGTGGTAGCGGTGGTGGTGGCCACAATCTATGCTGCCTATCCAATTATTTGATCTAGAAATCGTCTAAACAAAACAGACTTTGAGAATTTGTACCCGTGGCGTCTTGTCCAATTTTCGTTGGTTAGGCATGAGCAACAAAGAAGAGATTCCCAGTATGTTGCCCCTGTAGAAAGTCTAATCGTAATTGTTTTCGTTTCATAAAGGCTCATAACTCCATATGGTTTTCGAAATGGTATGCATTAGAGAATGGTCGGTTTCAGCTCCGCTTTGGCAGCACCATGCAGCCCAATCTATTTATCCAAGCCCCGATGGGCCCTCCATCATTTTAAGCGTATCTTTTGATCCCTGATGACCTAAGTGATCGAGCAACTTACTGAATGCTTTGAATCAGAATGGAAAACTTTGGTTGAGCGTTGGGATATTGATTATATAGAGGATCTTTCATGAGTGTTCATGTATTATTGAATTCATTAAACGAGTTGAGGAAAAGGGATAAAATGCGAGGCTTTGCCGAGCATTTTATCCCTTTTCCTCAACGAATTTAATAAATTCAATAACACATGAGCACGAATGTAAGATTCTATTTATCATATGACATTTAAAGCGCTTTTTACTCACGATTGTTTACAAAAATGTCAATATTCCGCCATTAGTAAACGCGACGTCGTTAAGGACGTCGTACATGTAACGTTACTGGACATATCTAGCTAATTTGCATATTTAATCCACTAGTGGATTATCGAAAATATTACATGGCGTTATTACACTCTCAGACGCGACGTCATATGATAAATAGAGGATCTTACATGTATTATTGAATTAATTAAACGAGTTGAGGAAAAGGGATAAAATGCGAGGCTTTGCCGAGCATCTGATCCCTTTTCCTCAACGAGTTTAATAAAGTCAATAATACATGAGCACGAATGCAAGATTCTATTTATCATATGACATTTAAAACGCTTGTTTAACAAAAATGTCAATATACCGCCGTTAGTAAACGCGACGTCGTTCAGGACGTCGTACACGTAACGTTACGGGACGTATCTAGCTAATTTGCATAATTAATCCACTAGTGGATTATCGAAAATAATACATGGCGTTATTACACTCTCAGACGCGACGTCATATGATAAAAAAATGATACTTCGATTTTTCTTCTTTCGTCACGTAAGACTATATGGGTTATACGTACATTTTAGAACCTTGATTTTTAGCTCACCTGAGCCGTAGGCTCATTTGTGAGCTTATAGGGTGGTCATGCTGTCTGTATGTATGTATGTATGTATGTTATGTATGTTATGTATGTATGTATGTATGTATGTATGTATGTATGTATGTATGTATGTATGTATGTATGTATGTATGTATGTTATGTATGTATGTATGTATGTATGTATGTATGTATGTATGTATGTATGTCAACATTTTCAAACATCTGGAACCGCTGGGCGGACTGAAGCCAAATTTCATGTGTGGCCTCAGTGGGATGGGGGAACGAAAGTTTGTTCGCGGGGTCCAGGTCACGTGACCAAGATGGCCGCCATGCCCATATATGGTAAAAACCCTTCAAAAATCTTCTTCTCCGGAACCGCTGGTCCGATTTTCACCAAACTTGGTATGTGGCCTTGGGTACTCGGGCCTATCATAGTTTGTTCAAATAATGGCCCTTGGATGACTTTGACCTATTTTATGCCAAGGTCAAATTTGGTAATATAGGCTTTTGAATGGCAAAAAGTGAAAACGGTGGATTTTTCGAAAACTGTTGCAGCCTTGGGCCTGAAAGTTGGTAGATGACATCAGCTAAATGAGTTAATAAGTATATATGAGATTTATAGGCCAAGGTCATTCCGTGACCTTGGGTCAAGTTTTTTAATATGTCAAACTTTAAACTTATTTTTCAGGGAAACTACTTGGTCAATTTTGACCAAATTTCATATGCAAGCTTTATGAGAGAAGGACATGTAAATTAAGTTGATGATGTTGGGTCACATAACCAAGATGGCCGCCATGCCCATATATGGTTAAAACCCTTCAAAAATCTTCTTCTCTGAAACTACTGGACGGATTTTCATGAAACTTGGTATGTAGCATCTGGGACGCGGGCCCATCATAAATTCTTAAAATGGTGACCCTCGGATGACCTTAACCTATTTTATGCCAGGGTAAAATTTAGTCACATATGCATTTGTATGGGAAAAAGTGAAAATGCATTATATCTAACAAACCGTTCAATATTCCACCACTAAATCATATATATTCTTGTTCCTTAAGATAGGGCGCATTTATTGACATGGGGTCCACCAGGTCCCTTAAAAAACCTTCAAAAATCTTCTCCGGAACCGCTGGGCCGATTTCCACCAAACTTGGTATGTAGCCTCGGGACTCGGGCCTATTATAGTTTGTTCAAAGAATTGCCCTGGGATGACCTTGACCTATTTTATGCCAAGGTCAAATTTGGTCACATTGGCATTTGTATCGGAAAAAGTCTAAATGGCTGATATCTTGCAAATGGTTGAGAATACCACCCCTAAACCATATGTATATTCTTGTTCCTTGTGATTAAGCATGTTTAATGACATGGACCTTGGGAGTCTAGGGGGTCCCCCAGGGACATGCCCCACCCCCTTCATTTCAAAAAGTGCCCAATATCTTGGAAACTGTCCAGATCCCCACCCATAAACAATATATATTCTAAGGCGCTTTAAGAAACATGCATCTTGAGACCCTGGGGGCATGCCCCACCCCTGCATTACATAAAATGCATCAAATCTCAGAAACTGTTCAGATCCCCTCCCATAAATCATATATTTTCTTGTTTCTTGTGATAAGGGGCATTTAGTTACATGGATCTTTGAACACCATAGGTTAAATTGGGGGCCGACACCCCCTTTAGAAATGGTTAAGCTCTCCACCCATTAACCATATATTTTCTTGTTCCTGACCTTTTAGCTCATCTAAGGCTTTATCTTGGCTAAATATAACTGGAAATTCAAACTCAAAAGTTTTCCAACTGATCTTCAAGAGTCAGGAATGTGATTAAGGACCACTTGGTCATACAGCAAGATGCATTTAGTGACATGGCCCTTAATTTGGGCCCCTGGGGACATGCCCTACCCACATCATTTAATAAAATGCATAATATTTCCCCACCCATTAACCATATATATTCTTTCTCTATATACTAATGTGGACTTTTCTCTTTTGATAATGGGTTTTCAGAAAAAACTCAATAAAAATTACAGCAGGATAAAGAACAAGGTTTAAAACAACTAGCGTTGCAATAATTTAGAAAATCTGTTGACAAATAAGGATTTTATAACCAAAAACACATTTGAATAGGGAAATTTCCATTGTTAAATTGCTAGCAAGGGAGGTAAATATTTCCCCGCAAACTTTCAATTTCTTCATACACTGTTACTAAATAACTGAAATAATCATAAATGATGCAAAACACATCATGAAGTTCAAAACATTTAAATCGAGGCCAAAAAGATTCCAGAATCAAAACTTTATGATCATGGATTATCTCCCCTTTCAATGTAAAATCTCTATTCAAATCTTATTTTGGTCAATTTTTTTAATAGTGAACCGATTTTCAAAATTTTTGTGGCACATGTTTCAAGAAATTTATAAGCAACTTTTGCTAAAGAAATCATCAATCCTTGTCTTTGTTTACTATAACGAATCTCAGAAATATCATTATCAGAGGACAAAAACAGATCATTAAAACACGTTTGGTGACATGGATCTTAGATCCATAAGAGGTCTAGAGGGACCTTGGGTGCATGTCCCTTAGCCCTTTAGACCTAAGGCTGTCAGGTGAGCGTCTTCAGGACCAATGGTCCTCTGGTTTCTTTCGCATCACACCGTAAATCCACTTAAGCCGTATGAATTCTTTCACCCTTATCATTTGCATGAGTCCATGTTATGCCGAATTTATCTTCGTTAAATTGAAGTTTCGTTTTGCTTTATTCATGTCATGCGACTGCTTGCCTAGGGTCGTCATCAGCAGGATCTATGCTGTTTGCCTTTATCCCATTTACAGGAAGGCTTTAAAGTCCCTTTGGCTTTCCGCTATTGATATTTCCATTTGGGTCTGTTGTTTAATGTTTGAGCTTCTATCCCTTTTATGTCTCTGATGGGAGCTGCGGGTTAATTGTATCGATTCCTGATCATTGCCTTCACTTCTATTTTGAAAAGGACATTTTAAAGACTTTTTTCAGACGCGAGTTGATTCAAAGTGTGCTGGACGAATATTTTCTCATTATCGCTCCACGGACTATCATCATAAATATTCAATCCATTTTAACTCTTCAATTGGTCTAACTGGCCCCCGACCATAGGGGCTTGAAGAAATATATGGGCTGCATGATGCTTCCACGCAGAGCTGAATCCGACCCGCACACTAGTACCGATAAACCGCTTAGAGGATCTAAGCCTGTCCAGGAACCGCGGTGCGAGGCGGACCGCCCATGCTAATAAACCCTATTGGTTACACTGGGCGACAGGGCTTGAGATGTCAATTCATCTCAATGTCGGGTAAAAGTCCCACAAAATTGGAAGCAACGTCTCCAAAATGACCTTTACAGTGTTGACGGGGACGTTAAACCTCAAATCAAACAAACAAACAAACAAACAAATGGTCTAACCCATATATGACAATGGAATTTTCCGCCTGATAAGTATTGAATGCTCCATTTTTCCAACTTAAGGAGTAATATGTAAGCGGTAAGTTTTTGCAAGATGCGTGTAGTGAAGACCTAGATCGAACGCCGAGGCTGATATTGGCATGCACTGTTTTCCAATATCCCAAAAAAGGTCCGCTAGGCATATGTGGGTTACACGTGTTCAACATGTATTGATATGAAGAAAAAAAAAGATTTGTTATAAAAACAGTACCAGTCCCACACAAAGGTCAGCTAGGGTCAGCCAACATATTAAACAAAGGCTTTAGCCATTTGCAGTCATTGTGTCATGGGTCCGTACCACAGAGGAAAGGTAGGAGGAGTTATTGTGTTTGTTTGTTTGTATTGAAATATAACGGCCTAGCCAACACTTTTAAGGTCATTTTTGAGCCGGTCACTTTACCTATCCACACTTTTCTTGGGCAGGCTTATACTTAAGCGGCTGATCCGTACAGTACACAAACTGATAACTGCCCTTCTTGAATCAGCGGGATGGAGAGAATGACCGTTGAAAAGACTTCATGATCAATCTCCAGGAAAGAATGTTGCCGAGCCCGGCAGGTATCGAACCCGAGGCCTCCTGATCACCATAGACGCGCATCCGACTGAGCTACCGAGGCCGGCAGGACGAGTTCTTCACTACGGTATAAAATGGAAGGGTTGCCTGTCTAAGGAATTGGTCAGGTAAAGGCCCCGCATTTTTTTTAGCCCGAGCTATAAGCGGTCACACCTTTGCGGACTATCGGATGGTGCTAAAAATCGAACGCGAAAGGCAGTACTGGTACGATGGCCAAAGAAGTACGATACCCGAAACGGATTTGAAGCACTACTTTTTAATTAATGCTTGGCCACCCGAAACGGATGTGAAGCGCTACTCTTAATTGGTCTGAGACACCATGCCCTAGGACGTGACGCTACCTTCCCGCGGTCGGTCAAACAAAACGCGTCAGCCCACAAATGTCATCGACGGTCAGCGAAGGTCAAAATGGCGGCCATCTTCTCGGCCATCTTGGGACGTCATTCTACCTAAAGTGACCCGTATACTACTCCGGTACCTGGATTTTGTACATGGGCAGCGATAGTCAGCGGTACCGGATGGACAATAGCAGGCGCGAAGCTTGTGTGCTTCATAACTTTGGGTCGATTGATAAACAGTCGTCACCATATTTGCATTATTTGCTTGACCCTAGCTTGCACATTGTCAATATTGGAAAAACAGGTAACCAGACCCCTCTGACCTTTCAAGGTCGGGGGGGGGGGGGTCTGGTTACCTGTTTTTCCAACACTGATATCTTCAGACTAGGAACCAGCAGATAATGTGGCTCATACATACTTAAGTGAATTGAATTAAGGCATGACACATATGCCCCGTTACAAGAAAGCCTACCAAGAAGGACACCAACCTGTCGACTCGCAAGTTGAAATTTTGGCATTGGTAATCAGTGCAAACCCTAATCAGACGCTGCTGAGTGCGGTGTTTGATCAGGGCCTACACTTTGCTCTTTGAATTGTAGTCGGAGGCGAGGTGTGTCCTTGGGCGAGACATATAATGCCACTGCCCCACTCCTGCCAGGTGTAAATGGGTAGCAGTGATGTAAAAATGACTGTCTCTCTCGCGCTTTCGTCGCTATCGAACTAAAATAAATTAGTATAGAGGACCCGCGTTATAACGACAGTATTTGTTCCCTATAATTGAGGACCCGCGTTATAACGACAGTATTTGTTCCCTATTATTGTGCCGTTATAATGAATTTGCCGATATAAAGAATCCTACTTAGGGGTATGATAGGTTATAAAAGGTCCTTTCCACATCATAACTCCAAGCTTTTAATGAATTTGCAGTTATAAAGAGTCCCAGTTAGGGGTATGATAGGTTATAAAAGGTCCTTTCCTCATCATAACTCGAAGCATTTAATGAATTTGCAGTTAAAAAGAGTCCCAGTTAGAGGTATGATAGGTTATAAAAGGTCCTTTCCACATCATAACTCCAAGCATTTAATGAATTTGCCGTTATAAAGAATCCCAGTTAGGGGTATGATAGGTTATAAAAGGTCTTTTCCACATCATTACTCCAAGAAACGAATGTTGTAGACATTTGTTAGAATCGCCTCGGTGAGGCGATTCTAACAAATATCTGTAACATTTGTTTCTTGGAGTATTTAATTACAAGAATCTTTCAGGACTATGGATTCGATTTCCAACCGGAGGAAAGCCCACGTCGCTCGGAATCTAAGCTAAGATTTGAGCTAAGAATTAATTTCACTGAAACTGTCGTTATAACGAGTTTTTCCCTTATAACGAATGTCGGTATAAGGAGGATTGACTGTATAAACTAAACTAAAACTTACAGTAAATAACACTTAATCTGAAAGTGAACTTGTCCGAAGGAATTACGTATGCGATTCCATTCGGCGTTTATGGGTTAAACTCATTGTTCACTGACGTTGAAGCTTACTGCATATTGGCTTCGAACGAAGATGACCTTGCACAAAGTCAACAAGTCCGTGTATTGAAAACCGCTCTAAACCCCACTTTATTCAGAGAAAAGTGATGTTTACGGGTATATTAACTATTTTTCTCTATTTTTGATCAAAAGATAGGTTGTAGGTACTCGTAAGATTACCCCCACTGAGGCCGTTCTAACGAGCACCAACAATCTTTATTTAGACTAGATATGAGAAAATTATTGATTTGTTTGTTTGATTTGAGGTTTAACGTTCCCGTCAACACTGTAAAGGTCATTTTGGAGACGTTGCTTCCAACTTTGTGGGACTTCTACCCGACACTGAGATGAAATGACATCTCAAGTATAAGCATGGACGGTCCAACTCGCACCGCTTTGCCTGGGCAGACTTAGATCCTCTAAGCGGTTTACCAGTCCTCGTGTGCGGATCGGTTTCAGCTCTGCGTGGAAGCATCATGCAGCCCATCTATTTCTTCAAGCCCCGATGGGCGGGGGCCGGAAAAAATTATTGATGTTTGTCACTTGAAAATACATGTAAGTAAGTTCTACAGATAAGTTAAGTGCCATTTTAGCGCACAAATTATTGTAATGTGCAAAGCATGTGTGCTGTTTCGTTGTCTTGACACCGCACGTAGCTGTCCTTGAAAAGTGACACGAAAACATTACGACACTAAAGTATTGTCATAGGCGGTATTCGACTGGTAGGTTTCGTGAAATTTCCGTGAAATTCCACGTAGGAGTGTGGTGCCTAGATGTAATAGCTGGTCACATGGTCCAATCAAATATTTTATTTGTGTACAGCTCATAAGCGACCGTGGTGCACGAAAGGTTCGACTTTTCCTTCGAATAGAATCGTGCTCCACGATCGCTTATGTATTTGAAAAATATCCAATATTTGATTGGACCATGTGATCGGCTATTACAAGAAAGACACCACACTCCTGCGTGGAATTTCACGGAAATTTCACGAAACTTCCCAGTCGAATATGGCCATACTGAACTTGACCCATACATTACGAAAACACGCATATACAAGTACTTTCATCACGTGAACAATTCCGTGAAACGAATACATCCCCCCAACCCGCACTTTATATAGAGAAGACTGGGGTTTACATGGCTATACATTATTTTTCTTATTTCTCCTCCAAGACATAGTTTGTGGGTACTCGTTAGGACCGCCTCAATGAGGCGGTTCTAACAAGCACCCACAAACTATGTTTGCAGTATAAATTATTAAAAATATTACGGATTTTCATCAGTAAGTAACCATTTTGAAGATGTGTAAAAATGCACGGGTGTGTTATCGTAATGGTGAATTTAACCGCCCAAAAGGAAAATTTTCAGATGAAAAATTGTAATATTTTTTTTTAATTTCTGCGAGGCGGTTCTAACGAGTACCCACAATCTATGTTTTTGAGCAGAAATAAAAAAAATAATATATACTCCTCCAAACCCCAGTTTTACTACATAAAGTGGGGTTTTAGGGGGTTAAATTTATATAGGCATGTTTCCGTGATGTTGACAATGGAATCTCCCAACTAATATGTTTGGAGTGGTCTATTTCCAATTATAGAGGTGTCAGGGTTTTTTTTCTCCAAATTTTACAAAAATGAATGTTCTTTAAGCAAACGGTGTAGACCCAGATCAGACGCCGCGTTCTGTGGTGTCTGATTTTGGTCTGCACTGTTTGCCAATGTCCCCCAAAAGGGCCGCTATGCATATATGGGTTAAAGCGAAAGCAAGGAAACTGTGCAAATTATATATTAAATGTTTGATACCTTAGAGGATATTATACCTCATTAATATGAATAAGCTATTCAAGAATTCTGATTGGTTGAGAGCATGTTGGTTGAGAGCACCGTTTGTTGAGAGATTGGTTGAGGCAGGGCGACTAAAGATTAAGGCTTCCCCCTCTGTCGTCACCGTACAAGTACAGTGGTAGTCGCGTGCATTTGTTGCCTTTGTGTGAGGGGAATGTGAAATAGAGAATACCAGGTTGGTGTCTTTTGATATCAAGTTTATCAGGCAAGGCTTCGAGAACGCTTGTAGAATCGCGAGGCTTGCCGAGCGATTCTACATGCGTTCTCGAAGCCGAGCCTGATAAACTTGACATCAAATGACACGAATCTGGTATTCTATCTATCAGTTTACCCATTTGTACACTCTTAAACTAACAATTTACGATCAGTTATTGATGGTCCACAGTGCGTCCCAGCATTCTTGCGGGCGATATATTTAGTATCAGCTGACCATATTTTCCGGCTATGATATTTTTTTTTCAAGTATTTTTTTTTTTTTTTTTTTTTTTTCATTTTTTGCAGTAACAATGACATTTTTGTCATGTTTCCAGTAGTCCGGTTCAGTCATAAAAGTGCAATGTCACGTTGACGGGATAAAGCTCACTTGTCCTGAGATAGCATATCTTTATCAGGCCAGTACGTTCAAATGCAATATATATAGGGGGTAACTGATAAGATTTGTTATATTATCCTCGAGCTTCACCCTCGGGAACCATTATTATTTGTGAACCATTGAGTGTGAACAAATTGTCATATTCCCTTCGCCATTAGCCTGTATTAGCTGTTCCTGTGAACAAATCATCATACTCCCCTTACTCAAGGGCTACTGTTTCCAATTTTCTGCATTATTTGCCAATGCGATTATCCATATGTTTTTATGCCCCGCCACAAAAAGCGGTAGCGTTGTATTTATTTCCCTTTGATGTGTGGGTTAATTGTGTCGATTTCTGGTCATTGTCCTCACTTCAATTTTATGTTAAACCCTCCGACATTTTGTTTCTGTACGTCCATCAGCGCTTCATAATTTCATGTTCGCTCCATTACTCTGATACCGTTCGAAATACAGTGAAATTCCGCTATTAAGAATTAAGTGAAATTCCGCTATTAAGAATTAAGACTAATTCTGCTTCAATAAGCTTATTAAGAAGGTTAGAGTTATTCTTTCTTTATGATTTCTGCATACAGTGTCCTCTGGTCAGAGACCACCGTTGGGACTGTTCAAAAGTTCCCTTAAAGACCACTTTTGAGCAGTCCCAATGGTGGTCTTAATATTGGAATTTTACTGTATTTTCACGAAATTTCATGGCCTTACTGTTTGTAAAGTTTCAGCTTCATCGGATGTAAAATGTAGGAGGGGTTATCCGGAAACAAAATGTTTACAGAATGTTTCAAAGGGGCATAACTCTATTATTATTTGGTGGACCGAAACCTCCAAACAATATGCGCTGTCCCACATCATGGTCTAGCTACATATGAAGTTTCAGCTTGATCGGATGTAAAATGTAGGAGTTATCCGGAAACGAAAAGTTTACAAAAATTTCAAAGGGGTATAACTCTATTATTTGGTGGACCATAACCTCGAAACAATATGAGCTGTTTCAGTTCAATCGGATGTAAACTGTAGAAAGAGTTGTCCGGAAACGAAAAGTTTACGGACGGACGGACGAACGGAGGCCGGGGGCATGACATAATATGTCCCGTTTTTCAAACGGGCGTATAAAAATGACCATAAAATGGTAATTTTTTATATAATCTATACATTTTTTTCTTTGGATATAAGACGGCTGTTTGTTTGTTTGTTTGAGTTGAGGTTTAACGTCCCCGTCAACACTGTAAAGGTCATTTTGGAGACTTTGCATCCAATTTTGTGGCACTTTTACCCGACATTGAGATGAAATGACATCTCAAGCTCTGTCGCCCATTGAAACCAGTAGGGTTTATCCGACTCGTGCGTACCGCTTTGCCTGGGCAAGCTTAGATCCTTTAAGCGGTTTACCAGTACTCGAGTGCGGTCGGATTCAGCTCTGCGTGGAAGCATCATGCAGTCCATATATTTCTTAAAGCCCCGATGGGCGGGATGATTTGAAGTTTAACGTCCCGTCAACACTGTAAAGGTCATTTTGGAGACGTTGCTTCCAATTTTGTGGGACTTTTACCCGATAGATGGGGTGAAGTGGGGACGGTTGGTGGGCCTGGTGGGGGGGGGGGGGGGGGGCATTGAAAAATGCATTACTAAATCATCACTGACAGCATTGATGGGTCAATTGTCTTTGAGGGTAAGCTGGCAAAATGGTTCTGAGCGTGTTGTTCCTCAGCTCTGTAATCAAACAGTGTGGATCCTGATCAGATGCCGCGTTCCTGATCTTGCCAAACCCAACACACGATTCCGGTATTCTATAGGTAGCCCTCTTACGCATCTATCTGACATCAAAGCCCGGCGCCTGCCCCTGCCCTTGGGCTTGAAGAAATAAATGGGCTGCATGATGCTTCCACGACCGCACACGCGTACTGATAGACCGCTTAGAGGATCTAAGGCGATGCGAGTCGCACCGTCCATGTTTATAAATACTATTGGTTTCATTGGGCGACAAGGCGTGAGATGTCATTTCATCTCAATGTCGGGTAAAAGTCAAACAAAATTGGAAGCAACGTCTCCAAAATGACCTATATAATTTTGACGGGGACGTTAAGCATCAAATCAAACAGACAAACAAACTGACCACACAGCGATAAAAATGGCGCGGCTGTTTTCTATAAATAACAATTACCTGGAATTCCTACATATGTTATGATCATGTGGTCATCAACAACGAAAAGCTACAGTGATAAGTAAGTGTGGGTCTTGACAAATAATATATTTTACCAGACGCATAACATTGTTCTGGTTACGTTCTATGTACACTTGAAACGTTCATGTTTCATTAACCCACGACTACTGTCGTCTGCTTTGACGTCTGCCGGTTACCTTAAAAGTATTTTTTGCAAACAGTGTGGACCCAGATCAGACTGCTCCTGTTGATCTGGGCTCACACTGTTTGCCTGTATCCAAAAATATTTTCAAAATGTTTGCAAAAAAAAAAAAAAAAAAAAATAATAAAACAAATCAGCAGACAACATAAGCAGACGACATTTTCAGATGTAGTTTTTCTCGGCCTGTCAAAGGTTAATATGTGAGGGAAAGCTTTGCTCTCGACATCCAGAAATCTTTGCTTGTTATTGGTTCATATTTGTTAGATCCATCAATACACTGGATTTCAAAATCTTCATCTGGCTGTACAAAGAAGATAATGGCTTGCCTTGTCTTCAGTCTCCGCTCCTCGTCCAGTAAAATTCTATGAACTGCTGCTTTGATCGAATCAGATGTCCAACGTTGGAGCAATGCACTTGGTGTTACAAGCACTGCGCCTGGGATGGGCTTAACTTCTACAAATTCTCCTTCTGGGTTTTTCACCTGTAGGCCTCCAACGTCATCTTGGAAGTCAAAAGTGACAGTCCCCCAGTCAAAGTGTTCCCCTATCCTCACCTGATCAGGGGCTACTTGTCGGCCATGCTTTATAGGAGGGTAATACACACTTAGAACTTGTAACAGTTGTTTCTGGTGAGCGTCACGCAGAAAAGTCACTGGTAAATCAAGTCCTAATGATAGAACATCCAGGAAACGGTGAGCTAAGTCTTTTCCAATTTCATGCAGTTGTTTAGCAAGACTCTCGAATCTGTCTACTGGCGGCCAGACATTGTTATACGAACATGCGGGTAGGAAGTTGAAAGCTTCGTGTAGATCGCCGGCAGAACGCTTTTCATTCGTCCTTTCCTGTTCTAATTTCACCCAACCAAATGCGTAGTCGTGTCCCATAGGATATTTTGCTTTGAACTCTTCGGGTCGTTCAAAGAAATCTCGACTAACCTTCATATATTCTGCCAATAACCCCTCATCTACTCCATGGCCTTTCAAATAGCAATATCCATATTTTTTAAACTTATCGATTATTTCTTTTCCAAGTCCCTTTAAGGTATCATTATCTACTTTTGTAATGTCTGGCACATTAAGTCCGTATTCCTGAAAATCTACCACAATGTCTGTCGCCATGGTATGCGTTCAACTAACAACACAGGTTCTTTCGTTCTATTCACCTTATTTGCATTATCTGCTGGTTCCTAGCCTGAAGATCATAAGTGTTGGAAAAACAGGTAACCATACCCCTCTGACCTTGTTTACATGCATAAAGACGTGTTTTGGTCGATTAAGTACTATACTCGCCCAGTTTTCATTCGTTATGTCAAGGTAAGCATACCATTTATTTTTGTTAAAAAAAACTTGTTCATTGTAAAATGATATTCCCTAAAGTCACATTGTAAACGTTACCGCCTAAACAACGAAAATTTTAAGATGGAAAATTGTGATATTTTTAGGCGGGCGTTAGCCCGTCTATAGTCACCGTAAACCTCATACGTCAGATTTTTGTGCACCTCTTTAGACATTCCTTCTTGTAGTCCTCCGCTCAAAAAAAGAAAAACTAACATAGCTAAATATGAAAAAAAGCAATACACGCAATGAATTCGATTAAGTTCGGTGGGACTGTTTGAAAAATGACAAAAGTTTGTAAAAATAGACCTGCTTGTTGGATTTTACAAATACATTTGCGCTGAAGACTGATTAAAAAAATCTGGCACTATGTTCCCACGTCGTTGCTGTTTATGCTTGAAATCATTCCCTTTCATCCCTCAGTTTCTGAACAGAACCCTTCTAGGTTTGATATTCAGTGTACCAGTTCTTATAGAAAGATGTTTTGTTCAAGTCATTGACAGCTTGCAAACAGTGTAGATTCTGATTGAGATGCTCGTCACATGCTGTCAGATCTGGATCTATAAGGTTTGTATCGGTATCTGTACCTGAATCGGCATCTGCAGCGATGTACAGGGTTGGAAGGGTTGACACGTAGTATTCCGACCGCTTTGGAGCTGTCTAATTACAACGCTGTGAATTTACAAATTACAACGCTGTGAATTTACATAAAGTTCCATACCTGAAGCCATTTATGATGTCACTTTTCAGTCGCCGCATTATGTGGCCTTTCATCAGGGTTTAGTGTTTTCGAATGTCCCAGTAAAGGGACACTCGGCATTTATGGGCAAATAAGCTGCAGAATCTGTGAACGCGTTTATACGCTCTTAGTAACACGAATCAGTTAACGCTGAAGTTAATATAATGCAGCATCTGATCAGGGCCTACACTACAAATACAGAAATTAAAGGGTCAAACGACTGACATTGAAAATTTAGCAAACCTTTTTTTTCCCCACTTCCGAAGGAAATGGTGGGGTGTGTCCATTTTACAGAGAGGGGGAGGACGGGTGGGGGGGGGGGGGGTTTGCAGAACAGAACTTTATTTGTGGCGTCAGTTGAGCTTTTATCTCAAATTTACGGATATAACATGAAAAAAGACAAATGAACAGGCTCGTCTATTTATTTATTTATTTATTTATTTATTTATTTATTTATTTATTTATTTATTTATGTTTGCCTTTCCTCCGTCGGATTTGGTATGTCTCCATTTTCGACTAAGATAGTTTAACTCACGAGTGCGATGCACAAATGAAATTTCTGATGTTTTCGATACTCAGAATGATAATTTGTAGGTGGTCCTCATCATGAACATGTTCAAACAGCTTCCTCGGGATCCGGCTAATGTTAATGCATGAAAAACAATGGTTGATCCCTATATTATGAACTTGCCGCGATGTTTTGCCAATCGCATTTGAACAGTTTACATGGACTTCATACAGAGCTTTAGGGCGTTTTCGTCAAAACATCATGTGAACTAGTCCGCGAAATGAACCCCACCCCCTATACTATACCCCACTTTATATAGAGAAAACTAGGGTTTACGGGGGTATTCATTAGTTTTCTTATTTTTGCTCCAAGACATAGGTTGTGGGTACTCGTTAGAACCGCCTCAATGAGGCGGTTCTAATGAGCACCCACGACCTATTTTTGCAGTACTTATAAGAAAAATATCACGGATTTTCATAAGGAAAATGGCCATTTTGGAGATGTGAAAAATGCACTATGTCGCACGGGTGGAGTATCGTAATGTTTGCCGTTGGAATCATAAGTTATTGAGGAACAACAATCATCCATGCTTATTTCATTCCAATGACATTTGCCGGGTCCCTCGGAAGATATCTGAAAACTCGGCCTGGCGGCCTCGTATTCAAACAGCTTCCTCGGGACCCGGCAAATGTTAATGCATAAACAACCATGGGTGATACTATATTCTTTTATGGTCTCAAACCAGACACTTTTCAGATGAAAAAAAAAATGTTTTTCTTATTTCTGCTACAAACATAGGTGGTTGGTGTTGGTGCGCATTAGAACCGCCTCGGCTCACGGTTCTAACGAGGACCAACAACCTATGATTTGTGGATACTCGTTAGCGGGGGCCGAGGCGGTTCTAACGAATACCCACTATGTTTTTGAGTAGAAATAAAAAAATAATGTATACCCCTCCAAACCCCAGTTTTACAATACGAAAGTGGGATTTAAGGGGGTAAATTTATATAGGCATGTTTTTGTGATGTTGACAATATTACGTTTGGAGTGGTCTATTTCCAATTATAGAGGTGTCAGGGTTTTTTTTTCTCCAATTTTACAAAAATGAATGTTCTTTAAGCAAACGGTGTAGACCCAGATCAGACGCCGCGTTCTGTGGTGTCTGATTTGGGTATGCACTGTTTGCCAATGTCCCCCAAAAGGGCCGCTATGCATATATGGGTTAAAGCGAAAGCAAGGAAACTGTGCAAATTATATATTAAATGTTTGATACCTTAGAGGATATTATACCTCATTAATATGAATAAGCTATTCAAGAATTCTGATTGGTTGAGAGCATGTTGGTTGAGAGCACCGTTGGTTGAGAGATTGGTTGAGGCAGGGCGACTAAAGATTAAGGCTTCCCCCTCTGTCGTCACCGTACAAGTACAGTGGTAGTCGCGTGCATTTGTTGCCTTTGTGTGAGGGGAATGTGAAATAGAGAATACCAGGTTGGTGTCTTTTGATACCAAGTTTATCAGGCAAGGCTTCGAGAACGCTTGTAGAATCGCGAGGCTTGCGTTCTCGAAGCCGAGCCTGATAAACTTGACATCAAATGACACGAATCTGGTATTCTATCTATCAGTTTACCCATTTGTACACTCTTAAACTAACAATTTACGATCAGTTATTGATGGTCCACAGTGAACCCCAGCATTCTTGCGGGCGATATATTTAGTATCAGCTGACCATATTTTCCGGCTATGATATTTTTTTTTTCAAGTATTTTTTTTTTAAGTATTTTTTTTTTTCATTTTTCCAGTAACAATGACATTTTTGTCATGTTTCCAGTAGTCCGGTTCAGTCATAAAAGTGCAATGTCACGTTGACGGGATAAAGCTCACTTGTCCTGAGATAGCATATCTTTATCAGGCCAGTACGTTCTAATGCAATATACATGTATATAGGGGGTAACTGATAAGATTTGTTATATTATCCTCGGGCTTCACCCTCGGGAACCATTATTATTTGTGAACTATTGAGTGTGAACAAATTGTCATATTCCCTTTCGCCATTAGCCTGTATTACCTGTTCCTGTGAACAAATCATCATACTCCCCTTACTCAAGGGCTACTGTTTCCAATTTTCTGCATTATTTGCCAATGCGATTATCCATATGTTTTATGCCCCGCCACAAAAAGCGGTAGCGTTTTATTTATTTCCCTTTGATGTGTGGGTAAATTGTGTCGATTTCTGGTCATTGTCCTCACTTCAATTTTATGTTAAACCCTCCGACATTTTGTTTCTGTACGGCCATCAGCGCTTCATAATTTCATGTTCGCTCCATTAATCTGATACCGTTGAAACCAATAGGGTTCATCCGACTCGTGCGTACCGCTTTGCATTGGCAAGCTTAGATCCTTTTAGCGGTTTACCAGTACTCGTGTGCGGTCGGTTTCAGCTCTGCGTGGAAGCATCATGCAGTCCATATACTTATTAAAGCCCCGATAGGCGGGATGATTTGAAGTTTAACGTCCCCGTCAACACTGTAAAGGTAATTTTGGAGACGTTGCTTCCAATTTTGTGGGACTTTTACCCGACATTGAGATGAAATGACATCTCAAGCACTGCCGCCCATTGAAACCAATAGGGTCTATAAGCATGGACAGTCCGACTCGCACCGCTTTGCCTGGGCAAGCTTAGATCCTCTAAGCGGTTTACCAGAACTTGTGTGCTGGTCGGTTTCAGCTCTGCGTGGAAGCATCATGCAGCTCATCTTTTTCTTCAAGCCCCGATGTATGGGGTGAAGTGGGGGCGGTTGGTGGGCCTGGTGGGGGGCATAGAAGATGCATTACTAAATCATCACTGACAGCATTGATGGGTCAATTGTCTTTGCGGGTAAGCTGGCAAAATAGTCTGAGCGTGTCGTTCCTCAGCTCTGTAATCAAATGTGTGGATCCTGATCAGATGCCGCTGCCTGATCTTGCCAAGCCCAACACACGATTCCGGTATTCTATAGATAGCCCTCTTACGCATCTATCTGACATCAAAGCCCGGCGCCTGCCCCTGCCCTTGGGCTTGAAGAAATAAATGGGCTGCACGATGCTTCCACGACCGCACACGAGTACTGATAGACCGCTTAGAGGATCTAAGGCGATGCGAGTCGCACCGTCCATGTTTATAAATACTATTGGTTTCATTGGGCGACAAGGCGTGAGATGTCATTTCATCTCAATGTCGGGTAAAAGTCACACGAAATTGGAAGCAACGTCTCCAAAATGACCTATATAATTTTGACGTGGACGTTAAGCATCAAATCAAACAGACAAACAAACTGACCTCACACCGATAAAAATGGCGCGGCTGTTTTCTATAAATAACAATTACCTGGAATTCCTACATATGTTATGATCATGTGGTCATCAACAACGAAAAGCTACAGTGATTAGTAAGTGTGGGTCTTGACAAATAATCGACCCAAAAGTAGTATTCAAAACTGCCCCATATACATAATAAACATTTAAAATATTTTACCAGACGCATAACATTGTTCTGGTTACGTTCTATGTACACGTGAAACGTTCATGTTTCATTAACGCACGACTACTGTCGTCTGCTTTGACGTCTGTCGGTTACCTTAAAAATATTTTTTGCAAACAGTGTGGACCCAGATCAGACTGCTCCTATTGGAGCAGTCTGATCTGGGCTCACATTATTTGCCCCTATGCAAAAATATTTTCAGAATGTTTGCAAAAAAAAACAAAAAAAAAAAACAATTCAGCAGACAAAATAAGCAGACGACATTTTCAGATGTAGTTTTTCTCGGCGTCTTAAAGGTTAATATGTGAGGGAAAGCTTTGCTCTCGACATCCAGAAATTTTTGCTTGTAATAGGTTCATATTTGTTAGATCCATCAATACACTTGATTTCAAAATCTTCATCTGGCTGTACAAAGAAGATGATGGCTTGCCTTGTCTTCAGTCTCCGCTCCTCGTCCAGTAAAATTCTATGAACTGCTGCTTTGATCGAATCAGATGTCCAACGTTGGAGCAATGCACTTGGTGTTACAAGCACTGCGCCTGGGATGGGCTTCACTTCTACAAATTCTCCTTCTGGGTTTTTCACCTGTAGGCCTCCAACGTCATCTTGGAAGTTAAAAGTGACAGTCCCCCAGTCAAAGTGTTCCCCTATCCTCACCTGATCAGGGGCTACTTGTCGGCCATGCTTTATAGGAGGGTAATACACACTTCGAACTTGTAACTGTTGTTTCTGGTGAGCGTCACGCAGAAAATTCACTGGTAAATCAAGTCCTAATGATAGAACATCCAGGAAACGGTGAGCTAAGTCTTTTCCAATCTCATGCAGTTGTTTAGCAAGACTCTCGAATCTGTCTACTGGCGGCCAGACGTTGTTATACGAACATGCGGGTAGGAAGTTGAAAGCTTCGTGTAGATCGCCGGCAGAACGCTTTTCATTCACCCTTTCCTGTTCTAATTTCACCCAACCAAATGCATAGTCGTGGCCCATAGGATATTTTGCTTTAAACTCTTCGGGTCGTTCAAAGAAATCTCGACTAACCTTCATATATTCTGCCAATAACCCCTCATCTACTCCATGGCCTTTCAAATAGCAATATCCATATTTTTTAAACTTATCGATTATTTCTTTTCCAAGTCCCTTTAAGGTATCATTATCAACTTTTGTAATATCTGGCACATTTAGTCCGTATTCCTGAAAATCTACCACAATGTCTGTCGCCATGGTATGCGTTCGTGTAGTTGTTAGAGGATACTTTGTTTGTCGCAATAAAAGCTCTACAGAGCTTATGTTATTTGTTTCGAATATGCGACGTTAAATAAAGCTTCTTTATCTTTATCTTTATCTTTAAGTTAAACTAACAACACAGGTACTTTCGTTCTATTCACCTTATTTGCATTATCTGCTGGTTCCTAGTCTGAAGATCATAAGTGTTGGAAAAACAGGTAACCATACCCCTCTGACCTTGTTTACATGCATAAAGACGTGTTTTGGTCGATTAAGTACTATACTCGCCCAGTTTTCATTCGTTATGTCAAGGTAAGCATACCATTTATTTTTGTTAAAAAAAACTTGTTCATTGTAAAATGATATTCCCTAAAGTCACATTGTAAACGTTACCGCCTAAACAACGAAAATTTTAAGATGGAAAATTGTGATATTTTTAGGCGGGCGTTAGCCCGTCTATAGCCACCGTAAACCTCATACGTCAGATTTTTGTGCACCTCTTTAGACATTCCTTCTTGTAGTCCTCCGCTCAAAAAAGAAAAACTAACATATCTAAATATGAAAAAAGCAATACACGCAATGAATTCGATTAAGTTCGGTGGGACTGTTTGAAAAATGACAAAAGTTTGTAAAAATAGACCTGCTTGTTGGATTTTACAAATACATTTGCGCTGAAGACTGATTAAAAAAATCTGGCACTATGTTCCCACGTCGTTGCTGTTTATGCTTGAAATCATTCCCTTTCATCCCTCAGTTTCTGAACAGAACCCTTCTAGGTTTGATATTCAGTGTACCACTTCTTATAGAAAGATGTTTTGTTCAAGTCATTGACAGCTTGCAAACAGTGTAGATTCTGATTGAGATGCTCGTCACATGCCGTCAGATCTGGATCTATAAGGTTTGTATCGGTATCTGTACCTGAATCGGCATCTGCAGCGATGTACAGGGTAAGAAGGGTTGACACGTAGTATTCAGACCGCTTTGGAGCTGTCTAATTACAACGCTGTGAATTTACAAATTACAACGCTGTGAATTTACATAAAGTTCCATACCTGAAGCCATTTATGATGTCACTTTTCAGTCGCCGCATTATGTGGCCTTTCATCAGGGTTTAGTGTTTTCGAATGTCCCAGTAAAGGGACACTCGGCATTTATGGGCAAATAAGCTGCAGAATCTGTGAACGCGTTTATACGCTCTTAGTAAGACGAATCAGTTAACGTTGAAGTTAATATAATGCAGCATCTGATCAGGGCCTACACTACAAATACAGAAATTAAAGGGTCAAACGACTGACATTGAAAATTAAGCAAACCTTTTTTTCCCCACTTCCGAAGGAAATGGTGGGGTGTGTCCATTTTACAGAGAGGGGGAGGACGGGTGGGGGGGGGGGGGGGTTGCAAAACAGAACTTTATTTGTGGCGTCAGTTGAGCTTTTATCTCAAATTTACGGATATAACATGAAAAAAGACAAATGAACAGGCTCGTCTATTTATTTATTTATTTATTTATTTATTTATTTATTTATTTATTTATTTATTTATGTTTGCCTTTCCTCCGTCGGATTTGGTATGTCTCCATTTTCGACTAAGATAGTTTAACTCACGAGTGCGATGCACAAATGAAATTTCTGATGTTTTCAATACTCAGAATGATAATTTGTAGGTGGTCCTCATCATGAAAACCTAGCGGCCTCATGTTCAAACAGCTTCCTCGGGATCCGGCAAATGTTAATGCATGAAAAACAATGGTTGATCCCTATATTATGAACTTGCCGCGATGTTTTGCCAATCGCATTTGAACAGTTTACATGGACTTCATACAGAGCTTTAGGGCGTTTTCGTCAAAACATCATGTGAACAAGTCCGCGAAATGACCCCCCCCCCCCCTATACTATACCCCACTTTATATAGAGAAAACTGGGGTTTACGGGGGTATTCATTAGTTTTCTTATTTTTGCTCCAAGACATAGGTTGTGGGTACTCGTTAGAACCGCCTCAATGAGGCGGTTCTAATGAGCACCCACGACCTATTTTTGCAGTATTTATAAGAAAAATATCACGGATTTTCATGAGGATAATGACCATTATGGAGATGTGAAAAAATGCACTATGTCGCACGGGTGGAATAGCGTAATGTTTGCCGTTGGAATCATAAGTTATTGAGGAACAACAATCATCCATGCTTATTTCATTCCAATGACATTTGCCGGGTCCCTCGGAAGATATCTGAAAACTCGGCCTGGCGGCCTCGTATTCAAACAGCTTCCTCGGGACCCGGCAAATGTTAATGCATGAACCTGTACCATACAATATTCTTTTATGGTCTCAAACCAGACACTTTTCGGATGAAAAAAAGTTTTTTTTCTTAATTCTGCTACATACATAGGTGGTTGGTGTTAGTGCGCGTTAGAACCGCCTCGATCTACCGCGGACCAACAACCGATGGTTTTGAGCAAACATAAAGAAAATATTGTTTACGTCTTGAAGCTCAATTTTTATGCCCCCGGAATCTAAGAGATTCGGGGGCATATAGTTTTTGGTCTGTCCGTCTGTTTGTCCGTTTGTCTGTTTGTCCGTCTGCAAAAACTTTAACATTGGGCATAACTTTTGAATGGTAAGTGGTACAGCTTTCATACTTCACATGTGTATACCTTATCACAAGACCTTTCCAGTGGTACCATAATTTTTGATCTCGTGACCTTGAACTTGACCTTTGACCTATTTTTTTCAAAATTTTCAAAAACATTAACATTGGCCATAACTTTCGATTGGTAAGTGATTGGGCTTTCATATTTCATATGTGCATTCATTGTCACAAGACCTTTCTAGTGGTCCCATGATTTTTGACCTTGTGACCTTGACCGTGATGTTTGACCTACTTTTTAAAAACTTTAACATTGGCCATAACTTTCGATTGGTAAGTGGTAGGGCTTTCATATTTCACATGTGCATACTATGTCACAAGACCTTTTCAACAATCCCATAATTTTTTACCTTGTGACCTTGACCTACTTTTTTAAGACTTGAACATTGGCCATACCTTTTGATTGCTTATTGATACTGCTTTCATATTTAACATGCGCTGTCCGGGGGCATCAGTGTTTCACAAACACATCTTGTTTCTATATAAAGTGGGGTTTACAGGGGTGTTCTTTGCACGGAGTTTTTGACGTTATGTGTCTTCCAATATTACAGTGGCAAATGGCAAACAGAAGAACAAAGGAATATTCTAATGTACTTGCGTATATAACGCGGCGTCTGATTGGATAACGTCAAAAATTTGTGACAGTATATTCTGCGATGTACTGTCGGAAACCCGACGTCATCAAGTAACGTCGCTTTCCATTGGCTGCTATTTGGTTTTACGCAGCTCACAGCGAATTAATGCATTAAAATGGGGGATAACTGTGTTAAAAATTGTCATTTGGGGAAGTAAATCCTCGGTTTTACGGTCGCAAATTCCGTTTTACGGCGACGCTGCTGCGTCGCCGTAAAACGAAATTTCCGACCGTAAAACCGCCGATTTACCTCCCCAAATGGCAATTTCCAATACAGTTATCCCCTAATTAGGAAGAACATAGTGAACGGAAAGCTAACCAACTAGTTAATAGTTATCTCTTCTGCAATATCATAGAAAAAGTAAAATACAGGACTTAAAGGGAATGGATACAATGTTCACGTTGGACACTAAGCTTTGTGACTACAACGCGTAGTGTCCAACATGGACACTTAAGCTTTGTGTAGACAATAAGCGTTGTTACATAGCCACGGCGACGTCGCCTGTCACTGCAGTAACAGGCGACGTCGCCGCGTCTGTGTGTGGGTTCAAATCGCAAAAGCACAACATTGATATATATGTGAGGTTTACAAGGGTGCAAGATAATCTCTTCACTTAGGTCGGTAAGTAAGTGTCGGAAAATAATCTGTCATGTCTGGGATTCTCAGAAGAAGAAGGCTGGCCCCACGAAAAAGTGTTCCTGAAAACAAAGAAAGACAAAAAGTATAATATTCTTCACCTTAACAAAGCCGTTGGAGAGAGATAATGTGCCTGAGAGACCCTTAAAGTAAGGTTTCATTTTAGTGGCCTGCCCTGGATTATACTTCGTCAGAAAAAAATAAACAAAAAATTCTATAGAATGACCATTTATGGTAATTGTTCTATGCAATCTATATATTTATAGGATCCATCTTTAAACCATGTTATATCCAAACCGTACTCAAACGAAAACAGTGTGGAAACGATTTTTCACTTATTTCGAGCATATCGTTATTCAGAGGAGGGGAAATACCACCTGATCTTCCGTTGCAGAACTTTGTCCGAGCGAGCGCGAACCACAGAGGTGAGACACCTTATGATTTAGAGTCAGCATTCTTACCAATTCGGCCATAGAGGCTTGAAGAAATATATGGGCTGCATGATGCTCCCACGCAGAGCTGAATCCGGCCCGCACACTAGTACTGGTAAACCGCTTAGAGGATCTAAGTAGAAGTAAAACAAAGATCAGGAATCGATACAATTAAATTACTCCAACCATCAAAGACACCAAAGGGAAAGAAACACAAACATGAAACGACCAGACCATAATGGAAACCTAAACAAAGGAAGGCCATAAGGACAGTTACTTTCCCCAAAAATGGCCAAATGGCCATCCAAAATAAAAAAGACACAGGTGATACACACAGTAAGTAACATACAACAACATAAATTAACCGCCACAGAAGAACCGCCTTGGAACGGTCAGTTGAAAGAATTCCACTGGGGAGGGTGGGGGGGGGGGTGCTTAAATCGATTTTACATGGCCATAATCCTCGCCCTTACCTCTGTCGCGGTATACACTAAGCCTGTCCAGGAACCGCGGTGCGAGGCGGACTGTCCATGCTACTAAACCCTATTGGTTTCATCGTGCAACCGGGCTTGAGATGTCATTTCATCTCAATGTCGGGTAAAAGTCGAAAACGAGGTACTAATGAGTACTAATGCATACGCGACAATAAAGAAACTAAAATTAATAGTTTTTTTATCAAAGTAGCCTCCATTGGACAAACTTTCGTTAACGCTGTATTCTGTTTACGTTTACGTTGTATTCTTTGCGAGTTATGATTGACAGGTTTCAGTTGTGCAGCATGCAATGGGCTTTTTGTAAACTTAGATGTTCGACGACAAATGACAGTGTGTATATACTTACCTATATAAAGCTATGTACATATGAAAAAAGGCATGTTGACATCGAAAACGGCATGTCGAAATCGACATGTTTGTTTGTTTGTGTTGAGGTTTTACGTTGTTTCCAAGTCTGTGGGACTTTTACTCGACGACGGCTGCTGCTTGTTCATGGTTGATAAACATTTGTTATATTTGTATTTTTCTTGTAGCCGTCGGTCTCGACAGTTTTAAGCCATTCTCTCCAAACTACAATGCAACGCAACTATTCACTGTATTGTCGAATCTGTGAGATTCCTTCCGTTCAAGATGACGCTTAATGAACGGAAGAAAAATCATCAAATTTTTTATCATTTATTTTTACTTATATATTTCCTTCATTTTTGATTGTAAATGGTGAAAAAAGTGAACAAGTAGTCTAATACCGGCTCCATAGCCTGTCCTTTTATGAATGGTTAGAGAATAGCAGCCGATTTCTCTAGACTCCGGATCGTTACTGGATCTCTAGCCACCAAGTCTGGAGTCTTTGCGGCAGTTTTACCGCGCAATCAGGTCGCACCGGAGACAAACAATAGTTACCTTATTATTCTGTTGTGGATTGACAACAACAACAATACTGTTATTTCTTTTAATCATAATCATTATAATAAAATCCAACCATAAATGCATCTCCCGATTAAGCAGTTGTCACATTTCACTATATTGGCGTATATCGGAGCTTCCTTTTCAAGCCGGGGGCAAAGTAACGGAAGTAAAAATCAAATCGTATCTTTATTTTTTCAATATTTCTTTCCTTCATTTATGATGTTTAATGATGGTAAAAAGCCAAAAAGCAAGCTATTGCCTGATCTCTATATAGCCCGCCCTGGTAGGAATGGCTAGAGATCCGGTAGGCCTACCATACTTCCCGGCTATCTTGCTTCTGCAGAATTCCATAGTCGAAATATCTGAGTCTATGTCATTGGAAAACGACGTATGCTATGCGTCTTTTTATTGCAAAATTTATAGAAAAGGACTTGCGTGTTTGAAGTTTTAAATTGTGTTAGAAGTCCATTTAGAACCCACTAACGTTGTATTTAAAACTCCGGAAAAAAATCAAGCACAGCTCTGACATTCCATGGGGGACTGACATTTCATGGGGGAATGACTTTCGACCTGATAATCTTCCATTACAATTTACTGATTGATAAACGGACTTGGATCACGTTCTTCAGAGGGGAATTCGAAAAACAGGCGATTTATGAGAAATTACTCTCCCGTTCAATTTCGACTTGGGTCTATTTTTTCTTTCATTTTGAAACACGGAGACGTCACCTGACTGTAGATGAAAAGGAAAATCAATCGGTATTCCGTAAGGCATGCGCCCTTTTTGGACTGTTAAATAAATGCGTTTATATTGACCAGTGGGAAGTGTATTGAAATACTTGAAGAAATGGCAGCCAGAGCCTAAAATGGAAAACAAAACTCTTCTCTCAAGCCGATAACCCAATCACCAAATAGTTTCATAGAAATGTTCTTCCTTGGCCTAGTACCAGTTGTTTAAATTGTGAACATGCTGACCGCCAGAGGTAAAAAATGAGAAAAAAATCTTTGACTCCTCCTCTCAAGCCATTGGCTCAATTTAAAATATTTTGACAGATATGTTCCTCCCCTAGCCCTGTACTTAATGATACTATTCCACTTAACAAGATTGCCACGAGAATTTAAAATAGAAAATATCTTCAAACATCTTTTCTCAACCCGATTGCTCGGCTTTATTAAAGTCTGTATTGTCACAGAATTGTTCCTCTTTTTTCCATGGGCGCACATAGGTGACGTCATTTATAAAGTAAGGGGTTATAAACATTTGCGTATGAGCTATATCAGACCCTGGGCAAGGCAGACATTACCGGCACAGCTTTAAAAGACCAAACCTGTCTGACGGACTAGATTTAATTTTCTTGCACACCAGATAAGGAAATCATGGGCTTAACTCTGGGATATAAACTCTTATCATACCTAGGTTATCCTGACCAGGAATAGGATAAAAATCTAGAACTTTTACGTGTCTCATGTGCGTTGGTTGAATAGGACGTCACGAACACCGTCGTTAAGTTTGACGTCACTGCACGTACAGTGACGTCATTTTCATCAAATATTGCGGACATCGACAAACGAATTGAATACACCATAAAATAAAAAAAATAATAAAGAAATAAAAATGAAAAAATCCGAAAATCCGCTCTCAGAAATGAAAGGTATACAAGAAAAAGAATCTTACACTAGTGTTTACAAACGGTAGATAGAAAAAAATCTGTATCTTGTGTTCACTGTCCGACATCACTCGGCATGTGCCGTGATGCCGGACAGTGGCCCTCGGGACGATTTTTTCTATCCACCCCTCACACCCATATAAGATTCTTATAGTATAAAATGAGGCTTGGTGGGTCGAATGTAAATTACTTACAGCGGGCCTGTACTGTACATCGTTTCTCTTACAGATACTCGGAACTTTAAAGACTTCCATCTTCGATACCTTTGGCACAATGTTCGCGAAGGAAAGAGTGACCAGATAGGGGACTGAAAAATGGAAAAAGGAAATATCACGTTAACAAGTTCATGCAATGAATATCCTTGTAAACCCCACTTCATTTTAAAAAAAGTGAGGTGTAAAAAGAAAACATCATTTCCTTATTTTGCAAAAGGATAGAGTGCGGGTACTTGTTAGAACCGCCTCAACGAGGCGGTTTTTACAAGTACCCACAACCTATGCTTGTAGTAGAAATAAGACTGGCAAATGTCCATTTTAATAGTTATATATCATTTCTGAGCGAAAAAAAATATATGTATAAAATATTTTTGATTATGTATAAATAGCGAATACCAGATTCGTGTCATTTGATATCAAGTTTATCAGGCAAGGTTACAAAAACATTTGTAGAATCGCGAGGCTCGCCGAACGATTCTAGAATCGCGAGGCCCGCCGAACGATTCTGCATGCGTTCTCGAAGCGAGCCCGATAACACACGAATCTGGTATTCTATTTTTCAGTTAATCTCCTTGTACACTCTTACATGTTGCAGTGCGATAGGAATTTTATTATTTTTGCTGTTCATGAAAGTATGAACGCAGTGGGTCGCGTGCAAAGTAAATGAAACCCCTTCGTTCATGAAAGTATGAACGCAAAGGGATTCGTGTAAAATTTGCTAGTGGCCCGCTGTCGTTCATTCTTTCATGAAAAGCAGAAAAAAAGTTTATTTCTTATATTTACATTCTTTGCCTCTCATCACTGGGCGAACAAAATGCTTATATGGCAAACTTTTAAAGCTGAAAAACATTTACACGCTGTTTTTCTACACGGAGACATCACCAACGCCCGTAGAGAACCATGCTTTAGACTGACACCACTTGCCGTCACTGAAAATCATGTGACTAGATGCGTTGATGGAAGTATGAACTACATTATTTTTCTATAGGTTTATATCGACTTTACACTTGAAATGTAAATAATGTATAATGGTCACCTCCTCTGCTCGTTCCATAGATAATATCTGTCAATGGAATGCATTCGTTGTGCCTGGATGTGCTGGTTACACTGACGTACGCCTTATTACCCTTCTTGTCCTCAAACATGTACCCAGTGGCGTTTATTCTATTCTCACCGTTCTGGTTTCCGTAGTAAAGGTTTCCCATTTCTAGCGTACCAACTGAAACAAATTAAGGGACATGGAACCATCTGAGATAACATTCGGAACTCCTGTTTGCTTTCCTATAAAACTACCACGATGATCCTAAGTAATGGGACAGATAAGCCAAAGCAAACAGCGCAGACCCAGCTCAGACTGCCCCTGTAGGAGCAGTCTGATCAGGGTCTATACTTTAAGACTTTTTTAGACTCCTTGCTGGAGCAAGAAACAAATTTGTTAGGATTTTAGGAAATTACAGCAAATCCTGAAGATGTTCGAATTTTTAGGATTTTTGCGGTAGATCCTGCGGAATAAAGTTGTATACTGTTTTATGAAAGAAATTTGCTCAAACTAAGGGTTTAATTTAAAAATCTATTAAGCTGAAATAGGTTCCACTGACGTGCTATTTGAAGATCAGTATTGTGGTAAAGTTACCGTGCAATACTACTGACCTGCTCTTTGAAGATCATGGTAGTGATAAAGCTACCGTACAATACTACTGACCTGCTCTTTGAAGATCATGGTTGTGGTCAAGCTACCGTACAATACCACGGACCTGGTCTTTGAAGATCATGGTTATGGTAAAGCTATCCTACAATATCACTGACCTACTCTTTGAAGATCATGGTTGTGGTAAAGATACCGTAAAATATCACTGGCCTGCACTTTGAATTTCATTGTTGTGATAAAGCTACCGTACAATACCACGGACCTGCTCTTTGAAGATCATGGTTATCGTAAAGCTATCCTATAATATCACTGACCTACTCTTTGAAGATCATGGATGTGGTAAAGCTACCATACAATATCATTGATCTGCTCTCTGAATATCATGGTTGTGGTAAAGCTACCATACAATGCCACGGACCTGCTCTTTGAAGAGCATGGTTGTGGTAAAGCTTCCGTACAATATCACTGACCTGCTTTTTGACGATCATGGTTGTGGTAAAGTGTCCGTTCAATATCACTGATATGCTTTTTGAAGCTCTGTGGCTAAGCTAACGTGCAATATCACTGACCTGCTCTTTGAAGATCATGGTTGTGGTAAAGCTACCGTAAAATATCACTGACCTGATCTTCCAGTTGAAGGTCGTCCCTGTGGTAAAACAACGATATAATAAAACTTACATGGCCTGTTTTTGAATACCATGGCTGTCTTAAAGCTACTATACAATACCACTGACCTGACCTGACCTGCTCTTTGAAGACCATGGCCATGTAAAAGCTGGCATACAATACCACTGACCTGCTCTTTGAAGACTATTCAGTGCTGTGATGAAGTTACCCGTACAACACCACCCCTTGAAGACTAAAGCTACCATACAACATCACTGACCTGCTATTTGAATACCATGGCTATGAAAAACTACCATACAATACCACCGACCCACTCGTTGAAGATCATAGCGTGGAAAAGCTACATTCAATACCACAGACCTGCTCTTTGAAGACCATGGCTGTGGTAAAGCTACCATTCAATATTATTGACTTGGTCTTTGAATACCATTCCTCTTAAGATAGAAAACACTACCACTGTCCTGCACTTTGAAGACAATCAAAAACTAAACAAAAACTACTGTACAATACTGATCAGCACTTTGACGGTCACACCAATGCTAAAACTATCACACAGTACCACTGACCTGCAAATTGAAGACTAAGGCTACGCGCTCGTGATTCAATCTTTTGTTTGTTTATTTGAATTGGGATTTACCGTTCCCTCAATCCAATTTAGGTCATTTTGGAGACGTTGCTTCCAATTTTGTGGGACTTTTACCCGACATTGAGGTGAAATGACATCTCAAGCCCTGCCACCCAATGAAACCAGAAGGCTTATATGCATTGGGCGATCTGACTCACACAACTTTGCCTGGGCAGGCTTAGTCCTTCTAAGTGGTTTACCAGTACTCTTTTGTGGTCATATTTTGCTCTGAGTGGAAGCACCCTGCAGCTCAATCTATTTCTCCAAGCCCCGATGGGCGGGGCGAACCGTGATTCAATCTACCTTAGAGCTGGCTTCCAAACTCAAAAATTCACCGGTAGACATGATCTATTTCTTAAAACTCGTTGAAGAAAACGGTGGTGGTAAAGCTACCACGTATTAGCACTGACCTGGAATACATTTTGAATTCCACGGCTCTGACATAATTTTAGACTTCGTACATTTCGATCTACGCCCGCTGTGGATGACCGTGTACTGGACGTCCTGAAATAGAAGATTTACCGCGGTTTCATGCATTATCCGTTTAGCCGCAACAAGCGAAATCAAAGCACTGAGACTACTGGTGGGTCGATTATCTCTGAGTGTTGGCTGGGAAAATACCTCTGGACTGAGACATAAATTGTTTCGTATAACCTTTAAAATCACGTTTTTAAGCAAAACGTGTAGACCTTGATCAGACGCCGCAGAATGCGGCGTCTGATCTGGGTGTACACTGTTTGCAAAGGCCAACCCATGATTCCAGTCCAGATTCTACAGATAACTACAGATAACCCACTTATGCATCGATAAGAATAGTGCAACGGAAGGTCAGGTGGTTTTTCTCCGGGTACTCCGGTTTTCGCCCACCTCTGATTAACGGTCGGCTCGATATGAGTGAAATAATCTTGAAAGGGCCGTAAAACCAACCCCCCCCCCCACAAAAAAAAAAAAAATAAGAATCTTGCGGCTATTTTCTATAAATAACCATTACCTGATTTTCAGACAAGTCAGAAATAGTCACATGGACTTCAGCATAGTAAAGCTTTCTGCGCTTTATACATCAATCGACCAAAAAGCGTTTTCATACAAGTGCTTTCATTGTGGATCCAAATCAGATTGCATTCACTTAAGTTCCAAAAAAAGAACTGACATTTTAAAGGCTATTAGCCCACCTTAGCCGAAGGCTCCAGGGCAGCTTATAGTATGCTAGTTCGTCCGTGGTCCGTCGCTCCGTAGTCCGTTCGTCCGCCAGCACCTTTGACCAGTGATAGATCAGCAATCTGCATTTCTCATCTGTAGCATGCCTCTGGTGGGAGATTAATGGTAAAAGCTTTTTTTATCGGAACTGAATGAAAACTTTGGCTCCAATGGCAACCACAGTCCATAGACTTACACTGAGAAAATGCTTGTCATCAGTGTTGTTCGATTTTGTTTTTCTGACACTTACATCAAAGTAGACCTCAGCTGCTGCCTGTGAACTGACCCTTACTGTCTCAGAAGGCCAGGGGTAAAAGCTAGAATGAGTTCGAAAGCTAGCAATGTCGGCATATTAATCACGTTATGTCCCATTGATTGTTGAAAATACGTATTTTTGATCTTGCATTGACCATAGTCTCTTTAGTCTTGATCGAATCGTTCTGAAACTTACATATAAGTAGGCTAGGGATAAAAGCTAAGATATGTTTAAAAACTGGCAAAGTCGGCTTATTGATCATGGAGTTGTGTCCTATTAATCACGTTATGTCCCATTGATTGTTGAAACTACATATTTTTGATCTTGTATTCGGCTGGTTTCGAAAACTGACGAGGTCGTCCTTTTGGTCATAGAGTTTTGGTCTGGTGTCTGGGAATGTGTGGCGGCCGTGAAAACTCTCCCTGTCCTACATCATAGTGTAGTATATATTTTCTTGTCCTTTGAGATCATTGACTCCATTGTGGGATTTTGAAATATTTGAGGGTCACTGATGAGGCCTAAATGGCCCAGAAAACATGTACACTCCATATTTTCCAGTTCTGTTGTGTATTCCTTGCTTCCAAAGGATAACCCTTTCTAGAACATATTTATATTTTCTTGGTTGTTGAAAATTACTGTTGGTGACCTTGTTAGTTTTAATTAAATATTCCTAAATCTTACATATAAGTAGACTAAGGACAAACGCTCAGATGAGTTCGAAGACATTAATCTTAGAGTTACGTCCACTTGATTGCTGAAAAACGCATAGTTTCTACCCTGAAATCACGGATCTGCCTGAAACTTATATGTGTTTTTGAAAACTGGCTTGGTTGACCTTCTGAAGCCTTAAAATATCTGTGTTTTCGCTAACCCGACCGAACCTGATTTTTAGCGCCGACCCTGCAGTTTTTATAGTCATTAAACACAAAAGGCCCATGGGCCACTACGCTCACCAGAGGTCAAGTGTGAAAAACGTGCCCAGTCCCTGGTAGCCTTGTTTTTTTTCAACAAACCAAGGTGGCTTGAAAAAATTAACTTTTTAGATTATGAGATGAAGTTGCCAGTTTTTTTTTGCGAAACATTGGCATAATAGCCATCTTACCCATAATTATCATCTTCCATTTAGCTGGCTGCAAATATTAATTCTGATGTCATAGGCAACTAGAGAACCACAAAAATAATCCTCCTGTGTTCCCTTTTTCCACTTAGAAATGCCAGGTCAAGGTCAACCGAAGGTTACCATCTGAGCAAACTTGCTACGAATATCGATTCAGTTGATTTCAGTGAATACAACAGAATCAGAAAAATCCACGGTGTTTCCTCTTCCACATGCAATGGCAAGTGATCCTAGTGGACCTTGACGTAAAATGCATCATGGTCAACCAAGTCCGCAGTGCTACTTACCAAGTTGCAAGAACATGGGCAATTTGGTTCTTGAAAAGAAGATTTCCAAAGGGTTTCTACCATATAAGGGCACGGAAGCTATCTTGTTTATGTGACTGCAATCCCACAAATAAATGCCCATTGCCTCACCCCATAGAATCTGATAAAATTTGGTTTCAATCAGCATAGCAGTTAAAGTGGATAAGATGATAAAAAATACTGAATCTAAGTCATTTAGGACAAAGGTCAGTGAATTTGCATCGACCTTTGGAATCAATGAACTTCCTTTTAGCTGATTGTAAATATCAATTCTAAGGTCACAGGCTACAGTAGAATCAGAAAATTCCATTGTTTGCCTTCTTTCCATACAAATGCTTAAGTGATGTAAAAGTGGTCAAGCGGCCCCCGCCCATAGGGGCTTGAAGAAATATATGGATTGCATGATGCTTCCACGCAGAGCTGAATCCGGCCCACACACTAGTACTGGTAAACCGCTTAGAGGATCTAAGCCTGTCCAGGTACGCGGTGCAAGGCGGACCGTCCATGCTAATAAACCTTATTGGTTTCATTGGGCGACAGGGCTTGAGATGTCATTTCATCTCAATGTCGGGTAAAAGTCCCCCAAAATTGGCAGCAACGTCTCCAAAATGACCTTTACAGTGTTGACGGGGACGTTAAACCTCAAATCAAACAAACAAACAAAATGGTCAAGTTTACCCAAAAGTGATCATCTGAATAAAATTGGTAGGGCCCTGAGTCCCCAATACTGCATACTAAGTTCTAAGGTAATCTGTCTTTTGGTTCCTGAGAAAAAGATCTTAAAAGGTTTTCATCATATGGGCCCCGTCAAGCGATTTTGGTACTTATCGCCTATGCGAGCAGCGAAGGTTCAGGCGAGCCTGCGCATCCGCGCAGTCTCGCCAGAACCTTCGCTGCTCGCTCATACAAGCAGTGAATCAAGAGGAACCTTCAGACAGAAAGCCATATCCCTCGCCCCTCTGAATGGCTGGGCATGCGCAGTTAAAATTTGTCATGACGGAATGCTCGAAGACACAAATTCGCTTGGCGGGGCTCATATATGGCATGGCATGTGATGCTAATGCCACAAACTAGTTTTCATTGCCTCATCCAATTAAGGCGTTACATGTAATTTGGTTTCAGTCACTCCGGCAGTTTACTGGAGATGATAGAAATACTGAATATGAGTTATACAGGACAACGTTCAGTAAATGACCTTGACCTTTGGAATTAATAAATTTCCTTTTAGCTGATGCAAATTTCATTTCTGATGCCACAGGCAATATTAGAATCAGAAAAAAATTCATTGTTTTACCATTTCCCCATAAAGATGCCCCAGTGACCAAATTTGACATTGACGTAAAATAGGCCAAGGTCACTCAAAGGTCGTCATTTTGAACAAACTTGGTAGGGCCCGAGGCCTCGATGCTGGATACCAAGTTTTAAGGTCAACCACCTTTTGAGTCTTAAAAGTGTTTACCATATAAGGGCATGCGGCCATCTTGGTAATGTGACCCCACTCCCACAAATTAATTTTCATTGCCTCGTCCCATAGAGGCTCCACATGTAATTTGGTTTTGACCTTGATGTAAAATAGGTCACGTTCACCCAAAAGTCATCATTTTAACATACTTAGTAGGGCTTGAGACCCGGATGTATCAAACTAATTTTAAAGGTCATCCGCCTTTTGGTTCTTGAGAAGAAGATTTTTAAAGATTTTTACCATATATATGGCAGCCATCTTGGTCATGTGACCCAGTCCTTACGAGCAAACTTTTGCCCCCCTTCCCATGGAGGCTCCACATGTATAGTATTTGGTTTCAATTGGCCCTGTAGTTTCAACTGTTGCTTGACAATGTTGACGACGACGACGGCGCCATACGACGACGGACGACGGACCACTGCCTATCCTTTAAGCTCCCCCGGAGCCTTCGGTTCTGATGAGCTAAAAACAATAAAAAAAATGAATAAATAAAGATTTTGTTACCTACCGACCTGAATATTCTCAAACACTTTAGAATTGTCAAATAGTAATACTCATACTTACAGTCCTGGTTTAAGATTTGCTCCTTGAGCCTCATAACCTCTTTATTTTAATGTTTTCTGATAATATGGTTTGGATTGAACCTTTTTTAAGATTTGTGTTCTTTTTTCTAAAAAAAAAAAAAAAAAAAAAAAAAAAATAGAAGAAAGATAAACAAACTAATTTTTTCGGCATGTTAGTGTAACACAACTATTTTTAGGCGTTATCATCAAGTTTTATGCACTTCATTGCTGAAAACACCAAAACAACAGAAAAGCAGCTGCGCGATGATTACCTTAGCATAACAGCAGCTGTACAATCGAATACTTTAGCAGAATCGCAGCTACACAATATGCTGCCTTAGCATAATGGCAGCTGTGCAATGAATTGGCTTAGCATAACTGTAGCTGTGCAATAAATTTACTTGGCATAATTGCAGCTGTGCAAAGAATTGACTTAGCATAACTGCAGCTGTGCAATTAATTGACTTAGCATAACGGTAGCAGTGCAAAGAATTATCTTAGCATAACTACAGCTGTGCAATGAATAACCTGAGCATAACTGCAGTTAAGCAAATAATTGCATTAACATAACGGCATCTGTGCAATGAAACGCTTTAGCATTATAGCAACTGTGTAATGAATAACATTAGCATCACAGCAGTTGTGCAATTAGTTAATTTAGCATAACAGCAGCTGCGCAATGAATTACCTTAGCATAATGGCAGCTGTGCTATGAATTGCCTTAGCATATCAGCAGCCGTGCTATTAATTACCTTAGCATAACAGCAGTTGTGCAATGAATTGCCTTAGCATAACAGCAGCCATGCAATGAATTACCTTAGCATAACTGCAGCTGTGCTATGAATTACCTTAGCATAACTGTAGTTGTGCAATGAATGACCTTAGCATAACAGCAACTGTGCAATGATTACCTTAGCATAACAGCAGCTGTGCTATGAATTGCCTTAGCATAACTGCAGCTGTGCTATGAATTACCTTAGCATAACTGCAGCTGTGTAATGAATTACCTTAGCATAACTGCAGCTTTGCAATGAATTGCATTAGCATAACAGCAGCCATGCTATGAATTACCTTAGCATAACTGCAGCTGTACAATAAGCTGTCTTAGCATAATGGCAGTTGTGCTATGAATTACCTTAGCATATCTGCAGTTGTGCAATGAGCTACCATAGCATAATGGCATCTGTGCTATGAATTGCCTTAGCATAACAGCAGCCGTGCAAAGAATTGCATTAGCATAACAGCAGCTGTGCAATGAATTGCCTTAGTGTAACAACAGCCGTGCTATGAATTACCTTAGCATACCGGCAGCTGTGCAATGAATTAACTGAGCATAATGGCAGCTGTGCCATGAATTGCCTTAGCATACCTGAAGCTGTGCCATGAATTACCTTAGCATAACTGTAGCTGTGCAATGAATAATCTTAGCATAACAGCAGCTGTGCAATGAATTACCTTAGCATAACAGCAGCTGTGCAATGAATTACCTAAGCATAACAGCGTCTGTGCTATGTATTAACTTAGCATAACAGCAGCCGTGCAATGAATTACCTTTCAAGGTCGGGGGGGGGGGGTCTGGTTACCTGTTTTTCCAACACTGATATCTTCAGACTAGGAACCAGCAGATAATGTGGCTCATACATGCTTAGGTGAATTGAATATTAAGGCATGACACATATGCCCCGTTACAAGAAAGCCTACCAAGAAGGACACCAACATGCCAACTAGCAAGAGTTGAAATTTTGGCATTGGTATTCAGTGCAGACCCTAATCAAACGCTGCAGAGTGAGACATTCGATCAGGGCCTACACTTTGCTTTTTAAATTGTAGTCGGTGGCGAGGCATGTCCTTCAGTGGGCGAGACACGTAATGCCACTGTCCCACTCCTGCCAGGTGTAAATGGGTAGCAGTGATGTAAAAATGACTGCAATCGCAATCGAACTAAAATAAATTAGTACAGAGGATCCGCGTTATAACGACAGTATTTGTTCCCTATTATTGTGCCGTTATAATGAATTTGCCGATATAAAGAATCTCAGTAAGGAGTATGATAGGTTATATAAGGTCTCTTCCACATCATTACTCAAAGAAAGGAATGTTATAGATATTTGTTCGCCTCGGTGAGGCGATTCTAACTATATCTGTAACATTTGTTTCTTGGAGTATTTAATTACAAGAATCTTTCAGGACTATGGATTCGATCTCCAACCCGAGGAAAGCCCACGTCGCTCGGAATCCAGGTTAAGACTTGAGCTAAGAATTAATTTCACTGAAACTGACGTTATAACGTGTTTTTTCGTTATAACGAATGTCGGTATAAGGTCCGAGGGTTGACTGTATAAACTAACTAAAACTTCTTAATCTGAAAATGGACTTGTCCGAAGGAATTACGAATGCGATTCCATTCGGCGTTTATGGGTTTAACTCATTGTTCACTGACGTTCAAGAAGCCTCCGTGGTGCAGTGGTTACGATACTCGCCTTGTAAACCAGGGGTCGTAGGATCGATCCCGGGCTTCTCCAGAATTTCGGATGAGTCTTTAAACCGAGGTCCCGTCTCCGTATGACCTTAGCTGTTGGTGGGACGTAAAACTCAAACACTCACTCACTCACTGACGTTGAATCTTACTGCATATTGGCTTTGAACGAAGATGGCCTTGCATCAAGTCAACAAGTCCGTGTTTTGAAAACCTTTCTAAACCCCACTTTATTCAGAGAAAAGTGATGTTTACGGGTATATTAACTATTTTCTCTATTTTTGATCAAATACATAGGTTGTGGGTACTCGTAAGAGTCGCCTCATTGAGGCCGTTCTAACGAGCACCAACAATCTTTATTTGGACTAGATATGAGACAATTATTGATGTTTGTCACTTGAAAGTTCTAGAGATACGATAAGCGCCATTTTAGCTCACAAATTGTTGTAATGTGCAAATCATGTGTGCTTTTTTTTTTCGTTCTCTTTGATATCAAAACTTGACACCGCACATAGCTGCCCTTGAAAAGTGACACGAATACATTACGAGACTAAAGTAGTGTCATACTGAACTTGACCCATATATTACGAAAACACGCCTATACAAATACATTGTAAATTTAACCATCAGAAAATGAAAAATTTCAGATTAAAAATTGTGGTATTTTTTATATTTATGCTCAAAACATAGATTGTGGATACTCGTTAGCGGGAGCCGAGGCGGTTCTAACGAATTCCCCAATCTATGTTTTTGAGTAGAAATAAAAAAATAATGTATACCCCTCCAAACCCCAGTTTTACAATACGAAAGTGGGATTTAAGGGGGTAAATTTATATAGGCATGTTTTCGTGATGTTGACAATAATACGTTTGGAGTGGTCTATTTCCAATTATAGAGGTGTCAGGGTTTTTTTTTTCTCCAAATTTCACAAAAATGAATGTTTTTTAAGCAAACGGTGTAGACCCAGATCAGACGCCGCGTTCTGTGGTGTCTGATTTTGGTCTGCACTGTTTGCCAATGTCCCCCAAAAGGGCCGCTATGCATATATGGGTTAAAGCGAAAGCAAGGAAACTGTGCAAATTATATATTTAATGTTTGATACCTTAGAGGATATTATACCTCATTAATATGAATAAGCTATTCAAGAATTCTGATTGGTTGAGAGCATGTTGGTTGAGAGCACCGTTGGTTGAGAGATTGGTTGAGGCAGGGCGACTAAAGATTAAGGCTTCCCCCTCTGTCGTCACCGTACAGTGGTAGTCGCGTGCATTTGTTGCCTTTGTGTGAGGGGAATGTGAAATAGAGAATACCAGGTTGGTGTCTTTTGATATCAAGTTTATCAGGCAAGGCTTCGAGAACGCTTGTAGAATCGCGAGGCTTGCCGAGCGATTCTACATGCGTTCTCGAAGCCGAGCCTGATAAACTTGACATCAAATGACACGAATCTGGTATTCTATCTATCAGTTTACCCATTTGTACACTCTTAAACTAACAATTTACGATCAGTTATTGATGGTCCACAGTGCGTCCCAGCATTCTTGCGGGCGATATATTTAGTATCAGCTGACCATATTTTCCGGCTATGATATTTTTTTTTCAAGTATTTTTTTTTTTTTTTTTTTTTTCATTTTTTGCAGTAACAATGACATTTTTGTCATGTTTCCAGTAGTCCGGTTCAGTCATAAAAGTGCAATGTCACGTTGACGGGATAACGCTCACTTGTCCTGAGATAGCATATCTTAATCAGGCCAGTACGTTCAAATGCAATATATATAGGGGGTAACTGATAAGATTTGTTATATTATCCTCGAGCTTCACCCTCGGGAACCATTATTATTTGTGAACCATTGAGTGTGAACAAATTGTCATATTCCCTTCGCCATTAGCCTGTATTAGCTGTTCCTGTGAACAAATCATCATACTCCCCTTACTCAAGGGCTACTGTTTCCAATTTTCTGCATTATTTGCCAATGCGATTATCCATATGTTTTTATGCCCCGCCACAAAAAGCGGTAGCGTTTTATTTATTTCCCTTTGATGTGTATGTGTGGGTTAATTGTGTCGATTTCTGGTCATTGTCCTCACTTCAATTTTATGTTAAACCCTCCGACATTTTGTTTCTGTACGTCCATCAGCGATTCATAATTTCATGTTCGCTCCATTACTCTGATACCGTTCGAAATACAGTGAAATTCCGCTATTAAGAATTAAGTGAAATTCCGCTATTAAGAATTAAGACTAATTCTGCTTCAATAAGCTTATTAAGAAGGTTAGAGTTATTCTTTCTTTATGATTTCTGCATACAGTGTCCTCTGGTCAGAGACCACCGTTGGGACTGTTCAAAAGTGCCCTTAAAGACCACTTTTGAGCAGTCCCAATGGTGGTCTTAATATTGGAATTTTACTGTATTTTCACGAAATTTCATGGCCTTACTGTTTGTAAAGTTTCAGCTTCATCGGATGTAAAATGTAGGAGGGGTTATCCGGAAACAAAATGTTTACAGAATGTTTCAAAGGGGCATAACTCTATTATTATTTGGTGGACCGAAACCTCCAAACAATATGCGCTGTCCCACATCATGGTCTAGCTACATATGAAGTTTCAGCTTGATCGGATGTAAAATGTAGGAGTTATCCGGAAACGAAAAGTTTACAAAAATTTCAAAGGGGTATAACTCTATTATTTGGTGGACCATAACCTCGAAACAATATGAGCTGTTTCAGTTCAATCGGATGTAAACTGTAGAAAGAGTTGTCCGGAAACGAAAAGTTTACGGACGGACGGACGAACGGAGGCCGGGGGCATGACATAATATGTCCCGTTTTTCAAACGGGCGTATAAAAATGACCATAAAATGGTAATTTTTTATATAATCTATACATTTTTTTCTTTGGATATAAGACGGCTGTTTGTTTGTTTGTTTGAGTTGAGGTTTAACGTCCCCGTCAACACTGTAAAGGTCATTTTGGAGACTTTGCATCCAATTTTGTGGCACTTTTACCCGACATTGAGATGAAATGACATCTCAAGCTCTGTCGCCCATTGAAACCAGTAGGGTTTATCCGACTCGTGCGTACCGCTTTGCCTGGGCAAGCTTAGATCCTTTAAGCGGTTTACCAGTACTCGAGTGCGGTCGGATTCAGCTCTGCGTGGAAGCATCATGCAGTCCATATATTTCTTAAAGCCCCGATGGGCGGGATGATTTGAAGTTTAACGTCCCGTCAACACTGTAAAGGTCATTTTGGAGACGTTGCTTCCAATTTTGTGGGACTTTTACCCGATAGATGGGGTGAAGTGGGGACGGTTGGTGGGCCTGGTGGGGGGGGGGGGGGGCATTGAAAAATGCATTACTAAATCATCACTGACAGCATTGATGGGTCAATTGTCTTTGAGGGTAAGCTGGCAAAATGGTTCTGAGCGTGTTGTTCCTCAGCTCTGTAATCAAACAGTGTGGATCCTGATCAGATGCCGCGTTCCTGATCTTGCCAAACCCAACACACGATTCCGGTATTCTATAGGTAGCCCTCTTACGCATCTATCTGACATCAAAGCCCGGCGCCTGCCCCTGCCCCTGCCCCTGCCCTTGGGCTTGAAGAAATAAATGGGCTGCACGATGCTTCCACGACCGCACACGAGTACTGATAGACCGCTTAGAGGATCTAAGGCGATGCGAGTCGCACCGTCCATGTTTATAAATACTATTTTGACGTGGACGTTAAGCATCAAATCAAACAGACAAACAAACTGACCTCACACCGATAAAAATGGCGCAGCTGTTTTCTATAAATAACAATTACCTGGAATTCCTACATATGTTATGATCATGTGGTCATCAACAACGAAAAGCTACAGTGATTAGTAAGTGTGGGTCTTGACAAATAATCGACCCAAAAGTAGTATTCAAAACTGCCCCATATACATAATAAACATTTAAAATATTTTACCAGACGCATAACATTGTTCTGGTTACGTTCTATGTACACGTGAAAAGTTCATGTTTCATTAACCCACGACTACTGTCGTCTGCTTTGACGTCTGCAGGTTACCTTAAAAGTATTGTTTTGCAAACAGTGTGGACCCAGATCAGACTGCTCCTGTTGGAGCAGTCTGATCTGGGCTCACACTGTTTGCCTGCCAGTATCCAAAAATATTTTCAAAATGTTTGCAAAAAAAAAACAACAAAAAAAAAAACAAAAAAAAAAAAACAATTCAGCAGACAACATAAGCAGACGACATTTTCAGATGTAGTTTTTCTCGGCGTCTTAAAGGTTAATATGTGAGGGAAAGCTTTGCTCTCGACATCCAGAAATCTTTGCTTGTAATAGGTTCATATTTGTTAGATCCATCAATACACTTGATTTCAAAATCTTCATCTGGCTGTACAAAGAAGATAATGGCTTGCCTTGTCTTCAGTCTCCGCTCCTCGTCCAGTAAAATTCTATGAACTGCTGCTTTGATCGAATCAGATGTCCAACGTTGGAGCAATGCACTTGGTGTTACAAGCACTGCGCCTGGGATGGGCTTAACTTCTACAAATTCTCCTTCTGGGTTTTTCACCTGTAGGCCTCCAACGTCATCTTGGAAGTCAAAAGTGACAGTCCCCCAGTCAAAGTGTTCCCCTATCCTCACCTGATCAGGGGCTACTTGTCGGCCATGCTTTATAGGAGGGTAATACACACTTCGAACTTGTAACAGTTGTTTCTTGTGAGCGTCACGCAGAAAATTCACTGGTAAATCAAGTCCTAATGATAGAACATCCAGGAAACGGTGAGCTAAGTCTTTTCCAATTTCTTGCAGTTGTTTAGCAAGACTCTCGAATCTGTCTACTGGCGGCCAGACATTGTTATACGAACATGCGGGTAGGAAGTTGAAAGCTTCGTGTAGATCGCCGGCAGAACGCTTTTCATTCCCCCTTTCCTGTTCTAATTTCACCCAACCAAATGCGTAGTCGTGTCCCATAGGATATTTTGCTTTAAACTCTTCGGGTCGTTCAAAGAAATCTCGACTAACCTTCATATATTCTGCCAATAACCCCTCATCTACTCCATGGCTTTTCAAATAACAATATCCATGTTTTTTAAACTTATCGATTATTTCTTTTCCAAGTCCCTTTAAGGTATCATTATCAACTTTTGTAATATCTGGCACATTTAGTCCGTATTCCTGAAAATCTACCACAATGTCTGTCGCCATGGTATGTGTTCAAGTTAAACTAACAACACAGGTACTTGCGTTCTATTCACCTTATCTACATTATCTGCTGGTTCCTAGTCTGAAGATCATAAGTGTTGGACAAACAGGTAACCATATCCCTCTGACATGCATGAAGACGTGTTTTGGTCGATGAAGTACTATACTCGCCTAGTTTTCATTCGTTATGTCAAGGTTAGACTTGCCCAAGTCTGTTAATTAGGTGTAAAAATTATTGTTTACAAAAAAATATAAAAAAATAAATACATTGTAAATGAAATAGCAATACAGTCTTTTATGAAAATTGTGAAATTAACAGACTTGTAACAATTGAAAGAACTCATTCACCTTTCCTGTAGATGATTGTCAGATATGAGTGAGAAGTTTGTTTATATAACTTTTCACTGACAGGCTCCAGAGCTTGTTATCATGATTTATTTACATTAGTGGGGGAAAACCACATGAAGGCAAAGGGTTTCAAAAAAAGGAAGTTTAAATTTTACTCTATTATTCTTAAACCATTACGATAACATGCCTATGCTATATTAGAAAGCTCCAAAAATGGCGTTAATCAGAAATTTTCTTATATCTGCTCAAAATATAGATTATGGGTACTCATTACAACCGATTCAATGAGGCGGTTCTAATGAGTACCCACAATCTATGTGTAACCGCCTCAATGAGGCGATTCTAATCGATATCCAGATTAAAAAAAAAAGTCAACGACTTTCTTCTGGATCCCATTTGTATGTATTGATGTATTGTGACATGTTTTTGTCTATTTGTTTGTTTGATTTGAGGTTTTACGTCCCGGTCAACACTGTAAAGGTCATTTTGGAGACGTTGCTTCCAATTTTGTGGGAGTTTTACCCGACATTGAGATGAAATGACATCTCAAGCCCTGTCGCCCAATGAAACCAATAGGGTTTATTAGCATGGACGGTCCGCCTCGCACGGCGGTTCCTGGACAGGCTTAGATCCTCTAAGCGGTTTACCAGTACTAGTGTGCGGGCCGGATTCGGCTCTGCGTGGAAGCATCATGCAGCCCATATATTTCTTACAGCCTCTATGGGCGGGGGTGCATAATGTTTTTGTCTATTGTAATGTTATATGTATACAAATGAAATAAAAGTTTAAACTAATCGGTACCCAAAATCTATGTTTTAGAGCAGAAATTACAAAATGACTAGCCTGATAAACCCCGCTTTACTCTATATAAAGTGGGGTTAGTGAGTGAGTGAGTTTTAGTTTTACGTCCCACCAACAGCTAAGGTCATAGGGAGACGGGATAAAGTGGGGTTAACAGCATAGTCATGTTAAGGGGATGATCATGGTAATTGTGAAAACTAGTGTCGCTGATGAAGAGATTAGGTTCAGAAGTTAGTAGCCCTCGCATCGTTTTTCTATATTTCTGCTTCAAACATAGATTGTGGGTGCTTGTTAGAGGCGGTTCTAAAGAGTACCCACAATCTATACTACTGAGCAGAAATAAGACCATTATGTAACCCCTTGTTGAGGGCCACAAGGGAGATTAGTTGTTGTACTAATTGTGTTACCCTCGTAAAATAAAGTCTATTATTATTATTATTATTATTATTATTGTAAACGCCACTTTTCTCTACGGTTTCTCCTGTTATCCCTTCTCTTGCTGAATATTCAGTTAAGCCACACCCATTTCTGACTTTGAACCGATCAGATTTCTTTATGTAATTTATTCCTACAAATCCATAAACTAAATGTCAAACAGTGTAGATCCCGATCAGATGGCTGAAGCCATCTGATCTGGATCTACACTGTTTCCAAAGATATGGGATGTCGTGAACAGCATAATAAGAGTTAAGATAATGTTGAAAAGATTCTGCAATTACACATCTTATGAATTAAGTAATTATGCCAGGATAATGATATTATGCTGCCTGCTTGCCTTTTTTTCTATAAAAACCAGTGCAAAAACATTTACAGTCCAACCTGTGTTAAGCAAGCACCTCAGGGATGATCAAAATGTGCTTGCTTAAGACAGGTGCTTGCTTCCTACAGGTGGTTATTAATGCATTCGCCTTTTTCAGGATTTGAATGATTTCTTGCTTAAGACAGGTTGCTTGCTTAATAGAGGTGGCCACTATGACCGGTTGACTGTATAATGATACCTCAATGGCTCGAACACCGATAGCTCGTTTTCTATGACTGTTTTCGAACTCGCTCTTGAGAACCTGAGAAATTCTTCACACGTATCCATATGACAAATATTTAGAGATAGTTATGGGGATTTTGTGTATTTTATCTGGAAAAAAAGTATATTGGGTGTACTCACCAGTGGGTTCTAATGAGCGCACACAAAATATATTAAATAAATAGAAGACTGAAAGTAATGCCGAAATTATCCTCATTAAATTCAACCCTCGATGACAGGAACTACCACTGTCTCGAACAAGTTTTAGGTCCCAACACAAAGAAAACAACACCCCCAAAATGACCTATACAGTGTTGACAGGGGCATTAAACCTCAAATCAAACAAAACAAAACAAAAATCTCCAAAATACTAGAATTTTCCTTCCTTTCACTGACAGACGCAGGTGGGTGTTATTTATTAAGTAAACATTAACTGCAGAGGCTAATGCTCTTATCACCAAGTGGGAGATCTTGTTACATCAAGCTGGAAGCTGGTCGGATAATTTGCAGAGTTTACAAGTCCCTACATTCAGGGATGAAGACTAAAGAGACTTTTACATATTTTTTTGTTTAAAGGGACTTTCATTTAGAAATAAAAAATGTAAATGTAGGGACTTGGGCAAGTCTATGTCAAGGTAAGCATACCGTTTATTTTTGTTTAAAAAAACTTGTTTATTGTAAAATGATATTCCCTAAAGTCATCCGATTGTTATTTGCGACATCAGCAGCTCGAATACCGTAAAACTCCTACAATTTCGGACACCTTGTGGACTTGTTGTAATTCTCCTAACTTTTTGACCATGTTTCATGATCCAACAAGGAGTCCAAAAGGTACAGACAAAATGAAACATAGTGTAGACCCTGATTAATCTGCTCGTTCAGGAGCAGTCTGATCTGGGTCTCATCACGAAAACACGCCTACATAAATTTGTCCCCCCCCCTTGAACCCCACTTTTATAAAGTAAAACTGGGGTTTGCAGGGGTAAACCTAATTTTTCGTATTTCTGCTCTAAATATAGACTGTGGGTACTCGTTAGAACCACCTCGATGAGGCGGTTCTAACGAGTACCCACAATCTATATTTTGATGGTACTCGTTAGAACCACCTCGATGAGGCGGTTCTAACGAGTACCCACAATCTATATTTTGAGCAGAAATAAGAAAAATATCACAATTTTTTTTATCTGAAAATGTTAATTTTTGGCAGGTAAAGTTAACAATGTAATTGTATAGGCGTGTTTTCGTAATGAGGATTCCAAAAGGTACAGACGGAATGGCAAATAGTGTAGACCCTGATCGGTCTGGCTCGAGATTTGATCTTACTTACAATTTCCCTCCAAACAGTGATACTTTACTCGACAAACATCACAAAAACACGCCTATATAAGTTTGACCCCCTTGAACCCCACTTTTATATATTAATAAAACTGGGATTTACAGGGGTAAATCTTATTTTTCTTATTTCTGCTCTAAAATATAGATTGTGGGTATTCGTTAGAAAAACCTCCATGAGACGGTTCTAACGAGTACCCACAATCTATATTTTGAATGGAGGTTTTTCTAACGAGTACCCACAATCTATATTTTGAGGAGAAATAAGAAAAATATCACAGTTTTTCATCTTTAAGTTTTCCACTTTTCGGCGGTAAAGCTTACAAAGTTTTTGTAAAGGCGTGTTTTCGTAATGTCAGCTGATCTATTTCTTAAGTCACTGGAGTCTCCAGTATGAGTTGGAATTAGCCAAGGTAAACGAGGCATGTGCTTGTGCTGTCGCTCTACATTATGAAAACACGCCTATACAAATACATTGTAAACTTTACCGCCTAAACAACGAAAATCTTAAGATGGAAAATTGTGATATTTTTAGGCGGGCGTTAGCCCGTCTATAGTCACCGTAAACTTCATACATCAGATTTTTGTGCACCTCTTTAGACATTCCTTCTTGTAGTCCTCCGCTCAAAAAAGAAAAACTAACACATCTAAATATGAAAAAAGCAATACACGCAATAAATTCGATTAAGTTCGGTGGGACTGTTTGAAAAATGACAAAAGTTTGTAAAAATAGACCTGCTTGTTGGATTTTACAAATACATTTGCGCTGAAGACTGATTAAAAAAAATCTGGCACTACTTTCCTACGCCGTTGCTGTTTATGCTTGAAATCATTCCCTTTCATCCCTCAGTTTCTGAACAGAACCCTTCTAGGTTTGATATTCAGTGTACCAGTTCTTATAGAAAGATGTTTTGTTCAAGTCATTGACAGCTTGCAAACAGTGTAGATTCTGATTGAGATGCTCGTCACATGCCGTCAGATCTGGATCTTTAAGGTTTGTATCGGTATCTGTACCCGAATCGGCATCTGCAGCGATGTACAGGGTTGAAAGGGTTGACACGTAGTATTCCGACCGCTTTGGAGCGGTCTAATTACAACGCTGTGAATTTACATAAAGTTCCATACCTGAAGCCATTAATGATGTCACTTTTCAGTCGCAGCATTATGTGGCCTTTCATCAGGGTCTAGTGTTTTCGAATGTCCCAGTAAAGGGACACTCCGCATTTATGGGCAAATAAGCTGCAGAATCTGTGAACGCGTTTATACGCCCTTAGTAACACGAATCAGTTAACGCTGAAGTTAATATAATGCAGCATCTGATCAGGGCCTACTCTACAAATACAGAAATTAAAGGGTCAAACGACTGACATTGAAAATTTAGCAAACTTTTTTTTTCCACACTTCCGAAGGAAATGGTGGGGTGTGTCCATTTTACAGAGAGGGGGAGGGGGTGCAGAACAGAACTTTATTTGTGGCGTCAGTTGAGCTTTTATCTCAAATTTACGGTTATAACATGAAAAAAGACAAATGAACAGGCTCGTCAATTTATTTATTTATTTATTCATTTATGTTTGCCTTTCCTTCGTCGGATTTGGTATGTCTCCATTTTCGACTAAGATAGTTAAACTCACGATTGCGATGCACGAATGAACTTTCTGATGTTTTCAATACTCAAAATGATAATTTGTGGGTGGTCCTCATCATGAAAACGCCTATATACTTCTGATTCCCCTTGAACCCCATTTCGTGCAGTAAAACTGGGGTTTACAGGGGTATACATTATTTTCCTTATTTCTGTTCCAAGACATATGCTGTGGGTACTTGTTAGAACCGCCTCCATGGGGGCTTGAAGAAATAAATGGGCTGCATGATGCTTCCAGGCAGAGCTGAAACCGACCGCACCCAAGTACTGGTAAACCGCTTAGAAGAGCTAAGCCTGCCCAGGCAAAGCCATGCTTATAAACCCCAATGGTTTTATTGGGTATCAGGGATTGAGATGTCATTTCATCTCAGTGTTGGGTAAAAGTCCCACAAAATTGGAAACGACGTCTCCAAAATGACCTATACAGTGTTGAGGGGGACGTTAAACCTCAAATCAAACAAACAAAATAAGGAAAATATTACAATTTTTCATGTAATTGTACAGGCGTGTTTTCGTAATGTCTATAGATATGTGATCGTCAGCAAATTCGGAGGAAATTAATTCAGATAAAAGAAGGTAAATGTAAATAAATAAATAAATAACAGTTTTTTCCAGCTAGAAAAACAGCCAATGTGTTGGAGAAATGCATCCTGTATGTGGTATTTTATTAAAATTGCCCGTTTGAAGATAAAACACTCAATGATAGATTCAAGAGCTGTTATATGTGATTAGAGCGTAAAAAACTGGATTTTTTTTTCTCCAAGTTTTATAAGATAAATCCGATATAAAGTTTCAAACGTTCGCTTCTTTTCAAGAGCGTTGTACAGAAATGATATTACTCGTCCGCCTCTCACTACTTTCAGTACTTTGATTCTTATTTGTGCTCGAAATACAGATTGTGGGCACTCATTAGAGCCGCCTCGCTTAATCATCGAGGCGGTTCAAACGAGTACCCACAATCTATATTTTAGAGCAGAAATAAGAAAAATAAGGTATACCCCCTGAAACCCTAGTTTTACTGTATAAAAGGGGGGTTCAAGGGGGTCAAAATTATATAGGCGTGTTTTCGTGATGTGTAGGCGTGTTTTTGTGATGATAAAAATCAAATTGGAAATATAAAACTACAAATAAGCCTGTACAAGGTGAAAAATTTGTTTTAATTCATGTGTATCCAGCGAAGACCCGGATAAACCTGCATGTACACTCTTTTTACTCTTTGGGTATTGGTTTACACGGAACATTCAGAATAGGTGCACGCTCATGCTGTTTGGTCATTAGGATCACCACATTCTTGCATAAAATCCTCCTATGATTTGTTTGTTTGTTTGATTTGAGGTTTAACGTCCCCGTCTACACTGTAAAGGTCATTTTGGAGACGTTGCTTCCAATTTTGTGGGACTTTGAACCCGACATTGAGATGAATTGACATCTCAAGTCCTGTCGCCCAATGAAACCAATAGGGTTTCTAAGCATGGACGGTCCGCCTCGCATCGCGGTTCCTGGAAAAATCCTCATATGAGCATAGCTGTTGAATATAGGGACCATCCATGTTTTTTTTTTCAAGCATTAACATTTGCCAGGTCGCAAGGAAGCTGTTTGAACACGAGGCTGGCTGCCCAGCCGAGTGTTCAAATATCTTCCGAGGTACCCGGCAAATATTACTGCAATGAAATAACCATTGATGATCTTTAATCTTGCATAACTTAGGATTCAAACGCCAAAGTGTGAAGAAACATCGCCAAAGTAAGCCGAAAAACCCACATAAACTCTAACTCTTCAAATGTGACCGTAAAATCAACATTGCGGCTAGTTAAGACTGTTGCTAACAATGGCGTCAGTTTCACATTTTTTTTTTTGGTTTTGGTTTTACGGTCATTTCAAGATTATTTCACTCATATCGAGCCGATCGTTAATCAGAGATGGGCGAAAACCGGAGTACCCGGAGAAAAACCACCTGACCTTCCGTTGCAGAACTTGTCGGCGTCAGTTTCACATTATTGTTTTAACGTCATCATAAAAATCTAAAAAGCTACGTTCAGGGCGACAGCGTTAAGTTGGTTCAACGTAACGCAAATAAGCCAAGACCCATCTTGTGTTTTCAAAAGTTCAAAATCCATGTTCAAACAACACGTCAGTATCATGATTTGAACATGGATATTATTTGTTGTGTGAAATTGGTTTCTGACCCATTAAAGTATAGCTTCAAACTACTTTTCGTAGGATTTTATGCAAGAATATAGGGATCAAGCATGGTTCTTTATGCATTAACATTTGCCGGATCCCGAGGAAGCTGTTTGAACATGAGGCCGCTAGGCCGAATGTTCAAATATCTTCCGAGGGACTCGGCAAATGTTAATGCAATGAAATAGCCATGGATGATCGTTGTTCTTGTAAACTTACGATACCGATAGCAAATTTCGACGAAAACGCCCAAAAGCTCCATATAAACTCTTCTAATGTGAAAGGCAAACCAAAATGGCGGCCACTTCAGAATGTTGTTTACAATGACGTTGCCATGCAGTGACGTCATCATAGAACCCTAAAACGCTACGTTCAGGGCGATAACGTTGCGTCGCTCAGCGTAACGTAAACAAAGCAAGGCCTGTCTTATGATATCAAAAGTTCAAAATCCATGTTCAAACAACACGCGAATTTCATGATTTGAACATGGTTTTTGCTGTTTGAGCACGGCTTTCGGTCCATTTGGCAATGGCTTCAAACAGCCATGCGCATAGGTATTTACGCAAGAACCTATTCTTGATGGATAAGAAGCTATGTTTTTTTTTTAAAAAAAATGATGAAATCCCCGTGTTGTTTGAACATTGATTTTAAACTTTTTGATATCACAAGATGAGCCTTGCTTTGCTTACGTTACGTTGAGCGACGTGATGTTATCGCCGTGAACGTAGCTTTTTTGAAATTATATGATGGCATCAGAGGGTCAACTGGCGTCATTGTACACAGCATTATGAACTTGCCTCGATGATTTGCCAATCGCATTTTAAGAGTTGAGCCAGTGCATGGCAAAACCTACAATAAGACATGTGCGCCCAATGAAGACTCAGATCAGCCTGCGCATCCGCGCAGTCTGATCAGAGTCTTCGCTGTGCGCTCTAAGAATAGCTAAGGGCCCAATGAACCTTCATGCAGCAAGAGAAGTCTCTGGTTAGACTTTATGGATGCGCAGCCCGATCTGAGTAATCGATTGGCGCACATGTCTTATTGTAGGTTTTGTCGTGCGCTGGCTCAGTTTATATGGAGCTTTAGGGCGTTTTGGTCCGAATTTGCCGTTGGAATCGTAAGTTATTCAAGAGGCTTTTTTCATTGCAATGACATTTGCCGGGTCCCTCGGAAGATATCTGAAAATTGTGCCTGGCGGCCTTATATTCAAACAGCTTCCTCGGGACCAGGCAAATGTTAATGCATGAACAACCATGGGTGATACTATATTCTTTTAGGGTCTCAAACCAGACACTTTTTTCTTATTTCTGCTACAAACATAGGTGGTTGGTGTTGGTGCGCGTTAGAACCGCCTCAGCTGTTCTAACGAGGACCAACAACCTATGATTTTGAGCAAAAAAGCAGAAAATAATGTTTACGTCTTCAAGCTCCATTTTGTCTATATAAAATGGGGTTAACAGTGGTGTTCCTTGCCCCGAGTTTTTGACGTTATGTGTTTTCCAATGTCACAGTGGCAAATGGCGCACAGAAGAACAAAGGATTATGTATGAAAACCATAGTGAACGGAAAGCTAACCAACTAAAGTAAAACTTCGATAACTCGAATAAGGATAATTCGTTTACCATGGATATAGAGGATCTTACATGAGTGCTCATGTATTATTGTATTTATTAAACGAGTTGAGGACAAGGGATAAAATGCGAGGCTTTGCCGAGCATTTTATTCCTTTTCCTCAACGAGTTTAATAAATTCAATAATACATGAGCACGAATGCAAGATTCTATTTATCATATGACATTTATAATGCATTTTATTCACGTTTGATTACAAAAAAATCAATATTCCACCATTAGTAAACGCGACGTCGTAAAGGACGTCGTACATGTAACGTTATGGGACGTATCTACCTAATTTGCATATTTAATCCACTAGTGGATTATCGAAAATATTACATGGCGTTATTACACTCTCAGACGCGACGTCATATGATAAAATTCGAAACTCATTCTTGGTTCCTCAGAGAATTGTTCCTATAGCTCCATTGTTTAGGTCAATTTATAGAGGTTTGTTTTATTTTAACTTTAAAATGTATGCTGTGTGTACTCATTAAAATCGCCTCATTTATTTTTAAAATCCGTAGGTCAACCCCATTATGTCTCAGCTAGCAGTATAAGAAATCCTCAATAACTCGAAATACCCCTATTTCGAACAAACTTTCACGGTTCCGAAGGTGTTCAAGTTATCGAAGTTCGACTGTAGTTATCTCTTCTGGAATATCATAGAGAAAGTAAAGTACAGGATTTAAGGGGAATGGATACAATGTTCACGTTGAACACTAAGCTTTGCAGTCGGAACGTTTAGTGTCCAACATGGACATTTAAGCTGTGTGTGGACACTAGCCACGGCGACGTCGCCTAGCACTGCAGTAGCAGGCGATGTCGCCGCGTCAATATGTGGGCTCAAATCGCAAAAGCACAAAATTGATATATATGCGAGGTTTACAAGGGTGCAAGATAATCTCTTCATTAAGTCGGTAAGTAAGTGTCGGAAAATTATCTATCATGTCTGGGATTCTCAGAAGAAGAAGGCTGGTCCCACGAGGAAGTGTTCCTGAAAAAAAAAGACAAAAACTATTATATTCTTCACCATAGTCAAGCCGTTTGGGAGAGATAATGTGCCTGAACTTAAAATAATGCTTCATCGTAGTTGCCTATCTTGAACTATACTTCGTCAGAAAAAATGCTAAAGAATGACCATTTATGGTAACTTTTCTATGCAATCTATATATCTATAGGATTTATATTTAAACCGTGTTACATCCAAACCATGCTATAACGAAAACAGTATTGAAAACCATTTTTTTTTCACTTATTTCGAGCATATCGTTAATCAAAGGTGGGCGAAAACCCGAGCACCCGAACAAATACCACCTGACTTCCGTTGCAGAACTTGGCGTTCGGCATGTGGCCCGAGCGAGCGCGAACCACAGCGGTGAGAGACCTAATGATATAGAGTCAGCGCTCTTACCAATTCGGCCATGGATGCCCATTGAAAACGAGGTACTAATGCGTACTAATGCAATAAAGACAATAAAAAATAGTTTATCGTAGTAGCCTCCATTGGACATAAACTTTCGTTAACGTTGTATTCTGTTTACGTTACGTTCACGTTGTATTCTTTGCATGATATGAATGAAAGGTTTCAGTTGTGCAGCATACAATGGAATTTTTGTAAAGTTCCACGACAAACGACAGTGTTGGTATTGTTATGCATAAGAATTTACTTTTTTGGTTCACATTTTCATCCCACTGGGTGACCTAATAGTGCTAAGAACTTTCAAGAAAGAAATGAGTCGGAGATTAACTTTATTTGAAAATAACTTGTTTACAAGGAAAAGTACTTTGGAAACTTCCAGAAAGTTCAGGTTTGCATTATTTTTAGACAATTACCTAATCTTATTCCACAGCCCTCTGGAACGTTCTAGGCTCTATAAAAGAGCCTGGTTTTTCTCTTTGAGTCAGACCCAAAGTTTGAAGTTTGGGTTTATAAGAAAAGTTATTTCTTAATTCTGTGTTGGATTGTTAAAGGATATTATATTTCATTTCGGACTGTGAATTCTGTGGGATCAAGGAAAATAGATTCATTCAAGGATATTTCATAACAGAGCTAAGTACATTTAATTTTCTTACTTCTTCAGGTTTAAGATTGTTTGCAAATAAATTTTGTTAAATTTTTCCATAAAGTAGAAGTAAAACAAAGATCAGGAATTGATACAATTAACTTACTCCATCCATAAAAGACACCAAAGGGAAAGAAATACAAACATTAAGTGACCAGACCATAATGGAAACCTAAACAGAGGAAGGCCATATGGACAGTTACTTTCCATAAGGCTTGTTTGCTTTATCTTTCTGCTACGCCGGGCTCGTAACAGAAATTGGGGGCTCGTCCTGGATAAAAACATCTTGAGCATTTTAGGACTGACATTTTATTTGTAGGCGAGTAATTTTCATTTCATATCAAATATAGACTTGGCATTTCCTTCAAAAGACTGGCATTTCCCCATAGGCATATAGGGGATGGTCATTTCATGTGAAATAGTACTTGACGTTTCATGTGAAATTCTAGTTGGGCTTGTCGTTTAAAAAAAACTGTCAGATTAACCTCAATCTGTATTACCATAATTACTTTATGAAACAAACAAAAAGCAAACATGTCGTTTGATTTGAGAAGCGTTTTGGCTCAGCCTACTCAGGAGTTGTTTCATCTGGTCAAAAGGACAGATTTGCTAAAAATTGCTTCCGATTATGGGGTCACTGCTGTCAAAACAAGCATGAAGAAGCATGAAATTAAGAATATTTTGATGCAGTTTTTTGTTGATGAAGAACTTTTCGATCCATCTGCTTTGTCTCTCATTATGGTTTCACACAATGAATTGCAAATGAGACAAATTGAAACTGGAAGGCAAATTGAATTAGAAAAATTGAGATTAGAGATTGAAGAACGCATACAGAAAGAAAAAAAATGAAAAGGAAAGAGAAATGCAGAGACAAATGCAGATGGAAAGATTAAAAATGGAAGAATGTGTTCGAAAAGAAAAAAACAGAACAGGAAGAAAAACAAAGAGAAATTGAGGAACGCATTCAGAAAGAAAAAATAGAAAAAAAGAAGAACGGCTCGAGTTGGAAAAGGAAAAAATGAGACATAGTATAAAAGAAAAAAAAGGGAAAGGTAATTTCAATTAAGGCTGAAGGAATTGGAACTCCAGGGTCAAGATAGGGTGAAACCTACCCCTGTTTTTGACTCTGGTAGTTACTTTGATGTCACAAAGCACATCAGATTAGTTCCTCCATTTCAGGAAAAAGAGGTAGATAAGTATTTTTTGAATTTTGAAAAAGTTGCAGAAAATTTAAAATGGCCAAAAGAGCATTGGACCTTACTTTTGCAAAGCGTTGTTGTCGGAAAGGCTCGAGACATTTACACTCAGCTGACTGTCGAGCAAAGCTCAGACTATGATTTGGTTAAGGAGCTTATTCTTAAGGCATATGAAGTGGTCCCTGAGGCTTACAGGCAAAAATTTAGGAATTGTAAAAAAGAAATTTCCCAGACCCATATATAATTTGCTCGAACCAAAGATCAGCTATTTGATAGGTGGTGTTCTTCTAAAAAAGTAGGCTCTGATCATGAAAATCTTAGACAGCTTGTCCTTGTTGAAGAGTTCAAACGGTGCATAATTTCAGACATAAAGTCATTTCTCGATGAGAGACAGGTTGAAACTTTGGAGGAAGTTTCTCGTTTGGCAGATGATTATGCTCTGACTCATAAAGTCTCATTTGTGAACAGGCCTTATCCTCGAAAACCTTATAGTCCACAGACAGGTCAAAGATTCTATCCCAGTAATCCCTCTGGCAGTTATAGCCATACATCTAGTACTATGCCCAAACGTTCTGGTGAAAATAAAAGCCAGAATCCTTCCAAACCTTCTGGTGAAAATAGAAGCAAGAATTTTTCCAAACCTTCTGGTGAAAACAAAGACAAGAATCCCTTATCTCAATCTCAAGTAGTTTGTAACTATTGCAAAATTACAGGTCATTTGATCTCTGAATGTTTAAAATTACAGCGAAGAAAAGAAAGAGAAAGACAAGAGGAACTACAGGCTCCATTATGGTCTGGTCGCTTAATGTTTGTGTTTCTTTCCCTTTGGTGACTTTGATGGGTGGAGTAAGTTAATTGCATCGATTACTGATCTTTGTTTTACTTCTACTTTGACTTCTATAAGGCCGAAACTACAGTCGTGTGTCTGGGAGGAAACTCTTTCTGATACCAAATTATCTGGGACTGATTCAGTTATGGAGATTTATGAACCATTCTTTTCAGATGGTTTTGTGTCACTAAATGGTGACAGTTATGCCCATCCTACCCCTATTAAAATCTTACGAGATACTGGAGCTTCTCAATCTCTTATTCTAGCAGATACTCTGCCTTTTTCTGAGAAGACTTCTTTGGGCCATAGTGTCCTTATTCAGGGTGTGGAATGTGGATTTGTTAATGTTCCGCTTCATAACGTTTATTTGTCGTCAGACTTGGTATCCGGTTCAGTTGCTGTTGTTATTAGACCTTCTTTACCTTTTAAAGGTGTTCATTTATTGCTAGGCAATGACTTAGCTGGAGATAAGGTTGTGGTAAAGTAGAAGTAAAACAAAGATCAGGAATTGATACAATTAACTTACTCCATCCATAAAAGACACCAAAGGGAAAGAAATACAAACATTAAGCGACCAGACCATAATGGAAACCTAAACAGAGGAAGGCCATATGGACAGTTACTTTCCCACAAAATGGCCATATGGCCATCCAAAATTAAAAGACACAAGTGATACACACAGTAAGTAACAAACAACAACAAAAATAAATCGCCACAGAAGAGCCGCCTTGGAACGGTCAGTGGAAGATTTCCACTAGGGGCTTAAATCGATTTTACGTGGCCACAATCCTCGCCCTTACTTCCGTCGCGATTTAGACAAATAATTTGTTCAGTCCGCATGAAGGCCTCCTAACTCACTTTTGGCTTCTTATCCTTGCACTGATCAACCACCTGATCCCATTGAGCAGGAAATTCCTGATACGTATCCGTCCTGTGCAGTCACAAGGGCTATTGCACGTAAGGCCAAGCAAACTGATGGAGAAAAGGATTTTGATTTTATGATACCTTTTTGGGTCAATCTTTTAATCTAGAGATAACAAGGTCTCTGTCTTCAAGCCTGCCTGATAAGCAGGCAGATTTTCATGAGAATAACTCATCTTTCGATCTAGGCCATGACAAAATATCTAGGTCTCAACTAGCTATAGAACAGCACAAGGATCCTGAAATTTCGCCTTTGTTTGAAAGGGCTTTAGATGAGCAGGAAGTATCTCAGGTCCCAGTCTGCTATTATGTCAAAAATGACATTCTTATAAGAAAATGGTGTCCACCAGACGTCTCAGCAGAAGACGAGTGGACTGTCAACCACCAGATAGTGGTTCCACGGGTTTACCGCCCCGAAATATTAAACTTGGCACATGAAACTCCCATGTCAGGACATTAAGGTGTAAATAAAACCTATCACAAGATTCTTAAGCATTTTTACTGGCCTGGGTTAAAATCAGATGTTTCTCAGCATTGTAGGTCCTGCCATACATGCCAAATGGTAGGAAAACCCAATCAGACTATACCTAATAAAAATCAAAAATGAGTTCCTTTAAGAGCAATGAAACATTCATAAGAAAGAAGATGGGCCATACTACGTAGTTTCGGCTAATAAAGCCTTATCAGTGACCCTGTAATGATCCGGCAAAGAAAGCCAGAGGAAAAATACTGCAATTTTGCGAATTTCGAATAGGCAGTCGATTCAAAGACTGATATAAATCAAAATGGGGTCCAAATAATTAGAAACCTGTCTAGAATGAGTCTAAACCAATGATTAATTTCTGATTTCTCAGAATATTCACGATGATCTCAAAGGACCAAAAGTAAAATATAAACTGCACTATGGTTGATGTACGGGGAGACGTTTTACGGCCGCCACACGGCACAACACCAGCTGCAGTGAAGGCAAATAAAAATCAAAAATGAGTTCCTTTAAGAGCAATGAAAACATTCATAAGAAAGAAGATGGGCCATACTACGTAGTTTCGGCTAATAAAGCCTCATCAAGGCTCATTTGCAGCCTATACCTGCTTTTGATGAACCTTTCAGTCGAATAATTATAGGCTGTGTGGGTCCCTTGCCCAGAACTAAATCTGACTGTGAATATCATTTGACTATTATGTGTGCTTCCACACGTTTTCCTGAAGCTATTCCACCAAGAAATATCAAAACTAAGACATTCGTCAAGGCCTTAGTGAAGTTTTTCACCTTTGTTGGTCTTACTAAATCTATTCAGTCAGACCAAGGTTCAAATTTCATGTCTGGAATTTTTCAACAAGGTATGCATGAACTAGGCGTTGTACAGTATAAGCGGCCCCCGCCTATAGGGGATTGAAGAAATATATGGGCTGCATGATGCTTCCACGCAGAGCTGAATCCGGCCCACACACTAGTACTGGTAAACCGCTTAGAGGATCTAAGCCTGTCCAGGAACCGCGGTGCGAGGTGGACCGTCCATGCTAATAAACCCTATTGGTTTCATTTGGCGACAGGGCTTGAGATGTCATTTCATCTCAATGTCGGGTAAAAGTCCCACAAAATTGGAAGCAACGTCTCCAAAATGACCTTTACAGTGTTGACGGGGACGTTAAACCTCAAATCAAACAAACAAATGTACAGTATAAGTCATCGGCCAATCATCCTGAAATTCAAGGCGCCCTTGAAAGATTCCATCAAACATTGAAAAACATGATAAGATCATATTGCTTTGACACAGAGAAGGACTGGGATGAAGGCATCCATCTGCTTTTATTTGCTGTTAGAGAATCTGTGCAAGAATCTCTTGGCTTCAGTCCATTTGAATTAGTATTTGGCCATACTGTTCGTGGTCCTTTGAAACTTTTGAAAGAGAAATTTCTCTCTAATAAGTACACTTCCTTGAATTTACTTCAGTATGTGTCGGATTTCAAAACTAGACTTTCAAAAGCTTGTAAGGTTGCTCGGACCAATCTTCCGTCAGCCCAAAGAAAAATGAAACAGCTATATGACATAGGGACAAAAGAAAGGAATTTTAAACCAGGTGATAAGATACTAGCTCTTTTGCCTATTCCTGGAAAATCTTTGCAAGCCAGATATTATGGTCCATACACTGTAGACAAAAAGATCAGTGACGTAAATTACATAATAAACACTCCTGGGAGGCACAAGCTAAAGCAGCTGTGTCATATTAACATGCTTAAGGAATACATTGATAGGGAAAATGCATCTTTAACATCAGTCAATCTAGTTAGCTCTGTTACACTTAATTCATGTGACAATGACTGTGAGGATATTAATTCAGTGAAATCTGATCCCACTTCTAAATCTGACATTCTGAGGAATCTCGACCAGAAACTGTCACATCTAGAGCCAAATCAGCGGAATGAACTGAAACAGCTGATTTTTGAATATGAACACTTATTTCCTGACATTCCAACACGGACAGACAAAATATTTCACGATGTGTACATAAATGGTTCTAAACCTGTAAAGCAACATCCATACAGGATGAATCCTATGAAACAAAAATATCTTAAAGAAGAAGTTCAGTATCTATTAGACAATGACTTTATTGAACCAAGCCAAAGTGAATGGAGTTCTCCTTGTATTCTTGTACCAAAACCTGATGGGACATATCGTATGTGCACAGATTATAGGAAAGTTAATTCCTTAAGTAAAACAGATAGCTTTCCAATACTAAGAATGGATGTCTGCATTGATAACATCAGGAATGCCAAATACAAAACGAAATTCGACCTTCTGAAAGGATTTTGGCAAATTCCACTCACAGATAGAGCAAAGGAGGTTTTGGCATTTACTTCACCAGACGGATTGGTTAACTATAAAGTCGTGCCATTTGGAACGAAAAACTCTCCGGCAACATTTCAGCCCTTAATAAACATGGTAATTGCAGAGCTGGAAGGCTGCAGTGCTTATATTGATGACGCTATCATATACAATGACCAGTGGAATCAACATCTTGGGACTATTCGAGCATTCTTTGATAGATTGAGTAATGCCAAATTGACAATCAATCTTGCTAAAAGTGAATTCTGCCATGCAAGTTTGACATTTCTAGGTCATGTGGTAGGTCAAGGTCATGTGAAACCCATTTATGCTAAAGTTGAGGCTATCTCAAATTTTCCCGTGCCCACGTGCAAAAAGACAGCTGATTTCTTAGTATGGCTGGTTATTACAGAAAGTTCTGTAATATTTTCTCTGTCATTGCTGAACCTTTGACAGATTTGCTCAGCAAAAGAACAAAATTCCATTGGGGTGCAATATGCCAAAATGCTTTTGATAAGCTTAAAGCCATACTCAAGAGTAAGCCAGTTCTCTTAGCACCAAACTTTGAAAAAGAGTTTAAGCTAGCTGTAGATGCTAGTGACGTAGGTGCAGGTAGTATTTTGTTGCAGGAAGACGAAAATGGTGTGGATCATCCAGTTTGCTACTTTTCAAAAAAGTTTAATAAGCATCAGAGAAATTACTCTACCATAGAGAAAGAGTGCTTGTCTCTGATTATTGCTCTGCAACATTTCGAAGTTTATCTTACTCCTACTGATGCACCGATTTTCGTTTTCAGTGATCACAATCCACTGACTTTCATACATAAAATGAAAAAACAAAAATCAGCGGTTGCTCAGGTGGAGTCTTATGCTACAAGAGTATAATTAAGACATAAGGCATATCAGAGGGAGAGATAACATTATCCCTGATGCCCTTTCCAGAGATTGAGCAGTGTCAGGAATGTGTTTGTCTTTCATACTGAAGTGGATTGTATATACATGTAATATGCTATGTTCAATATTTAATTATTCTTAAAGCAAAAGAAAGCTTTATTACATAAATCTTTCTTTTCCTCGAAGAGGGGGGGGGGGGGGGGTGTTATGCATAAGAATTTATTCTTCTGATTCCCATTTCACCCCACTGGGTGACCTAATAGTGCTAAGAACTTTCTGGAAAGAAATGAGTCAGAGATTAATTTTTATTTGAAAACAACTTGTTTACACGGAAAAGTACTTTGGAAACTTCCAGAAAGTTCAGGTTTGCATTATTTTTAGAAAATTACCTAATCTTATTCCATCCCCCCTCTAGAACGTTCTAGAGAATTCTTAGGGTCTATAAAAGAGCTTGGTTTTTCTCTTTGAGTCAGACTTTGGAGTTTGAAGTTTGGGTTTATAAGAAAAGTTATTTCTTAATTCTGTGTTGGATTGTTAAAGGATATTATATTTCATTTCGGACTGTGAATTCTGTGGGATCAAGGAAAATAGATTCATTCAAGGATATTTCATAAAAGAGCTAAGTACATTTAATTTTCTTATTTCTACAGGTTTAAGATTGTTTGCAAATAAATTTTGTTAAATTTTTCCATAAGGCTTGTTTGCTTTATCTTTCTGCTACGCCTGGCTTGTAACAGTATACTTATCTATCTAGAGCTTCTATACGTATACAAAGGCATTTTGAAATCGAAAAAGGCATGTCGAAATCGACATGTTTGTTTGTTTGGGTGGATAGGTTTTACTTTTTTCCAGTTTTGTGGGACTTTTACCCGACGGTGGCTGCTGCTTGTTCATTGTTGTAAAACATTTGTTCTTTTGTATTTTTCTTGTAGCCGTCGGTTTCGACAGTTTTTAGCCATTCGCTTTAAACTACGATGCAACGCAAACCTCTCACTGTATTATCATATCTGGGAGTTTCCTTCCGTTCAAGATGGCGCTTAACCAACGGAAGAAAAAATCATCAAATTTTGTTTATTTATTTTTTACTTAATTCTTCCCTGTATTTATGATGCTAAATGGTGAAAAAAGTGAACAAATAATCTTATACCGGCACTCTAGTCTGTCTTTGTATGAATGGGTTATAGAATAGAGACTCTCGGTCCGTTGCTCGATCTCTAGCAACCGAGTCTTGAGTCTTTTCGAAAGTTTTACCAAGCTTCCTACGCTATACTGGCTACCAAAACTTCATAAAAACCTTACAAAGCACGGTTTATTGCAAATTCTAGCTCTTGCACTACCACTGAACTTTCTAAATTATTAACTTCCTGTCTTACTGCTATTAAAACGCATGTAATTAAATATTGTGATAAATTCTTTGAAAGATCAGGAAGAAATCTGTTTTGGTCTATACAAAATTCGAATGAGGCTCTTCTGTGGCGATTTATTTATGTTGTTGTTTGTTACTTACTGTGTGTATCACTTATGTCTTTTAATTTTGGATGGCCATATGGCCATTTTGTGGGAAAGTAACTGTCCATATGGCCTTCCTTTGTTTAGGTTTCCATTATGGTCTGGTCGCTTAATGTTTGTATTTCTTTCCCTTTGGTGTCTTTTATGGATGGAGTAAGTTAATTGTATCAATTCCTGATCTTTGTTTTACTTCTACTTTAAATAAATTGAAATCTAGACATTTTCGTGCTTCTAGTCTGTGTACCTACGATTTTTCCACTCTTTACACACTACACTTCCTTATACTCTTATAAAAGAAAAGCTTAATGATTTAATTGAATGGGCTTTTCACAGAGAAGATTCTCTCTATCTTGCATGTAATGTCAGAAATGCATTTTTCACTTCTAAAGAGCATAAGAATTATACACTTTGGTCATGTCAGAAAGTGTGTGATGCCCTCACCTTTCTACTTGACAATATTTATATTAGATTCGGTACTAAGTTATTTAGACAAATTGTGGGTATTCCGATGGGTACTAATTGCGCACCTCTTGTGGCAGATCTGTTCTTGTATTGTTATGAAAGAGACTTCATTTTGTCGCTTTCCATTGGTGGCCGATCTGAAATTATTGAAGCTTTTAGCTCTACTTCTGGATGTATAGATGATTTATTAAATATTGATAATACCTATTTTGATGGTTTGATCAGTCAGATTTACCCCCTAGAACTTCAGTTAAATAGAGCGGGTTCTTCTGGTGCCGGGGCCCCGTTTTTGGATTTACATCTGTCTGTTGTGGATGGATTTGTTTCGTGCAAAATTTATGATAAACGCGATGGCTTTGATTTTGAGATTGTAAATTTTCCTTTTTTGGATGGTGGTGTTCCTCGTGCGCCGTCCTGTTGCGTTTGTGTTTCGCAATAAATTCGATTTGCTAGAGTGTGTAGTCGTGTAGCTGGCTTCAACACTCGTGGTGGGTTGTTGGCGGCTAAACTCCTTAATCGGGGTTGTCGGTACCATAAACTACGCAAAGCCTTTTCAAAATTTTATGGACGCCATTCTGATTTAATTTCAAAATTCAATGTTGGATTTGGATCTCTTCTGCAACAAGGTCTATCGGAACCCGAATTTTATGGTGACTTAGTATATAAATTCAGAAAAATATATAACCGCAATGACTTCAGCACCCAATTTCGTAAAATCATTCTTCGATATAAAAAGATTGGGTACAACATGGATATTATACGACAGACTGCATGCATGGTAGTTCACCCAATCATGGTTGGCAACTTTGCTTCCCTCTTTAATTGCACGCCGGTGGGTCAGGCCTCAGATTCTATGACGGCTCCAACGTAAAGGCTTATTGAAATTAGAGAGATAATGTTGGTTGGTGCCTGATGCTCTGTCTCTGGTCGGGCTCATCGGAGTCTAACTGTTGGTTTTCTTTTGCCCCAGCATTTCAGTGGTTTCTTGCTGTCGAGTCCTCACCGTTGTCTCACCTCTGTGGTTCTTTGATTTTTGTGTTCACGGAGATGTTGCACTGATGAGTTAGGAGGCCTTCATGCGGACTGAACAAATTATTTGTCTAAATCGCGACGGAAGTAAGGGCGAGGATTGTGGCCACGTAAAATCGATTTAAGCCCCCCCCCCCCCCCCCCAGTGGAAATCTTCCACTGACCGTTCCAAGGCGGCTCTTCTGTGGCGATTTATTTATGTTGTTGTTTGTTACTTACTGTGTGTATCACTTGTGTCTTTTGGTTTTGGATTGCCATATGGCCATTTTGTGGGAAAGTAACTGTCCTTATGGCCTTCCTTTGTTTAGGTTTCCATTATGGTCTTGTCGCTTAATGTTTGTATTTCTTTCCCTTTGGTGTCTTTTATGGATGGAGTAAGTTAATTGTATCAATTCCTGATCTTTGTTTTACTTCTACTTTGTTGTTCTTTGAAGAAGCTGATGACTGAAATTGCTACTGCTTTTGGATCTTCTTGTGTGTCTTATGACACAGTTCGGCGGTGAAAAAAGAAATTTGAGTCTGGTGTAGAGTCCATCAAAAAGCACCGAAATCAGGTAGGCCATTTTGTGGGAAAGTAACTGACCTTTTGGCTTTCCAATGTTGGTGTTTCCATTGGGGTCTAGTTGTTTCATGTCTATGCTTCTTTCCCTTGGTGTCTCTGATGGGAGCTGTGGGTTGATTGTATCGATTCCTGATCATTGCCTTCACTTCTATTTTGGATCACGTACTTCAGAGGGGAATCCGGAAAACAGGCAATTCATGAGAAATTACTCTCCCGTTCAGATTTCGATTTGGGTCTATTTTTCATTTTGAAATACGGAGATGTCGCCTGACTTTAGCAATATTCCGTAAGGCATGCGTACCTTTTGGACTGTTAAATAAATGCGTTTACATTGACCAGTGTGATGTGTATGAAATATTTGAAGAAATAATAAAAAAAAAAAAAACTTGATGAAAAGATGGCAATTTAAAGGTGCTAACGAACGATTTTATATGGCCTTATTAATTAAGAGGTATGCATGTATCCAAGTATATGAAATACAATCTTGATGCAAAGGTGGCGATCTACCAGTGCAAACTAAAACCGACGGATTTTAGCCCACATGGTGGGTTCGTTTCAGTCGCCCGTCCCTCCTTCCGTCTTTCGGTCTGTCTGTCTGTCCGTCCGTGGTCACCAATTTCTACAAATGACATCTAAAAAGAAAAACTAAGCCGATTTCAAAATAATTTCACTGTCAAATGTTTCTCTCCTCTGCAGCCAATGGTCGATTTTAAAATAATTTTACTGAAATCTTTCTCTCAACGTCCGGCAGAAAAACTGCTAAAATGGTTCAACTCCGCTGAACAAGATGGCCACCAGAGCCTAAAATGAAAAACAAAACTCTTCTCTCAAGCCGATGGCCCAATCTCAAAATAGTTTCATTGAATTGTTTCTTCCTTGGCCTAGTACAACAGTTGCTTAAATGGCCCCACTTAACTGAACATGCTGACCGCCATGGATAAAAAAATGAAAAAAAAAAAAAAAAAAAAAAAATCTTTGAAAGACTCCTCCTCTCCAGCCATAGGCTCAATTAAAATAATTTGACAGAAATGTTCCTCTCATAGCCCTGTACCTAATGGTTTCATTCCACTGAACAAGACTGCCACGAGAATTGTAAATAGAAAATATCTTCAAACGACATCTTGTCTCAGCCCGGTTGCTCGGCTTTAAAGAAATGTTCCTCTTTTTCCATGGAAGTACATACATGACGTCATTTATAAAGTTAGAAGTTATAAAAGAGACGTCAACGTTGCGTGTGAGTTGTATCATACCCTGGGCAAGAGAGAAATTACCAGCACAACTTTAAAATAACAAATCTTGTCTCACGGACAAAATTTAATTTACTTGCACACCAGATAAGGAAATCCTGGACTTAACCCTGGGATAGATATTCTTATCTTACCTAGGGATAGAATAAAAATCGAGAATTTTCACGTGTTTCATGTGCACTGGTTGAATAGGACGTCACATACACAGTCAAGTTTGACGTCACTGCATGTACAGTGACATCATTGTCATCAAATAGGGCAAACGTCAACAATCGAAGTGAATGCACTACTAAAAATCCACAGGTATGCAAGAAAAAGAATCTTACATTGGTGTGAAGGGTAGAAAGAACAATCCGTATCTCGGGATCACTGTCAAGCGCCGTGATGCCGGACAGTGGCCCTCGGGACGTTTTTTTTTCTATCCACCCCTCACAACCATGTACGATTCTTATCAACACGAAAACACGCCTACATAATTTTGACCCCCTTGAACCCCACTTTTATATAGAAAACCTGGGGGTATCAGGGGTAAACCTTATTTTTCTTATTTCGGCTCTAAAGGAAAATATCACAATTTTCATCATAAAATCTTCATTTTTTCGGCGAAAAAATGTACTATGTATTTGTATAGGCGTGTTTTCGTATTGTAGTGTAAATTGAGGCTTGGTGGGTCGAATGTCAATTACTTACAGCGGACCTGTACTGTACATCGTTTCTCTTACAGATACTGGGAACTCTAAAGACGTCTTTATTCGTTATCTTCGGCACTATGTTCGCGAAGGAAAGAGTAGCCAGAAAAGGGACTGAAAAATGAAAAAAAGGAAATATCACGTAAAAAAGTTCATGTAATGAATAAACCTCGCTTCATGTAAAAATGAAACATTATTTTCCTTATTTTTGCTAAAATTATTGATCGATGGGGAGTTTCTAATAAGAAGCCTGCAGGGCAATAATGATAACGACAAAGGTTTATTTTTATTTGTAAATAGCATTTTAGAGGGCTTCCGTCAATCGGGGCTTGAAGAAATAGAGGATATTTGATTTTTTCAGTGTAAGATCGAATTTTATTTCACCGAATGAACATGAGTGAAATAAAATTTGATCTTACACTGAAAAAAATCAAATTTTCTGTTTCTTACATGCTTCAAAACGGCAATATTTAGCTTCACTAATCGCGTCACTCAACCTCAGAGAAAGCTAACTTTGTTCCTGGTCGCTTCGCGTCAATTTAGTGGTGCCCAACGTATTTACCGGGTATAATATTGGGTGTAAACGAAAAGGTTGCACCTGAGAAATAGTCTGGGATGGCATTTCTATGAATGGTTACCGAAATAAATGAGAGATTAGTTTCCCGAAGAAACTCCAGACAGATCTAACGTCGCGCGACAAAATACGTGACGTCAGCGTCGAAAATGACGTCATTAACGTACTCGTGACGTGTGAAATGGCTAAGCATCAATTCTAATACAGTTCATTAATTTTCAATCATCTGACAATGAAAAAAACTGACCACAGAATAAGATTTCAAGAAAAAAGTTGTCCCAAACAGTGAAAAATAAAATTGATATCAGTCACTGTTTAAAACAGTGACAATATCTCTATATTTCATTGAAAAGTATGTAAGAAATAGATTTTGCTGCATGGTGATTCCTCGCAGAGCTTAAACCGTCCGCACATGAGTACTGGTAAAGCACTACTAAGTCTGAGCCTGCCCAGGGACCATGTAGCGAGAAGGACCGTCCATGTATATAAACCTATTGGTTTCATTTGGCGGTGGGGCCTGAATTGTCGTTTCATCACCATGTCAGGTAATTGAAGCAATATTTCCAAAATGACCTAAATAGTGTTGAAGAAGAAGTAAAGCCTCAATCAAGCAAACAAATACCATTTTAAACCTTAAATCGTGTAAAGAAAGGAGGTGTGTACAGGAAAACATCCCCCTCCCCCACAATCAACCCACAGCTCCTATGAGAGACACCAAGGGAAAGAAGCATAGACATGAAACAACTAGACCCCACCAATGGAAACACCAACATTGGAAAGCCAAAAAGTCAGTTACTTTCCCACAAAATGGCCAATTGGCAAGCCAAAACAAAATAATATAAGCAATACACACATAACCAAAATAAACCGCGACAAACGAATTCCACTCGGGGGGGGGGGGGGGGGCTTAAATTAATTTTATGTCAGATCTCTGCTGGATTGGCTCGGGTCACATGTGAGACGCCAAGTTCTGCAACGGAAAGTCTGGTGCTTTTTCTCCGGGAACTCCGGTTTTCGCCCACCTCTGATTAACGATCGGCTCGAAATGAGTGAAATAATCTTGAAAGATTCGTTAAACCACCCCACCCTAAAAATACATACATACATACATACATACATACATACATACATACATACATACATACATACATACATACATGAACAAAGAGACCATTCAGCAGCCTCAGTATTAGGCGGTAAAAAGATGTATATTTTACATACAAAACATGAATGAGAATAAGAAGAAGAAGAAGAAGAAGAACAACAACAAGATATTAGACAAAGCAAGAACGGTATTTAGGTAAAAATTAAAATGTGAATGATGCACATTCTAATATGCGAATCTGGCATTGAATTTTGCAGTATTACTATAATGTTATTAATCAAGTAATTTCGTGTTGGCCCAGGTACAGGTCCGAGGTCTGCTGCATTGGCCCTCGGCCTTCGGCCTCGGGCCAATGCAGCTGACCGATTACCTGTAACTGGGTCAATACGAAAATAATTGATTTATGACAATTTTATTAATTGAAACAATTAAAAAAAACATGATTATTGAGTTTTGACCTCACTTGACCTCAGTTAATATTGGTTGACCTGGTGTTAATACGGATGACCTCCGATAAATACAGGATAGTCAATTAATAATGTTCCATAATGTAGCTTGTATGAGGCAGTACCGTAATATTTTATTCTGCATACTAGCATTATAGGCAAGTGCACAGTCAGGACTCTGTTCTTATCATTACATTATTAAGCTCGATTGCTCGACATTTTGGAAATCGTCACACTGTTTCCAGTTTATAACAATCCCTGTTTATTCGGCAATATCCAGTATTCTGACTGGCAGTTATCTTTGTCATCTAAATGTGAAAAAGTCAAAATCTCGCTCTGACTGCATGTTTCATTATTAGGTTCGAAATCCCATTATTCAGCTAGCAGTTCTGATTTTGAAGTACGCTGGCGCTAGTATCGTTTACGCGACAACAACTCGTAATTTTCCGTTTCGCTTTTTCCGTAAGAGACGGGCGCGGTAAAAGACGCGCGTCAGTGTCGAAACCGATCAGGTAAAATCAAACGGGCAAAAAGGGGTAGTAGAATTGTAATAGTGGCAGTAGAAGTAGTGATAGTAGTAGTAGCAGTAGTACAAGTAGTAGAAGTAGTAGTAGCGGTGGTGGTGGAAGTAGTAATTGTAATAGTGGCAGGGGAAGTGGTGATTGTAATAGTGGCAGTAGTAGTAGTAATAGAAGTAGTAGTAATAGTAGAAGTTGAAGTAGAAGTAGAAGTAGTAGCAGCAGCAGCAGCAGTAGTAGTAGTAGTAGTAGTAGTAGTAGTAGTAGTAGTAGTAGTAGTAGTAGTAGTAGTAGTAGTAGTAAAAGTAGAAGTAGTAGTAGTAGTAGTAGTAGTAACAATAGTAATAATAGTTATGGTAGTAACAGTAGAAGTATTAGTAGTAGTAGCACTAGTAGTAGTAGTAGTAGTAGTAGTAGTAGTAGTAGCAGTAGTAGTAGTAGAAGAAGTAGCATCAGTGGTGGTGTTGGTAGTAGTAGTAATTGTAGTAATAGTAGTAGTAGGAGTAGTAATAGTAGTAGTAGTAGCAGAGGACTGAAACGGTGTAGTAGTATTGGTAGTCGTTATTGTAGTAGAAGCAGTAGTAGTTGTTGTTGTAATTGCAGTAGTGGTGGTGGAAGTAGTAGTAGTAATTATAGTTCTAATACTCATGTAAGTAATAGTTATGATAGTAGTAGTAGTTGAAGTAGTATAGTAGTAGTTAGAGTAGAAGTAATAGTAGCAGTTTTTGTTGTTATAGAATATGTAACAATGAGTAGTAGTAGCAGTTGTTGTAGTAGCAGTAGTAGTAACAGTAGTAGTAATAACAGTGGTAGTAGAAGTAGAAGTAGTAACGGTAGTAGAAGTAGTAGAAGTGGTAGCAGTCGGAGTTGAGATAGCAGCAGAAGTAGTAGTAATGGTAAAAGGTTCAGTAGCAGAAGCGGAAGTAGCAGCAGCAGCATGCGTAGTAATAGTAGTAGTTGTTGTTGTTGTAGTGGTAATAGCAGTAGCAGTGGTAGTAGGGGTTTGTATTTTTGGAAACCTTTATGTAATTCCCTATCTACATTGAATTTGGACTGTGATCGTGTCACATTCCCTTGTTAGGGGCTGAATAGGGGTAAATGTGTCTTACTGGGTGGCGGAAAATTCGATATTTTATCAAATATGAATTTTCAATATTTTTTCCCTCGATATCCAGCCCTTATTTTCCGGAAAATTTTGAAATTATCGAGTACGTAGATACATAAGCTGCACAGAAATATGGGTGTTATTTTGTCAGATTTCCTTGAAGGGGCGCCGGCTTGCAAATATGCCGTTGTTGTTCACGGAAATGATCGGGCTTTTCCATGGGATCTGGACCCAAACTTTCTAAATGAATGCCGCATTTGAGAGTTTGCACCTTTAGCACTGGAACAGGGTAAACAGAATTCAGACTTCGAGAATGAAACATATACGTTTCCATGATGCGTGTCAGAAGATACACAGGACATAACGAAATACAGTAGAAAACTAGAAATTCATCAATTGAATGTCAAACAGTGTAGATCCTGATCAGATGTCTTCTTCAGAAGCCATCTGATCTGGATCTACACTGTTTTCAAAGATATGGGTTGTTGTGACTAGCATGATAAGAGTTAATTAGGCAGGAACTACATTTTGTGCGGAGGATTTGCAGTAGTCCTGAGGCATATCCAAAAACGATAGCTACTATGCTTCTAAAAAAACAATCAATAGGTGGTGGATGAGAAGGGTCATCGAGCGACTAGTCTGTGAATTCACAGACTAAAAAGACTGCGTAGTGCATATATATAGTCGAATAGTTCAAAAGTTATATCTGTACATTTCCATATGGAAAGTTTAAAATTACAAAATACAATGTCAGACTCGCATATAAGAATGTGCGTCATACCAGATACGTAGAGTACATTGCATAATATAACGTAAATGCTGCTAAATGCAATGCCAGATTCTCATATTAGAATGTGCACCATACAAGCTACATAGAGATCATTACATAATTAAACGTTAATATTGCAAAATGTTATGCCAGATTGGAATGTGCATCATTCACATTTAATTTTTGCCTAAATACCGTTCCATATGAGACAAACATATCAGTCTAATATCTCATAAAGTAGAAGTAAAACAAAGATCAGGAATTGATACAATTAACTTACTCCATCCATAAAAGACACCAAAGGGAAAGAAATACAAACATTAAGCGACCAGACCATAATGGAAACCTAAACAAAGGAAGGCCATATGGACAGTTACTTTCCCACAAAATGGCCATATGGCCATCAAAAATTAAAAGACACAATAGATACACACAGTAAGTAACAAACAACAACATAAATAAATCGCCACAGAAGAGCCGCCTTGGAACGGTCAGTGGAAGATTTCCACTGGGGGCTTAAATCGATTTTACGTGGCCACAATCCTCGCCCTTACTTCCGTCTGACTGATAAAGACTGATCATGAAATAATTTCTATGTTTAGTCTCTCCTTTCCGCTGGGGCAATTGTCAGTTTCTGGTGAAAGAATGCACACTGTAGTGGTTAACCGCTTATGTAAAAGCCTGGCCAGGAAAAGTGTGGTTCGGTAAACTGCCGACTTGATATGACCTAAATAGTGCCTGGGCCGTTAAACTCTAAAGGAACCAGTTTTCAGTCCCAGCATCATATAGTACAGTGCTGTGACTAAAAGTTTGGCATTAGGTCTGTCGCCGCTGTTTTTTCGAGCATTGTTAGCGTCACGTGTGAGACGCCAAGCACTGTAACAGAAGGTCATGAAGGCTTTCTCCCCGTGCTCCGATTTTCGCCCTCCTCTGATTAAAGATCATTTCTATGTAAATGAAATAATGTTGAAAGCCTCGTAAAACCCAACTTAAAGCTGAAATTATGAAGGCGAAAACACGTGCTCGCGACTGTGCATGCTTGCATGTGGGGGTATGTGTGTAGGTATGCATGTGTGCATGCGTTTGATTTAACGCCAATGTAATATACTCAGTTAATGTAATAAAGTAACTTTTGTTCAGGACAAGATGAAATCTCAAATGAAAAGGTTAAAATTATAAAGTATCCATATATTTTGGGATCGAAAGTGGTGTGAGTACGGGGGTTGAAGGTGGTGTGGGTACTTGGGGTGAGTTGTGCTTCTTGAAAGATACCAAGGCAAAGTAGAAGTAAAACAAAGATCAGGAATTGATACAATTAACTTACTCCACCCATAAAAGACACCAAAGGGAAAGAAATACAAACATTAAGCGACCAGACCATAATGGAAACCTAAACAAAGGAAGGCCATAAGGACAGTTACTTTCCCACAAAATGGCCATATGGTCATCCGAAACTAAAAGACACAAGTGATACACACAGTAAGTAACAAACAACAACATAAAATAAATCGCCACAGAAGAGCCGCCTTGGAACGGTCAGTGGAAGATTTCCACTGGGGGGCTTAAATCGATTTTACGTGGCCACAATCCTCGCCCTTACTTCCGTCGCGATTTAGACAAATAATTTGTTCAGTCCGCATGAAGGCCTCCTAACTCATCAGTGCAACATCTCCGTGAACACAAAAATCAAAGAACCACAGAGGTGAGACAACGGTGAGGACTCGACAGCAAGAAACCACTGAAATGCTGGAGCAAAAGAAAACCAACAGTTAGACTCCGATGAGCCCGGCCAGAGACAGAGCATCAGGCACCAACCAACATTACCTTGAATTAGATCTCTCTAATTCTCAATAAGCCTTTACGTTGGAGCCGTCATAGAATCTGAGGCCTGACCCACCGGCGTGCAATTAAAGAGGGAAGCAAAGTTGCCAACCGTGATTGGGTTAACTACCATGCATGCAGTCTGTCGTATAATATCCATGTTGTACCCAATCTTTTTATATCGAAGAATGATTTTACGAAATTGGGTACTGAAGTCATTGCGGTTATATATTTTTCTGAATTTAAATACTAAGTCACCATAAAACTCGGGTTCCGATAGACCTTGTTGCAGAAGAGATTTAAGTCCAATATTGAATTTTGAAATTAAATCAGAATGGCGTCTATAAAATTTTGAAAAGGCTTTGCGTAGTTTATGGTACCGATAACCCTGATTAAGGAGTTTAGCCGTTAATAATTTATTACGAGTGTTGAAGTCAGTTACATGACTACACACTCTAGCAAATCGAATTAATTGCGAAATATAAACGCCATAGGATGGCGCACGAGGAACATCACCATCCAAAAAAGGAAAATTTACAATCTCAAAATCAAAGTCATCGCGTTTATCATAAATTTTGCACGAAACAAATCCATCTACAATAGATAGATGTAAATCCAAAAACGGGGCCTCGGTATCAGAAGAATTTGCCCTATTTAACTGAAGTTCTAGGGGGTAAATCTGACTGATCAAACCATCAAAATAGGTATTATCAATATTTAATAAATCATCTAAATATCTAGAAGTAGAGCTAAAAGCTTCAATAATTTCAGATTGGTTATCAATGGAAAGCGACAAAATGAAGTCTCTTTCATAACAATACAAGAACAGATCAGCCACAAGAGGTGCGCAATTAGTACCCATCGGAATACCCACAATTTGTCTAAATAACTTAGTACCGAATCTAATATAAATATTGTCAAGTAGAAAGGTGAGGGCATCACACACTTTCTGACATGACCAAAGTGTATAATTCTTATGCTCTTTAGAAGTGAAAAATGCATTTCTGACATTACATGCAAGATAGAGAGAATCTTCTCTGTGAAAAGCCCATTCAATTAAATCATTAAGCTTTTCTTTTATAAGATTATGAGGAAGTGTAGTGTAAAGAGTGGAAAAATCGTAGGTAGACAGACTAGAAGCACGAAACTGTCTAGATTTCAATTTATTTAAAACATCATTCGAATTTTTTATAGACCAAAACAGATTTCTTCCTGATCTTTCAAAGACTTTATCACAATATTTAATTACATGCGTTTTAATAGCAGTAAGACAGGAAGTTAATAATTTAGAAAGTTCAGTGGTAGTGCAAGAGCTAGAATTTGCAATAAACCGTGCTTTGTAAGGTTTTTTATGAAGTTTTGGTAACCAGTATAGCGTAGGAAGCTTGTCTTGGCCTTCGTTAACACACACAGCAAACTTGGTGGCTGAAAGACAAACATGTTTATCTACTATAGCTCTCTCTTCAGCTAAAGGCTGAAGTTCATAGGCCTTAGTACCACCAAGCTCCTGCTTAAGCGTGTTAACATAGTGGAGCCGTCACACAACGACGACGTTGTTAGCGGCCTTGTCTGCAGGGGCCAAAACAAACTTCTTATGAAATTCTTGAATACCTAGTTTAAGATGACGTAAAGACGTCTTGGGCTTAGGAGGTAATAAGTTAGTATTTTGAGAATAGAAAGAAATGCGTTTATTCACTAGTTTTAAAATGCTAAGTTTCCAGTCCTTAAGGGCTTTATGCTCAACATACTCTCGCTTACACCATCGATTACCGAATTCATTCAATGAAGCAGCGATTTCATCTCTACATTTACTGAAATCAATTTTTGAAGGAAACCGATATTTCGGTCCTTTAGAAATTATATTCCTTATCCTTGAATCAGGAATAATTTTCAAATTGCCAGTAATTACATGACCAGCAGCAGAATAGCAATACTTTGAGTTTTTACAATCACATGAATCAGGAGTATTAGTATCAATATCAAGATCTGAAACAAGTTTATTGAAATTAAAAATGATAGATCTAACAGGTTTGTTATATTTATAGCAAATTATAGGTGTTTCAGTATTTTGAAAATAAGCAGGAATGGAAGAAAGTACGGATCTCTCACGGAAGATACTGGGCAAATCTATAAAATCCATACCCTTATTAATGAAGGATATTTTGAAGAAATGGCGTTTATGATTAATTTCAGAATCAATGTAAGGACGGAGAGTATGCTGAGTATAGCCTCTAGTTAAGAGAGCCGCATCATATAACTGATGAGAACTATCGTAGAATTTATTCGCCTCGGTGTCCAGAAGACGTAAAACAGAAACGGGTAATGAACTTAAAAATGAAAGCATAGAGTGGCGTCCATGATTTAATAATATAATAGACAGTCACTTCAGTCTAGTATTGTTTCGTTTAAACGCACGCACTCTATTCTAATGAATACTATTACTCAAGATTCTATGAAATGTTCCGAGTGTATTACATTAGGCATTGTTACATTAGGCGTAGCAGTCAACGCCAAATGTAACAGCGGTTAACGCAATACTGTAGGACAAGATGAAATCTCAAATGAAAAATAGTTAAAATTATTAAGTATTCATAAATCTTGGGGTCGAAAGTGATGTGGGACAGGGATCAAAGCTGGTGTTGGTACTTGGGGTGGGGCTGTGCCTCTTGAAAGATGCCAACGCAACTCTATTCTAATATGTGATATAACTCAAGATTCTATGAAATGTACTGAGTGTATTACATTAGGCGATTGCAGTCAACGCCATATTTAACAACGCCTAAAGTAATAAAGTAGCCATTTTGGAGAATTGAAAAATGCACTATATCGCACGCGTGATATATTGTGATGTATATTTCGTATCCTAGAATCAGGAATAATTTTTAAATTGTCAGTAATTATATGACCAGCAGCCGGATAGCAATACACTGAATTTTAATTGAATCACAGGTATCAGTATCAAGATCAGAAACAAGTTTATTGAAATTAAAAATGACAGGTTGAACAGGTTTATTATATTTATAGCAACGTATGGGTGTTTCCGTATTTTGAAAATAAGCCGGAATAGATGAAATCACCGAACTGTCCCGGAAGATACTAGGTAAATCTATAAAATCCAAACCCTTGTTAATGAAAGATATTTTGAAGTAATGACGTTTGTGATTAATTTCAGAATAGATGAAAGGACGGAGAGCATGTTGAGTATAACCTCTAGTTAAAAGAGCAGCATCGTATAACTGATTAAAACTATCGTAGAATTTATTCGTCTCGGTGTCCAGAATACGTAATACAGAAATGGGTAATGAACTTAGAAATGCGAGCATTGAGTGGCGTCCATGATTCACTAATATTACGGAAGTCACTTCAGCCTCGTATTGTTTCTTTTAAAAGCACGTAATTTACGTGTATAATTACCATTTTTTTCTGGTGCCGTGCGATCTAGTTTTTACGCTTTGGACATACCAGAAGCGAGAAAATATCAAAATCGGGCATTTTAGATATATTACCCTCATGATAAATGTTGTCATTAAAGTAGAAGTAAAACAAAGATCAGGAATTGATACAATTAACTTACTCCACCCATAAAAGACACCAAAGGGAAAGAAATACAAACATTAAGCGACCAGACCATAATGGAAACCTAAACAAAAGAAGGCCATAAGGACAGTTACTTTCCCACAAAATGGCCATATGGCCATCCAAAATTAAAAGACACAAGTGATACACACACTAAGTAACAAACAACAACATAAATAAATCGCCACAGAAGATCCGCCTTGGAACGGTCAGTGGAAGATTTCCACTGGGGGGCTTAAATCGATTTTACGTGGCCACAATCCTCGCCCTTACTTCCGTCGCGATTTAGACAAATAATTTGTTCAGTCCGCATGAAGGCCTCCTAACTCATCAGTGCAACATCTCCGTGAACACAAAAATCAAAGAACCACAGAGGTGAGACAACGGTGAGGACTCGACAGCAAGAAACCACTGAAATGCTGGAGCAAAAGAAAACCAACAGTTAGACTCCGATGGGCCCAACCAGAGACAGAGCATCAGGCACCAACCAACATTACCTTGAATTAGATCTCTCTAATTCTCAATAAGCCTTTACGTTGGAGCCGTCATAGAATCTGAGGCCTGACCCACCGGCGTGCAATTAAAGAGGGAAGCAAAGTTGCCAACCGTGATTGGGTTAACTACCATGCATGCAGTCTGTCGTATAATATCCATGTTGTACCCAATCTTTTTATATCGAAGAATGATTTTACGAAATTGGGTGCTGAAGTCATTGCGGTTATATATTTTTCTGAATTTATATACTAAGTCACCATAAAATTCGGGTTCCGATAGACCTTGTTGCAGAAGAGATTTAAGTCCAATATTGAATTTTGAAATTAAATCAGAATGGCGTCTATAAAATTTTGAAAAGGCTTTGCGTAGTTTATGGTACCGATAACCCTGATTAAGGAGTTTAGCCGTTAATAATTTATTACGAGTGTTGAAGTCAGTTACATGACTACACACTCTAGCAAATCGAATTAATTGCGAAATATAAACGCCATAGGATGGCGCACGAGGAACATCACCATCCAAAAAAGGAAAATTTACAATCTCAAAATCAAAGTCATCGCGTTTATCATAAATTTTGCACGAAACAAATCCATCTACAATAGATAGATGTAAATCCAAAAACGGGGCCTCAGTATCAGAAGAATTTGCTTTATTTAACTGAAGTTCTAGGGGGTAAATCTGACTGATCAAACCATCAAAATAGGTATTATCAATATTTAATAAATCATCTAAATATCTAGAAGTGGAGCTAAAAGCTTCAATAATTTCAGATTGGTTATCAATGGAAAGCGACAAAATGAAGTCTCTTTCATAACAATACAAGAACAGATCAGCCACAAGAGGTGCGCAATTAGTACCCATCGGAATACCCACAATTTGTCTAAATAACTTAGTACCGAATCTAATATAGATATTGTCAAGTAGAAAGGTGAGGGCATCACACACTTTCTGACATGACCAAAGTGTATAATTCTTATGCTCTTTAGAAGTGAAAAATGCATTTCTGACATTACATGCAAGATAGAGAGAATCTTCTCTGTGAAAAGCCCATTCAATTAAATCATTAAGCTTTTCTTTTATAAGATTATGAGGAAGTGTAGTGTAAAGAGTGGAAAAATCGTAAGTAGACAGACTAGAGGCACGAAAATGTCTGGATTTCAATTTGTTTAAAACCTCATTCGAATTTTTTATAGACCAAAACAGCCCAACTTATTTAATCCATTTTAATTCAGTTTCACGTTGTTTAATAATTTTAAACCTAGCTGTAGAATTTACATCATAGTAAATTTTTTCCACTGGCTGTATAGAAATATCATTTACAGAATGACCTGGCCGTTTATTTTTATACATTATTTTAAGAGGGTAAAACACATTCAGTTATAACAACTATGCCACCACATTTGTCGTCCAGCCACTAAGTTTACTGTATGTGTTACAGAAAGCCAAGACAACCTTACTATGTTATATCGGTTGCCTAAACTTCATAAAGACCATACAAAGCACGGTTTATTGCAAATTCAAACCACCACTGAACTTTCCAAATTGTTCCCTTCATGGTTTACTTCGATCAAAAACATATGATTAAATATTGTGTCAAAATCTTTGAAAGATCAGGGAGATATCTGTTTTGGTCTATAAAAATTCTAATGAAGTTTTAAATAAATTGAAATCCAGACGTTTTCGTGCTGATTTATGGGCATTTCATAAGGAAGTCACCCTCTATCTTGCGTTCTATGTAAGAAATGCTTTTTTCACTTCTGAAGAGCATAAAAATTACACTTTATGGTCATGTCAGAAAGTGTGTGAAGCTCTCACCATTTTGCTTGACAATATTTATGTGAGATTTGGCACTTAGTTATTTAGACAAGTTGTGTGTATTCCTATGGGTACAAATTGCGCACCCCTTGTGGCTGATCTGATCTTGTTTTGTTATGAAAGAGACTTATAACGGTTCCAGCGTAAAGGCTTACTTACGAGGCCTTCATGCGGACTGAACAAATTATTTGTCTAAATCGGGACGGAAGTAAGGGCGAGGATTGTGGTCACGTAAAATCGATTTGAGCCCCCTATCCTCCCCAGTGGAATTTGTTTCACTGACCGTTCCAAGGCGGTTCCTCTGTCGCGGTTTATTTTTGTTATGGTTTGTCTTTGAGTATCTTGAGTGTTTGTGTCGCTTATATTATTTTATTTTGGATAGCCATTTGGCCATTTTGTTTGAAAGTAACTGTCCTTTTGGCTTTTCGCTGTTGATGTTTCCATTAGGGCCTGTTGCTTCATGTTTTTGTTTCTTTCCCTTGGTGTCTCTGATGGGAGCTGTGGGTTAATTTTATCGATTCCTGATCATTTCCTTCACTTCTGTTTTACTGAGAATTAGAGAGAATCTAATGCTATGTAATGTTGGTTGGTGCCTGATGCTCTGTTTCTGGTCGGGCCCATCGGAGTCTAACATTTGGTCTTCTTTTGCTCCAGTATTTCTATGGTTTCTTGCTGTTGAGGCATCGCCGTTGTTTCATCTCTGTGATTATTTGATTTTTGTGTTCACGGAGATGTTGCACTGATGAATTAGGAGGCCTTCGTGCGGACTGAACAAATTATTTGTGTAAATCGCGATGGAAAAATAAAGGGCGAGGATTGTGGCCAAGAAAAATCGATTTAAGCCCCCAGTGGAATTCGTTTCACTGACCGTTCCAAGGCGGTTCTTATGTCGCGGTTTATTTTTGTTAAGGTATGTATTGAGTGTGTGTATCGCTTATATTATTTAGGTTTGTATAGCCATTTGACTGCAACGCATAATGTCATAACGCCTAATGTAATTCACTCAGAACATTTCATAGAATCTTAAGTAATATCATTTATTAGACTAGAGTTGCGTGGCTATCATTTGAAGAAGCATGACCCCATCCCAACCCCAAGTACTCACACCATGTTCAACTCCAGTACCCACAACATCTTCGACCCCAAGATATATGGGTACTTTCTAATTCTAACATTTTCATACGAGATTTAATCTTGTCCTAATGTACTTTATTACATTAGGCATTGTTGCATTTTGCATTGACCGCAACACCTTATGTAACACCGCCTAATATAATACACTCTGAACATTTCATAGAACCTTGAGTAATATCATAAATTAGTGTAGTGTTGCGTTGATATCTTGCAAGAAGCACAGCCCGCAACACCGCCACAATGCACACACCTACTTCGACACGGTACCCACACCATCAGCGCCCCCGCCCATAGGGGCTTGAAGAAATATATGGGCTGCATGATGCTTCCACGCAGAGCTGAATCCGTCCCGCACACTAGTACTGGTAAACCGCTTAGAGGATCTAAGTAGAAGTAAAACAAAGATCAGGAATTGATACAATTAACCCACTCCACCCATAGAAGACACCAAAGGGAAAGAAATATAAACATTAAGCGACCAGACCATAATGAAAACCTAAACAAAGGAAGGCCATAAGGACAGTCACTTTCCCACAAAATGGCCATATGGCCATCCAAAATCAAAAGACACAAGTGATACACACAGTAAGTAACAAACAACAACATAAATAAATCGCCACAGAAGAGCCGCCTTGGAATGGTCAGTGGAAGATTTCCACTGGGGGGCTTAAATCGATTTTACGTGGCCACAATCCTCGCCCTTACTTCCGTCGCGATTTAGACAAATAATTTGTTCAGTCCGCATGAAGGCCTCCTAACTCATCAGTGCAACATCTCCGTGAACACAAAAATCAAAGAACCACAGAGGTGAGACAACGGTGAGGACTCGACAGCAAGAAACCACTGAAATGCTGGCAAAGCGGTGCGAGTCCATGCTTGCAAATAAAAATCAAAAATGAGTTCCTTTAAGAGCAATGAAAACATTGATAAGATTCATAAGAAAGAAGATGGGTCATACTACGTAGTTTCGGCTAATAAAGCCTCATCAGTGACCCTGCCTGTCCAGGAACCGCGGTGCGAGGCGGACCGTCCATGCTAATAAACCCTATTGGTTTCATTGGGCGACAGGGCTTGAGATGTCATTTCATCTCGATGTCGGGTAAAAGTCCCACAAAATTGGAAGCAACGTCTCCAAAATGACCTTTACAGTGTTGACGGGGACGTTAAACCTCAAATCAAACAAACAAACAAAAACCCACACCACCTTCGACCCAAAGATATATGGATACTTTAAAAATTTTCAATTGACAATTCATCTTGTCCTAGATGAAAGTTAGTTTAATACATTAGGCCTTGTTACATTTAGCATTGGCTGTAACAACGCCTAATGTAATACACTCTGAACATTTAATAGAATCTTGAGTAATATTATTAATTAGAATAGAGTTGCGTTGGTGTATTTTAAGAAACACCCAACCCATAGTGCCCACACCACCTTCGAACCCGGTATCCACACCACCTTCGACTCCAAGATATATGGATATTTATGTTGAGCATAAAGCTCTTAAGAATGGAAACTTGGCATTCTGAAATTAGTGAACAAACGCATTGCTTTTTATTCTCAAAATACGAACTTATTACCTCCTGAACCTGGGGCGTCTTTGCGTCGCCTTAAACTAGGTATTCAAGAATTTCATAGGAAATTAGAAGTTAAACAAAGATCAGGAATCGATACAATTAACTTACTCCACCCATCAAAGACACCAAAGGGAAAGAAACACAAACATTAAGCGACCAGACCATAATGGAAACCAAAACCAAAGGAAGGCCATAAGGACAGTTACTTTCCCACAAAATGGCCATATGGCCATCCAAAACAAAAAGACACAAGTGATACACACAGTAAGTAACAAACAACACCATAAATAAACCGCCACAGAAGAACCGCCTTGGAAGTTTGATTTGGCTCCAGCAGATAGGGCCGCTAACAATGTGGTCGTTGTTTGGCGGCTTCGTTGTGTTGGCGCTCTTCGGCGGGAGCTTGGTGGTACTAAGGCCTACTGCAGCCTTTAGCTGTTGAGAGGGCTTTAGTTGATGACCACATTTGTCATTCAGCTACCAAGTTTGCTGTCTGTGTTACAGAAGGCCAAGACAAGCTTCCTGTGTTATATTGGTTACCTAAACTTCATACAAGGCACATTTTATTGCAAATTCATGCTCTTGTACCACCACTGAAATCTCCAAATCATTAACTTCATGTTTGACTGCCATTAAAAAACATGTGATAAAATATTGCGACAAAGTCCTCGAAAGGTCGGGTGGAGGTCTGTTTTGGTCTGTAAGGAGTTCTAATGGGGTTTTAATTAAATTGAAATCCAGACGTTTTCGTGCTTCAAGTCTGTCTACTTATGATTTTTCCACCCTTTACACTACACTTCCTCATGGTCTTATAAAAGAGAAGCCCAATGATTTAATTGAATGGACATTTCATGGGGAAGACTCTCTCTAACTTGCATGTAATTAGAGAGGTACTTTTTTCACTTTTGAAGAGCATTAAAGTTGTACTTTGTGGTCGTGTCGGAGAGTGTGTGGGGCTCTCGCCTTTCTGCTTGGCGATGTTTGCATGGGATTTGGTGCTGGGCTGTTTGGGCAGGTTGTGGGTGTTCCAATTGGTGATAGTTGCGCGCCCCTTGCGGCTAGTCTGTTTGTTGTTTTGTTATGGGAGAGGTTTTGTGATGTCCCTTTCTGCTGGGGGGCAATCTGAAATCATTGGTGCTTTTAGCTCGACTTCTAGATATTTGGATGATTTATTAAATATTGACAATAACTGTTTTGATCAGTCAAATTTACACCCCACCCCAGAACTTCAGTTAAATAAAGAGATTCTTCTGATACCGAGGCCCCGTTTTTGGGTTTGGATCTGTCTGTTGTAGGTGGGCTTGTTTCTTGCGGAGTTTATGATAAACGCGATTATTTTGATTTTGAGATTGTAAATTTTTCCTTTCTGGGATGGTGATATTCCTCGTGCGCCATCATGTGGCGTTTGTATTTCGCAATTAATTCGATTTGCCAGAGTGTGTAGTCATGTAACTGACTTCAACACTCGTAATTAATTGTTAACTGCTGGACTTCTTAATCAGGGTTATCGGTACCGTAAACTTCGCAAAGCCTTTTTAAAATTTTATAGACGTCGTTCTGGTTAGATTTCGAAATCAATATTCGACTTGGGTTTCTTCTGTAACAGGATCTATCTGAACCCGAATTTTATGGTGACTTGGTATGTGGATTCAGAAAAATGTATAACCGCAATGACTTCAGCACCCAATTAAGTAAAATCATTCTTCGATATAAAAGATTGGGTACAACATCAATGTTATATGACAGACTGCATGCATGGTAGTTAACCCAATCACGGTTGACAACTTTGCTGCCCTCTTTAATTGCACGCCGGTGGGTCAGTCCTCAGATTCTATGACGGTTCCAGCGTGAAGGCTTACTGAGAGTTAGAGAGAATCTAATTCTAGGCAATGTTGATTCATGCATGATGCTCTGTCTCTGGTCAGGCCCATCGGAGTCTAACTCTTGGTTTTCTTTTGCTCCAGCATTTCAGTGGTTTCTTGCTGTCGAACCCTCACCGTTGTTTTATCTCTGTGGTTGTTTGATCTTTTGTGTTCACAGAGATGTTGCACAGATGAGTAAGGAGGCCATCTTGCGTACCGAACAAATTATTTGTCTAAACCGCGACGGAAGTAGGAAGTAAGGGCGAGGATTGTGGCCACGTAAAATCGATTTAAGCCCCCCCCCTCCCCCCGCACCCCAGTGGAATTCGTTTCACTGACGTTCCAATGCGGTTCTTCTGTCGCGGTTTATTTTTGTTATGGTTTGTCTACGAGTGTTTGTATCGCTTATATAATTTTGTTTTGGATAGCCAATAAGCCATTTTGTGGGAAAGTAATTGTTCTTTTGGCTTTCCGTTATTGATGTTTCCATTAGGTTCTGTTGTTTCATGTTTGTTTTTCTTTCCCTTTGGTGTCTCTGATGGGAGCTATGGGTTGACTGTATCGATTCCTGATCATTGCCTTCACTTCTATTGTATAATTTTAACTCTCATCATTTGAGATTTCATTTTGTCCTCGACGAAAGCCAGTTTATTACAATAAGCTTGTAACATTTGGTGTTGACTGCAACGCCTAAATGTAACAACGCCTAATGAAATCCACTCAGAACATTTCATTGAATTTTGAGTAATATCATTAATTATCATATGACGTCGTTGATAAGCAGTGGATAACGGCGTGTAATAAAAATCGCATGACCATACGGGTAATAACACTTTGGCGGGATTAAGTAACGTCATGACAACGTCCATGCCAACCATGCATTTTATGGAAAACAAATGTCATTTAAAGGCGATAAAATCCAATTTAAAGTGGTCATATGATAAACAGAATCTTTCACTCGTGATCATTTCATATGAAATTTATGAAACTCGCCGAAGGCTTGATTAATAAATTCCATATGAAATGACCACTCGTGTAAGATCCTCTATTTAGAATAGAGTTGCAATCGTATCTTTCAAGAAGCACAGCCCCCGCACCCCACCCCAAGTATCCACAAGACCATCGATCCCAGCACCAACATCACCTTCGACCACAAGATATATGGATACTTTACGAGGACTGTTCAAATATGAATGCAAGTAGAACGTTTTCTCATGCACTAATGCGAAAATCACCGGGAAATAAATATCACAGCGTAGAAAAACATTTTACCTATACATTGATACCAAACCTGTTAAAATCCGTCCACTTTAGCCATGTATATCGTTCGATTAACACTGTCTTCTCTTGTATACTAATACAAAACATGGTTGGAAGAAGGTCAGAGTACGCCGTTGAAATACGGTCCTATATTAAAAATTGTTGTATTCTTGGTATACGGTGCAAAGACATTTTTGATGAAATATGTTCGGTTTATGGGCATAATGTAATGTTTTTTCCGACAGTTTTTCGTTGGTGTAAGAAATTCAGCTGTGGGCGAGGCTCAACAGAAGATGCACCACATGATCGTCGGCCGAAAAGAGCAACATCTGTCAAGGTGGTTGCTGGAGTGAAAGAAATAGTTGCTACCGATGCACGATACACCACTAGGCAAATAGCTAGTATGGTTGGCATCTCATTAGGAGCAGCTCATACAATTCTGAAACGGGATTTGAAAATGAGAAAGATCTGTGCTAAATGGATTCCCCATCTGTTGACAGATGAGTAGAAAAAGACACGCGTTCAGTGCGCCAAGAAGTTGCTTAAAACGTTTCCAAATTACAATGCATGGTCTTTCGCTAATGTCGTCACAGGTGACGAGACATGGGTTCACTTTTTTGAGCCAAAACGAAAGATTCAGAACAAAATATGGGCAACAAAGTATTGCAAAAGACCATGCATTGCAAAGCGGACCATGAGCGTCAAGAAGGTATCGATGCCATATTCTTTTCAAATCAGGGCCCGGCTATTCAAGTTGCTGTGCCTAAAGGCAAATCTGTAAATGCGAAGTTTTACAAGAATAAAGTTCTTCGAAAATCTAAGAAATATTTCAAAGAACGAAGACCCGCAACTGGTTTAGCCAATGTCAGATTGCTACATGACAATGCGTAATCGCACAAGGCGTTCATTGTGCAAGACTATCTGAAGCAGGAAAAGGTTGTTGCTCCTTCAACCCCCGTATTCCCCTGACCTTGCCCCGTGTGACTTTTTTTGTTGCCGAGGCTGAAAAAATACCTTTCTGGTCGAAAATTTGTACAGCGCAAACACCTCGGTTCTGCAATATTCCAGTGCCTTCATAGTATACCTCGAAAAGACTACCAAAATGCATTCAATGATTGGATCAGAAGACTGAAATTTTGTATATCTGTTACAGGGGAATACTTTGAGGGACAAAATAAATTTTTCATCGAAATCTATCACAGAATCATTTTTATGTGCTTAGTTGCATTCATATTTGAACAGTCCTCGTATAACTTTAACTTCTTCATTTGAGATTTCATCTTGTCCTAGACGAAAGTTTTTTTATTACATTAGGTATTGTTACATTTGGCTTTGACTGCAAATGCTAAGTTAACAATGCATAATATAATTAACTCAGAACATTTCATAGAATCTTGAGTGATATCAATAATTAGAATAGAACTGCGTGGCTATCATTGAAGAAGCACGTCCCCATCCCACATCAGTACTCACATCACCCTCGACCCCAGTACCCACACCACCTTCGACCCCAAGATATATAGAAACTTTCTAATTTAACATTTTCATACGAGAATTCATCTTGTTCTAGACGAAAATTACTGGTGTTAAGTGCCGGGTGACTGCCGTAAAAAGTTTCCCCGTGCTTCATCATAAGGCAGATTATATTTTCTTTTCCTTTGGTATCATTGAGCCCATTCTGGTTACTCTGAAAATCGAATACCGTTTAAGCCGGTGCTAGGAGGTGTATGCAGCCTTGCAAACTATATTGCTGTATGTGAAGAGACTCAATAAAACCGAGTGTCCGATTTACGTTCTTTTATGTGTTCTTGGTTTCCAAAGGCAACCGATTAGCTTTTTATTGTATTGCATTAGGCGTTGTTACATTTTGCGTTGACGGCAACGCCTAATGTTACAACCACTAATGTAATACACTCAGAACATTTCATAGAATTTTCAGAAATATCATTAATTAAAGTAGAGTTGCATTGGTATCTTGCAAGAAGCACAGCCCGCTACCCCACCCAAAGTACCCACACCAACTTCGACTCCAAGATATATGGATACATTATAATTTTAACCTGTTACATTTGGCGCTGACTGCAACGCCTTATGTAACAACGCCTAATGTAATTTACTCAGAACATTTAATAGAATCTTGAGTAATGTCATTAATTAGAAAAGAGTTGTGTTGGCATCTGTCAAGAAATACAGCCCCCAACCCAAGTACCCACACAACCTTTGACCCCGGTACCTACACCACATTCGACTGCAAGAGATATGGATACTTTATAATTTTAACTTTTTCATTTTAGATTTCATCTTGTCCTAGACGAAAGTTAGTTAATAACATTAAGCGTTTTTACATTTGGCGTTGACTGCAACGCCTAATTGACTGCAACGCCTAATGTAACAACGCCTAATGTAATACACTCAGAACATTTAATAGAATCTTGAGTAATATCATTAATTAGAATAGAGTAGCAATGGTATCTATCAAGAAGCACAGCCCCACCCCGCCGCACCCCACACCAAGTAACCTCAACACCTTCGACCCCAGTACTCACACCACCTTCGACCCCAAGATATATGGGTACTTTATAATTTTAACTTTTTCGATGAAATTTTAACTTGACCTAGACGAAAGTTACTCAGTAACATTAGGCGTTTTTACATTTGGCGTTGACTGCAACGCCTAATGTAACAATGCCTAATGTAATATTACATTTGGCGTTGTATCACATTAGAGGATCGCATAGAGAGAGAGAGAGAGAGAGAGAGAGAGAGAGAGAGAGAGAGAGAGAGAGAGAGAGAGAGAGAGAGAGAGAGAGTCGTTTTAGCGTTGTTATGCGATAAGCATACCGCAATGATCCTAGCTATCGGGCCAGATAGGCCAAAGCAAACCGTGGATACCAAGATCAGACTGCTCCGAAAGAAGCAGTCTGATCAGGATATACACTGTTAGCTCTTCTGTCTGTACAATTTAAACTTCCTGCTAGATCGTGAAACAAAGTAAGGAGACTTACAGCCAGTCCTTGAGGTGTCCGATTTTTTTTTATTTAAATAATGCATAATGAATACCTCGTTTGTACGTTCCATAGACAATTTCTGTCAGTGGAATACATTCGTTGTGTCTTGATGTCTTTGTTACGCTGAGGTATGCCTTATCCTTCTTGTCCTGAAACAAGTACCCTGTGGCGTTTACTCTGTTCGCGCCATACTGGTTTCCGTAGTAAAGGTTTCCCATTTCTAGCGTTCCAGCTGAAACAAATTAAGGGGCATGGATATACCTAGCAAATTTTTCTGCATCTTTCAAAGGGAGACAACTTTCGGGACATCCTGGTCGCTTTTCTATAAACTCTGTCCCATGGAAAAGGCGTGTCTACTTTTAAAGGATGCAAATTCTTTCCTTTAAGAGCTGACCTCTTTTGAAAAGGGAGACAAAATACTTTTGAAGGAGTCGCCTCCCCTGAAGGTGCATCCATTCGCCTTAAGGTACGACAACATTCGGAACTCTAAAAAATATCCTGCGAAAAAAGTATCGTCTCTTTTTAGGAAACAATTTTGTTTCCTCATAACGGTTTATTTTAGTATTTATTATTGTTTTGGTTTTGGTTTAACGGTCCTTTCAAGATTATTTAATTTATATCGAGTCAGAGACACCAAGGGAAAGAAACGTAAACATGAAACAACAGACTCGAATGGAAACATCAACAGCGGAAAGCCAAAAGGACAGTTACTTTCCCACAAAATGGCCAATAGGCTATCCAAAATAACATAATATAAGTGACACAAACACCCAAAGAGGCAAAGCGGTGCGAGTCGGCCCGTCCATGCTAATAAACCCTATTGGTTCCATTGGGCAGCAGGACTTGAGATGTCATTTCATCTCAATGTCGAGTAAAAGTCCCACAAAATTGGAAGCAGCGTCTCCAAAATGACCTTTACAGGGTTGACAGGGACGTTTAACCTCAAAACAAACAAACAAACAAACAAACAAACAAAAATAAACCGCGACAGAAGAACCGCCTTGGAAAGGTCAGCGGAAACGAATTCCACTATGGGGCTTAAATCGATTTTACGTGGCCACAATCCTCACCCTTACTTCCGTCGCGATTAAGACAAATAGTTTGTTCAGTTCCTCTATATAAAGTGTTGTTTACCGAGGCATTCATTTTACGGACTTGTTGACGTGATGGGTTGACACATACATTGTGGCTGTTTACGACTGTAAAAAAAAACAACAAAGCTTTTGGATAACTGATTGCATTATTATTATTTTTTATCATCATAAGCTCAACCGGATCAAAGCTCCAGGTAAGCTTATGCCGTGACCTGTTGTCCGTCGTCCGTCCGTCCGTCCGTTCGTTGTTAGCTTTTCACATTTTCGACATCTCCTTTCGAACCGGAAGTCAGATTAAGCTAGCTAGTGGGAAGCATCGAGATGACATGGAGATTCAGATTTGCTAAAATGGTTCCGTTAAGATTCTAAGGTGATCCCCACGGCGGCCATCTTGAAATTCTTCAAACGACATCACTTCCCGAACCAAAGGTCGAATTGATTTCAAACTTGAATGGGGGGCATCGGGGTAAGATGGAGATTTAGATTTGCTAAAATAGTTCGTTCTGATATCCACGATGGCCGCCATGCGGCCATCTTGAAATTCTTTAAACCACATCTCCTCCCGAACCAAAGGTCGAATTGTGCTGAAACTTGATGGGATGCATTGGGGTGATATAGAGATTCGGATTTGCTAAAATGGTTCCGTTCCGAAATCCAAGATGACCACCATGGCGGCCACCTTGAAATTCTTCAAATGATATCTCCCAAACCAAAGGTCGAATTGAGCTGAAATTTGATTGGCGGTAGCGCGGTGACATGGAGATTCAGATTTGCTTAAATGGTTCCGTTCAGATTTCGATGATGGCCACCATGGCGGCAATCTTGAAATTCTTCAAACAACATCTCATCCCGAACCAAAGGTCCAATTGAGCTGAAACTTGATGGGAGGCATCGGGATGACACGGATATTTAGATTAGCTAAAATTGTTCCGTTCTGATAACCAAGATGGCCAACATGGCTGCCATCTTTAAATTCTTCAAACGACATCTCCTCCCGAACCAAAGGTCCAATTGAGCTGAAACTTGATGAAAGGCATCGTGGCGACATGGAGATGCAGATTTGCTAAAATCATTCCATTCCAATATCCTAGATGGTGACATGGTGTTGACACCTCCGAACCCGGAGGTTGGATAAAGTTCAAACTTCATGGAAGACATCGGGGCGAAATGGCGATTCAGATTTGCTAAATAATTTTGTTCCGATATCCAAGATGGCCTCTGTTGTGGCCATCCTGAATTTTTTCAAATGGCATTTCTTTCCAAACCAAGGGTTTGGTTGAGCTGAAACTTGATGTGAGGCATTGCGGCGACATGGAAATTCGATTTTGCTGAAATTGTTCTGTTCCGAAATCCAAGTCCTCCCGAACCAGAGGTCAGAACTAGCTGAAACATGACGACGAGAGGCATTGGGGCGACATGGAAATTCGGATTTTCGAAAAATTGTTCCATTCCGATAGATAAGATGGCCACCATGGCGACCATCATGAAATTCTTAAAACGACAACTCCTCCTGAGCCAAAGGTTGGATGGAGCTGAAACTTGATTGGAGGCATTGGGGGCAACAAGGAGATTCAGAATTGCTGAAATTATTCTGTTCTGTTATCTAAAGACGGCTTGCATGCTGGCAAGCTTGAAAATTTTCAAACTACATCAAGCTGAATTAAGCTGAAACTTGATAGAAGGCTTTTGGTAGACATGGAGATTCAGACTTCTTAGTGCCATTCTTCTCTGATATTCCAGATGGCTGCCGATTTTGGCCATCTTGAAGAACTTCAAACCACATCTGCTACAGAATGATCTGTTGCATTGAAGTGAAATTGGTTGGAGGCATTTGGGTGACATGGAGATTCAGAATTGCTAAAATTGTTGCATACTGATATCCCAGATGGCAGCCATCATGAAAACCTTCAAAGCACCTGTATAGTAATTGCATATGAAATTTACAGGGAGGGACAGCTCAGGAGTAGTCAGTATATGTCAAACTCGCTGCGTCCACAAGAATATTTGGTATTGTGGCTTTTTTTGCAAGCGGCCATGTACACTATAACTTTGTTTGTGTTAAAGTTGTATTCGCAAGATTGGTTGACTTTGTTTACTTTTTTGATTACAGAACACGCCAAAGGCAGGTGCAAACGATTGCACTTGCCTGCCCAACTATACACTTCCACTCTGCATCAACACCATCTCTTCCTGAATCCTTATACAGATTTAGCTGTTCAGAAACTTAATCAGAAGCATCAAGTTAACATGCAGATTCAGAATTGCTAAAGATAATGTGATCTGATAAACAAAATGACCACCAATATGATCAGCCTCATCAGCCTCTATTTATTGTTAATATTATTATCTCTTTTGTACAAAAACAAAGAATCAAAACAAACAACAAAGCTGCAGCATCAGTTTTGTTTAGAAGAAAACAACGAGTGTGTGTGAATTCGGGTTTAACGTCGCTTTCAACAATTTTTCAGTCATATCACGACGGTGTCTGGTTGCGACAGGGAGCTCAGTGCTCACTTTTATAGTGCTGCCTCACTGAAGTATCATGTCACAGACACATTACATGATACCACACCCAGTCACATTATCCTGACACTGGGTCGACCAGTCCTAGCTCTACACCGTAAATCTGAGTGCCAAGCGAGGAGCAGCTAGTACCATTTTTAACGACTTTGGTATGTCGCGGCCCGGGATCGAACCCGTGACCTCCCGTTCCCCGGAGCGGACGAAGAAAAAAACGAAGGGAAACTATCCTTTCTTTATTCAGATCCAGACAAATGAATTCTATTTTCTGGGACAAAATAAGAAGAATATTTCAAAATGCCGTATGTTGAAATTCTTACCCAGTATTAAGTGTCAATCCAGGCTTGAACCAAAGAAATGCACAGATGGCCTTTCTATGTGCAGATCTGACCTTCAGATAAGACCAAAAGAGGCAGATAAAATGGCAAATAGTGAAGACCATGATCAGAAAGAGAAGAAGTCTGAACTGACCCTGCACTAATTGCTTAGACCAGCATGCCCGAAAGCTAAGGATCATTTCGGTAGATGTGAGAAGAAAATTTAAATCACCCTTTCTGTACGGGCCTTCGTGGCCAAATGGATAAGAGCGCCGACTCTTAATGACTAAGTCTCTCAACGCTGTGTTCGGGCATTGTGCGTCAAGTTCTCTAATGGGAGGTAGTTTTTCTCCTGGAACTCCGTTTTCGCTCACCGGCTGGAAATAAGTGAAATAATCTTGAAAGGACCGTAAAACCAAAAAATATACTGAAAAATAAAAAATAAAAATGAGTTCCTTTAAGAGCAATGAAAACATTCATAAGAAAGAAGATTGGTCATACTACGTAGTTTCGGCTAATAAAGTAGAAGTAAAACAAAGATCAGGAATTGATACAATTAACTTACTCCACCCATAAAAGAAGCCTCATCAGTGACCCTGTAATGATCCGGCAAAGAAAGGCAGAGGAAACATACTGCAATTTTGCGAATTTCGAATAGGCTGTCGATTCAAAGACTGTTATAAATCAAAATGGGGTCCAAATAATTAAAAAGCTGTCTAGAATAGGAGTCTAATCCAATAATTTATTTCTGATTTCTCTTCTGGAAATCCCAAAACGGACTTTTCCTTCAAAAATTGATTTCAATAATTGTAGAGATGAAATCGCTGCTGCCTTGAATGAATTCGGTAATCGATTGTGTAAACGAGAGTATGTTGAGCATAAAGCTCTTAAAGAATGGAAACTTAGCATTCTGAAACAAGTGAACAAACGCATTTTTTTCTACTCTCCATATACAAACTTATTACCTCCTAGACCTAAGACGTCTTTACGTCACCTTAAAATAGGTATTCTAGAATTCCATAATAAGTTTGTTTTGGCTCCAGCAGATAAGGCCGCTAAAAATGTGGTCATTGTTTGACGGCTCCACTATGTGAACACTCTTCAGCAGAACTCGGTGGTACTAAGGCATATGAACTGCAGGCTTTCATTTTTAAGTTCATTACCCGTTTCTGTTTTACCTGTTTTACGTCTTCTGGACACCGAGGCGAATAAATTCTACGATAGTTCTAATCAGTTATATGATGCGGCACTCTTAACTAGAGGCTATACTTAGCATACTCTCCGTCCTTACATTGATTCTGAAATTAACTATAAACGCCATTTCTTCAAAATATCCTTCATTAATAAGAGTATGGATTTTATAGATTTGCCCAGTATCTTCCGTGAGAGATCGGTGCTTTCTTCCATTCCTGCTTATTTTCAAAAAACCGAAACACCTATAATTTGCTATAAATATAACAAACCTGTTAGATCTATCATTTATAATTTCAATAAACTTGTTTCAGATCTTGATATTGATACTAATACTCCTGATTCATGTGATTGTAAAAACTCAAAGTATTGCTATCCTGCTGCTGGTCATGTAATTACTGGCAATTTGAAAATTATTCCTGATTCTAGGATAAGGAATATAATTTCAAAAGACCGAAATATCGGTTTCCTTCTAAAATTGATTTCAGTAAATGTAGAGATGAAATCGCTGCTTCCTTGAATTAATTCGGTAATCGATGGTGTAAGCGAGAGTATGTTGAGCATAAAGCCCTTAAGGACTGGAAACTTAGCATTTTAAAACTAGTGAATAAACGCATTTCTTTCTATTCTCAAAATACTAACTTTTACCTCCTAAGCCCAAGACGTCTTAACGTCATCTTAAACTAGGGATTCAAGAATTTCATAAGAAGTTTGTTTTGGCCCCTGCAGACAAAGTAGAAGTAAAACAAAGATCAGGAATTGATACAATTAACTTACTCCATCAATAAAAGACACCAAAGGGAAAGAAATACAAACATTAAGCGACCAGACCAAAATGGAAACCTAAACAAAGGAAGGCCATATGGACAGTTACTTTCCCACAAAATGGTCGTCGTTGTGTGACGGCTCCGCTATGTTAACACGCTTAAGCAGGAGCTTTGTGGTTATCAGGCCTATGAACTTCAGCCTTTAGCTGAATGAGAGCTATAGTAGATAAACATGTTTGTCATTCAGCAACCAAGTTTGCTGTGTGTGTTAACGAAGGCCAAGACAAGCTTCCTACGCTATACTGGTTACCAAAACTTCATAAAAGACCTTACAAAGCACGGTTTATTGCAAATTCTAGCTCTTGCACTACCACTGAACTTTTTAAATTACTAACTTCTTACTGCTATTAAAACGCATGTGATTAAATATTGTGATAAAGTCTTTGAAAGATCAGGAAGAAATCTGTTTTGGTCTATTAAAAATTCGAATAAGGTTTTAAATAAATTGAAATCCAGACATTTTCGTGCTTCAAGTCTGTCTACTTACGATTTTTCCACTCTTTGCACTACACTTCCTCATAATCTTATTAAAGAAAAGCTTAATGATTTAATTGAATGGGCTTTTCACAGAGAAGATTCTGTCTATCTTGCATGTAATGTCAGAAATGCATTTTTCACTTCTAAAGAGCATAAGAATTATACACTTTGGTCTTGTCAGAAAGTGTGTGATGCCCTCATCTTTCTACTTGACAATATTTATATTAGATTCGGTACTTAGTTATTTAGACAAATTGTGGGTATTCCGATGGGTACGAATTGCGCACCTCTTGTGGCTGATCTGTTCTTGTATTGTTATGAAAGAGACTTCATGTTGTCGCTTTCCATTGATAACCAATCTGAAATTATTGAAGCTTTTAGCTCTACTTCTAGATATTTAGATGATTTATTAAATATTGATAATACCTATTTCGATGGTTTGATCAGTCCAATTTACCCCCCAGAACTTCAGTTAAATAAAGCAAATTCTTCTGATACCGAGGCCCCGTTTTTGGATTTACATCTATTTATTGTAGATGGATTTGTTTCGTGCAAAATTTATGATAAAAGCGATTCCTTTGATTTTGAGATTGTAAATTTTCCTTTTTTGGATGGTGATGTTCCTCGTTCGCCATCCTATGGCGTTTATATTTTGCAATTAATTCGATTTGCTAGAGTATGTAGTCATGTAACTGACTTCAACACTCGTAATAAATTATTAATGGCTAAACTCCTTAATCAGGATTATCGGTACCATAAACTGCGCAAAGTCTTTTCAAAATTTTATAGACGCCATTCTGATTTAATTTCAAAATTCAATATTGGACTTAAATCTCTTCTGCAACAAGGTCTATCGGAACCCGAATTTTATGGTGACTTAGTATATAAATTCAGAAAAATATATAACCGCAATGACTTCAGCACCCAATTTCGTAAAATCATTCTTCGATATAAAACGATTGGGTACAACATGGATGTTATACGACAGACTGCATGCATGGTAGTTTACCCAATCACGGTTGGCAACTTTGCTTCCCTCTTTAATTGCACGCCGGTGGGTCAGGCCTCAGATTCTATGACGGCTCCAACGTAAAGGCTTATTGAGAATTAGAGAGATCTAATTCAAGGTAATGTTGGTTGGTGCCTGATGCTCTGTCTCTGGTCGGGCCCATCGGAGTCTAACTGTTGGTTTTCTTTTGGTCCAGCATTTCAGTGGTTTCTTGCTGTCGAGTCCTCACCGTTTTCTCACCTCTGTGGTTCTTTGATTTTTTTGTGTTCACGGAGATGTTGCACTGATGAGTTAGGAGGCCTTTATGCGGACTGAACAAATTATTTGTCTAAATCTCGACGGAAGTAAGGGCGAGGATTTTCGCCACGTAAAATCGATTTAAGCCCCCAGTGGAAATCATTCCACTGACCGTTCCAATGCGGTTCTTCTGTGGCGGTTTATTTATGGTGTTGTTTGTTACTTACTGTGTGTATCACTTGTGTCTTTTTATTTTGGATGGCCATATGGCCATTTTGTGGGAAAGTAACTGTCCTTCCTTTGTTTAGGTTTCCATTATGGTCTGGTCGCTTAATGTTTGTGTTTCTTACCCTTTGGTGTCTTTGATGGGTGGAGTAAGTTAATTGTATCGATTTCTGATCTTTGTTTTACTTCTACTTTGACTGTAGAGAGGGCTTTAGTTGATGGCCACCTTGGTCGTTCAGCCACCAAGTGTGCCGTATGTGTAACAGAAGGCCAAGACAAGCTTCCTTCGTTATATTGGTTGCCTAAACTTCATTAAAGACCATACAAAGCACCGTTTATTGCAAATTCAAGCTCCTGTACCACCACTGAACTTTCCAAATTATTAACTTCTTGTTTTACTGCCATCATAAAACATGTGATTAATTACTGCGACAAAGTCTTTGAAAGATCAGGGAGAAATCTGTTTTGGTCAATAAAACATTCTAATGAAGTATTTATTCTAATGAAGAATTCCAGTGGAATTCGTTTCCGCTGACCGTTCCAAGGCGGTTCTTGTGTTGCGGTTTATTTTTGTTATGCTTTGGGTTTGGGTGTTTATGTCACTAATATTATTTTATTTTGGATAGCATATTGGCCATTTTGTGGGAAAGTAACTGTCCTTTTGGCTTTCCGCTGTTGATGTTTCCACTGGAGTCTGTTGTTTCATGTTTGTGTTTCTTTCCCTTGGGTGTCTCTGATGGGAGCTGTGGGTTAATTTGTATCGTTTCCTGATCACTGCCTCCACTTCTATTTAAAATAAATTGAAATCCAGACATTTTCATGGTTCAAGTCTGTCTGCTTATGTTTTTCCACCCTTTACACTACACTTTCTCATAATCATATAAAAGAAAAACTTAATGCCTTTTTTCACTTCTGAAGAGCATAAAAATTATACCTATGGTCATGTGAGAAAGTGTGTGAAGCTCTCATCCTTCTACTTGACAATATTTACATAAGATTTGGTACTAAGTTATTTAGACAAATTGTGGGTATTCCGATGGGTACAAATTGCGCACCCTTTGTGGCTGATCTGTTCTTGTTTTGTTATGAAAGAGACTTCATGATTTCCCTTTCCGTTGAAAACCAATCTGAAATCATTGACGCCTTTAGCTCGACTTCTAGATATTTGGATGATTTATTAAATATTGACAATACCTATTTCGATAGTTTGATCAGTCAAATTTACCCCCAGAACTTCAGTTAAATAATCAAATTCTTCTGATACCGAGGTGCCGTATTTGGATGTACATCTATCTATTGTAGATGGGTTGTTTCTTGCAAAATCTATGATAAACGCGATGATTTTGATTTTGAGATTGTTAATTTCCATTTCTTGGATGTTGATGTTACTCGTGCGGCATCCAATGACGATAATATTTCGCAATTAATTCGGTTTGCCAGAGTGTCTAGTCATGTAAATGACTTCAACACTCGTAACAAATTGTTAACTGCTAAACTTCTAAACAGGATTATCGGTATCATAAACTACGCAAAGCCTTTTCAAAATTTTATAGAAATCATTCCGATTTAATTTCAAAATTCAATGTCTGACTTAAATCTCTTCTGCAGCAAGGTCTGTCAGAAACCTCGGCCCCTGCCTATCGGGGCTTGAAGAAACAGATGGGCTGCATGATGTTTCCACGCAGAGCTGAAACCGACCCGCACAAGAGTACTGGTAAACCGCTTAGAGGATCTAAGTCTGCCCAGGCAGAGCGGTGCGAGTCGGTCCGTTCATGCTTAAAAAACCCTGTTGATTTATGCGGCGACAGGGCTTGAGATGTCATTTCATTTCAATGTTGGGTAAAAGACCCACAAAATTGGAAGCAACGTCTCCAAAATGACCTATACACTTCCCTGCTAGCATTCTACATAAATCTACAGCGGGCCGTTAGCGGCCCGTCAGCTACCCTGACGGGCCGCTAACGGCCCGCTGTAGATTTATGTAGAATGCTTACTGGGTAGGGGGGGGGGGGGGGGCTTAAATCGATGTGACGTGGCCATAATCCTCGCCCTTGGTTCTGTTGTGGTTTGTTCAGTCAAGTCTGTGTAAATGCTACCTAACAAAACCACTGACCTGCACGTAGAAAACAATGACTGAAATAAAGCTGCCGTAAAAAGCCACTGACCTGTAATTTAGATACCATCATAGGTTTATTAAAGCTACCGTAACAATTCCACTGACCTTTACTTTGAAGAAAATGATTGTGATTAAGATACCGATTGCTAACACGGACAGTAGTATTCACAATGAGGGTTCTGGAACAACACCCCACCCCACACTGTGGGGCCACCCCCCCAAGGTCGGCCCCACCGAGTGGGGACAATTTTTTCATCCCCGCAATACTGTGGATACCCACCCCCACCCCCCCGGGTCGGCCCCACCGAGAGGGTGGACTTTTTGTTTCAGCGGCCTTATCGTGTTTACCCAAAATGTTGTGTCTTAAGACACCTTTATTGTAGATCGCACTCAGTCTGTAAGAGTGAGACGTGACATGTTAAAGGTAAGTCGCCTGTAGCTAGCCGATACAGTATTTAATCAATGGTTGATAATTTGACTTTGAACGCTCAAGGTTATTGAAATATAAAGTCATACGCAGTTTACCTTTTGCGGAATTTTAATAAATTTAATAAATATGTAAGTATTGTTTAGCCATTGATGTTTTATAGTTAACTTACATATTTTTTAGTTTAGGACGGTTTTAATTGTTTTCAGCTTTTAATGGTTCATGTCCATTTTAACCCTTTGTAGGCGTACCAAATGGCGAAAGTGTGGGCCCAGATCAGCCGCTACAGAACACGGCATCTGATCAAAGCTCGCACTATTTGCTAACAGAATTTTTCGTTAAAAATAGAATGAAGACCAAAAAAATAGGCCTGCCACCCCTTATACGAGAAATTGACTTGTCCAAAATATAGCAGTGGAAGAGTCGACCAGTATACAATGGGTTAAGACGTATATTCCATAGCTGTTTCAAATTATTTTTTTTTCTATTTATTCTCGTTAATATTCAAACACTGTAGTTTAGCCGGCCTCGATAGGTCAGTCGGACGACTGGCAATCGGGAGGACGCGGGTCCGACTACCGCCGTGGTCGGCAACATTCTTTCGTGGAGATTGATAATGAAATCTTTTCTACAGTCATTCTCTCCCTTCCGCTGATTCAAGAAGGGCAGTTGTCAGTTTCTGGTGGACGAAGGCTCACTGTACTGGTTAGCCGCTAACGTATAAGCCTGCCCAGGAAATGCGTGTATAAGTAAACTGACCGGCTCAAAATGACCTAAAAAGTGTTGATTGGGCCGTAAACTCCAATACAAACAAATAAATTTAGCATAACTTCTGTTTTTCAGAGACAGACCTACTTTTGAAAGCTTCAAGACAGATTTTGATGCGTTTGCGATATGGTTATAAACTAAATACCCTCAAGATGGAGAAATTACAGCCAGATTAAAACTATTTCAGGAAAAAATATCAACATTTGCCGATGGCTGTGCATCTTCAAAAGGAACTGAAAAGAAGGAGCAAGTTGTCACTGGAGGAAGGTGTAAAAAAGAGGTTACAACAGTCATTTTCACAAGATCGTCGAATAATTGATTCTGATTTCCAAGTCGACTTGTCAACACAGGAAACATGTGTTCATGCATACAAAACATTACAAAAATTTATTGAATCTGATAAAAGGAATGTGCTTTTCAATTCTGCAAGACAAGGTGAAATTCTTAAACATCTCAAAATTAATTCAAATAAGCAAACATCATTTTTGAAACTTATTGAAGAACAGGATATATCAATTTCGTTGAGTCACTGCAATTTTTTAATAGCATTTTATGAGCTTAGCCTAAAGCACCCTTTTATTTTACAATGCTCGGTTGAATTGCGTTTCATTAAAGCAAATATGAAAACAATTAAAAGCTTGTTGGAGAAATGCCCTAATGAATTTGACTAAAATCAATATTGTAAACATTGGCTATTCAATCGTTTAACCACGGCGTGGGATCACACATGACTGAACATTGTTGCGTACTGGTATTTTTAGTGTACAGATTTTTGTACCTATTTTTAGATTGAACATGGTTATTCAACCGTTTAACCACGGCGTGGGATCACACATGACTGAACATTGTTGAGTACTAGTATATTTTTAGTGTACAAATTTTAATACCTATTTTTAGATTGAACAGGGTTATTCAACCGTTTAACCACGGCGTGGGATCACACATGACTGAACACTGTTGGGTACTATCTTTTTTGTTGCTGCCAGAAAGGCCAAACAGGAACGGCTGCTTGAACAGCTTCGGACGGCCAAAGACTCATTTCGTCCACCAGTCAGCGCAGCTGATGTCAGTATTCCTCTAAAGGAAGCGGTCTCAAAGGAACCATCACGCAGTGGTGCAGCACACAACCATGGATCATTTGGGCTTGTCTTACGGGCGGTGCACTCATGTTTCTTCTGCGCTTGCGCGCCACATGGGCGATACAAACGCCACAACCCCCCGTTGACTCATCGACAGCGTCGATGCCCAAGCGGCTTGTTGTTTCGCAGCAACCACAATTAAAGACAAGCCCAGGCCTATTCTTTATGGAGTGAAACCCGTTGCGTAGCAATAATGACAACCCCGGCAGCTGACGGTAAAATGCTTGTCAACGCGCTCTACCATAGAGTCGTCTGTGGCATCGCTGTGGGATACGTCCGGCTTGGCAAGATTAGGGGTAGCCCCCTGAAGCTAGACTTCATACCCCGCGATGTGCGCATGGCCATAGTTGACGTCGCTCTCGCCATGGCAACCAAAGACATGCTAATTAAACAGGGGCTGATACCTGCTGATATCATGAAGTAATGGCAAGTATTGCTATGCTCGTTGGCGGTGCCCTGGTGAACGCTCTGGCGTTCTCGGGATCGAACTTCTTGTTCTCCAGTTTGAAGAGCTCTGGCATAGACGAAGAGCGCATGCGTCACGGTAAAGCGGTCGAACAATTACAGGCTGCACAGCCGAAACGGACCGAGCGTATTGATTTCATCACTGAGGAACTCCGCCGCCAGGGGCACGCCGTTCGAACTTTCAAAGACGTCGATGACGCGATGCGCCTGTAGGAGCAGGTCACCGGGAAAAATGTCGACCTGGGGCCCGAACCCCAGCTCTCCGACTTTTACCAACCGAGTGATGACCAGAAAGAACGCGAGATTGCCTTCATCATCCTGGGGATGGCTGCTACCGGCTTTGTGGCCTACAAACTCGCCAAGTGATATTTAGTTTTTCATTCTTTTGGAGACCTACAGGTTGTTTGTAGCAATGGTCGACAGTAAGCTCTCTGCCATATATTATAGCCTAAAGGGCTACTGGAAGGGGCTCGCTGCCATTGAGAAGCTGGCGTCTGCAGCCAAGGTGAGTGAGCAGCGGGCTAAGGACGGGCTCAAAAGACAGGCTATCTGGCAGATCTACCTTCCTACCCCGCGGCATATGCCACGGCCAAAATTCGACATCGCCACACCGAACGAAGTACACCAGGCGGATCTACTCTTTCTGCCACACGACCGAGTTGGGCGGAAAACCTTCCGCTACGCTCTCACGGTTGTTGACGTCGCCAGCCGTTACAAGGAGGCTGAGCTCTTGATCAACAAGACTTCGGAGGAGGTCGCCGATAGCCTGGCTCGGATTTACAAATGGAGCCCGTTGAAGTGGCCCAAATTGCTCCAGGTTGACCCCGGCCGCGAGTTCATGGGCTGTGTCAGCCAGCTGTTGGCAAAGCACTCTGTCCAGGTTCGGCGCGGTCGGGTTGACATCCATCGGGACCAGGGCATTGTTGAGCGCTTCAATCGTACCTTGGCTGAGCGGCTCTTTGGGCACCAGTACGCTCAGGAGATGCGACTCACTTCTGGTCAGCGGTCTACAGAGTGGGTGAAAAGGTTCCCTGCCGTTGTGACAGCCTTGAATGGTGAGGTCACCCGACTGACCGGCAAAAAGCCCTGTGAGGCTATAAGGGCGCGATCAGTGACACAAAAGCCCTCCTCTGTAGTTCCTGGTCGTCCTGTTGGTCTCGAGGAGACAATAATCCCCTCCGGCGTCGGCGTTCGTTATTTGTACCAGCCTGGAGAACTTGAAGGGGGGCGCCGGCGAGCGACTGATCCCATATGGCCCCTGGATGTGCACCGGCTCGGGCGCACGGTAACCAAGCCCGACGAGCCGGTGGTGTATTACTTGCAGGATGGACCTCAGCGCGGCTTTGTGCGCGAAGAACTCCTTGTTGTGTCACCGGACACTCAGCTTCCTCCGGATGGGGTTCTCAAGCGCTGAGCTCGATTCCATCCACCGGGTGACAATTTATCCATTTGGTTTACTTTAGATGGACCTCCAGGAACCGCGGTGCGAGGCGGACTGTCCATGCTAATAAACCCTATTGGCTTCATTGGGCGACAGGGCTTGAGACGTCATTTCATCTCAATGTCGGGTAAAAGTCCCACAAAATTGGAAGCAACGTCTCCAAAATGACCTTTACAGTGTTGACGGGGACGTTAAACCTCAAATCAAACAAACAAAACAAAAAACTTTAGATGGACCGTCCCAGTTCCTCAACGAACGCGTCCATCTCTTGTTGTGTGATGTAACCTTTGTAACCATAAGCCTGTGTGTCAACTCCGTTTTCTGCGATCCAACGCTTGGAATCGAAGGGCGACAGCGACACCTTGTTGAGATGCTGCCCGTATATGCGGTGACGCACCGACCTAAGAACATCCATCCAATGGCGGAAGGTTTGCTTCTCAAAGAGAGCCTCTTTGAACTGCTCATGCCTGATGCGCTTCTTGACAGTTGCTTTTCTCACGCCCTTGGCCTTCTTGATGTTCTTTCAAGATGCCTGGAGGATGGAGTACATCTTCGGCCGCAGGCCCACATATTGGGCGATTGACTTCCCGGCGCACTCGTCCTTCATCTTTCCGAGAACCTTCTTGTTCTCTGTGCTGTGCAGCGGGTGGTCTTTCGGGTAGTCGGACGTGTCGTAGAGACCTTGGTGTTTGGATAATTGGGCCGCGTCAAGCGATTTTGGTACTTATCGCCTATGCGAGCAGCGAAGGTTCAGGCGAGCCTGCGCATCCGCGCAGTCTCGCCAGAACCTTCGCAGCTCGCTCATACAAGCAGTGAATCAAGAGGAACCTTCAGACAGAAAGCCATATCCCTGGCCCCTCTGTATGGCTGGGCATGCGCAGTTAACATTTGTCATGACGGAATGCTCGAAGACCCAAATTCGCTTGGCGGGGCTCATATGTCCTCGTAGATATCCTCTGTCTCGCTTTTCAGGAGCAGGCTGTCGGTGTCTGTATAGAGCAGCTGACATCGTTCTCCGTATTGCTTCTGGAGCTAGTTGTAATAGAAATCGTACATCAGGGTCTTTGAAAGGTCAAGAATGCTAATACCTACGTAAATCGGTCGATTGAGCACTAGACGACTTCTATGCATCTGGACTGCTGCAAGATCATCGTCGAAGATGTTGGCTTTGGCAAAGGCTGGGCTGGCGATGAGACGCCTGAGTATATCTTCCTCGTTGGCGCGGACCAGCTTGACGTCGACACGCCTACGGAGGTTCTCCATCGTCTTGCCGAAGACCGAATTGTTCATGAGCTTGTAGAGATCCTTCTCAAAGTCACTAGTGGCCTTCTCCCGGAGCTCAGTGTTCATCCGGATGTAGGGCTCCATTCAGGGGTTGGAACCGGAGGGCACGATGAATCTTGGTCAGACGCATACCCAGAGACATGTATATCTGGAGATTCCGATAGTGGAGCGCGTAACGGTCTTTGTCGCGAAGGTTGGGTACCAACTTCTCAACCTCTGTAGGTGCTCCCCCAAAAACTCCATCGAGAAGTTCGCGCTGGTACTCCGACATCCACTCCTTCTTGACCACTAGGCGCTCTGGTGCTAGCGGATAGGCATTGTGTGCTTTGTGCAGCTCTGCTGGATATTCCATATCTACCTCTAGGATATTGCCCTCTTCATTGTCTGCGGGTAGTTCTGCAATGGTTTCTGCGAGTCCCGATACATCGACCCACTGGAAGTCTCTGATGGGAAGAGCCTGGCTCATAGCCCAACCATAGAGATTGTTCGCATCTAGGTACAGGATATGGCTACTAGGCTTTTCTTGGTCATAATCCTCAACCTGAGGATTGTTGGCCTTAGCATAGCGCTTTGAGACCATTGAGATACCTCCACGCATCCCCTTCTCGATGACTAGATGTTGGTCGTAATCTGTGAGTAGCTCGAGCTCCACTCCTGTCTTCTTGAGAAGAGCGTCCCATGAAAGCCCGGGACTTGTGTAGTAGTGCGCTGGGTCTAAGCCATACTGCGTCAGGGATGTCTTTCGGAATTCCTCAAAGACATCAGCCAGCAGAAGAACATCTGTGCGGTTGTAGAGGTCGTGGTAGTCCCCAAGGGACTTACACCCACATATCTCCCATACTCTATGCGCGTGGGCGTAGTCGTCGTCGCTAATATGCTCGTCGGCGAGCTTGCGGAGGGAGCTTGGTCTCAACGAAGTTATCCCAGGAGTCCATATACTCATATGGGTAGATACCTTTTTCGGGTTAATAGCTCAAACCTCTGCTTGTCTGGCTCGTAGAACGATGTGATCTTGAAAGCTTCTGGTTTATTTGCCGCCACCAGTTTATCAAGGGAAGCTAGCAGGAACTGGGCGCTGTCGATAAAGCGAAGCTGTCCGAGAGAGAAGGACATGTATTTTTCTGTGTTTTGGGGATGCAGGAAACTCTACCTTCGACCCTCGAGATGGCCTGCATGAGCAGGTGGGAGTCGTACCCTCTGACGTTGTGGAACACCACAGGAATAACGGTGGTCCTTGGGCTAAGCCTCAGCTTAAGGTTGCAGGCGTTGTGAGCTGCCTCTCGATATTTAGCCGTGATATGCCAGTGGTCGCGGACAGAGACCGTCTAGTGGTTTTTCGCATATATAACAATTCACGGCATTGTTATGGGTTTGGTAGTCTTTTCGTGTCATCCTAGTGTTTTTAGGGTTGGCTAGCACGCTCTTAATCTTGCGCTCCTCCTCCTGGAGTGATTTTAAGAAGTGCTATGTTGCATTTGGGCCGCGATACTCGACAGGCGGCTTTGTTTTTCCATCACACCGCACCACGATATAGCAGTAGCTGCAAGCCTCATGTTGTTGTGTTCGTTGGGTGTTACTTTTTGTAGGATCGCGTTCGGGGCCCTCGATCTTGGTGGTGAGAGCCTCAAAGTCTGCACAGATGACGAATGGGATTGGTTGCTGCTTGTGGTGGTTTTGGAAGGTGAGCTTGTTCTTACCCTCCTCTGGCATCTCAACCCGGACAGCCGTCTGGCCGATGCCTTCGCACTCAAGCTTGTGGGCCTCCAGCAGATCTTTTCTCGTGTATCCATGAAGACATCGCTTACAAAAGTGCTTCTTATTACTGTGCTTGTTCTGGTCAAATAAGAGGCGGCTGAAGTGCTTGATCCAGGTGTAGTGGAATTTACCGGCCTTTTCGATCAGCAATAGGTTGATCCTTGGTATTTTTGTGGCTGCTTGCTGAGGCGGTGTATGATGATACTCTTGTCCCAGCCAAAGACATTGATAGCTAAGTTGTTCTGCCGCTCAAATTTTGGTATCTGTGAGATGGGTGTGGGACTATCAATCCCTTCAAAGTTCAGACCATCATTGGTAGGATACCAACTTGGTCTCTGTGGGTTATGTGGTGGTGGCGGATTTGCCAGAGCCGCTCGGAGCGTCCATCGAAAGCAGTCTTGGTCCTTGTTCTTTATGTTAACCTGTGCCTTCTTATATCTTAATTCTGCTGGGAGTGGAATGTAGGACCTACCCCGAAGAGGCTGATATCTGGCAATGTCCAGCCAAAGGGTCTGTACCTGATCTACAACCCAGCCAGACCCTCTCTGCGTCCACTTTTCGAGTGTTTCTTGGATCTGTGGGAAGGTTTTATCGAGAGCCCCCTTGATTTCGCTGGTCTGGAGAAGGGCCTCCTGTTTGTGGCGCAGCACGGGGGTTGTGTACTCCTCACTACCGTCTGGGTTGTCCTTCCGAAGCTGAACCTTGAGAGCCAACTGGAACTTCACACCACCCAGCGCCTCGATCTCTTCCTCGAGCTTGCTACTGATCTGGGGCAGTACAGCCTCGAGGAAACTCCTGGGGTCTGCACTATGAGGATTATTGGCAGGCACGTCCATCTGCCAGCACCTCAAGAAGTCACCAATAACCAATGGGGTCTGCCTGAAAACTAGCTGTTGCTCAGCAGATCTAAACAAATCCAGGATCTCATCCTGATATTCCTTGACGGATCTCAGGACTTTCTCATGGGAGATAGGGTCAAATTCCTCTTCGATGGCTTTTCTTTTGGCGGCCTTCTTTTTGCGTGGTGGTGGGGTAGGTCGATATTTTTCAGGCTGTAAGGGTTTTAACAGGCGCCCTTTGACAGAGTCTGGGATAGGCTCATCCAAGATTTTTTGAACCACATGATGGAGAGTCGAATTATTATCAGGTATTTCTGCCGGTAACTGCTGTATTCATCCATAGTAGCCACGTTACTGTATCTTTAACTTTACCTATATACTAACAATTCTCTAATAGGAAATACAGTAGAAAATCTTTCAGCATTTATCATTAACTTTACCTATATACTAACAATTCTCTAATAGGAAATACAGTAGAAAATCTTTCCTCATTTTTCTTTGACTTTACCTATATACTAACAATTCTCTAATAGAAAATACAGTAGAAAATTTTTCCGCATTTTTGTTGGACTTTACCTATATACTAACAATTCTCTAATAGGAAATAAATTAGTATATAACCATCTAAACTCTTTTTTAACCATACTAGATAGAAATGGCAGATAGTCGTCTAAACTCTTTTTGAGTCCTTCGATTGCTGTTTATGTAATTTATGATAATAACTGATTTAACACCACATTGAATACAAAGTAGATGGTGTGTTTTCACCGACACTCCACAGTTTGTGCATAGTAGTGGTTCCGTTCTTCCTACCCTCTTACTGACACTATTGTGTCGCCCACAGAATTCTCTGCGGCAATTATTGTTGCAGGGTTCTCTCTTCCCCACAGGAATCCAAGGACACTTTTTCATTTTTGTGCTGTATGTTTAGGTACTATATTTCTCTATTTCTCTAATACAAACACACCCTGCCAGGTGGGGCTGTTGGCGAGCTGGTAACGTGTTGGCCATGCGATATGGCAGGCAAACAAATATTTTATTCTATTGCAACCCCCTCGGTGGGGCCGACCCGGGGTTGGGGGTGGGCTCTACAGTATTGCGGAGATGAAAAAATTGTCCCCACTCGGTGGGGCCGACCTGGGGGGGGGGGGGTGGCCCCACAGTGTGGGTGGGGGATTGTTCCAGAACCCTCATTGTGAATACTACTCGGACCTGCAATTAGAAGACAACGACTGCCGTTCAGATATCGAACAATACGATTTACCTGCACTTTGAAGACAATGGCTGTGGTTCAGATACTAAACACTTCCATTGGCATGCACTTTGAATACAATGGCTGTGGTTAAGATACCGAACAATACTGCTGACCTGCTATTTTAAGACAATGGCTGTGGTCCAGATACCGCGCAGTACCACTGACCGGAACATTTAAGACAATGCCTGTTGTTAAGATACCGTATAATACCACTGGCCTGCACTTTGAAGACAATGGCTGTGGTTAAGATGCTGAACATGCCACTTAACTGCATGTTGAAGAACCATTGCTGTACAAAAGCACTGACCTGTGCATTGATGAACATGGTTGGTTGTGGCAAAGCGTCCATACAATATTACTGATTTAGAATAGGCGCTATTTTGGATGTAGAAAAAGCTAGCATAAAACGCTTCAGACCCGGAAAATCTATTTCACAGTATCACAAACCTTAAGTACACCTAACCAAAGCTATGGTCACACTAGATATAATAACACTGTACTAGAAATATAGTTTAAAGACTAAGCTGCTGAAAAGCTGCCGTACATTATAAGAATCTTATATGGGTGTGAGGGGTGGGTGGAAAAATCCGTCCCAAGGGTCACTGTCCGGCATCACGAGGCTTGCCGAGTGATGCCGGACAGTGATCCCGAGGGACGAATTTTTCTATCCACCCCTCACACCCATATTGGATTCTTTTTCTTGCATACCTTTCATTTCTATTGCGAATTTTTAATGCTGCTGTCACTTCGGTTACCGACGTCCGCCATTTTGTGATGACACAACAGGAATGTTTAGTGACGTCACGCATGACGACGCCGCGCATGAGGTTGTAATCAACCAGTGCATTTATCAAACATGCGATTATATTCGATTTGGGGTCGGAACACCAGGGTCAGAACATAAATTTCTATCCCAGGGTAAAATCACGGATTTCCTTGTCTGGTGTGCAAGAATACCACTTCCTTGGAATACCATTTAAAGACCACCGCTGTGGTAAAACTTCCATAAAATATCACTGAGCAAGAATACCCTTTGAATACAAAGGCTGTGATAAGCTTCCATATAATACCACTGACATGGAAAATAAAAGTGAAGGCAATGATCAGGAATCGATACAATTACCCCACCAGTGACATCAAATGAAAAGAAACACGAACGTGAAGTGACTATACCTTAATGAAAACGTCACTAGCAGATAGCCGAAAGGGCAGTTACTTTCCCACAAAACGGTCAAACGGTTATTCGAAACAAAAAGATATGATACATGTATTGACAAACTATAATAAGCAATAAACAACGACCGAAGAACCGCCTTGGAACGGTTAGCAAAATAAAAAAAATCACTGTGGGGTGTTATCGGTTTTACATGGCCACAACCCTCGCCTTTGGTCCAGTCGTGGTCTAGACAAATAATTGGTTCAGTCTGCATGCAGGCGTTCTAACTCATCAATGCGACATCTCCGAGACAATTACAGAGATGAAACAACGACGAGGACTCGCCAGCATGAAATAACTGAAATGCTGGAGCAAATGGAGCAAAAGAAAAACAACAGTTAGACTCCGGTGGGTCCGACCAGAGACAGAGCATCAAGTACCAATTGACATTACCCAAAATAAAATTAAATATTTTAACTAAGCCTTTACGCTGGGACCGTCATAGAATCCGAAGCCCGAACCACCGGCGGGCATTTAAAGAGCGAAGCAAAGTTATCAACCGTGATTGGGATAACTACCACGCATGCATTCTATCGTATAAAATAAAAGTGGAGGCAATGATCAGAAATCGATACAAATAACCCACAGCTCCCATCAGAGACACCCATGGGAAAGAAACACAAACATGAAACAACAGACTCCAATGGAAACATCAACAGCGGAAAGCCTAAATGACAGTTACTTTCCCACAAAATGGTCAATAGGCTATCCAAAATAAAATAATATAAGTGACACAAACACCCAAGGACAACGCATATCAAAAATAAACCGTGACAGAAGAACCGCTTTTGAACGGTCAGCGGAAACGAATTCCACCGGGGGCTTAAATCGATTTTACGTGGCCACAATCCTCACCCTTACTTCCGTCGCGATTAAGACAAATAATTTGTTCAGTCCACATGAAGGCCTCCTAACTCATCAGTGCAACATCTCCGTGAACACAAAAACAAACAACAACAGAGATGAAACAACGGTGAGGACTCAACAGCAACAAACCACTGAAATGCTGGAGCAAAAGAAAACCAACAGTCAGACTCCGAAGGACCCGACCAGAGACAGAGAATCAAGTACCAGTCAGCCTAAGCCTTTACGCTGGAACCGTCATAGAATCTGAGGCCTGACCCACCGGCGTGCAATTAAAGAGGGAAGCAAAGTTGTCAACCGTGATTCCGTTAACTACCATGCATGCAGTCTGTCGTATAACATTTATGTTGTACCCTATCTTTTTATATCGAATAATGATTTTACGAAATTGGGTGCTAAAGTCATTTCGGTTATATATTTTGTCTGAATTTATATACAAAGTCACCATAAAATTCGGGTTCCGATAGACCTTGTTGCAGAAGAGATTTAAGTCCAGTATTGAATTTTGAAATTAAATCAGAATGACGTCTATAAAATTTTGAAAAGACTTTGCGTAGTTTATGGTACCGATAACCCTGATTAAGAAGTTTAGCCGTTAACAATTTATTACGAGTGTTGAAGTCAGTTACAAGAATAACATTTATATTCTACCCAATATTTATCTTCCTACTAACAGCGGAAGAGTGGCATTGACGTCATAACGATGTCATCTTAAGTAAAAGAATAACATTTATATTCTACCCAATCTTTTTATATCGAATAATTATTCTACCCAATCCTTTTATATCGAACAATGTTTTTACGAAATTCGGTTCTGAAATCCTTGTCAGTATGTATTTTTCTGAATTTAGACAAGTCACCATAGAAGTCGGGTTCCGATAGGCTTTGTTGCAGAAGAGATTTGAATCGAACATTGAATTTAGAAACTAAATTGGAATGACGTCTATAAAACTTAGAAAAAGCTTTCCGTAGTTTATAATACCGATAACCCTGATTAAGAAGTTCAGCAGTTAACAATTTATTACGAGTGTTGAAATTAGGTACATGACTAGGCACTCTGGCAATCCGAATAATTGCGAAATATAAATACCGTAGGATGTCGCATGAGGAACATCACCAGCCAAGAAAGGAAAATGTACAATATCAATATCAAAATCACCACGTTTATCATACATTTTGCAGGAAACAAACCCATCTGCAATAGATAAATGTAAATCCAAAAACGGGGCTTCAGTATCAGAAGAATTTGCTTTCTTAACTGAAGTTCTGGAGGGTAAATTTGACTTAACAAAATCATCGAAGTAGGTATGGGCAATATTAAATATATCATCCAAATATCTAGATGTCGAGGTAAAAGCTTCAATAATTTCAAATTGGGTATCAGTGGAAAGGAACATCATTAAGTCTCTTTTACAACAAAACAAGAACAAATCAGCCACAATGTGTGCGCAATTCGTACCCATAGGAATTCCCACAATTTGTCTAAATAACTAAGTGTCAAATATATAAGTATTGCAAAGTAGAAAGGCGAGAGCTTCACACATTTTCTGACATGATCATAGTATGTAATTTATTTGCTCTTCAGAAGCGAATTCTGTTTTACATTACATGCAAGATAGATGAAATCTTCTCTATGGAATGTCCATTTAATTAAATCATTAAGTTTTTTCTTTTATAAGATTATGAAGAATAGTAGTGTAAAGCGTGGAAAAATCGTAGGTGCACAGACTAAACGTACGAAAGCGTCTGGATTTTATTTCATTCAAAACTGCATTCGAATTTTTATAGACTAAAATAGATTTCTCCCTGATCTTTCAAAACCTTTGTCGAAATATTTAATAAATAATGGAATAAATTTTGAAGACCACGCCTGGGGAAAAGCCTATTTACTTTACAATTGCCTTGGAATACACTTTGAAGATCGCGGCTGTCATTATAGTACCATGCATGAAATACACTTTGAAGACCACGGCTGTGTTAAAGCCACCATACGATACCACTGAGATGGCATACATTTAGAAGACCACGATTTTGTTACAGCTACCATACGTTACCATTGAGGTCGAATTAGGGGATAACTGTATTCAAAATTGACATTTGGGGAGGTAAATCGGAGGTTTTACGGTCGGAAATTTCATTTTACGGCGACGCGTTATCCCCATTCTAATGCACTTATTCCCTTGTTTTGTTAAAACTTGAACTATTTTGCATATAGCGGCAACCGCTGTGAGCTGCGTAAAACCAAATGGCAGCCAATGAAAAGCGACGTAACGTGATGACGTCGGGTTTTCGACAGTATATCGCAGAATATACTGTCGCAATTTTTGACGTTATCCAATCAGACGTCGCGTTACATACGAAAGTGCATTAGAATACCCTTTGAAGACCACGACTGCAAGAAAGCTTTAAAACAATACCAATGTCGTGGAAAATGCTTTGAAGAGAACGGTTGTGGTAACGCTACCATTCAATAGCACTGACCTGGAATACATTTTGAAGACCACGGCCCACGCTCTAATTTAGACTTCGTACATTTCGGTCCACTCCCGGTATTGATGACAATGTACTTGATGTACTGAAATGGAAGATGTACCACAGTGTCAGGCATTTAAGAAATGAATGTAACGCATTTAACGTTCATCGAAATATGGACATAATCAGGTCACGGGCAAAGAGGTTGACTTAAACTTTGTTGGAGACCCGACGTTGTTCATACGTTAAATAAATTACCTTTGTAACATATATTTACATTATTTTCCACCCATTATGAGACAAACAATTCTGGTTTGAGGGCTAAAATTGCAACAAGAATACAATTGTACACAGCTTTCCTACTAACAGCGGAAGAGTGGCATTGACGTCATAACGACGTCATCTTAAGTAAAAATAAGGAGAACCATAGTTTATTTTTGACGTCATTTAACGATCATGTGACGTCGCGTGAGTCAATGTATTCAATGGGGTATGAACAACATTGCGTCCCTATAGTTTACTACAGGCCGGGGGCTTTCTGTCAATTCACTGAGAATGTAAATATATCCTTTGGTTCACAGTAAGTGAAATCAAAGCACCAACAGCACGGGTCTCTTCCTTACGATAACACACCCGTGCGACATAGTGCATATTTTTCACATCTCCAAAATGGCTACTTTTCTGATGAAAATCCGTGATATTGTTTCTTACTTTCGCTGCAAACATAGGTTGAGGGGGCTCGTTAGAACCGCCTCATTGAGGTGGTTCTAAACGAGTACCCACAACCTATGTCTTGGAGCAAAAATAAGAAAATAATGTATACCCCCTTAAAACCCAATTTTCTCTATATAGAGTGGATGTTCATTTCACGGACTTGTTCACATGATGTGGTGAAGTCTTGAAAATGATCCTGAAAGCAAATAGTGTCGACCGAGATTAGGCCCCGCATTCTGCTGAATCTGACCTGTATCCATGTACTGAAAGCAAATAGTGGGGACCCTGATCAGACGCCGCGTTCTGATGTGTCTGATTTGGGTTTACACTGTTTGCCAAGTCCAATCTATGACTCCAGTCCAGATTCTATAGATTACCCCTTTTACGCAATACTCTGACCTCACATCGATGGTAGCGCGGCTTTTTTCTATAAATAACGATATGTTGGATTTCAACCAATCATTGATGGTAACGTGGACTTGAGTACTAAAGAAGATTTATATTTGGTAACTTTGTGTCGATTGGTAAACAATCGGCTCTAAAAGAGTCGTCTTCATTCACACTGGGTTACAATAAAAGAACCGACCTTTTCAGTTTTTAGCTCACCTCGCCCGAGGGCTCCAGTGGAGTTTATAGTATGGCAGTTCGCCTAGGGTCCGTCTGTTCGTCCGTCAGTACCTTTCACCTGTTATATCTCAGCAACCAGCTGGCTAATCTCAATCATTTCTCACATGTTGTATAACTCCGATAGGAGAGTGAAGACTTGGGATAAAAGCAAGGATGAGTTAAACAAGAGGACGATGATGGTCATAATTCGCTCACTTGAGCTCAGATATGTACATGTGGGTCCCAGGGTGGGCCAATTTTTGGCCCCAGCTCTATAATTTGAAAAATCTGGTAAAACCCTAGCGTAGTTTTTGCCCCAGGGCTATAATTTGAACAATCTTAGTAGAGGTTCACTAGTTGTAGCTTCATACCACATATCAAAGACCTAGGCCTTCTCGTATCAGACAAGAATATTTTTAAAGGATTTCCCTGAATAAGCCTGTGTAAAACCAGTGGGCCCCGGCGCGGGGCCATTTTTGGCCTCAGGTGTATAATTTGAACAATCTTGGGAGAGGTCTATTAGATGAAGCTTCATACCGAATATCAAAGACCTGGACCTTCTGGTTTGAGACAAGAAGATATTTAAATGTTTTCCCTATATGAGCCTACGTTAAACCAGTGGGCCCTGGCACTGGTGCAGTTTTGGCACCAGGGCTATAATTTGAACAATCTTTGTAGAGGTCCACTAGATGAAGCTTCATACCAAATATAGAAGCCTTCGTGGTGCAGTGGTTACGCTACTCGCCTTGTAAACCAGGGATCGCAGTATCAATCCCGGGCTTCTCCAGACTTTCGGATGAGTCTTTAAACCGAGGTCCCGTCTCCGTATGACCTTAGCTGTTGGTGGGACGTAAAACAAAAACTCACTCACTCATACCAAATATCAAAGACGTGGGTCTTCTGGTTTCAGACGAGAAATTTTTTTTTCTTATTTTCTCTTTTTGGTTTTGGTATTCGCAGCTGAGCAATGAATTACCTTAGCATAACTGCAGCTGCGCAATAAATGACCTGAGTATAACTGTAGCTGCGCAATAAAATTACTTTAAAATGACTGTAACTGTGCATTAAATTTCCTGAGCGCATAACTGTAGCTGGGCAATGAATTACCTTAGCGTGATTGTAGCTGTGTAATAAATTACCTAAGCATAACTGAAGATGTGCAATAAAGTACCTTAGATGAAATGCAGCTGTGCAATAAATTTCCTTAGCGTGACAGTAACAGTGCATTAAATTACATAATCATAACTGTAGCCGCGCAATAAATTACCTTAGTATCATTGCAGCTGCACAATAATTTACCTTAGCATAACTGTAGCCAGAATAAATAACCTTAGCATGACTCCAGCTGTGCAATAAATTGCCTTAGCATAACTGTAACTGAGCAATAAATTACCTTAGCATAACTGTAGCTGCGCAATAAAATACTTAAGCAATTGCAGCTGCACAATAATTTACCTTAGCATAATAGTAGATGCAGAATAAATTACCTTAGCATAACTGCAGCTGTGCAATAAATTACCTTAGCATAACTGTAGCTACGCAATGAAATTACCCAAGCATACTGTAGTTGCGCAAGAAATGACCATAGCATAACTGCAACTGAGCAATGAATTACCTTAGACGAACTGCAGTTGTGGAATAACTGCAGCTTTGCAATGGGTTACCTTAGCATGATTGAAGCTGTGCAATGAATTACCTAAGCATAGCTATAGCTGCGCAATATATTACCCTAGCATAACTCTAGCTGAACAATTAATTTCCTTAGCCAAATTGCAGCTGTGTAATTAATTAAGGATTAACGCAGCTGTATAATGAATTACCTAAGCATGACTGTAGTTGAGCAAGGAATTACCTAAGCATAACAGTAGCGGCGCAATAAATTACCTTAGAATAACTGTAGCTGAGCAATTAATTACCTTAGACGAACTGCAGCTGTGCAATGACATACCTTAGCATGACGGTAGTTGTGCAAGGAATTACCTTTGCATAACTGTAGGTGCGCAATACATTTACCTTAGCATAACTGTAGCTGCGCAATAATTTACCATAGCATAACTGTGGCTGTGCCAAGAATTACCTTAGCATAACTGTAGCTGCGTTATAAATTTCCTTAGCATGATTACAGCTGTGCAAGAAATTACCTTAGCATGACTGCAGCTATGCAAGGAATTACCTTAGCATGACTGCAGCTGTGCAAGGAATTACCTTAGCATAACTTCAACTGTGCTATAAATGACCTTAGCATGACTGCAGCTGTGCAAGGAATTACCTTAGCATGACTGCAGCTGTGCAAGGAATTACATTAGAATGGCTGCAGCTATGCAACGAATTACCTTAGCATAATTGCAGCTATGCAACAAATTACCTTAGCACGACTGCAGTTGTGCAAGGAATTACCTTAGCATGACTGCAGCTGTGCAAGGAATTACCTTAGCATAACTGCAGCTATGCAACATATTACCTTAGCATGACTGCAACTGTGCAAGGAATTACCTTAGCATGACTGTAGCTGTGCAAGGAATTACCTGTGCATAACTGCAGCTATGAAAGGAATTACCTTAGCATAACTGCAGCTATGCAACATATTACCTTAGCATGATTGCAGCTGTGCAAGGAATTACCTTAGCATGACTGCAGCTATGAAAGGAATTACCTTAGCATGACTGCAGCTATGAAAGGAATTACCATAGCATGACTGCAGCTGTGCAACGAATTACCTTAGCATGACTGCAGCTGTGCAAGGAATTACCTTAGCATGACTGCAGCTGGGCAACGAATTACCATAGCATGACTGTAGCTGTGCTATAAATTACCTTAGCTTGACTGCAGCAGTGCAAGGAATTACCTTAGCATGACTGCAGCTGTGCAAGGAATTACCTAAGCATGACTTTAGCTCTGCAACAAATTACCTTAGCATGACTACAGCTGTGCAACGAATTACCTTAGCACGACTGCAGCTGTGCAAGGAATTGCCATAGCATGACTGTAGCTGTGCTATAAATTACTTTAGCTTGACTGCAGCTGTGCAAGGAATTACCTTAGCATGACCGCAGCTATAAAGGAATTACCTTAGCATGACTGCAGCTATGCAACAAATTACCTTAGCATGATTGCAGCTGTGCAACGAATTACCTTAGCACGACTGCAGCTGTGCAAGGAATTGCCATAGCATGACTGTAGCTGTTCTATAAATTACCTTAGCATGACTGCAGCTGTGCAATGAATTACCTTAGCATAACTGCAGCTGTGCAAGGAATTACCTAAGCATGACTGTATCTATGCAAAGAATTACATCAGCATGACTGTAGTTGTGCAATGAATTACTTAGAATAACTGTACTTACCTTAGCATAACTAAAGCTATGCCAGGAATTACCTTAGCATACCTGTAGCTGCGCAATAATTTACCTTAGCATAACTGTAGCTGTGCAAGGAATTATCTTAGCATAACTGTAGCTGCGCTTTAAATTACCTTAGCAAGACTGCAGCTGTGCAAGAAATTACCTTAGAATGACTGCAGCTGTGTAATGAATTACTTTAGCAACTTCTCAGCTGAGCAATGAACTATCTTAGCATAACTGCAGTTGTGCAATGAATTACTTAAGCAAAATCGCAGTTGAGCATAACTGTTATAAATTATATTAGAATATCTGCAGCTGTGTAATAAACAGCAACTTTGCAATGAATTACTTTAGCGAATTCGCCGTTGAGCAATTAATTACCTTGGCATAACTGCAGCTGCGCAATAAATTATATTTGCATATATGCAGTTGTGCAAAAATTATCGTAGCATAAGCTGTAGCTGAGCAATGAATTACTTTAGCATGACTGCAGCTGTGCAATAAATTACTTTAGCTTGACTGTAGTTGTGCAAGAAATGACCTTAGCAAAACTGCAGCTGCGCAATAAATTACCCTAGCATATCTGTAGCTGAGTAATGAATTACCTTAGCCGAACTGCAGCTCTGCAATAAATTACCTTAGCATGACGACAGATGTGCAATGAGTTACCTTAGCATAACTGTAGCTGTGCAAGGAATTACGTAAGCATAACTGTAGCTTCGCAATAAATTACCTTAGCATGAGAGTAGCTGTGCAGGGAGTTACTTTAGCATAAATGTAGCTGTGCAATAAATGATCTTAGCATGACTGTAGCTGTGCAATACATTACCTTAGCATGACTGCAGCTGTGCAATGAATTACATTAGCATAACTGTAGCTGTGCAATAAATTACCTTAGCATGACTACAGCTGTACAAAGAAATACCTCAGAATAATTAATGACCTTATCATGACTGTAGCTGTGCAATGAATTACATTTGCATAGTAGAAGTAAAACAAAGATCAGGAATTGATTCAATTAACTTACTCCATCCATAAAAGACACCAAAGGGAAAGAAATACAAACATTAAGCGACCAGACCATAATGGAAACCTAAACAAAGGAAGGCCATAAGGACAGTTACTTTCCCACAAAATGGCCATATGGCCATCCAAAACCAAAAGACACAAGTGATACACACAGTAAGTGACAAACAACAACATAAATAAATCGCCACAGAAGAGCCGCCTTGGAACGATTAGTGGAAGATTTCCACTGGGGGGGCTTAAATCGATTTTACGTGGCCACAATCCTCGCCCTTACTTCCGTCGCGATTTAGACAAATAATTTGTTCAGTCCGCATGAAGGCCTCCTAACTCATCAGTGCAACATCTCCGTGAACACAAACATCAAGAACCACAGAGGTGAGACAACGGTGAGGACTCGACAGCAAGAAACCACTGAAATGCAGGAGCAAAAGAAAACCAACAGTTAGACTCCGATAACTGCAGCTGCGCAATTAATTACCTTAGCATGACTGCAGCTGCGGCAATAAATTACCCTAGAATGACTGCAGCTGTGCAATATATTACCTTAGCATAACAGCAGCTGTGCAATAAATTACCTTAGCATAGCTGGAGGTGTGCAATGGATTACCTTAGCATAACTGTAGTTGTGCAATGAATTACCTTCGCATAACTGTAGCTGAGCAATGAATATTATAGCATAACTGTAGCTGAGCAATGGATTATCTTAGCATAAATGTAGCTGTGCAATTAATTACCTGAGCATAACTGTAGTTTTGCAAGGAATTTCCATAGCATAACTGTATCTGTGCAATAAATTACCTTAGCATGATCGCAGCTGTGCAATAAATTACCTTAGCATGACTGTAGCTGTGCAATAAATTACCTAAGCATAACTGTAGATGTGCAATAAACTACCTTAGACGAAGTGCAGCTGTGCAATAAATTACCTTAGCAAAACTACAACTGTGCAATTAATTACCTTAGCATAACTGTAGATGTGCAATTATTAACCTTAGCATAACTGTAGCTCTGCAATTAATTACCTTAGCGAAACTGCAGGCATGCAAGAAAATACTATAGCATAATCGCGTCTGCGAAATGAATTTTACCTTAGTATCGTCTAGCCACATTTGCACATGTATATCATGCCCACCATTTATGGTGAGATGCTTGTCAATAAACGACCTTCCTAGCTTACTGTCCCTGTAAAGCCTTGCGTGTCCCTGAAAAACAAAGAGTGCGTGGAATTGGACACAATTTGAAATCAACAGCCTGTTGAAACAAAAAGTATTTTCAGAAATATTATATCATATTGTGTCTTATCGTTGCTAAACATTTTATTGCCCTTTCAAGATAAATTTGACTTTTATCGAGACAGTTGTATTAATCGGGGCTGGTAACGCATGTTGATACTGAATAGGTGCCAGTTGTCTTAAAGCTTTATTAGGTTAACAAATGCTTATGTGGTCAAAATGTTCACTGTTCTAGCAAGTACAATATCAAATACAGACATTTGTGATGAATAAAAAAAATTGAGCCCACCGGAGTTCACCCAGCAGGTACATGGCGTGATTGTGACGTCATATCAACGTCGATACAACGTCATGACATTTATGCAACGTCACATCAACGTCGGTGCAACGTCGTGACGTTGCACCGACGTTGATTTGACGTTGCCCTCGCGACGTGTGCCTGCTTGGCAACTGTTGTTGTTTTTTTTTCTCCAGCATTTCAGTTATTTCATGCTGTCGAATCCTTATCGGTGTTACATTTTTGTATTCGTTTGAGTTTTATGTTCTCGGAGTTGTTGCACTGTTGAGTTGGAAGTCCTTCATGCATGCGGACTGAACAAATTATTTGTCTAAGTCACGACAGAAGCAAGGGCGAGGATTGTGACCACGCAAAATCGATTTAAGCCCTCTGTAAAAAGAACGTTTTATTGACCGTTCCAAGGCGATTCTTCTGTTGTGGTTTGTTATTGTTACAATTTGTCTTTACATGCATGTATTGCAAATATCTTCATTTATTTATGTTTCAACTGCAATTTTGTAGGAAAGTACATGTAACTGTCCGTTTTGATTTCCGCATGTGACGTTATGGTTTGTTATGACGTTATGTTTTATATTTGTGTTTCGACGTTATGGTGTGATAGCTCAGTGGTTAGTGCACTTGCCTCTGATGCTAGAGGTCCCGGGTTCGATCCCCGGCAGTGCCGATAAAATTTCGGTGTCCGAACACGCTCCATTGGCATCATTTGCAGGGATGAATGTCATAAAGTGCACCGTCCTTCGGATCGGGACGTTAATTGGAGGACCCTGTGTAGGGAGAACCATCCCCTGTGCAGGTTAAAAAACCCGACCGTAATTACATGATTACTGTGTAGGCTATCATCTTGCAAAACCTGTAGTGTATGTAATGTACACCTGCGGTAATGGTCAAATGTGACCGACGCAGTCTCAGTAGAAAGGGGGAAAGACGTATGAGGCAATTGTATCGATTTCTGATCATTGCCTTCACGTATATTTGCATTTGCTAAAGCTTCTCATTTTTTTTCACCAAAACCATTGACATATTTGCTCTACTATTGTAAATGATAAAAACAGCTTTAACGAATGGTAACTACCGGCATCGTTAAGTTTGAATAACTGGACACGGATTCAGAAATGATTTAACAGGACAACGTCTCAGTGAATTTAAAATTTATCACTCTATGAACAAATTTAGCAAAAGAAATATGGTTGATACTTTAGTATTTTTTTCCAGAACACAGGACAGCTGTGCAATGTAAATCAGCAAGATTTGATTCTTCATGCAAATTGTCTTCTTTAAAGTGTCTGATCCGGTCTTCATGGGAAAGTAAGAAAAGAAAAAACAAGAAAAAAAAGTTTGCAAAATAAAGAAAAACATGAAAAAAAAAAAAAAAAAAAAAAAAAAACAGGAAGAGCGTTACATTACGAAAACACGCCAATACAAATACATTGCCACCTTTATCGCCGAAAAAATGAAGAAATTTGATAAAAAATTGTGATATTTTTCTTATTTCTGCTCCAAATATAGATTGTGGGCATTCGTTAGAACCGCCTCATCGAGGAGGTTCAGCCTCCTTGTAACGGCTGGCGACGTCAACAACCGTGAGAGCGTAGCGGAAGGTATTCCGCCCAACTCGGTCGTGTGGCAGAAAGAGCAGATCCGCCTGGTGTACTTCGTTTGGTGTGGCGATGTCGAAGTTTGGCCGTGGCATGTGCCGTGGGGTAGGAAGGTAGATCTGGCAGATAGCCTGTCTTTTGAGCCAGTCCTTAGCCCACTGCTCACTCACTTGGCTGCAGACGCCAGCTTCTCAATGGCAGCGAGCCTCTTCCAGAAGCCCTTTGGGCTATAATATATGGCAGAGAGCTTACTGTCGGCCATTGCTACTAATGTTTTCCAACAGCCTGATAATTCTCCGAAAAGAATAAAAAACTAAAACTCTACTAACTTGATTAAGTAATCGATTACTTGGCGAGTTTGTAGGCCACAAAGCCGGTAGCAGCCATCCCAGGATGAAGGCAGTCTCGCGTTCTTTCTGGTCGTCACTCGGTTGGTAAAAGTCGGAGAGCTGGGGCTCTGGCCCAAGGTCAGCAAGGCAGACATTTTTCCCGGTGACCTGCGCATACAGGCGCATCGCGTCATCGACGTCATTGAAGGTTCGAACGGCGCGCCCCTGGCGGCGGAGTTCCTCAGTGATGAAATCAATACGCTCGGTCCGTTTTCGAGACCATTCTGCCTGTGCAGTCTGTAACTGTTCGACCGCTTTATCGTGACGCTTGCGCTCTTCGTCGACGCCAAAACTCTTCAAACTGGAGAACAAGTAGTTTGATCCCGAGAACGCCAGGGCGTTCATCAGGGCAACGCCAACGAGCATAGCAATACTTGCCATTTTACCGTCACTTCATGGCGATCACTTCATGATATCAGCAGGTATAATCCCCTGTTTAATTAGCATGTCTTTGGTTGCCATGGCGAGAGTGACGCCAACTATGGCCATACCCACATCACGGGGTGTGAATTCTAGCTTCGGGGGGCTACCTCCCATCGCCATCATGCCAAGCCGGGCATATCCCACAGCGATGCCACAGACGACTGCGCTATGGTAGACCGCGTTTACAAGCATTTTAACATCAGTTGCTGGGGTTGTCATGCTTCGCAATAGTTACGCAACGGACTTCACTCCATATAGAATGGATCTGGCCGGGTCTCTAATTGTTTTACGCCCAGGGGTTTATCCTGTTGCGCAGCAACATGCGCAGATAGCTTCCTATTGGACTTATCATTGTTGCTATTGCTCTACAACAACATGTTGCTGTTGTGAAACAACGACGAAGCGACTTGTCGCCGCGGTAGGCTCACATGTTGCAGGGCAACTACAGCAATGCCACCCGCAAGACAAACCCCGATGATCCATGGTGTCCAGGCTTTTTGTCCTTCTGGCGGATTACCATGCTGTTCCTGTTGTTGCTGTGGCTCTGCAACAACAACATGTTGCTCTGCAACAACATCGTTAGCGGCGCCATCGTTATTCGTGACATGATGTTTTTCTTTGAGTTCCTGAAGCTCCTTTAGCAGTCGTTCTTGCTTGACCTTTCAAGCGGCGGCGCCGGCACGTCCGGCTGCAACCTTTTTCGGGTCTTTAAGTTTCGTCACTCTTTGCGTTTGTTGCGTTGCAACAGGCTGCGACAGTGGGGTTGCAACAGGCTGCGCCAGTGGCGTTGCAACTGGCTCCGCCGGTGGCATTACTGGTTGCGCCAGTACTGGCTGCGCCAGCTGAGTTGCAGCGTCCGGCTGTTGATCCATCATCGTATTCTCCGCCCTCATTGTATGATAAATTGATCGGGCAGCAATGTTCAAATCTGGCTTTCTTGAGCGTGATTAACGTTGCGGTGAGCGGAGCTAACCACGTGCCATAGCGGTGATAGAGTTCGCTGGCAGCGCCTTGAAGTGTGCTACCTAGAAACGGATCGCTTTCAAGATCACGAACGAGCCCTTGTTGGTCCGGGATCGGGACGAACATCCCGACCAGTCCCGCATACAGTCCGAGAGCTGCGTTTGAAATCGTCTTTGACATATCTGCCCCTAGTCGGGCGGAATAACGGGCGTAGAGCCTCTCAACATCAGAGTCACTCAGCTCCTCGACCTAGTCGACGGTCAAGACCTTTCCGTGGGCCACAATGCCGTATTTCCTTGCCCACCCTCTTGCTACTGTTGTAGCGAGCCTTTCGCGGTATTCTTGCACCCTGTCATCTTTCCGTGGCTCTGCTTGTTGCTTTGCTACTTGCTGTGCCATCTCTTGCGCCGCCGGGTCGTCAAGCATCTGGTCTATCAGCTCATCACAATCCATTCTTTTGCAACCAGTGCGGACCTGTCTAAAATGGAGTGCGCATACATGAGCGGCAAACATCTTGATCACCCGAGAAAGGATAAAAAGACAGCAACAAGCAGCGCCACATGCAGGCCATGTACAGCGATTACAACCGCTACTGAGCACATCGTTGTTGTTGGTGTTGCTGCGCAACGTCGCAACAGCTTCGCAACTACTTCGCAACGGCTAAGCTGATGATTACTAAGTAATCAGTAATCATTTATTAATTACAATATCATGTAATGATAATATAATCAGCGAGTTGGTCAGTCTTCAACAGAAACTTAGCGTGTTTTCTCAACTAGCTGCTGCCGCATCAACTCCCGTCCTCGTGCGGGGATCACGTCATTTTCACGCAGACAGTCTTCGAACGAGTCACGATCCTTGCAGTGGAACAAACAGACCCAGCGCGTCAGCTCGCGCAAGTCTTTCAAGACGGAGTTGTACTTCTGCGTGAGGACCCAGACAGACTGTTTCGCGTGGCGGCCCGAGAACGCCAGCTCTGACATCATGTCTTTCTTCTACGTCAAAACCCTCTTAGCGCTGCAGTCGTCCATGATGTACAGGGTCGGCTCGCCCTGGAACACCCGGTAAAACGCTCGCAAGTAATCGTGAAGGCGCTCACCCGGGTCTGGAACGTAAATCTCAGGGTTCGTCCAGGGGCGCTGCTGATACGTCCTGTTGTACCGTATGACGGGACATAGAACCACTACGTGATGAAATAACCCCCGGTAGGGCCCTTCGAGCAGATCGAGGATAAAAACGGTTTTCCGCATCCCGTCTGCCCGCTAATTGTCGCCGAATGGGCCGTGCGCGGCAGGAAGTCTATTAACTTCGTTAATAACCTATCTTCCGGATGTTGCTCCGCAACATTTATTAATCGTTGATTAATAGACCGCTGAGACGAACCGGCCATCTTCGATGTTAAGCTGTGCATCTATGATGACATAGAGGTAGATGTTCAATGCGCCAGCCGGCTCTTTTCGTTATCTGGACGGTCACACCTTCGCTGGCATTCTCTATCCGCCTGCCGGAGCCGCGGAGCCGTGGAGCCGGTCGTCGTCGCTTGTTCTGAGGTCAAGCCACAACGCGTACTTGCTGGTGAAGTATTCTGCAAGGCTGACGTCGGCTAAGCCCAGGTCTTTTTCGACCGTTGCCACTTCAGGATGTCGCTTGTTGCAGGCTGCGAAGAGCTTTCTCGCTTCATCAAACATCTGGTAAGAGCGCAGTCCTTAGCTGAAGAGTTGGTTGGGGATCCCCTCGATGGTGACCTCGACCTTGTCGATTTTCGGGTTATAGAAGGCCTCGGTGTCGCGAGCGAAGGGCTATTGCGCACCATGTAGGGCATCCTCAAAGAGCATCAGGATGCCCTTCATGCTGCGGGCGGGCACGTTGAGATTGATATTCCAGAGGGTGTCGCTCTTGTCTTTGCCGATTTTGCCGCGGCATCCGGTCATACAGGATCGAAATGCGGCTTCTGTACTGGTTGTCGATCATTTGGGCCAGCTCTGGCGGGGTGACCATGTCATACCCAAGACAGATGTTTCCAATGTCGAAAGAGGCACCTCTGCCTGTGGCCTTAATCACACGGTTGTAGTCGTTGAACGTGAGCTCATACTCGAGGCGATCGCCCGGCGCGCTCTGGTAGAATGGCATGTGGCTCTCGAGTAGCTCGAAGTCCAGTGGGATGTAGAAGCGATTGCCGAAAGCATCGGCGACGACTTTGTCCGCTAGAACGGACTCGTCTTTGTCCCCAGCATTGATTCGGATCCTCATCGAATTTCGGTATTTCGACCTATCAATGCCTTGGTACCGGCCATTTTTCCTCTCTGAAGTCGTCCTCCAGAGATGGCAGTAGCAGTGGTACACGTCACTGTCGTCGATGCTGAGGACCTCATTCTCCGAAATTTTAATGAAGGTCTTTTTCACGAGGGCGTGGCCTAGGTTCTGAATCAAGGTCCGATTGGCATGTTTGCTGTGCAGCGTGATGGTGAAGGCCAACCTCGCGGTCCCGTGGACGATGACATCATGTTTGCCGAGGTTGGGAAATCGAACCAGAAGCTGCTGGTTCGGGCCGATCGTGCTTGGGTTGTTAGTTATCGTCACCGATTGCCTCACCCCTTTCACCCCAAGGGGTTCGCGGAGGCACCGGTAGGGGTCAAGCTTTCGTCCGTACTTGCTTGATAACATGGTGTCAACTTCGTTGACAACTTCGTTATAACTCAATAAAGTCTGTTTTAAACATGCGCGACAACCTTCAAATGTGTGTTTGTGAAGCAAACAAATTATGGCTGACTTTGAAAACCCCACGTTCGAAGACTGGCCCGACCCTTATGATGACGCCGACGATGACACGTTCAACCTGCCAGACGCTGTTATGGATCCACCACCAGACGTCGAGCAAGGACTACGCGCGGCCGGGGGCAATCTTCAGAACCTCCGAAGCGAGTTAAGACGGACAGCACTGTCTGACCAGGAGAGGCGTCTGGTCGATACTTTCTACAAAGAACCGAGCCGTGCCTATAAGGGGTTGCGCCTCGAAGGTAGTATCGACTATGACCAGTTTGGGATTGTTGACGATGGTAATACACTCTACTGGACCCCCGGCGAAAAGAAGATTCCTATCACTGCGACACGGGGAGGATTCCGGTTTCTAGCGCTGTCCACACTGGCCTCGAAATATGGAACAGGCGGCTTAAATGCAATTCGGCAATCATTCGGGCTCACTGACTATTAATCGAATATGCCGTGTCTCCACAAAGAGGCTGTGAATACACTCCGAAAAGCAGAGGAAACCCTCCCCCAAAATATATTGAATCCATCGAGATGACAGAGCTCCCCGGCGTAGCACACGACATTGTTGAAGCAACAGGAGCTGTCGAGGTCGCATTGAAGACAATTGATGATCAGCCTATCGACACCGCGTGGGTCACCCGGGCCAAAAGAGAGCTTGCTGGGCTTGAAAAGGCTATGACTCGAACCCGAGACGATCTCGTGAACAAGCTGGCGAAGCTCTCGAAGGTCGAAACCCGGAAATCCGAGACTGAAAAACACTTGACCCGGGAGCAAAAAAAACTGACAGAAACAAATGACCCCGAGGCGCAGCGGGAGATTCAAGACCGAATCAGAAAGCTTAAGGGCGATCTCTCTGACATCGAACTTGAAAGACACTAGGCGGCGGGAGTGTACCGGCTCCGGCTCCCAAGCAACCCGGCAAGGGCGGGGTCAAGGAGTGGGTAAAAAACACCTACAGTTTCTCGGGCATGGCCTGGCCAATTTTGCCGGCAAGGCCGCGGCTGCCCTACCCGGAATCATCGGGTCCATCGTCTCTTGGCTCTTGAGCACGCTAGGGAAGGCCGCTTCATGGCTCGCAGATAATTTTTTGGCCTTGGTCATCAGCGTGGGGCCCTTCTTCTCGTGGCTGCAAGGGACTGGCTAGCGAGGCAGCGCATATCACTCCGTGATAAACCAAAGCGCCACTAGGCCTAGTGTAATCCCTGCGACTATGAGAGCTGTTTTTTCTTCTTCATGGTCGAGACCGGATTTCCAGTCTGCTGGCGGAGCAACCGCGGCAGACGTAGGCGACACTTCGGGCGGTGGCCCTGCGGAGACCCTACGGGTCTGCGGATCGATCCCGGCTGATGAGGCAGTTTTCCCCTGGAATGTCCTTGAGCTGCTAGCACTGCCGGCGCTGATCGGTGCTGCCTCGTTTATTTCTGGGTTGTGGCCGATGACCGCGTCTGACCACGCTATTTGGATTTGGTTATTATAACCTTAGACATTGCCGGGATGGAGTGCCATGTCGCTTGACATCAAGTAGAGCGCTTTCCCGCAGACATAATCCAGTGGTGTGGATGCATATTGCAACGTCTTTTGATAGCGATTGATGCTGCCGGGGATGTCGACGGGTGAAGCGATGGCGTCTTCGAGATTCGCCATAAACTGCTTTTGGGCGTCGAACCCCGTCCCGACTTTGAGAATGTTGCAACGGGTCTGAGCTTGTGCTCCCAAGATTGCCCAAGCGTAAGTCCGAATCGCGTCGTTGAGGCGCTCGATACCCGCTCGCGTGAACCCTTCTGATTTATCGAGAATGAACATCGTCCACGCCTTAGAAAAATCCCGGTTATGACGTATGACGTCCTTCGGGTGAAAGAAGGGGATATCGGAGCTGTGTTCACTGCGCCATTGCTTCCGGAGAAGCCTCCAACCATACCGGGCATACCCCGGAGGGGGTATGAAGGGACTAAAAGATCCGAGGCCTTGACACCCGTGGTCCCGCTTTTGCCTCCAATCCGTAGAAGGCGAAACGGCGAACTCCTCGCAAAGCCGCTTGTAGGCCATGGAGTCATATTGGTTATCGAACCATGAATTGGACTTGTCCCCAGGGAGGGCGACTTTGAGCTCCTCAAGCAGACGCCTCGTCGTATAATAGACATGAAAGCAATACAGGCTTGCAAGAAGGGGGCTCATCCACTTGGAGATGGTCCTAGAATGAAACACCACATCCGGCGGTGGCGCACCAAAGCGCAAAGTTCAGTTGGCACTGTCACCAGCTGAAGGGGGATGTGCTGCCAACTGTCCCACACCTTCTTTGCCATATTGACGTCCCCGGTAAGCGGAGGGTTTAGATAATCGGCGAAGACCTCCGGGTACTTGGTAAGGAAGTGACTTCCCTTATCGTCGACCATTATGACCAGGGTGGGCGCCCCTCCTGCTGACTCCTTATAGTTGAAATGGCCGCCTGCTTGATATTTGCCGAGCTATTAAACGTAAACGCCTTTGTATCCATACCCATTTTGGTGTTGTTCAAGTTAATAGTTTTATTATTATGTACATCACACTCACTGGCGTTCAAAATGATGTGCCAATCAATCTTGCCAGGACCCTGTCTGCGGGTGAGCGAGAGATTGCTCACTGCGGGTTGACGTATTATCACTGGTGGTACAACATATGCACCGCGAAAAGGAACAATAAGGTATCAAATAACAAGACTGAAAAAACAATACCTGGAGATTATAACGTCTGTGAGTTGAACGAAAAGGTGTTTCAGCGGTTGGACGCCAAACTCACTCTAGATGATCCCTCTGGTCTACTGCAATTGATAGTAAAGTAGAAGTAAAACAAAGATCAGGAATTGATACAATTAACTTACTCCACCCATAAAAGACACCAAAGGGAAAGAAATACAAACATTAAGCGACAAGGCCATAATGGAAACCTAAACAAAGGAAGGCCATAAGGACAGTTACTTTCCCACAAAATGGCCATATGGCCATCCAAAATAAAAAGTACAAAAGTGATACCCACAGTCCGGAGAAGTCATAACAATGAATCGCGAATTAGCTAACATCTTAGGCTTTTCCGACAATACTTTAAGAGGACCTCGTCCCCCTGCCTTTATCCGTGTCCTTGACGGCTAAAAAAAGAATGAACCCCTCCAAACGTTCATTGCAGAAAGCCACACAAGCTGGCCGTCCATCGTGAGGTCTACTTTCATCTTGCTGAATTCTGCATAACGGTCGCCCCTCTACACTGCTTAGATCTGTCCCCGCCGAGAGCGAAAAGTGTGGATCTGGTAGAACTGAATCATTTCCTGTCTTACAGTACAAAATGTTGTCGTCAGGACCTATTTCAAAGCTAACTATCTGACTTATAGATACCAACGGAGATGTTACCATTCGAGTGTATGAGCGCAACCCTACATATAAGGAATGGTTGACGCAAGCGGCCCCGGTGGGATCAGAAAATGCCCTGGGGTGGCTTTAGCTGATCTTGGTGATACTGAGGGGTTCGATAAGGACGGGAAGGAAGATCGATTGTATGCCTTCCAGCTCTCTGAGGGGGTCTACAAAAGAAAAGAGGTCGCCCAACTGGAGTCATTGAAATTCGGTGATCTCAGCGACGTAGATACCTCACATGCCGTTCCAAAGCGGGTTCATACGCTTGCCTTCACTGGGAGCAAGTGAGATGCTTTTGCGGACCCCGTTCAACAAACTGGGTGGCTTATCGACATCAAGATAGCGTCTCCGTACGTTGTGACTGGAAAACAGCACAAAATCAGAAAAGTAGTAAATAGTGGCACTCGGTTGTGTTCGTATATCCCCGGGGCGAAGAATATTGTCATTTCCGAAGATAACGTGCTGAAGACAAGCAACAGCCGGCAGGGAATCCTGAAAATTATATACGAATTCTCCCCAGCGGGACTCATTGGTATGGACTTACCAACATCATCAATCATCCTTGATCCAATTCTCGGAGACAGACCCGACGACTTTAATGATGTGTTACCCGGCTTCAAGCTCATATGGCCACAGACGCATGCTACTAAGGAGGTTGGGGTTCACATAGTCGCAAAAAGGGGGCTGCTCATGAAGTACAGTTCACTCTTGAAAGAATCCAACACCAAGCTGATTACCGTCATTTGCATATAGATAATATTTTTATAGGCCCAGTGTCTCTCAAAAGGCTACGATTTACGCCTGGTGCACTCACAGCAGACCAAGCTATAGTCATTATTAGCCAGTAGTCTATTTAAACCCGCCCAGCTCGAGGGGCCTCTACCCCGGACTTGAAACCTAAGATAATTACCGACTTCAGAGATTTACGCCCTTTTCAATAATATTCATTTAGAGCGAAAGGTTAGATCATATTTATATGATGACTCTCTATCCACCACTTGATACTGGAGACAAACACCGCCTTCAGCACGTGGCCGAGGTCAAATTCCGTCTCGAAAAAGAACGAGACTTCAGAGCCTCGCTGTACAAGAAATACAGACGTGGGGCTAATGTTGTTGATGGGATTGATACCGCGCTTACTGCGGCTAGCGTAGGGCTCGCTGCTTCTGGCGTCGGGCTCTTGTCAACTATTATCGCGGCGCCTGTCGCCATTGGCCTTCAAGCTGGAGCGATTGTGTGTTGGTTGCTGGATGTTGGCGGGAAATTTATTGGACGAAAACTCCAAACAAAAGCAAAAAAAAAAAAAAAAAAAAACACGTATCTCGTATCTTGGCTGAGTCAAAAATGAACTCAATCACGGACCACATTTCTATCGCGCTGAACGACGATAATATATCTGAAACAGAATTTCGCCAGATTCTCTGGAAATCGACAAGTTCAATCAGATGAAAGATGAAATTCGTGGACACCACAAACAGAGTCTTAGTTTATCAGATGACGAAAAAAAGAAGTTGTTTCAACGTGCGAAAGACGAGGCGTTATTGACGGCCCGTACCAAGCTGTTGGAAGAGTTGGACAAAACCCAGCCGAGTGGCATCTGAATATTTCTTGCTGGCGAGCTTAAATGAGCGCTGGCTGGTCACGATCGGCGAGTACATATATCACACGCCATCCTTTTCAATATCGCAAATTAGCGCATAAGAGCCAAGCTCCTTTCACCAAAGACCAATTCAACCTCCATCCGCGTCTGTCTTTAGGAAGAAATGGGTACACTAGACTTGACGGAATGGGCACAACTGGCTAATCAGTGTCTTTAGGACGAAATGTGTACAACCAACTATTTAGGACCAAAGCTGGCTGGTTACACCTGTCACGACAAGGTTTCTTATTTTCAACCCGAAACTTATAGGCATGTAATTACTTGTTCTCTTACAAGAGAGCAATACTGACATGTTTACAAGTTAACCGAATTCTTATATTTTTTGTGCTACGGTAGCTAGGCCTTGTCAAGAAAACTGTCCAATTATGTTTTCCTTGATAAACGTAGGTTTCTTCGTTCTTTTCGGACGGTTTCGGACCTGCACACACCTAAACATATGTTCTTGATGGAAGTGACGTCTGTCAAATCAGATCGATCTTGTTAAGAGGGTGTATTTTCTAACCAACTAACCTTCTTGAACCCTCTGTTATTCTCTGCTGGCTGGCCTATGTGGTCCTCCATTCAGGTGGCGTGTCGATCAGGCGACCCGACTTTGCGAGCTATTGTGGCAAGGCCATCGCATGATCGTACACGTGTACTGTCCCATCCCTATATAAGTAACTGACCGCTCAACATCGGGTGTGGGACATTATTTCCAGAGCCGATGTTGCAGTATCGAGCATAGGCCGATAGCAGTGAGTAAAATGATTTTTATTTATTATCTTTGATTCTTAGATGCAGCGCTATTCTTGCTGTCAGTATCCTTCTTGTGTTAATATTGCCATTTCTTTTTCCTGTACAGCACATAAGGGGGGCACCTTAGTGTTGGGCAGAGAAGAAATGGAACTTAATCGCTGGATCTATTGCTTACATGGATCTCCATCTATTGTAAGGGTAGATAATTTTGGCGATTTATGTACCGTTCATAGTAGGGCAGATACCTGCGTTAGGATTGAAAGATACCGTGTAAGACGGCGTTTGTTCATAGGGCACGCACGCACGCATCTTTTTTGCAATATAATTTGTGTAGATTCTGATCAGGCGCAGTTTAAGGTCACACATACCATCATTATCGGCGCTTCATTGCATTGAAGGTCCTGATCAGACGCAGCACTGAATTTTCACAATAATGTTATTGTACATGTTTTTTTTTCTCTTCTTTCGCTGGAAGACTGTTCAGATCCAATGAAAGTTTTAAAGAAATAGTGCCAGGGTGCATTTTCTGTAGACCCTGATCAGACGCCACCTGCGTCTACGCGCGATATGTTTTTTTTTTATCAATCATATGGCTCCAAGCAGATTTTACAAATATTTTGAGGGGAGTACATTTTGCTCACCGGTCTAGCCTGTAAGACTGGGCGAGCATACTGTACTCGATGATGGATGACAAAATAATGTACTTTACTCGCCGTCTGTTGGCAAGGAGAGGAGTCCCAGCATCTACGGCTGGTTGTCATCATGAGTTAGTACACTTTATCCTTAGTTTAGAGTCGGTGTACTTATATCAGAGTACTCCGAGCGATACATTGTCGCTGCAGTGTTAAAATAACGGTGGTGCACTCATTTTTTCGAGTTTCTGCTTTGGCATGCGGATTGTGGGTACTCGTTAGAACGGCCTCACGCAGTGATACTGTTCTAACGTGTGGACGCGGTCCCTATTCTGGGCAGAAGTAGGGAACAATGGCAAACTTTTTCACCGTCATTTTCAGCCATATGTTTTGTTAGAAGAACATTATATTTATGGTAACGCATTGGTTGTTTGCGCAATGGCGTTCTAAGGGACAATTCCAATCATTTAAAAGTGTAATGTTTCTGTATTTTATTTGTACATGTATAAGCTCGTTTCTTAAGTGTAATAGTTTTGTCTTAAATGTAGTAAGCTTTGGTGCACTGAGGTTATATCAGTCCCACCACGTGTATTCGGCAGCAACGTCGTGACGTCAAATTGACGTTGACGTCATGACCGTTGACGTCGAATATACGTTGATATAACGCTCGCTTGCCCGCTCCTAGTGATCTGTTATGCAGGTTTCCCGTGCAATGAGGGGTGGCTTTCATTTATCGCATTTGTCAAAGGTCAAATTATCCTGAAAGTTTCACAACCCCCCACTTGCGCGGGCATGGCATCACACATCAGGGAGAGAATTTGAAAAGTTGAGGTTAGCAGAGATTATTATGAGATGTTCGTTAATTTCAGACATCTACAAGGCTTTATGATCTACCAATGGCCTGTGGCCCGTTGTAGCATCTAATCGACTATTTTGTCAAGCCAAGAGGGTAATCCATACTTGACGAAGTCAGCAACGAATCTCTTATATGAAGGAAGAATCTCCAACATGAAGGACGTGTGAAGGAAGCATACAGGCGTCCCGTGTATCAGAGATCTCCTTAAACGTGTATAGTTCAAAACCTGAACACATCTCGTATATGCCAAAATGGGAACAGATAAGGAATCAACTTATTGCTCCTAAGAGCATTATGCACATGGCCATAATTAACTGTTGTTTTCCATAAGTGTGAGTGTGTGACGTGTACTGTTTTATTGAAGTGATGTGTACTGTTTTATTGAAGTGACGTGTACTGTTTTATTGAAGTGACGTTGTAAATAAACATTTGTGTTACTTGGACCTTGTTCTTTCTCGATTAGACCACCCCTCGTCTATCTTGACGCACGCTGCCTTTGGGTGTGTGTGAGGCTGAACGGAGCCGCGGGCTAGCTCAACCTCCCGTTCACCGGAAGTCACGTGACATTGGTGTCAGAAGTGGGATGGTCTAATCGAGAAAGAAATTGTTGTTTGCTGTAAGAGAAGTTCTTCAAGAGAGTCTTGGTTTCTCGCCTTTCGAACGGTTGTTTGGTCGTAATGGCAAAGGCCCAATGTCTATTTTGAGGGAACTTTGGTCAGAGGAGGTAGAGGACGAACAGGTGCATTCAACTTATCAATATGTTATTGATTTGAGGAATAGAATTGAGGAAACGTGTAAATTAGCACATGAAAACCTTAGGAAGGCTCAAATCAGGCAAAAAAGTACTATGATACGCGCGCGAAGTCGCGCCAGTTTAAAGTGGTAGATAAAGTTCTCATCTAACTTCCCACTGGTAGCAACAAGTTGCAATTACAATGGAAAGGCCCGTATGTAGTTGAGGAGGTAGTTAATAAAATGGACTACAGAATTGATGTAGAGGGGGTAGTGAAGACATATCATGCAAATATGCTAAAGCAGTACGTCGAACGGCATAATGCGTCACATTGCCTTTTGTCAGCAGAATCGGTATGTTCCACTGAGGACGATGAGAGCGACGTACTATCATTAAATGATTGTATTTTCCCATTAGGATCTGATAATGAATCATTTGAAGAAGTCCAAGTTTCGGACAAGTTAACACCGGAACAACGAGATGAAATCAAGTCGCTCATAAGTCAGTATCCGGACGTATTGACGAGTATACCGGGTCGTACTGACCTATTCAAACATGATATAAAAGGTCTAAGGGTTATCCTATCCCGTATAAGACGCGTGACGTCATTGAAAAGGAACTTCAGGAAATGCTTGAGTTCGATGTTATTGAGCCCTCGGTTTCGCCATATTCCTCGCCGATCGTTCTTGTACCAAAGAAGGACGGATCGATACGGTTTTGTATCGATTTCCGTAAGCTAAATAAGATTACGGAATTCGATGCAGAACCTATGCCGAATATGGAGGAAGTTATCAATAGAATGTCTGGCCATAGGTACTTCACGAAAATGGATCTTTGTAAAGGTTATTGGCAGTTAGTCCTCGCCGAGGCGGCAAAACCTCTCACTGCATTTGAAACTCCTAAAGGGCTTTTCGAATTCAAAACCATGCCGTTTGGATTGGTAAATGCCAGTGCTTCTTTCTGTAGGCTGATGCGTAAGGTTTTGCGTGACCTTCCCAATGTTGACAGTTTTGTTGATGATATGTGGATTTTTACCCAAACATGGAGGGAGCATGTGACGTCTCTACGTCAGGTTCTTGACCCCCTCAGGTCAGCTGGTTTGACGGCGAAACCTTCTAAATGTATGATTGGGTTTGATAAGATTGATTGTCTTGGTCACAGTATCGTCGAGCAGACGTTAAGACCGCAAGAAGACAAAATTCATGCCATTAAGGAGGCACCCAGACCCAAAACTAAGAAGCAGATCAGATCTTTCCTAGGCTTGGCAGGGTTTCATTGCTCTTAAAGAACTCATTTTTGATTTTTATTTGCCTTCACTGCAGCTGGTGTTGTGCCGTGTGGCGGCCGTAAAACGTCTCCCCGTACATCAACCATAGTGTAGTTTATATTTTACTTTTGGTCCTTTGAGATCAGCGTGAATATTCTGAGAAATCGGAAATAAATTATTGGTTTAGACTCATATTCTAGACAGGTTTTTAATTATCTGGACCCAATTTTGATTTATATCAGTCTTTGAATCGACTGCCTATTCGAAATTCGCAAAATTGCAGTATGCTTCCTCTGGCTTTCTTTGCCGGATCATTACAGGGTCACTGATGAGGCTTTATTAGCCGAAACTACGTAGTATGACCCATCTTCTTTCTTATGAATGTTTTCATTGCTCTTAAAGAACTCATTTTTGATTTTTATTTGCCTTCACTGCAGCTGGTGTTGTGCCGTGTGGCGGCCGTAAAACGTCTCCCCGTACATCAACCATAGTGTAGTTTATATTTTACTTTTGGTCCTTTGAGATCAGCGTGAATATTCTGAGAAATCGGAAATAAATTATTGGTTTAGACTCATATTCTAGACAGGTTTTTAATTATCTGGACCCAATTTTGATTTATATCAGTCTTTGAATCGACTGCCTATTCAAAATTCGCAAAATTGCCGTATGCTTCCTCTGGCTTTCTTTGCCGGATCATTACAGGGTCACTGATGAGGCTTTATTAGCCGAAACTACGTAGTATGACCCATCTTCTTTCTTATGAATGTTTTCATTGCTCTTAAAGAACTCATTTTTGATTTTTATTTGCCTTCACTGCAGCTGGTGTTGTGCCGTGTGGCGGCCGTAAAACGTCTCCCCGTACATCAACCATAGTGTAGTTTATATTTTACTTTTGGTCCTTTGAGATCAGCGTGAATATTCTGAGAAATCGGAAATAAATTATTGGTTTAGACTCATATTCTAGACAGGTTTTTAATTATCTGGACCCAATTTTGATTTATATCAGTCTTTGAATCGACTGCCTATTCGAAATTCGCAAAATTGCAGTATGCTTCCTCTGGCTTTCTTTGCCGGATCATTACAGGGTCACTGATGAGGCTTTATTAGCCGAAACTACGTAGTATGACCCATCTTCTTTCTTATGAATGTTTTCATTGCTCTTAAAGAACTCATTTTTGATTTTTATTTTATCGGAGGTTTATCCCTAATTTCGCCACCATTGCTTCCCCGTTAACTGATTTGACAAAAAAGGACAGACCTAATAACATCAAGGATTGGCAAGACTGTCATGAGAAAGCTTTTCAGACGCTGAAGAAAAGGCTAACGTCTAGCCCTATTCTTCGCCTGCCCTTGTTTAATGACAGTCATCCCTTTATTCTTAGAACCGATGCGTCAGACACGGGCATTGGTGATGTCCTTCTGCAAGAGTTTGAGGATGAGGGTAAACTTCCAATAGCGTATGCTAGTAGGAAACTTCTACCTAGGGAACGCAACTACTCTGTCATTGAGAAGGAATGTTTAGCCATTGTATGGTGAATTGAGAAGTTCCACAAGTATCTTTTTGGGGTAGAGTTTTGGCTTGAAACTGACCATAAGCCTGTCGTACATGCAGTCCGCCAAGGGACTTAACCCTCGTATAATGAGATGGGCATTAAAGATTCAGCCCTATCGATTCAGAATCATAGCCATCCGAGGACCGGATAATGTAGGGGCTGATTATCTCAGTGGATCATGAACATAGTTCTATGTATATTGTTGTATATAGCTGTGTGCAGGTTAACAAGAACCTCTTGTCGATAGTTAAGAAAAAGGAAATTTTTCATATCATTTTCCTCCCAAAAGGGGGACTTTTGTCACGACAAGGTTTCTTATTTTCAACCCGAAACTTATAGGCATGTAATTACTTGTTCTCTTACAAGAGAGCAATACTGACATGTTTACAAGTTAACCGAATTCTTATATTTTTTGTGCTACGGTAGCTAGGCCTTGTCAAGAAAACTGTCCAATTATGTTTTCCTTGATAAACGTAGGTTTCTTCGTTCTTTTCGGACGGTTTCGGACCTGCACACACCTAAACATATGTTCTTGATGGAAGTTACGTCTGTCAAATCAGACAGATCTTGTTAAGAGGGCGTATTTTCTAACCAACTAACCTTCTTGAACCCTCTGTTATTCTCTGCTGGCTGGCCTATATGGTCCTCCATACAGGTGGCGTGTCGATCAGGCGACCCGACTTTGCGAGCTATTGTGGCAAGGCCATCGCATGATCGTACACGTGTACTGTCCCATCCCTATATAAGTAACTGACCGCTCAACATCGGGTGTGAGACATTATTTCCAGAGCCGATGTTGCAGTATCGAGCATAGGCCGATAGCAGTGAGTAAAATGATTTTTATTTATTATCTTTGATTCTTAGATGCAGCGCTATTCTTGCTTGTCAGTATCCTTCTTGTGTTAATATTGCCATTTCTTTTCCCTGTACAGCACATAAGGGGTGCACCTTAGTGTTGGGCAGAGAAGAAATGGAACTTAAGCGCTGGATCTATTGCTTACATGGATCGCCATCTATTGTAAGGGTAGATAATTTTGGCGATTTATGTACCGTTCATAGTAGGGCAGATAACTGCGTTAGGATTGAAAGATACCGTGTAAGACGGCGTTTGTTCATAGGGCACGCACGCACGCATCTTTTTGCAATATAATTTGTGTAGATTCTGATCAGGCGCAGTTTAAGGTCACACATACCATCATTATCGGCGCTTCATTGCATTGAAGGTCCTGATCAGACGCAGCACTGAAGTTTCACAATAATGTTATTGTACATGTTTTTTTTTTTCTCTTCTTTCGTTGGAAGACTGTTCAGATCCAATGAAAGTTTTAATGAAATAGTGCCAGGGTGCATTTTCTGTAGACCCTGATCAGACGCCACCTGCGTCTACGCGCGATTTGTTTTTTTTATCAATCATATGGCTCCAAGCAGATTTTCCAAATATTTTGAGGGGAGTACATTTTGCTCACCGGTCTAGCCTGTAAGACTGGGCGAGCATACTGTACTCGATGATGGATGACAAAATAATGTACTTTACTCGCCGTCTGTTGGCAAGGCGAGGTGTCCCAGCATCTACGGCTGGTTGTCATCATGAGTTAGTACCCTTTATCCTTAGTCGGTGTACTTATATCAGAGTACTCCGAGCGATACATTGTCGCTGCAGTGTTAAAATAACGGTGGTGCACTCATTTTTTCGTGTTTCTGCTTTGGCATGCGGATTGTGGGTACTCGTTAGAACGGCCTCACGCAGTGATACTGTTCTAACGTGTGGACGCGGTCCCTATTCTGGGCAGAAGTAGGGAACAATGGCAAACTTTTGCACCGTCATTTTCAGCCATATGTTTTGTTAGAAGAACATTATATTTATGGTAACGCATTGGTTGTTTGCGCAATGGCGTTCTAAGGGACAATTCCAATCATTTAAAAGTGTAATGTTTCTGTATTTTATTTGTACATGTATAAGCTCGTTTCTTAAGTGTAATAGTTTTGTCTTAAATGTAGTAAGCTTTGGTGCACTGAGGTTATATCAGTCCCACCACGTGTATTCGGCCGCAACGTCGTGACGTCAAATTGACGTTGACGTCATGACCGTTGACGTCGAATATACGTTGATATAACGCTCGCTTGCCCGCTCCTAGTGATCTGTTATGCAGGTTTCCCGTGCAATGAGGGGTGGCTTTCATTTATCGCATTTGTCAAAGGTCAAATTATCCTGAAAGTTTCACAACCCCCCACTTGCGCGGGCATGGCTCCACACATCAGGGAGAGAATTTGAAAAAATGAGGTTAGCAGAGATTATTATGAGATGTTCGTTAATTTCAGACATCTACAAGGCTTTATGATCTACCAATGGCCTGTGGCCCGTAGTAGCATCTAATCGACTATTTTGTCCAGCCAAGAGGGTAATCCATACTTGACGAAGTCAGAAACGAATCTCATATATGAAGGAAGAATCTCCAACATGAAGGACGTGTGAAGGAGGCATACAGGCGTCCCGTGTATCAGAGATCTCCTTAAACGTGAATGGTTCAAAACCTGAACACGTCTCGTATATGCCAAAATGGGAACAGATAAGGAATCAACTTATTGCTCCTAGAGCATTATGCACATGGCCATAATTAACTGTTGTTTTCCATAAGTGTGAGTGTGTGACGTGTACTGTTTTATTGAAGTGATGTGTACTGTTTTATTGAAGTGATGTGTACTGTTTTTATTGAAGTGACGTGTACTGTTTTATTGAAATGACGTTGTAAATAAACATTTGTGTTACTTGGACCTTGTTCTTTCTCGATTAGACCACCCCTCGTCTATCTTGACGCACGCCGGTGTAGCGTGAGATAATTAATCCCGTGAGATTCTTCAGTCGCACCGGAAGTGGCTGAAATCCCTCACGGAGGGGTGTGAGAGAATTCAGCCGTGAGAATTGTAATACGATAACGCTATAAGAGACTGGGGTATCGAAACTCTCTTAGTATATTAAATGATAAATTAAGCTGGCACATTAATTAAACCCTTAAATTAGAAGCTGTGTTACTAGTGATTTTATTTATTTATTTATTTATTTATTTATTTATTCACCAAGCCCCGATTGGCGAAGCCCCAATGACAACCAAATACTATAGAATGTAGATGGATATTATCTTGATTAAAGACAACTCTGTCAAGCTGAACTTATATTGGGGTCCGACTTGACCAAAGCCAAACTGCAACGCCCGAGATCATTCAGGGCGACTGGACTTAGGGTCGAAATGGTCCGTATTCATAGTGGTGTTGATTATCAAATTACAAAAAAAAAAAATAATAAAATAAAAACTGAAGGGACATTTCTTGTTTGTTTTGTTTGATTTGAGGTTTAACGTCCCCGTCAACACTGTATAAAGTCATTTTGGAGACGTTGCTTCCAATTTTTCCCAACATTAAGATGAAATGAAATTTCATTCCCTGTCGCCCAATGAAACCGATAGGGTTTATGAGCATAGACTAGCACCGCATTGCATGGGCAGGCCTAGATCCTCAAAGCGGTTTACCAGTACTCGTGTGCGGTCGGTTTCAGCTCTGCGTGGAAGCCTCGTGCAGCCTATCTATTTCTTCACGCCCCAATGGGCGGGGGCAAGCTGACTTCGTACTTCTAATTTCTGCTTTGACGTTGTATAGGTAGGTAAGTAAGTAGGTAGGTGGTTTGGTGGCTAGATAGGTAAAGAAGATGGGTTGCTGGGTAGGTGGATAGGTTGGGTTTGAGGTTAAACGTCCCGGTCAATACTATATAGGTCATTCGGAGACGATGCTTCCAATTTTGTGGGACCCGACTGAGACAAAATGACATCTCAAGACATGCTGCCCAATGAAACTAATAGGATTTATATGCATGGACGATCCGACTCGCATCACTTTGCCTGGGCAGGCTTAAGCGGTTTACCAGTACTCACGTGCGGTCGGGCATCATGCAGCCCATCTATTTCTTCAAGCCCCGATGGGCGGGGTAGATTTAAGTAGGTAGGTAAGGGTATGTGTCTTGGTGGGTCGGTAGGTAGGTAGGTAAGGAGGGACGTTGGTATGTTTGATTTGAGGTTTAACGTCCCCGGCAATTCTATATAGGTCATTTGGAGACAATGCTTTCAATTTCGTGGGACCCGACTTTGAGATGAAAAGACATCTCAAGACCTGCCGCCCAATGAAACCAATAGGGTTTTATATTCATGGACGGCCCGACTCGCATAACCCACCTGGCAGGCTTTTGCGGTTTACCAGTACTCAGGTGTGGTAGGGAATCATGCAGCCCATCTAGTTCTTCAAGTCCCGATGGGCGGGATAGATTTAGGTAGCCAGGCAATGGGGTGTCTTGGTGGGAAGGTAGGTAGGTGTTTATTTGTTTGTTTGTTTGTTTGTTTGACTTGAGGTTTAAAGTCCCAGTCAACACTGTGAAACTCATTTTGGAGACATTGCGACCAATTTGTTGGACTTTTACCCGACATTGAGATGAAATGACATCTCCATTTATACCGCCTTATGAAACCAATAGGGTACTTAGGTAGGTAGATAGGCAGGTAGGTAGGTAGAAATAAGTAAATGTATGTCTGACCGTCCGTTCCCATACGGAAAGAAGCCTCCGTGGTGTAGTGGTTAAGTTACTGGCCTCATTGACCTGGTGTTACATATTCGATCCCGAACCTACCTATCTACATGGTGCGCAGACATTTGCTCACAAGACAATTGCCCACAAGACAGTTGCTCACAAGACAATTGCTCACAAGACAGTTGCCCACAACCTTAATGGAAAATAGGACAATTGCTCACAACACATTTTTTTCATGATTTTATTTTGATTTTTATATTATAATGATGAGTATATTTGTCAAGCTGCTTAACTGCCCCTGCCCATCGGGGCTTGAAGAAATAGATGGGCTGCATGATGCTTCCAGGCAGAGCTGAAACCCACTGCACAAGAGTACTGGTAAACCGCTTAGATGAGCTAAGCCTCCCCAGGCAAAGCAGTGCAAGCCGGACTGTCCATGCTTATAAACATTATTGGTTTAATTGGGTGACAGGGCTTGAGATGTCATTTCAACTCAATGTCGGGTAAAAAGCCCACAAAATTGGAAGCAACACCTCCAAAGTGACCTATATAGTGTTGATGGGGACATTAAACCTCAAATCAATCAATCAATCAATCAATCAAAATCAAGCTGCTTAATATCTAATATTGATAATTTAAGCTGACTACTGCTCATTTTAGTTAAGTGATTAGTTGGCTATCATTTCATCCAACAACTGATGTTTAAGTTATCACTAATTCATTAAGAAAACTTGCCTATACAAATACACTGTAAACTTTACCAACAAAAAAAAACCAAAAATTTTAAGATGAAAAATTATGATTTTTTTCATATTTCCTCTCAAAATATAGATTGTGGGTTCTTGTTAGAACCGCCTCATCGAGGCGGCTCTAACAAGTAGTCCCAATCTATATTTCAAAGCAGAAATAAGAAAAATAAGGTTTACCCCTGCAAACCTCAGTTTTATTATATAAAATTGGGGTTCAAAATTATATAGGCATGTTTTCGTAATGCAGTTGAAATCTAGCTGATTAACTGTTACATAATACTTTCAGGAAGAAATGGTTCCCATCAACTATGGAAAATATAAATAAAAGACTAAACTGAAAAAATAGTATTGTGAGCAATTGTCCTGTTTTCCATTAAGGTTGTGGGCAACTGTCTTGTGAGCAATTGTCTTGTGGGCAACTGTCTTGTGGGCAATTGTCTTGTGAGCAAATGTCATGGAATCTATCTACATACCCACCGAGCCATGAAGCCACCAGACCATTTCCCTACCTACGTACCTACCTGCCTACCTAGCTACCATGCAGTCCATCTATTTCTTCAAGCCCCGGTGGGTGGGGCAGGACTGCATACCTACCCACCTACCTACATACGCACAAACCGACTTAGTCACCCCTGCCCATCGGGGCTTGGATAAATAGATGGACTGCATGATGCTTACACGCAGGGCTGAAACTGACCACACATGAGTACTGGTAAACCGCTTAGAAGGACTAAGCCGATGAGTCAGTCCGTCAAATGCCTTTTGGTTTCATTGGGCGGCAGGGCTGGAGCTGTCATTTCATCTCAATGTCGGCTAAAGGTACCACAAAATTGGAAGCAACGTCTACAAAATGACCTAAATAGTGTTGACGAGGACATTAAACCCCCAGTTCAAACAAAAACATACTTACTTAGTTACATTCCTACCTGCCTATACATCTACATACCTTCTTGTCGATATACGTACGTAATACCTACTTACCTACATTCCTGCCTGCCTGCCTACCTACCTAACAAAACATACATATCTACGATCCTACCTACGACCTTCCTATAACCCTACCTACATACCCATCGCCACTAGCCCAAACTTACCATTCCAACCTCATCACGCAAGCACGCCTGTATAGTTTTGATCCACTTAAACCCCACTTTTAGACAGTAAAACTGGGGTTTACAGGGATATTTATTATTTGTCTTATTTCTGCTCAAAAACATAGATTGTGGGTACTCGTTAGAACCGACGCGCCGAGGCGGTTCTAACGAGTACCCACAATCTATGTTTTGTGCAGAAATAGGAAAATATATCACGATTTTTATTTGAAAAATTTCGTTTTTGGTTGTAATTTTTTTGTCAATATATTTGAATAGGCGTGTTTTCGTGATAAACCTACCTACATGCATACCTCCACTCTGCCTACCTGTCGCACCCGCCCATCGGGGCTTCAAGAAATATATGGGCTGCATGATGTCTCCGCACAGAGCTGAAACCGACCGCATACGAGTACTGGTAAACCGCATAGAGGCTCTAAGCCTGCCCAGGCAAAGCGGTCTGAGTCGGACCGTTCATGCTTATAAACCCTATAGGTTTCATTGGGCGACAGGGCTTGAGATGTCATTTCATCTCAATGTCGGGCATAAGTCACACAAAAAGAAAGCAACGTCTCCCAAATAACCTGTACCGTGATGACGGGGACGTTAAACCTCAAATCAAACAAAATCTATCTACCTAACTTCCTACCTATCTACAACGTCGAAGGTTGCCCCCCGCCCATCGGGGCTTGAAGAAATAGATGGGCTGCATGATGCTTCCACGCAAAGCTGAAACTTACCGCACACGAGTACTGGTAAACCGCTAAGAGGATCTAAGCCTGTCCAGGCAAAGCGGTCCATGCTTATAAACCCTTATTGTTTCATTGGGTGACAGGGCCTGAGATGTCATTTCATCTCAATGTCGGGTAAAAGTCCACCATTGGAAGCAACGTCTCCAAAATGACCTATACCGTGTTGGCGGGGACATTAAACCACCAATTCAAACTAAAACATACCTACTTAGTTACATTCCTACCTGCCTATACGTCTACATAGCTTCCTATCGATATACGTACGTAATACCTACTTACCTACATTCCTGCCTGCCTACCTACCTAACAAAATATACATATCTACGATCCTACCTTCGACCTTCCTATAGATCTACCTACATACCCATCGCCACTAGCCCAAACCTACCATTCCTACCTCATCACGCAAACACGCCTGTATTATTTTGATCCCCTTAAACCCCACTTTTAGACAGTAAAAACTGGGGTTAACATTGGTATTTATTATTTGTCTTATTTCTGCTCAAAAACATAGATTGTGGGTACTCGTTAGAACCGACGCGCCGAGGCGGTTCTAACGAGTACCCACAATCTATGTTTTGTGCAGAAATGGGAAAATATATCAAGATTTGTATCTGAAAAATTTTGTTTTTGGTTGTAATTGTTTTGTCAATATATTTGAATAGGCGTGTTTTCGTGATAAACTTACCTACATGCATACCTCCACTCTACTTACCTGTCGCACCTGCCCATCGGGGCTTCAAGAAATATATGGGCTGCATGATGTCTCCGCACAGAGCTGAAACCGACCGCACATGAGTACTGGTAAACCGCATAGAGGCTCTAAGCCTGCCCAGGCAAAGCGGTCGGAGTCGGACCGTTCATGCTTCTAAACCCTCTAAACGCCGAAGAAAAACGTTAAAAGTAAGCCTACCTACTTGCCCCCAAGACCATTCACCTTACCTACATACCTACCTACCTGCCTACCTAGCTACCATGCAGCCCATCTGTTTCTTCAAGTCAGGTTGGTGGGGTCGATTTTGATTGGTTGACAGTAAGCGGTGGGTTCGATAATTACTTCTGTTATTATTATTATTATTATTTATTTATTTTTTATTGAAACGATTAAGAGAAAACCTGTTTGGTTGACATTAGGCATTATTACCCCATGTAAGCAGAAAGGTGTGAAAATTAGTCAGTGTGTTTTGATAAGCATGGGGACAACAGGAAATGTCAAACCATAAATCACACATGTTAATCACCTTGGTATACAACTAAAATTTAAATTTCATGAAGGGTTCCCCGGTCATGCTGAACTGCTAGGGGAAGGCACTGGCAGTTCAGCATGACCCACATTTCACTGAATCTGCCGCGTTTTGCAGCCCAGAAGCACTCAAACTTTACGTCCTGTTGTGGGGCAATGCTAACGCGCCTGACCGTAGCGGACGTAAAATGCTTAACCTTTACAATACAATGAAGGGTTCAATATCGTTTGGAAGCCAGGAATACACCGTAGAACTGAAAAGGTAAGAGTGTACATGTTTTCTCTAAGCCTCGGATTATGATTAATATTATCATTATTATTTTTTATAATTGTTATTATTATTGTTTTATTATTATTATTATTATTATTATTATAACGGCAGTAAAAAGGCACTTATATTGAGATCAGGCTTATGCTACAGTGTCCAATCCATTTAGGCAGAATAATAATTTTAAAATTTCCACAGAACTTGTTTTTTAAAAGTATTAATTGCGAGAACACGCCTATTAAAAATATATTGAAATTTTACCATCAGAATTTTAGATAAAATATTCTGATATTTTTCATTTTTCCGCTGGAAAACATAGATTGTAGGTACTCGTTAGAATCGCCTCGCCGAGACGGTTCAAACCAGTATCTACAATCTTTGTTTTTCAGCGGAAATATGAAAATAATATACACCGCTGTAAACCCCAGTTTTACTGTATAAAAGTGGAGTTTAATGGGGTTCGTAATAATTTCAAGAAAATACATGTACCCGCATATATTTTGTTCTTTTTGAACACATGGAAACCTATTTATGGCATATTTAATACGCGCATCTTGCGAATAAATAAATAAATAAACAAATAAATAAAAATAAAGCCTGTAATTTAAATGTACTATTTAAAGTTCGTAATGTAAGCAGATTTCTTTAGACATTTTAAACAAAGGGACAGGGGCTAACAGGAAATGGATGACATTTCTCACGGCCTTCTTGCGCATGCGCAGATATACCTTGATATTAAGGTTCTCACGGGTTTAAAGATCTCACGCTACACCGGCTTTTTGCTGTGTGTGAGGCTGAACGGAGCCGCGGGCTAGCTCAACCTCCCACTCACCGGAAGTCACGTGACAACACCTGATCGGTGTCTTTAGGACGAAATGGGTACAACGGACTGGACGGAAAGGCACAACTTGCTGATCAGTGTCTTTAGGATGAAATATGTACAACCACTTATTTAGGACCGCAGCTGCCTGGTTACATCTGATCGGTGTCTTTAGGATGAAATGGGTACAACCAACTGGACGGAATGGGCACAACTGGCTGATCAGTGTCTTTAGGACGAAATGTGTACAACCAACTATTTAGGACCAAAGCTAGCTGGTTACATCTGATCGGTGCCTTTAGGATGAAATGGGTACAACCAACTGGACGGAATGGGCACAACTGGCGGATCAGTGTCTTTTAGGACGAAATGTGTACACCTAACTATTTAGGACCACAGCTAGGAAGTTACATCTGATCGGTGTCTTTAGTATGAAATGGGTACAACCAACTGGACGCAATGGGCACAACTGGCTGATCAGTGTTTTTAGGACGAGATGGGTATAACTAACTAGTTAGGACTTAATGGGCGGAACAGGCTGGTTATGGTTTTGTTACTTCCTGGTATTACTCTGTTTCCAATATAACTACAAACTTATTTACATAACTCGCTTTGCGGTCAATTATACTGTCGATAAAACATTATTGGAAAATAGCAACATTGAGAAAGTGAAAAGAAAAAAATTAAATTTGTGACAAAAAAATATTAATCGTTGCACATCATTTTCGTCAGCTCCGGTTTTTTTTTTAAGTCATCTTCGGTTTTTCTTGTCAAGAACGATTATACCTGACGATTAAATCATAAAGCAGGAAAAAGAAACGTATCACACACTGTCTGTTTACCCCATAAAAACCAATATTAACACTCTTGATAGGTTCTTTTTCCTTTGCTGCAGTATAAATCAATATCACGTGGTCCTATTGATTTCATATTTCATCTCTAAACATGACGAGCAAAAGTTTCGCAGACGACGAATCCATGCACTCAATGCCGTAGTGGTGGGCCGCCCCCTGGGGCTTCTATGCTACTACCACGAGTGCCCTAGGTATGTCGCAGCCAGTTGGGGTAGAATTTTTTTAAGGTTGGGAGGCTTAATTTGGCAAATAAAAAATATTGATGTTTGGGTTGGGGGGGGGCTTAATTTTCCAAAAAGAGGATTTTTTGGGAGCCTTGATTGGTCAAACGGGGTTTCTGAGTTCGAAGTAATTGGTGCATTCACCCTCCCTGCTGCTGAACTAGAAGTGCTAAAGCCGGTTTTATAATTATTATTTTGCGTCATTTGTTTCTATGTGATTTTCTCGTCGCGGTTCCGGGCTTAAAACTTCGTTTTGCCTTCGCAATAGGGCCGTGAAATGAAATAGAAACAAATATTCTCTTTGTGCAGTGTTATTCGAATAGTATTGTTGTATATAGTCAATGTTAATATAAAATGTCTCGCATATGATACCTTCCATGTGATTTGCCCTATGGTTAGCAGTGCACCTGTCGAAGATCCCCCCTGGTCGTCTTGTCAGCATGTGGGTTTGCGGGACGCCGTAACCTTACAGATAACATTTTGGTGTCAGAAGTGGGATCTATGCTCAAATCGAATTTCTCTTGAAGGATGCTGCTAAAAATCCATAGAAACCCATGGCATAGCGTGTCAGCGCAATATCACCACAAATAATGATTTTGGCTAAAAAATATATATGGCACTATTTGGCGACTGGCAATTGTTTTGGCAACATACATGAAAAGTAGGCATATAGCCGCCTACTGTAGGGTTAATACCACCGCGCATGAATAAATCGTATGATAATTGCACGGGCCTACCATATTTCATCTTAAAGACGCGCTGGCTTTGCCATATATCTACTGAAATAATTTAGACGTGCCGCAGCACCAGATAGGCTTCTGCGTTCTGTATATCTGTATTCATCTCGTAACAAAAACGATTCCGCTCCGATTAGCAAAATGGCCGTCTGAGCTAAAAATAGAAAAAAAAAAACATCGTAAATTTGCTTCAATGGCGAACTCCTCCTCCCTTGGGACAATTTGATTGATACGTCACAGGGGTGTTGCCTAGGTGACTCCCTACCAAAATGGCTAAAATCGTTCCGCTCTGACGAACAAGATGGTCGCCAGAGCTAAAAATGGAAAACTCTTCAAACGACAACTCCTCCTGTACCCTTCAGCCAATTTCATTCAAATTTCATTGGAATGTTGCTTAGATGCCCCTCTACCAAAATAGCTAAAACAATCTCGCTCCGAGGAACAAATGGCCGCCAGAGCTAAAAATAATAATAAAAAAACATCATAAATTTGCTTCAAACGCGAACTGCTCCTAAACCCGTTGGCCAATTTTATTCAAACTTAACAGGAATGTTGCCAAGGTGACTCCCTACTAAAATAGCTATAACCGTTCCGCTCTGATGAACAAGATGGCCACATAGATCTAAAATAAAAAATAACTTTAAACGACATCTCCTCCTGTACCCTTGGTCCAATTTCATTCAAGCTTCATAGGAGTGTTGCTTAGGTGACCCTCTACTAAAATAGCTAAAACGACCCCGATGTGATGAACATCATGACCGCAAGACCTAAAAATAGAAAAAAAAAAACATCGTAAATTTGCTTCAAACGCGAACTCCTCCTAAACCCTTGGGCCAATTTGATACAAACTTAAAACGAATGTTGCCAAGGTGACTCCCTACCAGAATAGCTAAAATCGTTCCGCGCGACGAACACGATTGACGCCAGATCTAAAAATAGAAAAATATTCAAACGAAAACCCATCCTGTACCATTTGGCCAATTACATTCAAACTTCATAGACGTGTTCTTTATATGACCCTATAACAAAATTGCTAAAACGGTTCAACTCCAATAAACAAAATGACAGCCAGATCTAACAATAGAAAAAAAATGTATATTTGCTTCAGACGCGAACTCTTCCTAAACCCTTGTACCAATTTGATTCAAACTTCACAGAAATGTTGCCTAGGTCGCTCCCTACTTCAAAAGCTAAAATCGTTCTCCTCGTCTCCTCGGATGAACAAAATGGCCACCAGAGCTAAAAATAGTAAAAATCTTTAAACAAAATTCCTCCTGTGCTATCGGGTCAATTTCATTCAAACTTCATAGGACTATTGCATAATTGACAAGCTACCAAAATAGCTAAAATGGTTCTGCTCAGATGAGCACAATGGTCTCAAGAGCTAAAAATAAGACGTAAATTTGCTACAAATGCGAACTCCTCCTTAAACCCTTGAGCCAATTTTATTCAAACGTCACAGGAATGTTGCTCAGGTAGCTCCCTGCCAAAATAGCTAAAATCGATAAGCTCTGATCAATAATATGACTGCCAGAGCTAAAAATAGAAGAACGTCTAAATTTGTTTCAAACATGAACTTCTCCTGGGCCAGTTTCATTCAAACGTTATAGGAATTTAATCAGCTGAACCTTTGCCAAAATAGCTTAAACAGCCCCAGTGGAATTCATTTCACTGACCGTTCCAAGGCAGTTCTTCTGTCGCGGTTAATTTTTGTTATGGTTTGTCTTTGAGTGTGTGTATCGCTTGTATAATTCTGTTTTGGATATTTGGCTTGTATTATTCCCATTTTGTTGGAAAGTGACTGTCCTTATGGCTTTCCGCTATTGATATTTCCATTAGGGTCTAGTTGTTTCATGTCTGTGCTTCTTTCCCTTTGGTGTCTCTGATGGGAGCTGTGGGTTAATTGTATCGATTCCTGATCATTGCCTTCACTTCATTTCTGCTCAGATGATCAAAATGGCTACCAAAGCTAAAAAAAAAAAAAAAAGAAAAAAGTAAACTTGTTTTAAATGCGAACTCCTCCTAAACCCCTGAGCCAATTTGATTCAAACTTCACAGGAATATTACCTACGTAGATCCCTACCAAATAGCTAAACTTGTTTGGCTGTGATGAACAAGTTGGCCGCCAGAGCTTAAAATAGAAGAAAATGTATATATCCTTTAAAATGCGAACTTCTCCTAAACAATTGGGCGAATTGGATTCAAATCTTACAGGAATCTTGCCTAGGTGACTCTACCAAAATAATTTAAAATGTTCTGCTCTGATGAAAAGATGGCGACAGAGCTAAAAAAGAATAATCTTTAAACGTTAACTTCTCCTTTTCCCATTGGCAAGTTTCATTCAAACTGCATAAGAATGTTGCTTATGTGACCCTCTACCAAAATAGCTAAAACGGTTCCCCTCCAAAGAGCAACCGCATTCTAAAGTTATTACTTCTACTGTTAAACCTAAAACTACATCATCGCAACCTACTTCTACACATCATCAAGATCAGCATTAAAACTTTCAACTTCACAGACCAGTTCACAACCAAATGCAAAACATATAAGCAGATCACACTCGCGATCCAAATCAGGATCAGCAGATCAGAAAGAAAAGAAAACAGCAAAGAAAAACACAAGAGCACCGCATGCGGGTGCCAACGCTCGGCTGCAAAAATTCTAAGTCGAAAAAGGGGCATAACTGTGACAAAAATATTTTGAGGGTTACTTCACCTATTGGTATGAGTTCCCCTTCTCATAATGAACAAACTAGTCCGAGTTTCAAGAGAATATGTTCAGTAATGGCAGAGACATTACAAAATGCACAAGTTTTTGCACGACGACGACGCGACGCAGACGACGACACCAGAGCTATGTTAATACCTCGTCGTTTTCCTCGAAAACAGCCGAGCTAATAAAGGATCTAACCCAAACAGCAAAGGGGCGTAGACTGATCCAGTCAAGCTGGCTAATCAGTACGGCTCCCTTGAGGACATGGAGTTAGAGGTCGACTCCTCCATGTTCTCTCAGAATAATAAGAAATAAAAGGAATAAAATTCTAATTTTAATCTTCTCTCCATTTCATCAGGGATAAGAAATCGATACTCCAATGGCATTGTCGAGGACTGAAAGGCAATTTTAAGAAACTTTTAATTTTAACTACACTTTTTTTCCTCCGAATGTCATTTGTCTCCAAGAAACTTTTTGAAATCCACAGATAATATTAGTTTCAAAGATTCCAACATTTACAACCATATCACAACTGATAATCAGAAGGAATCAGAAAATGTACATCAATCCTAGTGAAATCCAACGTTCCTCATAGCAAAATAGATTTAAATACTAATGTACAAGCTGTTACTGTAAATGTCACTTTATCTAAATCCATAACGATTTGTTCTGTCTACCTTCTACCACACTATAATTTTTCTAAACACAGACAACTTTTAAGTTTAACTACACTTTTCATTTGTCGCCAAGAAAGCCAGTTATTGAAGAAATCCAATCGACTCATGCGGATCGTCACCCCAGTTGGAATTTTAGTAAAGCAAACAGGGAGACTTTTAACCAATTATATAATGAAAAACTTGAACTTGAAGTTTTTAAAACGGCAAATGATATACAAGATTTCATTGATGAATTGATTCATATAGCTGAAAATGTATTCCTAAATCCTCGACACGTACTAAGAGAAATAGTCCTTGGTTTAATAACGAAGTTAAAAACTCAATTAATAAATAGAGGATATTTGATTTTTTCAGTGCAAGATCGAATTTTATTTCATCGAATGAACACCAAAACTGTTATTTTCACGAGTGGCGTGAGTGAGTGAAATAAAATTTGATCTTGCACTGAAAAAATCAAATTTTCTGTTTCTTACATGCTTCAAAAGGCAATATTTAGCGTCTTTAATGGTGTCGCTCACATTCGGAGAAAATTATCTTTGTTCCTGTTCGTTTCGCGTCAATTTAGTGGTGTCCATCGTGTTTAGTGGGTATACTATTGGGTGTAAACTGAAAGTTTGCACCTGAGAAATGGCCTGGGATGGTATTATTATGAATGATTAATGAAATAATTGAGAGAGTAGTTTTCCAAAGAAGTTGCTGGCAAGTCTAACGTCGCGCGACAAAAGACGTGACGTCAGCGTCATAAATGACGTCAGTAACGTCCCCGTCACACATGAACGGGCTATGCGTCAATTAGAACACATTTCAGTATTGTTCAGTTATCTGACAAAGATAAAATTGAAATTAGAGTTAGATTTGAAGAAAAAAGTAGTCCCAAACAGTGAAAAATAAAAAATCGTATTTTCACTGTTTGAAACAGTGAAAATATCGATTTATATTTCACTGATAAATCTCTATCATTCATTGAAAAGCATGTAAGAAAAGAAAATCTGCACTTCGAAAATTGTATAAACAACCAACTAAAGAAAATCTTATCCATGTCAAACATGTGCTAGCTAAAGCTCGCAAAATAATAAAATCGGCCAAAAACCATCTTGGCGGCAATACGTCTCCAAACTTAATACTAGCACATGAACGAAGAAAATATGGGATTGATTCGTAAAATTAGTGGCAAAAATAATCGAATAGACATGTTCATATAAAGTCCAACGGAAATATATGTTCAACGGCTAAAGATATTTCCAATGCCTTGGGGAAAATTTTTCACAAAAACTCGTCTAGCTCAAATTATTCGGAAACATTTCAAAATATTAAACAAGAACAAGAGAAAAAGAACTTATATTTTTCTTCATTAAATCACGAAAAATATAATTAACCTTTCACTACAAAGATCTATTAGACGCCCTCCATAAATCCCATGATACTGCTGTTGGCCCGACGATATACAGTATCAAGTATTAAAACATTTACCCAACAAGGCATTGGAAACAGTATTACTTATTTTAAATGATATTTGGATCACTGGCAAGTTCCCTGAGAACTGATTAAAAGCTACCATTATTCCTATTCCGAAACCAAATAAAGATCATACTGAAGTCACGAATTATTGACCTATTGCTTTGACAAGTTGTCTATGTAAAACAATGTAGATAATGATTTACGTTAGGTTGGTTTGGTTCTTAGAATCAAACCGGCTTATCACAAAATTTCAAGCTGGATTCAGAAAGAACAGCTCTACTGGCAATTTAAAAATTATTCCTGATTCTAGGATACGTAATATAATTTCTAAAGCTCAGAAATATCAATTTCCTTCTAAAATTGATTTCAATAAATGTAGAGATGAAATCGCTGCTGCCTTCAATAAATTTGGTAATCGATGGTGTAAACGAGAGTATGTTGAGCATAAAGCTCTTCAAGAATGGAAACCTAGCATTCTGAAATTAATGAATAAACGCGTTTCTTTTCATTCGGAAAATACTAACTTATTTCTCCTATGCCTAGACGTCTTTACGCCACCTTAAACTAGGTATTCAAGAATTTCATAGGAAAGTAGAAGTAAAACAAAGATCAGGAATTGATACAATTAACTTACTCCATCCATAAAAGACACCAAAGGGAAAGAAATACAAACATTAAGCGACCAGACCATAATGGAAACCTAAACAAAGGAAGTTTGTTTTTGCTCCAGCTGATAAGGCCGCTAACAATGTGGTCGTTGTTTGACGATTTCACTGCGTTAACACTCTTAAGCAAGACATTGGTGGTACTAAGGCCTATGAACTTCAGCCTTTAGCTGTAGAGAGGGCTTTAGTTGATGACCACATTTGTCATTTAGCCATCAAGTTTTGTGTCTGTGTTACAGAAGGACAAAACATGCTTCCTACGTTATATTGGTTACCTAAACTTAATAAAAGACCATACAAAGCAAGGTTTATTGCAAATTCAAGCTCTTGTACCACCAATGAACTCTCCAAAATTATTAACTTCATGTTTGACTGCCATAAAACATGTGATAAAATATTGCGACATAGTCTTCGAAAGACCAGGGAGAAATCTGTTTTGGTCTAGAAATAATTCTAATGAAGTTTTGAATAAATTGAAATCCAGGCGTTTTCGTGATTCTAGTCTGTCTACTTATGATTTTTTTCCATCCTTTACACTACACTTCCTCATAATCTTATTGAAAAAATAATTATTTAATTGAATGGACATTTCATAGGGAAGATTCCCTCTATCTTGCGTGTAATGTAAGAAATGCTTTTTTCACTTCTGAAGAGCATAAAAATGATACTTTATGGTCATGTCAGAAAGTGTGTGAAGCTCTCAACTTTCTACTTGACAATATTTACTTAAGATTTGGTACAAAGTTATTTCGACAAGTTGTGGGTATTCCGATGGGTACTAATTGCGCACCACTTGTTTCTGATATGTTTTTGTTTTGTTATGAGAGAGACTTCATGGTGTCCCTTTCCGCTGAAAACCAGTCCCTTGCGGCTAGTCTGTTTTTTGTTTTGTTATGGGAGAGGTTTGTGATGTCCCTTTCTGCTTGGTGGGGGGAGGGGGGGGGGTGCAATCTGAAATCATTGAAGCTTTTAGCTCCAGTTCTAGATATTTGGATGATTTATTAAATATTGATAATACCTATTTCGATGGTTTGATCAGTCGAATCCCCCCCCAGAACTTAGTTAAATACAGCAAATTCTTCCGGTACCGAGGCCCTGTTTTTGGATTTACATCTGTCTATTGTAGATTGGTTTGTTTCTTACAAAATTTATGATAAACGCGATGATTTTGATTTTGAGATCGTAAATTTTCCTTTTTTGGATGGTGATGTTCCTCGTGCGCCATCCTATGGCGTTTAAATTTCGCAATTACATGTAATTCGATTTGCTAGAGTGTGTAGTCATGTAACTGACTTCAACACTCGTAATAAATTGTTAACAGCTAAACTTCTTAATCAGGGTTATCGGTACCATACACTACGCAAAGTAGAAGTAAAACAAATATCCGGAATCGATACAATTAACTTACTCCACCCACCAAAGATCCCAAAGGGAAAGAAACACAAACATTAAGCGACCAGACCATAATGGAAACCTAAACAAAGGAAGGTCATAAGGACAGTTTCTTTCCCACAAAATGGCCATATGGCGATCCAAAATAAAAGACACAAGTGATACACAAAGTAAGTAACAAACAACAACATAAATAAATCGCCACAGAAGAAACGCCCTGGAACGGTCAGTGGAAAGATTTCCACTGGGGGGCTTAAATCGATTTTACGCGGCCACAACCCTCGCCCTTACTTCCGTCGCGATATAGACAAACACTTTGTTCAGTTCACACGAACCCCCCCCCCCCCCAACCCACCAGCGCAACACCCCGTGAACACAAATAATCAAAGAACCACAGAGGTGAGACAACGGTGAGGACTCGACAGCAAGAAACCACCGAAACGCCGGAGCAAAAGAAAACCAACAGCCAGACCCCGACGGGCCCGACCAGAGACAGAGCACAAGGCACCAACCAACACTTCCCTGAACCAGACCCCTCTAATTCTCAATAAGCCCCCACGCCGGAACCGTCACAGAACCCGAGGCCCGACCCAACGGCGTGCAACCAAAGAGGGAAGCAAAGGTGCCAACCGTGATAGGGGCCAACTACCATGCATGCAGTCTGTCGTATAACATCCATGTTGTACCAAATCTTTTTATATCGAAGAATGATTTTACGAAATTGGGTGCCGAAGTCACTGCGATTATATATTTTTCTGAATTTATATACTAAGTAACTATTAAATTCGGGTTCCGATAGACCTTGTAGCAGAAGAGATTTAAGTCCAATATTGAATTTTGAAATGAAATTAGAATGGCGTCTATAAAATTTCGAAAAGGCTTTGCGTAGTTTTAGGCACCGACAACCCTGATTAAGAAGTTTAACCGTTAATAACTCACCACGAGTGTTGAAGTCAGTTACATGACTACACACTCTAGCAAATCGAATTAACTGCGAAATATAAACGCCATAGGATGGCGCACGAGGAACATCACCATCCAAAAAAGGAAAACTTACAATCTCAAAATCAAAGTCATCGCGCCAACCACAAACTTTGCAGGAAACAAACCTATCTACAATAGATAGATGTAAATCCAAAAACGGGGCCTCTGTATCAGAAGAATTTGCTTTATTTAACTGAAGTTCTGGGGGGTAAATCTGACCGACCAAACCATCGAAATAGGTATTATCAATATTTAATAAATCATCTAAATATCTAGAAGTGGAGCTAAAGGCTTCAATAATTTCAGAAAGCCTTTTTAAACTTTTAGACGTCATTCTGATCTAATTTCAAAATTCAATACTGGACTTTAATCTCTTCTGCAACAAGGTCTATCGGAACCCGAATATTATGGTGACTTAATATATAAATTCAGAAAAATATATAACCGCACTGACTTAAGCACCCAATTTCTTAAAAACATTCTTCGATATAAAAAGATTGGTTACAACATAAATGTTATACGTCAGACTGCATGCATGGTAGTTAACCCAATCTCGGTTGACAACTTTGCTTTCCTCTTTAATTGCAGGCCGGTGGGTCAGGCCTCAGATTCTATGACGGTTCCAGCGTAAAGGCTTAGGTTGGCTGGCACCTGATGCTCTGTCTCTGGTTGGGCCCTTCGGAGTCTGACTGTTGGTTTTCTTTTGCTCCAATATTTCAGTGGTTTGTTGCTGTTGAGTCCTCACCGTTGTTTCATGACTTACGTTGTTTGAATTTTGTGTTCACGGAGATGTTGCACTGATGAGTTAGGAGGCCTTCATGCGGACTGAACAAACCATTTGTCTTAATCGCGACGGAAGTAAGGGCGAGGATTGTGGCCACGTAAAATCGATTTAAGCCCCCCAGTGGAATTCGTTTCCGTTGACCGTTCCAAGGCGGTTCTTCTGTCGCGGTTTAGGTTTGTTAAGCTTTGTCTTTGGGTGTTTGTGTCATTTATATTATTTTATTTTGGATAGCCTATTGTCCATTTTGTGGGAAAGTAACTGTCATTTTGGCTTTCCGCTGTTGATGTTTCCAATGGAGTCTGTTGTTTCATGTTTCTTTCCCTTGGGTGTCTCTGATGGGAACTGTGGGTTAATTGTATCGATTCCTGGTCATTGCCTCTACTTCTATTTTATCTACTAATGATCATTTGATTCGTTTGGAATCTTTTATAGTGATGCCTTTAATAAAAAAAGAACACTTCGTAGCTGTTTTTGACACTGGAAAGGCCTATGATACTATTTGGAAGTAAGGCATCATGAAAGATTCACACACCTTAGGCCTTAAAGGCCGATTACCTCTTTTTATTCAAAATTTCCTATCAAATCGATCATTTCATGTCCGCATAGGAAATGATTATCGGACCTATTTGACAAAGAACATGGTATACCACAAGGTATCATTTAATATTCTATTTTGTTCAGCCTAAAAATTGATAATATAGTTAAATGTGTAAAAGGCCCTGATTGTTCGATATTTGTTGTCGATTTTAGCATTTTCTATCGATCAAAAAATATGGAAACCATTGAATTTAAACTTCAAAGGTGTTTAAATAATATAGAAAATTTGGCAACAGAAAATGGTTTTAAATTTTCAAAAACCAAAACTCGTTGTGTTCATTTCTGCCAAATCAGAAAGTTACATTTAGATCCTGTTCTAACTGTATATGGCAATCCAATTCCAGTCGTCAATGAGGCGAAGTTTCGATTACAAATTGTCTTTTATTCCTCATATTAAAACTTTAAAAGCTAAATGTGTAAAAGCTCTTGATATTCATAAAGTCCTGTCAAATTCCGACTGTGGAGGCGATGGCACTGTTCTTTTATATCTTTATAGATCTTCAATTCGTTCCGAATTGGACTATGGCTCCATAGTCTATGGATCTGCTATGAATCCTTATTTAAAAGTTTTGGATACTATACATCGTCAAGGTTTACGTCTAGCACTAGGTGCCTTTCGCACTCCCCTCGTTGAAAGTCTTTACGCTGAATCTGATGAACCTTCACTAATATTAGAAGAGAGAAAATGTATCTTCAATATGCTACTAAATTAGGTCCAAATCCACGTAATTCAGAATATGACTCTGTATTTAATCTTAATTACGAAAGATTTTACAACAACAAACCATCAGCTATAAAACCTCTTGACCATTTCTCGAAGAGGCTAATAATAACGTTAAAAATATCCAGTCTTTCGAAAGAACCATGGACATTAACACCTCCAAAGATAGCCTTATATCTAAACTAGAATCGAGCAGTCGATGGTGCACCATCGCAAATACCCGCTTTTCTATGGACAACACACTTAGAAATGCATGTGTACACTGAATAGGACAATTGAGAAGTTACATTCACAAGCCTTTTCTAAGAAGTTTGAACTTTGACCTCACCCCATGACCCCAGGGGGGGGGGGGGGGGTCAGATGAAAATTTCGACACCTTCATGCACAACTGCAGTCCCCAAGCAATGCATGTACCAAATTTGGTCACTGTAGGTAAAGAAATAAAAAAGGAGTTGCATTCACAAGCCTTTTCTTAGAAATTTGACCTCACCCCATGACCCCAGGGGGTCAGATGAAAATTTCGACACCTTCACGCACGTCTGCAGTCCCCAAGCAATGTATGTACCAAGTTTGGTCACTGTAGGTAAAGAAATAAAAAGTAGTTGCATTCACAAGCCTTTTCTTAGAAATTTGACCTTTGACCTCACCCCATGACCCCAGGGGGTCAGATGAAAATTTCGACACCTTCATGCACATCTGCAGTCCCCAAGCAATATATGTACCAAGTTTGGTCACTGTAGGTAAAGAAATAAAAAAGGAGTTGTATTCACAAGCCTTTTCTTAGAAATTTGACCTTTGACCTCACCCAATGACCCCAGGGGGTCAGATGAAAATTTCGACACCTTCATGCACATCTGCAGTCCCTAAGCAAAGTATGTACTAAGTTTGGCCACTGTAGGTAAAGAAATAAGAAAGTAGTTGCAGTCACAAGCCTTTTCCTAGGAATTTGACCTTTGACCTCACCCCATGACCTCAGGGGGTCAGATGAAAATTTCGACACCTTCATGCACATCTGCAGTCCCCAAGCAATGTATATACCAAGTTTAGTCACTGTAGGTAAAGAAATAAAAAAGGAGTTGCATTCACAAGCCTTTTCTTAGAAATTTGACCTTTGACCTCACCCCATGACCCCAGGGGGTCAGATGAAAATTTCGACACCTTCATGCACATCTGCAGTCCCCAAGCAATGTATGTACCAAGTTTGGTCACTGTAGGTAGAAAAATAAAAAAGTAGTTGCATTCACAAGAAACGTGACAGACGGAAGGACGGACTGACGGACGGACGGACGGACGGACGGACGGACGTCCGGACGGACACCCGTGACGAAAATAATATACCCGTTTTTTATAATAATAAAACTGCAAGCACTGCATGATGCCCCGCCACTACAATTATATCCAGGAAGTGCCATTCACAGTGAAAAGGGATTCAGATTCACACTTTTCCTTAATAAAGTTAACAGGAATACATGACAGAGATGACTATTTTCAATATTCAAAGACCCATGGCTCCAAAAGAAAGTAAACCAGAATTAAAATACTGATTTTCAGTTTTTTGGGGCCAGTGCCCTTTAAAATAAAGTCAAGGTCTTCAAAATCTAGAAAAACTCTTTGGTAATTGCCATGACATTTTGTCCAAAGTTAGACCACATTTCATTGATGTGTTCATGAGATTGGGTACGGACAAGCGATCTTTGGCCCAAAGTGGAGCTTTTGGGGGCCTTAGCCCTTCAAAATAAGGTCAAGGTAATAAAAACCTAATGGTTGTTTTCCCCCATCCTAGTGATGTTACTATGCGAGTTTGGTCAGAATCAATCATTAGGTTCCCGGAGATATAGTGCTTTAAACAGACTACATGACAGAAATGGCTATCTTCAATGTTCAAGGGGCAATAACTTCAAAAACAGGAAAATCAGAGTTATGGTTCATATGTTCTGCGTGTCGTCTCATGGTGCTCTCCATATCTACATACGGTATCGAAGTTATGGAGCGGACACGAAACTATTACAGAAATGGCTATATCCAATGTTCAAAGGGCAACAACTCCAAAAGTAAGAAAATCAGAGTTAATGTTTATATGTTCTGCATGTCGTCTCATAGTGCTCTACATATCTGTGGAGTTTTGTGAAAATGATGTGAAGCCCAAGGGCTTCAGTCTTTATTTTATACAGTGAGAAGCAACTTGTTTGTTTACATCCCTTTTGTACATGTTCTCTAGTCAAATGAACTGGGTATATCAAGGTCAATATATCAGCTGTTGTATTTTTTTTTTTGACATGTGCTTTTCACATTCCCCTTTTGTAGTAGATAAACTAAATTACCTTCAAGGAGGAAGACCTGTGTAACATTTGAATAGGATCATGAGGCAATGAAAGCCATGATTTTCAACAGCTGTCACATCCAGTTATGCCAAATTTTTATATCCAAAAACAGAATTTATCTAACCACTGTGTATTATGCCATGTGTTGATGTCTAAATTTAGATACAATCCTCTGACTGACCCAGACTGTAACCTAGTTACAATGTAAACAGTTTATTTATAGTACACTTTCATCTTTTATCGGATACTGTTAGCAGTAAATGTCCTAAATATTTGACAACTCTCATCTATAAAAAGTCATAGAAACCTCAATATTTGAGCGATTTTCATGAAACGTGGAAATTCTGAAAGGTTATTATTTGCAGTTTTTATTTATCTCAGTAACTTTATACATTTCATTCAGAAAAAATAGTTTTTTATGGGATTAAAAAGATAGGGGTTCATTTCTTTGGGCCTCCATTTTGTTTTCCTACACAGAACTTTCCTGCATGATTTGTGGGAAGTGCAGGTTTTGCAGGATTTTCTATGTTGGAAATGTGAGAATTGTGGGAATTGGGTTGCAGGATCTGTGGGAGTATATAAGAAATTCCAACAGATGATCTAGGATTTCGCCATTGTTGATATTGTAGGGTTAAGTTGGGGTTTTCAGGTGCTTTGAATTTTTAGTTTGTTTACTTAAGAAAATCTACTTCTATTTAAGTTTTGAGGTTTAGAATGTTGGAGAAACTATCTAAAACTACTGGACATTAATTTAGGGAGATGTTTAGATTGATTTTCTGGATAAAAAGTTGATTTATTGCATTTTATCTTGTGAAGGCATGTCTTTTATTTTGCATTTAAATAATGTAGGTTTATGAAAAGGGATACTTTGGAGGTTTATGAGCCGGATTCCTTTGATCATTTATGAACAGGAAACTTTGGAGGTTTATGACCAGGACTCCTTTGATCATTTATGAACAGGAATCTTTTAAAGGTTTATGAGCAGAAATATCTTGGTGTTTTATGAACAGGAAACTTTTGGAGGTTTATGAGCAGAAATATTTTGGGGTTTTATGAACAGGAATCTCGTAGCAGCAGTATCTTTATAAAAGTTAAGCTTCATTTAAGGGGAGTTATAGGTTATTATTATTGAATATTGCCTGCCTGAGAACAGTTTGCTGTTTTATTCCGAGCAACACATATATTATGCGTTTCTAGATCTATTAAGTTTTAAAAATCATTAAAACTGTTGAAAACATAGCTAGTTCTTAAGTGATCTTTTCTTTCCAAGTAATTTATTTCAGAGTTTTATCAGAAAATCCCCTTGGCGAAATCCAACCTTCATATGAAAGGCAGGCGGGTCTAGTGTAGCTAAGAATCCGTCGTCCGGCCTGCTTTCTAGTCTGTCTTTTGTATATTGCTCAAAAGTCTGACAGTAGATAAGCAATGTCTGTTGCCGGGCTGTTGCGGAATATTGTTCAGTATAGTCAGGTTTACTAATGAGAACCACGCTACCATTCACTCATCAGTAGACAGCTGGTCCGTTTTATCTAAAGGTGAGCGATTGGACCAGTGACTAATAAAGAAAAGGTCCTTAGACACTCGGCGTACGTTACAATATCTATAATGGTATCAGAGTTATGGAGCGGACACGCAACTGATAGCAGCAGCTATATTCAAAGTTCAAAGGGCAATAACTCAAAAAGTAGGAAAAACGGAGTTACGGTTCACGTGTTCTGCACATCGTCTCATGATGCTCTAAATATCTATAAAGTTTGATGAAAATATCTTAAATGGTACCGAAGTTATGAAGCGGAAACAAAACTACATGTATGACAGAAATGGCTATGTTCAATGTTCAAAGGGCAACCACTCCAAAAGTAGTAAAATCAGAGTAACGGTTCATATATGTATATTCTGCACCTCGTCTCATAGTGCTCTACATATCTGTGAAGTTTTGTGAAAATATCTCAAAAGGTATCAGAGTTATGGAGCGGACACGAAACTGATAGCAGCAGCTATATTCAAAGTTCAAAGGGCAATAACTAAAAAAAGAGGAAAATCAGAGTTACTGTTCATATGTTCAGCACGTTGTCTCATGTTGCTCTACATATCTATGAAGTTTCATGGAAATATCTCAAACGGTATCGAAGTTATGGAGCGGACACGAGACTATGACAGAAATGGCTATGTTAAATGTTCAAAGGGCAACAGCTCCAAAAGTAGGAAAATCAGAGTTACGGTTAATATGTTCTGCACGTCGTCTCATAGTGCTTTACTTATCGGTGACGTTTCATGAAAATAGCTCAACGGTATCAGAGTTATGGAGCGGACACGAAACTATGAGGCGCCGACGGACGGACATACGGACGGACGATCACTCAAAACTTTGGAGGGTATAACAATACCTCGCCATTTTTGCATTAGAAATCACCTCCAATTTCAAACATCACATTTGCATTCACACTGACGGTTCGAAACAAGATGAGAAAGTTGCTTGTTCTATCACAAGTCCGAATTTCACTGACAGCATTAAATTACCCGATAATAGCTCTGTTTTTACCGCTGAAGCAAAAGCAATTGATATTGCACTCTATCATATTCGAGATAAATCGGAAAAACAATTAATCGTTTATTCAGATTCTCTTTCTGTATTGAACGCTCTTAAAGATCAACAGCACAGAAACCCTTTGATTCAACAAACTATTTGAAGATACCACTATGTACCTGTCTTCAAAGAGATTATATTCTCTGGCTTCCCAGTCACGTTAATATTCGCGGAAATGAGTAACTTCTGATTTAGAAGCCAAATCAGCATTATCGATAACTATAACAATTTTAAAAAATCCTTTCTGAGATTTTAAATCAAACATCAATAAATATATATCTGTATGAAATGACCACGAGTGTAAGATTCTCTTTATCATATGACTACTTTAAATTGGATTTTATCGTCTTTTAATTTGACAAGTTTTCTACGAAAACTGCATTGTTAACATGGACGTCGTCATGACGTTACTTAATCCCGCCAAAGTGTTATTATACGTGTGGTCATACGATTTTTATTACACGACGTTATCCACTGCTTATCAACGACGTCATATGATAAATAGAGGTTATTGTATGGTAAAGGTGTGCCTCTAAGTCATATTGGCACCGGTATGTCATATTGGCCCGAGGGCTTTAGCCCGAGGGCCAATATGACTTCCGGTGCCAATATGACTTAGAGGCACACCTTTACCATAGCATAACCTCTTTATTACATCATTTATATAGCATAGTTATATGCAACGTGAAGAAGTGAAGACAAAGAGAATATTTTCTTTTTAAAGGTTGTCGAGTGTGTTGAGGATACCCGCGAGCTCAAATATTTTCGGTACCCGCCGAAAAAAAAAAAAAAAAAAAAAAAAAAGAAATTCCTTTTAAATTATATAACTTATTAGTAGGCCTACACTAACCATGCTCATGGTAATACAGTAACATAGTAGTGCGCAGCAAATTACGTCACAAGTGACGTCGCAACTGTAAGTTTTAAAACAAAAACAAATCGCCATTTTAAACACAGAATTTCTGCAGTTCAAAGAATGCTTTTTAAGGTATTTTACAGAATGTTTTGTGCTTATTTGAAGACCATTTTAATTTTAAAGGCTCTTAGTGTCATTCATCAAGCTACTGCATAATCGATTCCGTGTGTAGCAGTCGGTCGAGGTGGTTGTTTACGTTAAAATACATGACGATTTTTGGGACCCCCCCCCCCCCTCCCCGATTTCTCCCGCACAATTTCCAGCTCCTCAGAAGTGAGGGATCTGTTCGTTTTAGGTTGTTGGCAAGACCTTATTGTGGCCCCTTATTGTTTCAAATGTTGGGACATCCCTGCTGTGCTTGAAAAAGTATTTTGTTTATCAGCCACGAAATATCACATTTTTCTCAAAATCTATTGTTATCACTGTCTTCTATCGCTCTGTCTAGGTCCTGAAGTCGGGTTGACATTGCTTGAAGTGATTTTTCTGCGGCCATTTTGAAGCATATGGAGTACGACATTAACATTCTATTGCTATAGTAACAGAGTGGAGCAGTGCCAATATGGAAAGGCAGTGCCAAAAATCCATATTATATGGATTTTTGGCTCCGTCACGTGACTGTGCCATCGAAATAGCGAAAAATGAGCCTGTATTGAAAGATTCTAATGTAATTTTCCTATAGAAGGTATGTAATAAACGTTAATATTCGCGGAAATGAGTAAGCTGATTTAGAAGCCAAATCAGCATTATCGTTGACTATAACAAATTTAAAAATTCCTTTCTGAGTTTTAAATCAAACATCAATAAATATATATGTTTTGGGGGTTAAATGTGGAAATAAAAGGTGTTATGTTTTCTACTTTCTCTGTTTGTGTATTTAATAGAGAAAACAGAGAAGTATTTGGCATATTAAAAACTAATATGAACATTTTCAATAATCATGAAGAATGAAAAATTTTATGGAAACTACAAAAATCATAAAAGGCAATCGCCAACTTCCGAATCTACGCCGTATCTTAATAAATTCGGAATTTCGCGAAAACAAGGCTCAACCTTGCGTTAGCAAATGCAATGAGCCAAGGTGCGGCCTATGTAAAAATATTATTGAGGGATCATCATTACAATTAAAACAAAAAACCTTTCACGTAAAAGACGATATGAATTGAACGGTGCAAAGTAGAAGTAAAACAAAGATCGGGAATTGATACAATTAACTTACTCCACCCATAAAAGACACCAAAGGGAAAGAAATACAAACATTAAGCGACCAGACCATAATGGAAACCTAAACAAAGGAAGGCCATAAGGACAGTTACTTTCCCACAAAATGGCCATATGGCCATCCAAAACCAAAAGACACAAGTGATACACACAGTAAGTAACAAACAACAACATAAATAAATCGCCACAGAAGAGCCGCCTTGGAACGGTCAGTGGAAGATTTCCACTGGGGGGCTTAAATCGATTTTACGTGGCCACAATCCTCGCCCTTACTTCCGCCGCGATTTAGACAAATAATTTGTTCAGTCCGCATGAAGGCCTCCTAACTCATCAGTGCAACATCTCCGTGAACACAAAAATCAAAGAACCACAGAGGTGAGACAACGATGAGGACTCGACAGCAAGAAACCACTGAAATGCTGGAGCAAAAGAAAACCAACAGTTAGACTCCGATGAGCCCGACCAGAGACAGAGCATCAGGCACCAACCAACATTATCTCTCTAATTTTCAATAAGCCTTTAAGCCCCCGCCCATAGGGGCTTGAAGAAATATATGGGCTGCATGATGCTTCCACGCAGAGCTGAATCCGGCCCGCACACTAGTACTGGTAAACCGCTTAGAGGATCTAAGCCTGTCCAGGAACCGCGGTGCGAGGCGGACCGTCCATGCTAATAAACCCTATTGGTTTCATTGGGGCAACAGGGCTTGAGATGTCATTTCATCTCAATGTCGGGTAAAAGTCCCACAAAATTGGAAGCAACGTCTCCAAAATGACCTTTACAGTGTTGACGGGGACGTTAAACCTCAAATCAAACAAACAAAACAATTTACGTTGGAGCCGTCACAGAATCTGAGGCCTGACCCACCAAGAGGGAAGCAAAGTTGCCAACCGTGATTGGGTTAACTACCATGCATGCAGTCTGTCGTATAATATCCATGTTGTACCCAATCTTTTTATATCGAAGAATGATTTTACGAAATTGGGTGCTGAAGTCATTGCGGTTATATATTTTTCTGAATTTATATACTAAGTCACCATAAAACTCGGGTTCCGATAGACCTTGTTGCAGAAGAGAAAACGTTTTGTATGTATTGGTGTGTAACGGGTGTAATGAATTTTACATAGGCCAAACAGGTGACAAATTAAGAAATAGAAAAACAGTGCATGATCAACAAATAAGAGATCCATCAACAAGACAAATGCCTGTAAGCGCACATAAAGACAATTGTTGTAAAACGGAACCTAAGTTTTCAATGTTTCCGTTTTATAAATTTCATAAACATGATGTTTCAGCTAGGCTGACCAAAGAACGTTACTTTATTGACGTTTTAAAACCAAATCTAAACACTTTATATTATGACGTGTCAAATTTTACGCACGTTCCGAACACATATATATATAATACAGTTAACCCTCTTTATACCGACAACGTTGTTATAATGACAATTTCAATGGAACGAATCTTTAGCTCAAGATGTGACGGATTAATGAAGATACATGTATTCAAGAATATTATATTTATTTAATACCCCAAGACACAAAAGTTGCGGATATTTGTTAGAATCGCCTCGGCGAGGCGATTCTAACAAATGTCCACAACATTTGTTTCTTGGAATGATTAAGGGAAAAAGTCTTTTATTTAATAAATAGATCAGCTCTAACTGTGATTTGTTGAGTAATAAAACACAGTTTGGAGGTCAGTTGTAAAGTAAATCAAATCACTAGCGCGTAGCGCGCGTTATTTGTCTACTTACAACTGACCGACAAACTGTGATTTATTACTCAACAAATCACAAACTAGAGCTGATCTATTTCGATTCTAACAGGCTGAAAATCGGCAATAATGCTGTTGTTTCCTTCAAAATCTCACAACTTTCCGCCATTGTTAGAAGAAATCCCGCTAAAATCTTCGTCTGAAACACATGCATTTATATCCTTTTCTAACGTTTTCGATGCGAGAATATGGCGTTACACCGTCTAACGTCAAGTAAATCGACTAGCGACGTCATAAAATGACAGTTTTTAATGACGTCACTCGTCACGCTCTTCTGAGCTGTGATTTGTTGCAGTTATTTTCCATTGCCTATATAGGCGGGCTGTGTTAGAATACATAATATACTTCTTGCTGGGATTCTTTATAGCGGAAAATTCGCTATAACGGCAAATTGTTAGGAAAGAAATATAGCGAGGGTCCGCTGTATCAAATGTCGGTGTAAAGAGGATAAACTGCCTAAAATGCTCTCAGACAAATTTTTCTTTATAAAATGGAGCATGAAAGCTCAGTGGTTGGTGCATTGTCTCTGATGCCAGAGGCCCTCGGTTCTGTCCCCGGCAGCGGTGGTAAAATTTCGGTGCCCGAAACTGAGCTATTGTACTTTTCTCTGATGCTGGAGGCCCTGTGTTGGATCCCCGGCAGCAGTTATAAAAAGTCCGTGCCCGAACATGTTCAACTGGTATTCTTTGCCGGAATGAATGTCAAAGTGCGCCTTCCTTCGTATCGGGACGTTAACTTAAGCCTCCCCCACCCCGTGCAGGGAGAATCAACCTCCTGTGCAGGTTTAAGATATTTGCCGTAATTATACATGATTACTGTGTTGTAGGCTTTCATACTGCGAATCTGGAGTGTATAGATAATGGGCACGTCTGATGTCCTCCACGACGGTTTAGACGTAAAGAAAGAAAGAAAGAAAGAAAGAAAGAAAGAAAGAAAGAAAGAAAGAAAGAAAGAACTATAAAATACCTCAATGATATTTGTTTTTCCTTTGTTATCCGTTCCAATTACTATTCCATTCAACGCTTCCATCTCGTCAGGCAAGCAACATCCTTCTTTTTAAGACGGTGCCATTGAACCATTGAATCGCTCTGCAGCATGCCTAAAGGGGATTTTCCGAGCCCATTAAGAAGCCCCCAAGTCTCACTACTGTAGTCCTGACAAGCAGCGGCCCCCAACAATGACACAGCTACCCAGAGAAACATGGTCGATGATCGATAATCGATATTTTCTAATACAGCAACTGCAAAATACAGTAAAATTCCTATATTAAGACCACCTTTGGGACTGTTCAAAAGTGGTCTTTAAGATCACTTTTGAACAGTCCCAAAGGAGGCTGTTCAAAAGTGGTCTTAAAGACCACTTTTGAACAGTCCCAAAGGAGGTCTCTGGCCTGAGGTTATTGTATGCAGTAAACACTAAGAAAGAATAACTGCAGTAGCGAAATTTTATTCTGGTATGTTTTATTAATTGCCTCATCCTGTATTATTCAGAGGTCATCCGTATTAACACTGAGGTCAAAAATCAATAATCATGTTTTTAATGGTGTCAATAAAATTGTCACTAATCAAGTAGTCAGTTACAGTTCCTCGGTCTGCTGTACTGGTCTCGGCCTTCGGCCCCGGGCCTATACAGCAGACCTTGGACCTGTAACTGGGCCAATATGAAATAACTTTATTAATAAGATTATAGTATTATTCAATCCTTAGAGCGCTTATTACGTTTAGTAGACGTTTTATTTTATGTCTTATTTTTCAGCGGAAATAAGGCTTGACATTTCTTGTGAAGCACTTCTTGGGACAATTCTTGCTGAAAAATTATGAAAAAATGTCGTCTGCTCTAGAATTTTCTGTAGCGCTTGAAGGGTGAGAGGAATGTTTACATCTTCAGGAGAGGCAAACTTTTTCAGAAATATTTGTGTCTCCAATTTCAATAGGGGTCTACTCATAAAGAAAAGAATTTCTTTTCTTTTTTTCAGAGGCGTTCGCTATATTCAAAATGCTCTTAGCCTAGTAAAGTTGATACATATGCCACTGCCATCAACAACAAAAATAAATAAAAATTAAGAAATAGTGTTTTTGAATATAAGTTTTTATATGTTTTTACATTCAAGTAATATTTCAAACGTTTTTAGCTAAGTTCAGTAATAAAATAATAATTAAAAAACAAAACCAACAAAAAAAAAAAAAAAAAAAAAATAATAATAATAAAAAAAAAAATAAAAAAAAATAAAAAATAAATAAAATAAATAAATAAATAAAAATAAAAACAAAAACAAAAAACAAACAAACAAATATTCAAAGGCTCATGGGCAAGTTTTTTTTTTATAAATAAATAAATAAATAATAAACAAATAAATTCAAAACGCTCTCAGCGTAGTCAAATATATAAATAAACAGTCTTAACACTATATTTGAAATGATTCAAATGTTTCAATATGTGTCATTTAACCCTTATCTTGCTGAATATTCATTTAAGCCACACCCATTTCTGTCTATCAGCCAATCAAATTACTTGATGTAATTTATTGCTACAAATGCATACACTGAATGCCAAACAGTGTAGATCCTGATCAGATGGCTTCTTCAGAAGCCATCTGATCTGGATCTGCACTGTTTCCAAAGATAGGGGTTGTCGTGAATAGCAATATAAGGGTTAATAACATATCCCTTAAGGTGAGTAAATACTCATCAGCGAGTGTTCTGTCACTGATGGGGAATAGATACACAAGGCATGCTTCAGTCAGTTCATCACGATAACAAGTCCGTGAAACGAAGACCCCTCTAAACCCCATTTTATATAGGGAAAAGTGGGGTGTAAGGGGGTAAACATTAACTGCCTTATTTTTGCTTCAATCCATAGATTGTGGGTACTCGTTAGAACCGCCTCATTGAGGTGGTTCTAACGAGCACCCACAATCTATGCCGAAAGCAGAAATTAGAAAGATGTTATCATTTTTATCTAATATATGTAACTTCTGACACCATGTTGGACGCCATTATTTCACACGGCCATGTTTTCCTAATGTCATGGTAGCCTGGCAATTTCTGAGACTTCCTCTTTGTTTTCACGTAAAATCTGCCCCTGTGAAAAAGGGGTCTGTTCTCAAAGAACAGAAAGAACAGACTTTGCTTCTCTAAAAAGCCAATTCTTTCCTTTAACAGTAGACTCCTATTGGTATATTTTTGAAAGAGTTACCTCCCCTGAAGGTGTATTGACGTTCCGCAACAATTATTTGGCGCTAGATGGAGCTGTAGATAACTGTATATGGTTTCTTTTGACTGAAGAGTTCCTCTGCAGACCTTCCATATAGAAAGAATTTACTCCTAAAGTTCTTTCCTTTCAGAGTAAGCCTATATGTAAGTAAGCCTATATGTAAGGATTTAAATATTCAGTGTTTCAATCCATTAAAAGAGTGACATCCCTTATAAGGAGTAAGCATTCCCATAATATTAAGTACAGGAAAATTGCCTAAGATTGCTACAATGCAAAAGAGATGCGCTTTGATAACAAACAATCTTATCGGTTCCAGCTTCCCAAATCCGGTGCTCTAACAAATCCTGTTAAATAAACAAATTATGAAACGAACGAACAAACCCCATAAGAAAAGGGCCCTTGGAATTTTCCGAATTACGCTCTTTAAATGCGCATGCGCAGTCGACAAATAGGGCACGAGAAGCATGACTTTTTGCATTAACGGCTACGTCAAGGTCTCCTGTACTTGTCTGCGAGTAGCAAAGGCTCTAGTGAGACTGCGCGCATGCTCAGGCTCAGGCGCATGCGCTGGCTCACCTGAGCCTTTGCTGATCCAATTGCGCACGCGCAGTCGATAAATATGACTTCTTGCATGAACGGCTACGTCAAGATCTCCACTACATGTCTGTGAGAAGCAAAGGCTCTGGCGAGACTGCGCGCATGCGCCGGCTCGCCTGAGCCTTTGCCGGTAATATTATTTGAATGCGCATGCGCAGTCGATAAATAGTGCAGGAGACGCCTGAGCCTTTGCTGGTCGCCTACGTGATAAAGACGCTTTTCTCATGAGCTGACTCGATGTTCATCAGGATCTTTATGATGAAGATAGTGAATGTACTTCACCATTAGGAAGAAACACTCGTGTGAGATTATGCTATCTTTCTTGGCAATAAGGATGTTATTAAGTTGTTTGTTTGATTTGTTTGATTAGAGGTTTAACGTCCCCGTCAACACTGTAAAGGCCATTTTGGAGACGTTGCTTCCAATTTTGTGGGACTTTAACCCGACATTGAGATGAAATGACATCTCAAGCCCTGTCGCCCAATGAAACCAATAAGTTTTATTAGCATGGACGGTCCGCCTCGCACCGCTGTTCCTGGACAGGCTTAGATCCTCTAAACGGTTTACCAGTACTAGTGTGCGGGCCGGATTCAGCTCTGTGTGGAAGCATCATGCAGCCCATATATTTCTTCAAGCCCCTATGGGCGTTATTTAATTGTTCTCAGTTGCTGGCTACTAAGTTAATAATAGCAGGCATCCGCGGTATTATGGCTCCGTCACATTATGTTCCTGTCTTGTTTGTTTGTTTGCTTGTTTGTTTTTACGTTTAACGTCCTCTCTACACTTTTTAGATATTTTTGGAGGCATCGCGTCTAGTTTTGTGGGACTTCTACCTGACATTGTGATGAAATGACATCTCAAGCCCATAAACTGTTTGGGTTTAGATGCAGGGACGCTCAGACTCGCACACTGCCTGGGCAGGCTTAGATCTTCAAAGCGGTTTACCATTACTGGTGCTCTGTCGGTTCCATTTCTGTGTGGAAGTATCATGCAGTCTAGTCTATTTCCCCAAGCCCTGATAGGCGGGGGCGAAGTTCATGTCTTGAACCATATCACACTTGTCAATACTTTTACACAATGGAAGCCGCAAACGCTTGTGTAACGATCGTCAACGCTCAAGTGACGCCTTCACAGTCGTGTAAGTTTTTTCTACAGCGTTCCACAGAAATATGCACACATAACTATACTTTTGTTACATGTCTGCTTTGGATCTGCTAACAGCTACAAACAACGCCACAACCTAATGATTTCTACTACGATATACCCTACAAATTACCTCGAACAATCCGATACACTACTACTAGCTGAGTGAGTGTTTGAGTTTTACGTCCCACTAACAGCTAAGTTCATACGGAGACGGGACCTCGGATTAAAGACTCATCCGAAAGTCTGGATAAGCCCGGAATCAATCTTGCGACTAGCGTAACCACTACACCACGGTGGCTTCTACCACTAGCTTATAAACTACCACTAGCTACCAGTAACGATCCCGACAAACTACCACTATGGATTCAAACTACCACTAAATGGTACTTACTGCCACCTTCCACTACAAATAACCACTGCCTATCACCAACGCCACCACACACGGTTGTCTGTAAAACCTGGGCTGGGCTCAGGGACCGGGATCGTGGGCTGGGCTGTGGCTCGAAGTTTTGGGCTCGAATTAAAACAGGGTTAACCCTGGCAGCTTGTAAAATAGGGTCAATTTCTGACCTTTAAACTTTGGTGTCCAAGTGACATGACTGTTGAAGAGAATTACTCTCATGCGCCCCTGTCAATAATGTAATTACTAAGCTTGTTGACAGGTTTAACGACAGGTTTAATGGCATGGGTTTCTGTGTTGAGGACTATCTTCAGCGCACACCAAATCCACGATGCGGCCAGCAGTGACTGATCAGACTGCGTGAGTGCGCCGCCTGATCTGAGTCTTCGATGGTTACAGGAAAGTCTAAAACGTTTACCTTTATTTAAAGACAATCGACCGGCTAATGGGACAGAGTAGACAACTATCAGTCGCCACAGAATGCGGCGTCTGAACAGGGTCAGAATGCGACGACTGAACAGGGTCTACGCTATTTACTTTAACTACAGAAATTTAAGGGTTGTAGCACTTATTCGTTTTGGCGTTATATGGGTTCTCAACAGTTCTTTTGTACGAGATAAAAATCATTGAAAACAGCAGGAAAACAGCAGGGCCTAGAGAATAAAACAATCTCCATAGCTGACTCAAACTTCTCGTTTATGTACGGAATGACAATGGACCCCCTAATAGGCTTAATCTAGAGACTTGTTTATTTTGTATGAGCTTGATCGAGATGGACGAAGGCGTTGAAATGTAAATAAGCGACCCATTATCCCAAAGCATTTCAGATGCATACCATATTAACCAATATATGACAATGGAATCTTCCAGCTAGTAAGTTTGGAGTTGTCCATTTCCAATTATAGAGGTGTCAGGTTTGTTTTTGTTTGAGGTAAATTTTACACAAATGAATGTTCTTTAAGCAAGCAGTGTAGACCCAGATCAGACGCCGCGTTTTGCGGCATTTGATCTGGGTCGGCACTGTCTGTTAATGTTCCAGAAAAGTGCGGCTAGACATATATGGCTTAATGTCGCTTATTTATTGCTGTTATACTATGTTAGTGACATTTAGTGGTTATTATGGTTGCTAATGAATTTAGTGATTGTCTGTGGTTGATAATGGAAATGAGTGGTTGCAAGTTGTATTTATAATAGGATACCGCAAATCATGTGCTGTTGGTGTCGCTATTTGGAAACATTTAAATTTACTCGGTATTTCCTGTACATCGAAGGGGTTATTTTTGGAAAGAAAGAAAGATAGAAATACAGAAAGAACAAGCTACCAATGCCCTCCACCCACCACCCATGTGGGAGCCAAGTTTTATGCCGGTTAAAGACGGACAGACAGACAAACAAACAAACAAACAAACAAACAGATAGGGCAAAAACTATATGCCCCTGGGGGGCATAAAAATATCTCAAAAAGTTAACTCTCCCTTTTAAGTGTCACTCCGGCTGAGTGGATTATGGTTGATCTTTAATATCAAGGCTTGATTCAAGTGTGATATGTGATGTAATGGAAAATGGGTTTTTAAAGGAGGAGAAAGATTTGATTGACATAGCTTCAGATATAAACAGTTGTGTCAAAGTAAACTAAAATAAAGCAGAGTCTCTATCCATTTCAGCGACCCCCGCCCATCGGGGCTTGAAGAAATATATGATGGTTCCACGCAGAGCTGAAACCGACCCGCACATGAGTACTGGTAAACAGCTTAGAGGATCTCAGCCTACCCAGGCAAAGCGGTGCAAGTCGGCCCGTCCATGCTTATAAAAAGTAGAAGTAAAACAAAGATCAGGAATCGATACAATTAACTTACTCCACCCATCCGGCCCCCGCCCATAGGGGCTTGAAGAAATATATGGGCTGCATGATGCTTCCACGCAGAGCTGAATCCGGCCCGCACACTAGTACTGGTAAACAGCTTAGAGGATCTAAGCCTGTCCAGGAACCGCGGTGCGAGGCAGACCGTCCATGCTAATAAACCCTATTGGTTTCATTGGGCGACTGGGCTTGAGATGTCATTTCATCTCAATGTCGGGTAAAAGTCCCACAAAATTGGAAGCAACGTCTCCAAAATGGCCTTTACAGTGTTGACGGGGACGCATTAAGCGACCAGACCATAATGGAAACCCAAACAAAGGAAGGCCATAAGGACAGTTACTTTCCCACAAAATGGCCATATGGCCATCCAAAATAAAAAGACACAAGTGATACACACAGAAAGTAACAATTAACAACATAAATAAACCGCCACAGAAGAACCTCCTTGGAACGGTCAGTGGAAAGATTTCCACTGGGGGGCTTAAATCGATTTTACGTGGCCACAATCCTCGCCCTTACTTCCGTCGCGATTTAGACAAAAGATTTGTTCAGTCCACATGAAGGCCTCCAAACTCATCAGTGCAACATCTCCGTGAACACACATAATCAAAGAACCACATAGGTGAGACAACGGTGAGGACTCGACAGCAAGAAAACACTGAAATGCTGGAGCAAAAGAAAACCAACAGTTAGACTCCGATGGGCCCGACCAGAGACAGAGCATCAGGCACCAACCAACATTACCTTGAATTAGATCTCTCTAATTCTCAATAAGCCTTTACGTTGGAACCGTCATAGAATCTGAGGCCTGACCCACCGGCGTGCAATTAAAGAGGGAAGCAAAGTTGCCAACCGTGATTGCCAACTAAACCCTTTTAGTTTTATTGGGCGGCAGGGCTTAACCTGTCGTTTCATATCAAGGTCGGGTAAACGTCTCACAAAATTGGAAGCAACGACTCCAAAATGACCTTCACAGTGTTGTATGAACTTCAGTCTTTAGCTGAAGAGAGAGCTATAGTAGATGAACATATTTGTCATTCAGCCACCAAGTTTGCTGTGTGTGTTACCGAAGGTCAAGACAAGCTTCCTACGCTATACTGGTTACCAAAACTTCATAAAAGACCTTACAAAGCACGGTTTATTGCAAATTCTAGCTCTTGCACTACCACTGAACTTTCTTAATTATTAACTTCCTGTCTTACTGCTATTAAAACGCATGTGATTAAATATTGTGATAAAGTCTTTGAAAGAGCAGGAAGAAATTTGTTTTGGTCTATAAAAAATTCGAATGAGGTTTTAAATAAATTGAAATCCAGACGTTTTCGTGCTTCAAGTCTGTATACTAACGATTTTTCCACTCTTTACACTACACTTCCTCATAATCTTATAAAAGAAAAGCTTAATGATTTAATTGAATGGGCTTTTCAAAGAGAAGATTCTCTCTATCTTGCATGTAATGTCAGAAATGCATTTTTCACTTCTAAAGGGCATAAGAATTATACACTTTGGTCATGTCAGAAAGTGTGTGATGCCCTCACCTTTCTACTTGACAATATTTATATTAGATTCGGTACTAAGTTATTAAGACAAACTGTGGGTATTCCGATGGTATGAATTGCGCACCTCTTGTGGATGATCTGTTCTTGTATTGTTATGAAACAGACTTCACGTTGTCGCTTTCCATTGATAACTAATCTGATATTATTGAAGCTTTTAGCTCCACTTCTAGATATTTAGATGATTTATTAAATATTGATAATGCATATTTCGATGGTTTGATCAGTCAGATTTACCCCCAGAACTTCAGTTAAATAAAGCAAAATCTTCTGATACCGAGAACCCGTTTTTGGATTAATATCTATCTATAGGTTTGTTTCGTGCAAAATTTATGATAAACGCGATGACTTTGATTTTGAGATTGTAAATTTTCCTTTTTTGGATGGTGATGTTCGTCGTGCGCCATCATATGGCATTTATATTTTGCAATTAATTCGATTTGCTAGAGTGCGTAGTCATGTAACTGACTTCAACACTCGTAATAAATTATTGACCGCTAAACTTCTTAATCAGGGTTATCGGTACCATAAACTACGCAAAGCCTTTTCAAAATTTTATAGACGCCATTCTGATTTAATTTCAAAATTCAATATTGCACTTAAATCTCTTCTACAACAAGGTCTATCGGAACCCGAATTTTATGGTGACTTAGTATATAAAGTCAGAAAAATATATAACCGCAATGACTTCAGCACCCAGTTTCGTAAAATCACTCTTCGATATAAAAAGATTGGGTACAACATGGATGTTATACGACAGACTGCATTCATGGTAGTTAACCCAATCACGGTTGGCTACTTTGCTTCATTTTTTAATTGCACGCCGGTGGTCAGGCCTCAGATTCTATGACGGTTCCAACGTAAAGGCTTATTGAGGATTAGAGAGATCTAATTCAAGGTGTGTTGGTTGGTGCCTGATACTCTATCTCTGGTCGGGCCCATCGGAGTCTAACTGTTGGTTTTCTTTTGCTCAAGCATTTCAGTGGTTTCTTGCTGTCAAGTCCTCACCGTTATCTCACCTCTGTGATTCTTTGACTCTTTGTGTTCACGGAGATGAGATCTTGCACTGATGAGTTAGGAGGCCTTCATGCGGACTGAACAAATTATTTGTCGAAATCGCGACGGAAGTAAGGGCGAGGATTGTGGCCATGTAAAATCGATTTTAGCCCCCCAATTGAAATCTTTCAACTGACCGTTCCAAGGCGGTTCTTCTGTGGCGGTTTATTTATGTTGTTGTTTGTTACTTACTGTGTATATCACTTGTGTCTTTTTATTTTGGATGGCCATATGGCCATTTTGTGGGAAAGTAACTGTCCTTATGGCATTCCTTTGTTTAGGTTTCCATTATGGTCTGGTCGCTTCATGTTTGTGTTTCTTTCCCTTTGGTGTCTTTGATGGGTGGAGTAAGTTAATTGTATCGATTCCTGATCTTTGTTTTACTTCTACTTTGTCGGGGACGTTAAACCTCAAATCAAACAAACAATCCATTTCACTAAGGTTTTGCAATAGATATAAATTACTTGCAAAATATAAACGGACTAAGGGTTAGATCTGATGTCAGTGATTGTTGTTAAGAATTAAACCAAAAGTTTAAGAATTCCCTAGTTAGTGATTTTCAACAAAGAATGCAAAAATAAGGAGAAATGTAAGGCCCCTTCCCTGCAAGGGACCGTAAATCTTAAACCATAAGAATAAGAAACTCAGTTCTGTGTTCCCTAGTAAGTGATTTTCAACAAAGAATGTTACAAGGAACACACATGGAATATGAAAGCCATATTACCCATGGCTATGAAATAACAGATTTTTTTTAAAAAAAAAGGAGATTATTCAGTAAAAATAACATTTTTGATTTTATATTATAGTTATAGCCATTTGTCTAAATGTAGGTTTTGTGATGGTAAGTACGTGTGTAAAGTTTCATGAGAGTCGGATACTTTTAAAATTTTGATCGAGGTTAAGTTGTTTGGTTATGGCGGGACAATCACTTACCCAAAAGAAATATTGTTATGGCCCTTTGTCAAAATGTAGGTCTTGTGATAGTAAGTATGTGTGTTATGTTTCATGTAAGTACGAATAATACTTTTGGAGTTAAGTTTCTTGGTCAAAGCGTGACAAACAGACGAACAAAAGCAATATAGTTATTCTGCTTTGTCAGAATGTAGGTCTTCTGATGGAAAATATGTGTGTGAAGTTTAATGAGAGTAGGGCAAATACTTCCGAAATTATGAACGAGGTTAAGTTGTTTTGTTAAGGTGTGACAAACACACTGACAAAAGCAATATATTTATGACCCTTTGTCAGAATGTAGGCCTTGTGATTGTTTTTTTTTTTTTTTTTTTGGTTTTACGGCCCTTTCGAGATTATTTCACTCATATCGAGCCGATCGTTAATCAGAGAGGTGGGCGAAAACCGGAGTACCCGGAGAAAAACAACCTGACCTTCCGTTGCAGAACTTGGCGTCTTGTGATTGGTAGTATGTGTATGAAGTATCATGAAATTTTGGCAAACATACTTTTGAAGTTATGACCGAGGTTAAGTGTTTTTGTTAAAGCGCGACAAACCCACGGACAAAAGCAACACAGCCATGACCCTTTGTCAAAATGTATGTCTTGTGATGGCAAGTACGTGTGAGAAGGGATTCTATTTTTGAAGTTATGACAAATGTCTTGTTGTTTTTTTTTTGTTTTTTTTTAGATGTGACAAACTGACTGACAAGTAGATTACTATAGGGCACTCACACTAATGTATGGGGCCCTAATTAAGAAGGAAAGTAACTCCGTAAATACTGTTGACAGGGTCATGGTTCTTGCATTCTGCGATTTCTCTCACGCCCCCCCCCCCCCCATATCAGTGTATCAAGTTTCACCAAATTA